>CM057459.1:608940000-609565000 GCA_016271365.2 Neoceratodus forsteri
CATTACTGTATAGTGTATGTAATGTGGTGGATTGGGGGGGGTTAAATAAAGTGGAAATTGGCAGCATTGGCAAAAGTTAATTAATTAGAGCAACAGGATGTACTGTTAGTAAATAATGATGTAGCACGCTGAGTAAGATACATGATGGAGGGGGGTGAGAAAAGTGAGTGGGGTTTCAATTGGTAGATAGAGTAAGGGAAATTTTTTATTTTATTTTATTTTATTGAAATCTAGGATTACAAACACCTTTGAGCAGGAACTGCTCGTTTACAAAGGTTCCACATCGAGGGAATGGGGGGTATACATACATACAAAGGTCAACATAGTAATACATAGTTACACAATAAAAAGAAGTAAGAGACCGAGGCTTAGGAAATTCCAGTAATTCAAAATGTGCCAAATGTTAGGTAGCATGACATACCAGCCAAGGGCAATCTTAGAAATAAGCACTGCAGGTGAGAGGAAGGGGGTATGCAGGCAGCAAGGCCATTGTCGGAGGTAGAGTGAGGTAAGAGCTCTAAAGGGAGGAAGGGAGGATAAAAGTCAGGAAATGCCCGGGGAGGAAGGAGAGGGGGCAAGGGGGTAGGCAGGTAGAAGGGGTCAAGGCGGGGAGAGCTAGCTGTCAAGACTGAAGTGGAGGGCAGTGAGCGGTGGGCCCCTGATTAGGCGAGGCAGTCGCAACGACAAGTTGAAATGAGATGAAGTCGGAGTTGTTTCTTAAAAGGGCCAAGAGCAGCAGCAGTAAGAGTTTCTTTGTTGAGAGTATTGTACCACTGTGGTGCTCTGTGGGTAAAGGGCCTCTGGCCCATGGTAGTCCGGCATCTGGGGACAAGGAAGGTTAGTTGTTGTGAACTTCTAGTTCGCTGGGTGCTGTGGTGGTCAATGAGGAGCTTTTCAATGCCCGGGGGCATGACCCCGAGGAGGACTTTTTTGGCTAAGAGGCAGGTTTGATACTGTATCTGGCTGATGAGAGGAAGCCATCCTGCCCGAGTGTACAGGTCAGAAGTGTGTGTAAGTCAGCCAGCCCCAGTTAGCAGCCTGCATGCTTTGTTGAGTGCAACTGTAATTCTGTGGAGCAGAGGAGGCAGAGCCATAATTGCTAGTCTGAATCGATGATGGAGGTGACAGAGCTGTTGATAGCCAACCGGAGAGTGTCAGGAGTCATGCAGTGTTTGTGCCTGTAGAGCAGGCCTATTCGGATGTTGGTGGCTTTGGTGACAGAATCTATGTGCCGATGGTAGGAGAGTGAGCTGTCCAATGTGACACCTAGGTATTTAAAATCAGGAACGTGGTCAAGTAAGGTCCCTGTTTGGTTTAGGATGGTGAGGTCACGGGATTTGTACTTGCTCCTGACATTGTAGAAGGTCATAACCTTTGTTTTGCTGTAGAACTGATGTCCAGTTGTTGTTTTTCTACTTGTTTGTAGATCTGGAAAGCATCTTTAAAAGGGAAAATAAGAGCACAACAGTTCAGATTAAAGAAACACCATGGGATGCCTCTTCCTTTACACCAGTACTCCTTTAAAAAAAAGTTCTTAATAAAAGAAGTCTTATTTGATGTTTTAGTTTTTTCTTGAAATTGATGTTTCTATAGCAGTATCTGTATTCTACATACTCAGATATAACTGTATTCAGTGTTTATCTGCAGTTTACACTTCTGAAAGCATGTTGCAGATATAAAAAGAATTGTAATGTGCACAAGCCGTGATTTAATAAAAGGCAATGCAAATAGTGAAACTGTAATGTGGGTTGTTTAGTTAACAGTTAAGTAGATTTTTTTTTCCAAACTGCAGCAGCCACAATATGTTCTGGATTTTGTTGAATCAGTTTTATTTAATATCCTTAGATTTGCAAAAACAGTTTTCATGCTGTAAAAAAAAAAAGATGTTCATGCTTCTTGCTTGTGTTGTCTACAAGCATTGTTAACCTGCTATCCATTGCCATACTATAAGAAAAAAAAATTTCATGTTGCCACTATTAAAGTGACATTGGTACCTTGCAGGTTGCATCTATCTAATAAATACTCTTTAATTTGAAATACATTTCTGTCCATTGACTGCGAAGATTCGAGACCAGCAACAGTATCAGAGTAGAATATTAGAAACCAGTTGCTGGAGCATTTGTTGATTAAAATGAGAAAATAAGCTAGTGTATGTTGTGAGGTTTAACATAGTGTAGCCCCACACTTGTTCTAGTACCAAATGCAAAACAGTCAACAAAATACAGTATCAGGGTAGCATAACATGCTGTCAACAAAACAGCATACTAACCTATCTTTTCCAGTGTTAATCCAGACAAAAAAAAGTAAAAGCACATATTAAAAGAAGTAAAAATTAATGACTTGTTACAAAACTGCACACAAGGATCGAAAATCATGTTAACACCTCGCCAAAACAAAAATAGCAGGCAGCACGCACTAATCATATTTTGTCCTACACACAGGTCTACCACACTAGAAAAGACAGCTAATGGGATGCATTTTCCCATGCTACAGGAGCTAATAGTATTGAACAGGCAAGTTGGTAACCATCGTGGCACCCGAGCTGCATGGCAACCAGCTAAATTAGCATATAATGCCATGCCAGACGTCTGTTAGCAACGTAATTCCAAGGTTACAACACCATGACTACGGCAATTCACAAAAAATGTGGTGTATGAGGACAGGATTGAAAAGAACTTTGTGGTTAGGATGTGAAGCCATGCTTGTGGGGTAAGGATAAAGAAATTTTATTTTAAAAGCACCACTAATTGTGTTTTGTTCTTGTATTGCACTCATTGTATAAAGCAGACATGGCATGGTGCAGCATGTAATATGCTTTTTAATTTTACTCACAGTCTGTGCCCTCTTGAGCCCTCACTCGTGGCTATGCCACTCGTGAGGGATCAAGAGGTCACAGACCGCTCATGAAGATAAAACGCGTCTTACACGCTGCACCATGCCATATCCCCTATCTCTCTTGGTGGGGAGGGCAAACTTTTTACAGCTGGTTTCATTGGCCTCCACCTTTAGGGAATGCCATGGTGTAAAGTTTACGTATGCCTGCCCACTCCACCTATGGCATTGTGTATGCTTAGTTATATTGCCCACTATGTGCTTTGTTAGGGTATTATAGTAATCCGCAATTTTATGATCCGAGTATTTTCACCCACCCTTGTCTCACACTTCCTGATAATTCTACCTACACAGTAGGCTCCACATGAACATTCTGCAAGACATGCAGTCCACTACAGCCTGACTATTACAGTCAGTAAAGTCCCATAAAATATATTACCATTAATAGGATTAATGAAGGATTTAGATTAAAAAACGACAGGACAACATTTGCAGTTACCACAGTGGTTGAAGTACCCTCATGGGGTGGTGATAACCAATTTTTGTGCTCTGTTTGATGGAAATCATGAACAAGGGTGTCCATTAGAGTTTTAGGTCTCTTATGACCATCTTAGGGTTACAAAAAGCATAGTACTCCAAGGACAGCTCTGTTTTCAGTATACGCCAAACCATAACACTATAATCTGTACCTGATGTGCCCTTCTGCCACACATGGAAACACAAATGAAACATAACCTGTGCTACTCCTCATCTCATTTGCAAGCAGTTCTTAGACATAATTAGATACACTTATAAACATCTGGATGTATCCATGTCCATTCCACAGGATTTTATTTACCATCATTGGAGGTAGTGTGGTCTAGTGGTTAGACTACCAGGAGATCACAGATTCATTTCCCACTAGACACGAAAAGTCATTGTGCCCCATAATTAGATGATGCTGACAGTGCCAAGGATAGCACAGCCCACTAAGTGGCACACTGCTGTTTCAGAGTTATATATGTACATGCATAGAGCACCTGTCTGGTGCGTGCTGTATGTACGAATATAGGGCTATGGTAGAAATGCACCAACTGCAGAGGCACTGTGCACTGCAGCGCCTGCAATAGACATCCAGCATCAAAGGGGGCTAGCACATCTCAGATGGCTTAATGTTTTTTGCTCCTGGCTGCCCATTGAAATGCCAATATTTTGGTAATGACCACATAAGTTAAGGCAGTAAGAGGCCATTTACTTGTCATTATGCGGCCATTATAAGCTCTTCACAATGCTTCAATGGCAATGTATGCATGGAGGCTTTGTGCAGAGAGGCATTTTGTGCCCCTTCCTACCCACAAACCCAATGCCAGCCATAGTGAAAGTAAAGGATAATCCCTGGTAGTCGAGTGATCCCCCCACCAAATCTCCATTTGTTGTCCCTGGTAGTCTGTTAGCCCCCCTTCCTCACCCAGTCCCTATTTGTATTCCTTCCTAGTCTAGTGGCATCCCCTCCTTGACCCAATCCCTGCTTATAGTCCCTGTTAATCTAGAGGCCACTATCCCTCACCCAATCCCTGTTTATAGTCCCTGTTAATCTAGAGGCCACCATCCCTCACCCAATCCCTGTTTATAGTCCCTGTCAATCTGGAGGCCACCATCCCTCACCCAATCCCTGTTTATAGTCCCTGTTAATCTAGAGGCCACCATCCCTCACCCAATCCCTGTTTATAGTCCCTGTCAATCTAGAGGCCACCATCCCTCACCCAATCCCTGCTTATAGTCCCTGTTAATCTAGAGGCCATCATCCCTCACCGAACCCCTGTTTGTAGTCCCAGGTAGTCTAGTGGCCATCATCCCTGACCCAATCCCTGCTTATAGTCCCTGTCAATCTAGAGGCCACCATCCCTCACCCAATCCCTGCTTATAGTCCCTGTCAGTCTAGAAGCCACCATCCCTCACCGAACCCCTGTTTGTAGTTCCTGTTAATCTAGAGGCCACCATCCCTCACCGAATCCCTGTTTGTAGTCCCAGGTAGTCAAGTGGCCACCATCCCTCACCGAATCCCTGTTTGTAGTCCCTGTTAATCTAGAGGCCACCATCCCTCACCGAACCCCTGTTTGTAGTCCCAGGTAGTCTAGTGGTATCCCCTCCCTCACCTGATCCCTATTTGTAGTTTCGGGTAGTCAAGTGGTATCCCCTTCCTCACCTGACCCCCAATCCCCGCTTGTATTTTAGTGATTTCCTGGTGTCCAGTGGTCCCTTATGCAAGTCCTGTATTGGTATACAAAGTTATGCATCGATATGGGACTTGAGGTCAGAAAATAAACTAAGTGGAGAAAAGCACTACCATGCAAGCATGCAGACTATGTTCATCACATTTATACTTTGACTTTTAATGTCATCAGAATAACAGCTTTAACACTAAACTTTAGTGTGAGCTTTTGAACCACCTCCTCACTTCACACCACGACCACGTTTCTGATGATTTGTAACTCTCACCCAAAATGGGTGATTGGTATGCAATGTGTGATGGCAGTTTGTCAAGCAGCAGAGTGCTCATTTTATGTTAGAGCAGGTGAGTGGCCAAGTGAGTGAGAAACAGTTTTGCCAAAGCAGGATGTTTGGCACTGTTTGATTGAAAAATAAATTATTGAAATATAGGAGTGAGAGAGCGGGGTCAGTAACGATAAGAGAGCCAGTAATAAGTGAGACAGTGGGTGGTTCAGATGTTAGGGGAAGTAAAAAAAAATATCAACAAGAAAATAGTGTCTGGCAGTTCAGCCTGGCATGAAGAGCTATACAGGTATGCCATACATACCTCACTGCCCTGACCCCTGTGTTGGGCTAGCACTGAGTGCAGAGTACTGTGCAATTGGAGGGACTTCCAAACGTCCTGTTTATGCAGGTCATAGCTAAACTGAAGACTCTCAAGATTCCGGTATGTGTGGTTCCAGGTTTAAATAAATCCCTGATCACCTGCATGCCCTTATCCCTCCACTCCTGCCAGCAGATTGTCTGACTGGCAGGGTGCCCTTCGTTTTTTGTTATATTTTAGGGGCAGGGTGCCCTTCATTTTTTGCTATATTTGTGGGGCAGGGTGCCCTTTGTTTTTTGCTATATTTACAGGGCAGGGTGCCCTTTTTTAGGTTATATTTAACTGGCAGGGTACCCTTTTTGTTATATTTACTGGGCAGGGTGCCTGTGGACAGAGCTATATTCAATGCTGCACATGTGCCTTGTGCTGTGCCTGCACTATTATGTGCTATGCCAGCACTGTGCATTTGCTCTGTTCATGTACACTGTGCTGAGGCCCAGTATTCAAAGATGTAAGCGCCGGTGCAGTTCTTCTTAAAATCTTAGTGGCAGTGCACTGGTGCTAGCACAAGTGCAAGCACAGAGCAATTATAGCGTAGGCGCTGCTGGCTTTATATGTGACCTGTAATCTTTTGCTTAACATTTTTAGGGCTACCCACCCAAGTCCTGCATCATCCTCCCTGCACTGAATATGCACGTTTGTTGTGTTTTTGCTAACTAAAGAACATATCCTTGAGAATCCTGTGGTCCCTCCCAGTAGCCTCGATCCCTGCCATGCCATCCATTGGCTCCCACAGTGGCTGGCACTTACCTACTGCTCCCTTCCCTGCCTGGCCAGTAACCGCCCTGCAGAAGTCCACTAGTGATGTACAAAGCTGCTGTGTATATATCATTACAGGATGTACAGTATCTCACAGTGTAATAAACTTAGCAGCACAATATGGGAGAATGAGTCATCAAGCCATGACAAGTCATTGGGTTTCTGTATGTACAGAATACTAAATTGCTGGGTGTGTAGCAGTATTGTAATAACCAGATTCATTGGGTGAGTTATGAGGCATGAAGTGCAACTGAAGGCCTTCAACCAGGAAGTGCAGTTATTTCTGTGTTGACTCACACTGGGAGTTGATTATTGCACTCATAAATTCATAAAAAGGTTAGAAAAAATAGTGTAATGTTATTATGTGGTCTGTGTACATTGTCTTCCTACAGTAACCATTTTATGACTGCAATAAAATATGACGGAGTAAATTAGGCAAATGCAAGGATTTTACAGGAGCTGTAAGGCTCTGCAAATGCATCCTCAGGCATTACTATGTATGTGTTCATGTAGTTATCCATTTCTAAACTGCACCTTTATCTAACATGCACCCTGTTACATCTTCTTCATTACATTATAGAGTTATTGAACCAGTGTGAGTAATATATATGCCAGATGTATAGAGGAAATACTGGTATCCTGTGATCATAGCAAGTGAATATGAGCGACCATCAAAATGGCGATGCATATTCAGAGCTATTATCATGGGCTACCTGCAAGGGTAGCAACACAATGTTACCACGAGGATAGGGGAGGGTGACTGGAAAAGGAGGATAATGAGGGGAAGAGGAGGGATACAGAAGAGGGTTTTTAACAGGTGGCGTGCCTGCTGCAGCAGAGCCAGCCATGTGGTGTGGCAGTGAGGGTGGCTAGCTCCAGTGCAGCAGGTGCTGGGTTTGGGGCTGGGGACCGGAGGGGGGACCTTTGCTGCTGGCTACTGCTGCCGTTTTTTTTGTTTAACTCTGGAGTGTCACCCCATCTCCAATATGCATTCCCTGGAGTTAGGAATCTTTTAGTAGGAGGGTGCGTGAGCAAAGCCCCCCCCTCCACATACACACTAAGTCTATTTGCTGGATGTTTAGTCACCGGCATGTGTATATCACTGATTTGCTTTTCAGCAATATACACTCACCATAATAGCGATTGCTGTTTTGCATTCGCTATTATGACATGGAACCCTCAATGCTAGTTAGGATAAATTATTTGAGGGAAAAAAAATCATAAACAGAACTATTATGATCATGTATACACATGCCACCAAATCCTGCCTCTCTAAATGGAACGTAGCTTATAACAATATATGCCGTTTCACCCTCTGCTCCTCGACTCACCCATCATTGCGACCTCTACAATAAACATTCTTGGTTCCCCCCGGGTCTTCATTACAACTTTGTTTTAGGGTGTTTCACTGATAATGTTGTGAGAACGACTACCCCTCCTGTCCTAGGTGAGCAGTTTAAGCCTGCCAACTCCTCATGTCCACTAAGGTCTAATGGCACAGCTATGTTTCTTGTCCCAAAAACCCGCATGTAAATGGGTGACCAGGCATTCACAGTATGTGCACCTAGGCTATGGAACTCCCTTTATATCCATGTTTGCACTTCCTCCTCCCACACCTGTTTTAGAAACTCCCTTCAGGATCATCTGAAGTTTATCTCGGCCTGTAGCTATACCTAAGATACTAGTTTCCACTAGGTGTTGCACTTTAATAGTTTCCAGCTGGTCTCCTTCCTGAGCCCAGTTTGGAGTTCTTAACCTGACTGTCATACCGTTGCTGTTTTTATGCTAAATGTGATGTTCTTGCTTGCCTCTTTGTAGTATTCTGCAACGTTTGTACTGTTTTCTCTGAAATCCTGTAAAATCCTTGTCTTGCCTGTATATTTTTTGTAATCCCCTCTGTTGCACCTGGAAATAGGCATTTGTTTGTCTAGTGTGCTTACCTGGTTAACAAAAGCTAAATAAATAAAAAATGTAAGTCACTTACTTGTACCCAGTCTTAATACAAAAATCAGCAAATAGAGGGGTAACACACTGGAATATACTAGAAAGCCATCTTTGTGTATTGTGCTACTATGAGTAACAGTATGGGTGTGTTAGGTAGCAGTATATTACAAAGTAATGTATCTAATAAATATCTGCACTTAATTTCAACATTCTGAGCATATCATGTTTATTTACCTTGTTACACAACAGCAGTAGCAGGTGGCACAACGGGGAGCACATGTTATGAGTCCTATTTTGCAGGCACTTCCATACCCTGTTCTTCCTCTCCTGTAGGAAAGTATGAAAAATAAAGATTGAATTAATTATATATCATGATGAAACATGTGTTTCCGTGTTAATATTATTATGAATTTTGCCTTAATAATATTAATAATGATTTGAAAGTATATGGTATGGTACATGGTTACGCTTTGTACATATGGAGCCATTGTAACTTAAGAAAACTGTCGTGTTATAATTGAAAGGTAAAATAACTCCATTGTAAACGTCTGTTGAACAGCTTTTATGCTACTATTCCTGTCTTTTATTTTCATATTACCCACATACACTGAACACAGTTCCTCTCTTAGCACAATATCTTCTCTGTTGTTTCATCATTTTAAAAATCTGTATAAAAAGTTTCGCCTGATGGAGCATTCTGATTGGGTTCAGACTTTATAAAATGCCTATAGAAATGGGGGGATTGTCAAGTAAACCAAAGTCATTGTAATTTTAGGTTTAAAAAAATTGCATTTTAAAAGTATAAAACCAATTTATGGGATGGGTTCCTTTCATTAATGCAGTATAACCTAAGCTCCACAAGGTACTTGGCTTCATCTTGTACCTCATAATAAGATGTATTTGTAGTGAGAATTATATGAAAATGTGAATTATTATTTTGGTAACATAAATGTTACCTGAATCCACAGTCTCAATCAAAAGGTTTTTCCAGGACCTCCTCATCATCATTTTCCACTTTCTCTAGACTCACTCAGAGGAATGGAATCCTCCTCTATGTGTTCTTCATGCTGTGGCAGACTATGTGGGAGCTCTTCTGGATGAGCTGTGATGTGAAGATAATTAGAAGACTATTAGAAATACTTTATGAAGTTTTTTTTTTTTTTTTTTTACCAATTATTTTACCAGGTGAGACACACTAAGCTGAAAGCTTGTTTGCAGGTGCAACCTGGGAGCATGACGAAGTTAAGTGACTTGCTCAGGGTCACACAGTATGCACCTAGGGGGTTGTGGGATTCAAACCCAGGTCTCCAGATTTGCAGCTCAGAGCCTTAACCCACTGCGCCATACTGCCTCCAAGTGTTTAAAGATATAGTGTCATGCACTTTATGCATTTTGTATGCCTGTAACATTAAGAATTAAGGAACTTTGGCCCACCAGCCAGTGCAGCGGTAGTGCTACTGCTCGTGTTGCTGGTGACCCGGGTTCGGGAGCAACCCTGGACTGGTGGAGGACCAACTGGGGAGAGGATGGCTAAGTGTACAAGGGACACTCGCCTTCTCAGGGAGGGAGGGTGGATGGCCTCCAGTGCTGCACCCCCACCTTGGTGACCACAGGAGGAAATGTAAGCCAGAGGTATGGATCTGGGAGGGGGACGACGACAGCATGATGCTTCATCACCAGCATGGCCTCCTGATGTCAGGGGTGGGAGAGAAAAACAGGGAAAACTTACTCCACTGCTGCAGGATGCTGTCTGCTGCTTGTGGCAGGTTCCACACTGCCGACTGGGCTTTCCGCCTTGACAACCATCACTTCATCTCATACCTCTCAACTTCTTGCCTCATGAATCAGGGACAAGGCTTAAAAAAATCAGGGACAAAGACCCCAAATCAGGGACACATCTTAAAAACTGGTGCTGTTCACTCAGAAAGCTGACAGAATAAAGGGATTTGTGTTAAGATGCATTTTCTAAAGAAGAACAAGTATGTTACTTTAATGTTTGACATTATTTTCTGCTTTTAATCCCCACTGTTCTGTCACAAAAACACACATTTTACGAGGGACAGTGGAAAATTTTGAGGCAAAATCAGGGACGTCCCTGAAAATCAGGGACACTTGAGAGGTATGCTTCATCTCCCCTGAGGGGTTACAGGGAAAGGCTCCTGGTGGCCCTTCCTAAGGGGTGGGGGAATTATCTCTGGGAGAACATGTAAGGTGCAGGAAAGTCTCAGGGATAGTGGGTGAAGGGTGGGGCAGGCAACCCGACTGATGGGGCCACTGAAGCCTCAGGGGAAAAAGCATAGTGCAGTAAATAAAAAAAAATAGTGAACTTAATATATGGCTTTCATACACTGTGTGTACTTCAGCCTAATCTTTGGATTGAACCAGGCTGAAACAGTAAAACAACTAAAACTATAACCTACATGAAAAAAATGCCTGCAGTAACAACATGATGTGTGGTACAGTATATCAAAAAAAGGTAATTTTATAAACTCAGTGATGATTCAACTATCTGTTGGCCATTTTACAGTTACTACTAAATGACCAACAATAAAAACTGCATAAACAGAATACCACAGTCCAGGGTGTGAGAATGCATTCCGGATCCACATGTCTAGGTTGCTAAAGGTATTTTCCTTACAGTATATGTCAAGATGATACTTTTTATGTTTGTTTGTGTATGTGTGCACAGTAAACATTTTGTTTCGATGAACCCGCATTTCATAGGCGTGTCATTGTTGGGTCCAATGCAGCTCACCCTGTAAGGATTCAACAGTGACAGCTCAGTGATCAACAAGGCTGGCCATGACACCTTTCTTGGCTTGCTGGGTTGAAACTTTGTGGAGTTAAAAGGAAAGAGCCACTCCAATCCAGAGCAGCTCTGTCCTTTCACATGCTGGCCAGCAGCCAGCTGAAATGGTGTCACAATCAATGCATTCTGATGCTGAGCTAGTAAGAGCCCCACCCCAATGTCACCTGTCTATCAATGGTTCCATTTTACCTGATTGATTGTTTCTCTCCCTCCCGCTCCCACTGCCCCTGTCCACTGCACCTGACTGGTTATCTCGCTCCTCCACCAGTCTCTCCACCAAATATTTCTCTCACTTCTCAGCTGGCCACTCCAGCAAACATTTCTCTACCTTCCCTGCCTGATACTGCTGGTTGCTCAGGGCAGACTGGCCCATAGCAGACAGGCTAGTTATCCTACAAAACCTTGTAACAAGTTACTATACTATTGACACTGCCAAAGCCATGATGGAAATAATTTCAGTAGTAGACATACAAGATGGTGCATTATTGTTTTAATAACCCATGGGACTCAAAAGCAAGTGGGCTAGCTAGCAGAAGATGACCATTCAGGAGTGACATTGTCGCTTTGTGTTAGGTGCCCGTTTTCAAACACGTCATTGTTTGCTTTACTCCTCCCTCCCTCGACTGGCTTCCATTACATTCCCATCATGTTTTATTTTTGCTGTTTAGTTTTTAAATCCCTTTTTTGTACAGAGCAATTTCCTCTATCTGATCTGTTAAGCATCCAATATTCTGCTCTTAATCTCAGATATTCTAAGGGTACCTTTCTTGTTACTAGATCTTCTTCAGCTAAAGTCGGTGCTCAGGCTTTTCAACCTCTGCACCTTCTTTATGGAATAGCTTGCCTGAGGACAGGAGAACTGATAGTTCCTTGGAATGTTTTAAGAGTAAATTAAGAGATTGGATGCATGTTTCGAATGTATGTAAATGTTTTTAATTATGTTACCTATTTTTTATTTTTTAATGTTTAGTATTCTGTTGTATTTATTTCTGTGTTAGGGTCGGACCAGAAAATGGGCTTGTCCCAGTGTCCCTACCCGGTTACCAAAATAAAAACAAACAAACAAACAAACAAAGGAGAGTGATCCTTACCTGGCCTGCCCTCAGCAGAAGCAGAGCTCGGCTGCTGGTAGTAGAAGTGTCTCAGCAGCTGCAGCACCACCATATGGCTCAAACAACTTGCAGCATGTGGTTAGTAATCCAAAGGGAGCCACTGTCAGGCATGCCAAACTTGTCGATATTGAAGTAAAAGTGTGGGCCTGCACCTGGGATGCCGTGCCTGGCTAAATCAACAGGTAGAATGTAAAGAACAATTCTGCCAGCACTGGCTACTCACAGTTCCTTCGCTTCAGTGTTAGTAGGTAAAAGTCCACAATTAGTTCACAGCCAAAAAGCAGAAGCAGGAGCAAAAATGCTACAGGTGCTAGAAGAACAGTGCTAGTTTTTATTAATCCATGTGCACATACACAGCGCTCCAACAGCTTCTTTGCAGCTAAACCCCCTTCTCATAACAAGCTTCCTAACGCGTTTCTCGCCCTCTGGCACTTAATCATAGGATAACAATCTATTCCACACACCAACGTTAAATACAAAAAACCTTTAAAGTGATAGTGCTTTTTAAAAAAAAAATATTTCGTAGAATTACATAAATATAAAGTATTCAAACATTCATGTAAACATCATATATATGTCATCTATCCATTTAGAGGATCATCTTAGTTCTATATAATTTATAGCATTATTTCCTATAGATGAAGTTATATCTTTTGCTTTAAAAAAATGGTCATTTCCACATCATCATACTCAATATTACAAATTATTTCATTCCATCTTATAGTTTTTTCTGTTTTTACCAGTACTGGAACATGCACAGATTTAAGTTCTCCTCATTTTTATATATGGTTTCCCTTGAGGGTCCACAATCAAACAAAGCCAGATTCCAAAAAACCTAGAGAAAATAAAAAAGAAAAACATGTTTTTGTTAAGATTCATTCAAATCTAGGTTACTACACTCATCCATTTTCTTTGACATTCCAATACAAAATTCAATAAACACTACTGTTTTATATTGACACTTTGGCTTAGATAAAACAGTATTGTTTGTTGAAAGTTGTATTGGAATGTCAAAGAAAATGTCACTTTAAAGGCTTTTTGTATTTAACTTGGTGTGTGGAATAGATTATTATCCTATGATTAAGCACCAGAGGGTGAGAAACACATTAGGAAGCTTGTTATGAGAAGGGGGTTTAGCTGCAAAGAAGCTGTTGGAGCGCTGTGTATGTGCACATGGATTAATAAAAACTAGCACTGTTCTTCTGGCACCTGTAGCATTTTTGCTCCTGCTTCTGCTTTTTGGCTGTGATCTAATTGTGGACATTTACCTACTAACACTGAAGCGAAGGAACTGTGAGTAGCCAGTGCTGGCAGAATTGTTCTTTACATGCCAAACCTGTCCCCTTTTCCCTTTCTGACCACTGCCACCTCCTGCTTCTTCATCCTCCCTCTGCTTCCTTCTCCAGAGCAGCTGCAGACAATGACAGAGAAAGCAAGCTATCACATACCATCATGCCAACTAAAGCAGCTGCCTACTGGCAAGCTCTGAACAAAGTAAACAAACAATAGTGACGCACCAATAGCAGCTGCCTCCCTTCCTCCTGTACTTTCCACTCAACCAGTCACAGCCCCCTCCCCCACTTGTTGTCACATGTTGACTCCTGGGGATGCTATTGCTGCCTTCTACACATGGTAGTAACTCCACAGTCATTGGAGACCACCCACGTTTGTGAGATGCCTCATGACTAACATCACCTGACTACCCCACAAACTATGCTGCAGACATTGCAATTTGCAGAGGTTGGCGCAGGTCGTGTGATGTGTGGTCGAACACTCAGTGACATGGCATGCCAATTGAAGAGCAACTCCACCAGTGTGAGCAGACTGCAGTCAAAAGACCACAGTACATTCTTTTGAAAGTAAGGTCACAATTATGGTAAACAAACCCAATCTTTTGTGCAACAAATGTGGGCCCTGGTGGGGGTGGGAGAGGGAAACATGTGGGATATGTTGCATCATGAAGCCTAAAGCTCAGAGTAAAGTCTGCTGTGAAAACAGCTTTTTATGTCCATGAAGTTTGCAGGACTCCCAGATCTATATGGATTTTACAGGAAACTTGAGCAATCCACAGTGAAATTGTTCATTTAGACTTTATATAGGAAAACAGAATAATTCAGCTTCCATAGAAATAATGTAATCTACAGGAAAATACAAGACTATTACCTTGAAGGTACATGGCAAATGTCATCTGGATCTGGGAACCCTGTTACAGCTTGATCAGTACAGATCTAGGGAGGTAGTATAGCTTAGATGATTAAACCATCAAGCTGTAGACTTGAAAATCCAGCAGATCCGCAGCTGCACCTCTTTCATACTGTGTGACCCTAAGTAAGTCACTTGACCTCCATAGGCTCCTGGAATGCATCTGAAAATGAGCTTCAGCTCAGTGTGCCATTTCCAACCTTGCCAATAATTCTAAAAAAAAAAAAGAAAAGAAAAAAATGAATGTGCATTTCGGAGTTTATCTCTGTGTACAATGCAGAGAGAGTTCTGGTAAATGCTGGAAAGCAGTTTATTGATTTAAAATTTGGTGACCAGGATAGACATGCTAAGCCAAGTTTTGCTTTCAGGTAAGGTCTGGGAATGGGTGAACATGCCTCCATGCCCAAAAGGAAGATCAGATCCAACGAATGACCCCCTACATGGGTCGAGGAGGTCGCTCCCTTTGTAAGGCCCAGTGTCGTCATCAGCTGGAGGATATTTTGACCAAAATGCAAGAGTTCATCATTGACCCAGGCATTGAAGTCCCCCAGAACTATCCATCTAGGGGATCTCAACATCATGTGGATGATGAAGTCTGCTATCTCCTGCAGGAATTCTCCATCTCCTGGTGGACGGTAGATGAGGAGAATCCTGTAGCCTTCACCCTCTCTCAGGATATATACGAAGGATCTGGTACTTCCCAATGGCACATCCACAAGACCCAGCTCAGTTTTAAACATAATGGCCACACACCCACCCCTATGATCCAACCTTGGGTGGTGTATCACCGAGAACCCAGCTGGAGTTGCTGATGCCAGTACAGGACCTTCATTTTCATCCAGCCAGGTCTCGGTGATGCAAGCCAGATCAGTTGTTCCAACAAGATCAGCTATAATGGCTGTCTTGTTTTAATAGATCTGGCATTGCATAACACCGCCAAGGTAGGATGAGCCATCAGGAAAGACTTTGTTGCCTGCCCGCTAACATCGGAGCCCTTGGGTATGGAGACAAGACAAGGAAAACCTATTTCCTGGCTCCATTTCACCCCAGGGCATCTCCTGGGCCCTATGACTCCAATCCGCCCTCCCCTTTCCTGTCCCCCACCAGGCCCAGATCGTCCCCTTCTTTTACACCCCTTAAGTATGCCCAAGGCACGACACCTAAAATAAGTGTCAGATGATAAAAGGGGACATTCAAAGGGATGCAATTCCCTGAGCCTGGTGGGGGAATAGTGCCTGACTGTCGCAAAACCTCCCCAACACATTACAATAAACACAAATAAAACCAAATAAACTAAAATAAAAACCCAATCCAAAAAACAAATTAGCTCAATAATACAGTAAGCAATCACACCCCACCCCTAATTTAAAACTCAGAAACCAACAATCCAAAAAAGGATTACAACAAGCACAGCTCTGAATAAACTTAGTTAATAGTGTCCAATAAAATATATTAAAATGTCTTTTGCCAAGTCCTTTAGGGTTTAAGCAAGGGTAGGTCTCACCTAACCCTTGTAGGAATGTCCAAAAAGTGGCACTCTCACTGCCACAAAAGTTGAATTTGATAAATATTAAAAACCACAGAGGCTCTCTCACTTCCTCTAAAATAAAACAATTACAGTACCTGATGATGGATTAATCTGGAGCAAAGAAAATATAGCAGACCAGCAGAGCAAGGAATCCCTCCAATAGGCTCTTGAAAATTAAATCTTGCTTATATTACAGCCATTCTTCTTAAGCAGTTATCCTCTATCAGCAAGTCTTCGCTTTAGGGATTTCCACAGCAAATCTCACAGAAGCACCGGTCCAAGGAACAGAGGAGGGGCCCCACAACACCCACCTCAGGAAGCATCACCATGTCACCACCGGGACAGGATACATGATGGAAGCATGTTTTTTAACATCCAGTAAGCAAGCTCACATCCAGTTACACTTGGTGAAGTAAAGGAGAATCTTCAAAAACGGGTTGATTTCCTGAGAAAGTCAGATCCAGAGCAATAAATCCAAGTTGACCCGACTCCACTAGAACTTTAAGCGGCACCCAAAAGTCCAGCAAATCCCCTTCCTACTTAGGCTGTCAGGAACCTGCCCAACACAAGTCAGACAAACCCTGACAGCCTCAGGAAACCTTTGTGGATGCCCACTTTCCAGTTGAGACCACCACATTACCACAGGGAAAGAAAGAGCTAAACCCAGGGTCCACCTCGGGCATGTTGATTCAGCACACCCTGTCCATCGCAACAAGCGGCACAGATCCTTCTTGTCTAACAACCTGGAACAAGGCAATTCCAACAGAGTTTCCAATAATTCATCACCAAATGCTGCCACTTCCAGCCCCAGGGACTCCAAGCATACCACCACGACTAGCCCCACCAACGTTCGAGTTCCTGGCTCACAGTTACTCTGGAGACCTGTTTAGTCCTTGCCTCACAGTAACATAAAGCAGCAACACCAGAGGAAAACTCCAAGGATGCACAGGCTGACTAGTAAATAAATACTGGTGCAAATATTGGTGCAAACAATAGTAGTTTATGTCCAAAGAGAAACACAGTAGTTTATGTCCAAAGAGTAACGTGGTTGGCAAACGAAAAAAATGACTGTGACTCAAAAACTGAAGCTGTAACTGAACAAATAAATGAATAGATTAAAAATAAAATAAAATAAGCTTCTCAAATAAACAAATCTACAATAACTCCTAAATCACAAAACAGCTCCTGATGGCTGGCCCAGCCTGGCCACCATCTTGCATTCACATTGCATTCCCCAGCTAGTCCTGTTAACACCAGTACTACTACTAATGAAGGCTTCAGTCCAGTCAGATACTGAGATATTGAAGTAGAGTACAACTTCAAGGGGGTGCATCATCAGCCTTTTAAAACAGGGTTTGTTTGGAGCTAGTCTAGTCTCTGCTTAGGGCTAAAAGTCATGGAAACCATCCTATTGTCATTAATGGAAAGATGGTTTGAGTGGAGCCAATACTGGGCATTATCAAACTCATGAAGAAGTGATGATTCAAGCTCAGGAGACAAGGCTCTGGAGGAGAAGGGTACATTGTCATCCATCTACATATGAATATACGAGAAGACAGACTGAAGGGAGGTCATTGCTAAAAATAGAAAATGGAATAGGGCCTAGACTGCAGGTCTGTTTGAGTCCAGTTCTGATTGGGAGGGGGAAGATAACGCATCACCATCCTAAACAGACTGTTGTTGGTAAATGAGATAGGAGCTTAACCAGCTAGCTGCAAATTCAGACAGTCCCACCTCACTAAAGTTATCCAAGAAGATGGGATGGACTGTAGTATCAAAGGCCTTTGCCAGGTTGATGAAAGTGACCAGTGATATTATAGGTTTCGGGAACTCAACCCTGCCTAATACACAGAGATTTTATCACATTTCTAATGCAGCTTTCTTAAATTTGTTAAAATCTTTCAGTGCGTTCCTGGTGTGTGGCCAAAATCAAAATGAAATAGTTATAGTACCAGTACCCCCAAAGTTGCTTGACAACCTGCAATCATTCAGGTCAATTCAGTTTTCTTACTTGGTTTTCATTCCATGATTTCAACTTTTAGAGGGATTCTCTGTCTCATCATTCAGCCAAATCCTGAACAACTTGACCACCGGTGACAAAGTGACCCATTCATTGGTCACAAAACTATACTTTAAATATTACCATGCAAATATGAGCTGAGACTCTTCTGCTTTCTGTCTTTCTAATGTGCAAACCACTCGTTGGCTTCATCTTTTATATAGTGGCCTGTGGCCCATAAGAGGCTCACTGGTGACCATTGGTGTGATAATAAAAAGACTATGTAGAAAATTTGTGGTCAGAATCTCAAAAAACAATAAAGTATTGAAGCAACATTGAAATTCTTCAACATTTACTCATAACTTTATTATTTTTTAGATTTTGACCCAAATGTTTCAACATAGCTTTTGTTATACCACCTCATGAACAAGGCAGGTGTAATTTTTCAAATCCCCTCTGGGTTGTTCCTACACCTAAACTTCTTTTCCGGTTCCGGATGGTGGCTGCATGCTGTGTTGCTGTGGAGTAGCAATTCAAGCAGGGTTTGCTCAATGCAAATTACTCACTTAGAACAGGTATGCCACCTTTGCCTCAATAGTGAAGTGAGCATATCTTTCCAGTCGGTTTTGTGCCATCATCTTGGATATTGTGCTTGTTCCACCTGTGTTTTGTGTTTCAGCTCATCTCTGTGGAATGCTTGAGGTGGAGTAGTCCGATGTACCAGTTGAGGTTCAACTGGTCCCGCAGGGGGTCGGAAGCTGGGGGCACATGCATACAGGCTGTTCAGAAGAATCAAGGAAGGGTGCACAAGAAGCAAGAAGCTGCTTACAAGAAGCTGAATCTGACTTAAGATCTGTTACATCGGAAAGTGATATCAGTTGAAGAAAGAGGTTCAGAGACTGAGAAAGAGTGACGAAGAAAGTATGTAATGTTTTTGAAAACAAACAGTTTGGATTGTGTTTTTTCTTGAAGCGATACCTGTCCCGAATTTTAATAAGAGTGCTATACTAAAGTGACTGAGTGTGATATTCTCACATTGTCACATTGGTTTAACTGTGACTGTTTATTTTTTTAGTGTGTTTTAAAAGTCCTTTTAAATTTTTTTTCACTGCGTTTTTACATTTTATTCTGTCAATTTTAGATGAGTTAGGTTAAACTCCTCCTTATGGTTTTCGTTTAACTGAGTAAGTGTTTGAGTAGTCGAAAAATTGGGAGATATAGTGGATTCCTCAGCTCCTTTTACCACTCCTTTTACCACTAATCATTTACCAAACTGGGGATTAGTTGGGAGATTGAATTATTAGTGCCTGTTTTCATAAGTGCCACACTTCTCCGATTACTTAATTGTAATTGTAATTGTAATTGGGAGTCGAGCTCTGTCCTTTTAATCATCAGCTGTTATGTGACGTACTAAGCATCCTTGTGCTAGGGAACAGTAAAACTGGGCCGCAAGGTTGGAAAAGAATTCATTTTTGTTTGGTTATTGTACGAGCTGTATAGGCTGGTTGTGGTTACAAGGCTGGCTGGTGGCGTCTTATGAGCTGGGTTCAATTTTGATCTTGTAAACCTGAGTGGCCTCGAACTGTTTTATTACTGACTGTTGGATGCGAGCAGTTGTTTGTTTGGGTGCTGCTTTCTGTCCGGCTAAAGTACCTCCCTTGCTGTTATTAGTAGGTCGGTAAGTAAGTAGAGACCTAAAACTGTTGGCTGCTCGGGAATCCAGTTATAATTAGATATCACCACAAAGTTTTTTTTGAATGTTTTGTGGCATGATTTTGCTATGTTTGTGACCTTCAACAATACTAGTAGCCTGTATAACACTGACAAGTAGATAATCTAGTTAAATTTTAGAATTAGAGAACGTTTCTATTGTATTTCAGTCGAGGTATTCTGCCAGAAGGAGTCATATCATGTATGTTTGATTCTAGAATTGAAATAATTGTTCTTCATTGGACCTGGATTTAACCAGATATTATAGTAAAAAATAATTTATTTTTTTTTTTTTGCTTTTTTTCTCTTGCTATAATCCCCAGCAGAAACAGGGAGGACAATGACATCAGTTAAATAAAGGCTCACAGTGATTTCATGGACTGCGATTATGATCTCACTGGGTTCCTGTAGACTGGCTAAATGAGTTGTCTAGTCCCATCTCAGGAATCTGTAGAGGACTGATGAGTATTTGCCCTTGAGGGAACAAAACTGTCTGTCTGGGTTGTTCCATATTTTAATTGTAACTACCAGGATATTCAACGTAGGGAATGATGGTTTTTACTAGGCAACAAAGAAGAAGAAATGGGGCATCACCCCTGAAAGAACTCCCAGGTAGAGACAAAGTGAAAGCTGTAAATGTTAAAAAGGGGAGTTTTCAAACCAAAATTATGGACCATTTATCGATCTGCTGTGGTAAAACTTCAACCCCTAGACTAACTTTGTCTGCTGCACTGCACTCTACAGCCCCAGCTGCCTTAAGTGAGCCAATCAGAGGATTTGGCTCAAATTCAGATGAACTTCTTTCCGTGGAGTATTCTGAAGAAAAAATGGAAGGCAGTAGTAGGGTAGTAGGTTCACACCCTGAAGGGTTACAGGAGGAAGGTAAGAACCTAGATATATCCTCCTGTTCCTTTCAGCTTTTCCATTTACCCCAAGAGAGTATACAAGAGAGTATTCATGAGAGATCAGTGCCATTAACCAATTCATTAGTTGACTAAGGAATTGGGGGGAAGGGAAGATTAGTGCAATACAGTCTATGACACAAAAATGAATTGGAGTCAGTTACAGAGGACTTACAGTACACTATAGCTGGATTAAAACACCTAGACGAGCAAGATCCTTATATGGGGTTAAATGTGGGACAAGATGTGGAGAATTGTGTGCCGATGTATCTAAATAAAGAGATAACAAAATTAATGAAGAATCCAGCAACTGCTTTTCTTATCATTATGGACCAGTTACTGACTAACAAAAATGTAATAGAGAGTGTGAGCAATGAGGTTGCTCTTATTAGAGATAAGATGGACCAGATTTGTCAACAAAGAGATACTCCCTCGAGGGAGGAGGATACTCCACAAATTTTTGAAGGAACAAGAGAAGAAAAAATAAGACCAGATTTTAGTATTTTATCTTTTCTAGAATGCCCTAGGATAATAGAGAGGAAATTGAAAGTTGATAAACCAATCAAAAATAAGAAAAGCAAAAAAAAAGAGGAATAAATGAAAGTGTATAAAGTGTGAGAAGTATAAGAAGAGATTAGATGGTGATAATAGTGAAAACAGATTGGGAAAGGCAGATAAGTGGGATATGTTGGAAATACATAGTGAAAACAAATTTGAACAGCTAGTGGGTGTGTCAGAGATAGACAGAGAAGGTAAAGTAGGAAATTAATCAAATAAAGGTCCATTGAACTTGGCCTCTCAGGTAGAGAGATTGGAACAGGAATTGGTGAAGTTCAATCAGCAAGTTGATGCAACTATAAAAGGGAACCATCATCTTAATAGTCGGCAGGTCTTTTACCAACAATCACAGCAAGAACAAGCATGTCAGCTAAAGGAAGGGAATAATAATAAATTAGATTTGAATGTTGCTCCGTTTGGACAAGGCGAGCAAGATGAATTGGCCCTACATGAAGATCAGATTCAGGACTTGTTTCTGTTTATCAGATTACATGGTCCTCAGAACTGGTGGAATTGGGAGAATATTGATGATGGAAGGAGAAGTTTTCAGGTTCTGGAATACCTGAATGAAAGGATTGGGATTGATTTAATTGAAGATGATATAATAGAAATAAAGAATACACAAATAACCTCTGCAACTCTTATAGACATCTTCTTGGTTTCACCCAGATTGACAAATTATATCTGGATAAATAGTGGGATGACTCAGAAAAATTGTATTTTGCTTTCATATCCAAACAGAGAGAAGTTTAATAACAATTATGAGCTCTAGACTGAGGAAAATAATCAGATTATTTTAAATATGTTTGGAATGGAGAATTTGAAACATGAAACTGAACATAAGTTAATGAACATGATAAGTGACTTTTTCACCAACATTTTAGCCATATAAGTGGAAGAATTAGGGACAATCTTAGCTAGAAGAGCTAACCTAGATAGTCAGGTGGTCATTCAAGTTTCGAATGGGAAACTAGCTGAGGCCATACTATCCAAAACGTCTCAACTTGATACGCTGGGTCTTTACCTAATGGATTCATGTTTTTGGGGGACTACTGGGATGGCTAGACATACACTAAGTGATACCAGTCAGGCAATAGATAAGGGTGCCTTGTCACCAATACCATTGGCAAATAGGTTTACGTACCTTGCCAGGTATAGGGAGGAATGACTATCTAGCAACAGTGAAATGGCTATAGATCCTCAGATCCAGCCAACGACAGGTTTTCTATTTTTATCTTGGAATATTGCAGGGTGGCAAAACAAACTGATGGATGAGGAGTGTAGGAACATTTTGTATAGTTTTGATGTAATCTGTGTCCAAGAAACCTGGCATACTATGAAGGATAACTTACAGTTTAATGGTTATGAGTACTTTCAGTCCTCGGGAGTTAGAAATACTAACTTTGGAAGGAATTTAGGTGGTTTAATTACTTGGATTAAGGTGGGAAGTTTTATGATAACATCAAGCTGGAAAATTAACAGAAATTTTCTGGGGACTCATTTAAAGTGGGCTGGTCAGGAGATAGTGATTATTAATGCCTATATTCCTCCAGAGAATTCATTATACTATTCAGAATCACTTTTGAAAGATTTAAATGAACTTACAGTGGAAGTTTATCAAGATTTTCCAAGGGCGGAGCTTATGGTATTGGACGATTTTAATGTTAGAATAGGTGCCTTTGGTGGCACCACAGAAAATTCTCTGTTTTCCTATGTTTATCAGGAGACCACAACTGGGCAGAGGCAAGCTAAGGTTCAAACAGTGAATAATACAGGTAGAAAGATGATAAAGATATTAGAGGAACATAACATTTATCCTCTAAATGGCAGATTCCTGGGAGATAAGGAGGGTAACTACACCTTTGTTTCTTCAAGAGGTGCCTCTACTATAGATCATATCTGTTGGACTGGATCCGTGGATCTTTGGAAAGATCTGACAATACATATGCGAGCAGAAAGTGATAATTTTCCCATAGTGTTGGAAACTAGTAGTCCTAAAAACACTGGATTGACCATAGCAGTTGACCCCTTTAGGTTTACGGAAATAAGAGCATCCAAAAAGTTAGTATGGAGGCAGTGTTTTCAGGGTGATATATCTTCCCTGATTAATAAATCGGCCCTGAACAAGCCCGTACAAATACTCAAGGCCCAGGATTTGACAGCTTTATCCAGACAAATGTGCCTATTATTCGAAGCAATAAAAAACAAAATGGAGATTTCAGGAACTGGAAAATCTATTGTGAGAAAGAGGACTTGGTTTGATAAAGAATGTAAGGAACTGAAAGCAAAAATTAGAAAATTACAGAGATTTTACTATAAACATAAATCTAGAGAAAGATTGAGGGAGTTAAACCAAGAAAAGTGAATTTATAAGACTTTATTGGGTGAGAAGAAGAAAAAATACTATGAGTTGCAGTTGAAGCAAATGCTAAAGGCAGTAGAGAATAACGAAGCCAAAACTTTCTGGATATTGGTGGCAAAAGGAACAAATAATTATAAAGTCAATATTGATACACATATCTCAGAGAATAGATGGGTTGAATAGTATGGGAATATTTTCTATGATCAAGGGAAACGTCAGTTACTTGCTCCCTGCAGTTATCCCTAACTGATCCAGTATCCATAAATTTTACGTTGGATGAGATGCTTATGGCTATTTACTCATTAAAAAAAAATAAAGCTGCTTGACCAGATGGGATTCCTGCAGAAGTGTATTTATTGGAGCCCATTTTATGGGGTAGTTATCTAATGGTATTTTACAATAAGTGTCTGGAGGTTAATAAATATCCAGAAATATGGAATGGTGCAAACCTAGTCCCTATTCATAAGAAAGGCAATTTATCGGATCCAGTGATGTACAGGCCAATTAGCCTCTTAGATGTCAATCTGAAGATTTTTTCTAGGATAATACTTCAGAGGCTTAGAAAGAATATATATATATATATATATATATATATATATATATATATATATATATATATATATATATATATATATATATATATATGTTCTGAATCATCTAATAGAAAAATATGTTAACTTAAGAGGCCAAAAATTGTATGTGGTCTTTATTGATTATGCAGGCACTTTTGACAGTATATCAAGGAATATTCTGTGGGAATCACTGATTAATTGAGGTATTGACCAAGAACTAGTAAGAATTGTGGCTCAATTATATTCTAATACTTTGGCCAAGATCAGATATGGGTGTGAGGGGCAACTGTCTAGCCGTTTTGTTAGTAATAAAGGTGTAAGACAGGGTTGCCTACTTGCCCCATTACTTTTTGTACTGTATATCGAAAAAATGTTAAATGATGTTGTCTATGCTGATCAGGATTCCTCAAAAATTCGGAATATCCTGTGCCCTTTGTTGGCCTATGTGGATGACATTGTTATGTTTTCACTAACAAAAAAAGGACTACAGTCTAAATTGACTGTCTTATATAAAAGTTCGAAACGATTGAAATTAAAGATAAATATGAATAAATCGAAAGTTCTGGTATTTGGCCAGAAGGCTCTCAAAGGTAAATGGTGTATTGGTAAGGATGAAGTTGTGATAATACTGTCCTATATGTACTTGGGAGTAATGGTACAGGCAAACCAGGCTTGGTCCAGACAAGCAGACTTGCTTCAAGTTAAATTAAAAAATACTATACAAGGCTTGAGCAGGTTTCATCATGATTACAGAGGTATGAGCACCAGGCCTTTAATCCAAACTATTAAGATGAAGTATCATACTCAACTCCTTATGGTACTGAAATCTAGGGGATTAAGGATCTGAATAGATTGATGATACTACTTTTTAAAGTCCTCCGTTATTTGCTTACACTGGGGAATTCCTGCCCTGCAGCCTATCTGCAGTCAGAATTCGGCATATCAGATATACATGCTTTAATGGAGCAAAAAAGGTTAAACTAACAAGAAGTGAGAAGACCAGATTGATTTATCACTGTTTAAAAGAAAAGGAAATGTGGCATAGTTTGGGATTTCGTCATGGATATTGGTATAATGGTATACAAAAATTATTGGAAAACATAAGCTATCTCATCTCGGACAGACCATGGAGCAAGGAATTACGATTAGTTTCAAATACAAAAATTATATTTCCAAATGAATAAATAAGTACTGGGATGAGATGGATATGAAAATCATTTCAGCTTCCCACTATTCACGTTGGTTTGCTAGCAATAATTTTTACCATGGATATAAACCCTACCTAGATTTAATTACAGAGCCGAAACTGAGAGTGATCTTTATGAGATATAAATTTGAGCAGTTTAACAGTAATGTTCTGGACTTGAGGTATAGGAAGTTAGGAATCCAATCAGAAGAATGTAACTGTGGAATTGGTCAGAGGGAAGATTTGCTTCATGTTCTATGGTACTGCAAATGGTATGAGAAACAAAGGACTTATTGGCTGAGCCCTTTTCTGTCTGCACTTTATAACATACTGTAGATAGGGTTTTATTAACAAATATTTTAATGCATACAGCAGATTCATGGTCCCTGTTAAGGCTTGTAAAATACTTCTCTATTAGTCAACAAAAAAAATGAATTAAGATTATCTAAGTTTGAGCAATTAACTGAAACTGTTTTGAAGACTTATTTGTAGTATACATTGTGTATGATCATTAGAAAGATATTTATTCTGTAACAATGAATGATGAATGTCAGATTTTATGTTTTACTGCTAAGGTTGTTGCATGTCTACCTTGTTAGAAATTGATTGTAAAGGCTGTTTAGCCAAACAATAAACTTGTATTATTATTATTATTATTATAAATCCCCTCTGAAATGTGTTTTTGTAGTCACTCAGCAAAATCAGCTTTTGGATGGGATTTAAAAAGTTCCACTTGTCTTGATCATATGGTGGGTTCATACTAAGACTATGTTGAAAATTTGGGGTCAAAATTAAAAAAAAAACAAAAAAAAAAACATAAAGTTATGAAGAAACATTGAAATTCTTCAATGTTTACTAATAGTTTTGGTATTTTACCAGATTTTGACATTTTCAACAGTGGCATTTTAGTATCTCTCATCAAGAACATGACGTGACATTTTTCAAATCCTGACCAAAACATCTCTTCATATTTGTGCCACAAAATGACATTTTGGACAGGATTTCATAAGTGAGACCTGTCATGTTTATAAGGTGGTGTAATAAAAAGACAATGTTACAGCATTGCATTCTAGTGCACCTACCTGGTAAACAAAAACTAACTAAATAAACAAAAACAACTAACAAAACCCCAAATTATGAACAGATGTTGACATTTTTAATTGTTTACTCATAATTTTGCAGTATTTTACTGTTTAACACACATTTTCAAAATACTTATGTTTTTTACCCCATCAAATGAACACAGCAGGTATCATTATCAAATCCCCGTCCAAACCTGTTTCCGTGGTAGTTCTACAAAACAATGTTTTTGGTCACATTTCAGAAATGGCATCTGCCATGTTCATATGTTGGAGCAAAAAGTAAATTAGTATTTTGAAAATTCAAGGTCACAGTCTAAGAAAACAAGAGTGTTATTTTGTGAACCTCTTCATTTTCCAATCATGACAATTTTACTATTATAACTCATGTTATTAATCTGTTCCAAACACCAACACAGTAAATATAAGGAAGCAAATATTTGGCATTGACTACTGCTTGTTTATGTATGTGCTTGCTTTTCACAGGTTGCAGAAATACATAATATCCACAAACTGTATTTTACTAAAACAAAAAATATATTGCTACTTACTATGCATTTGTGCATTTGTGTTCCCATTTCTGGTCACCCAGTATATTCTAACATAGTCTGAAACATATCAAACCACACTTTGTGGTATTCAGGGATGTCATGCACATCCAGAAGTTTGTGGAACTTCTGCTGCAGAACATTTCACTTCCTCCAGTACTCCATGGTGTCACACTTGATCATTTCTGTTGACAGTGCATGCTGAATATCTGTCCAGAATCCATGCTGTTTGTTGCCCTCCCAAGGCAGTTGTGGGGCCTCCATAACCATGAGCACCAAAACAAACTGCTGGTTCTCCTCCATGGATCAGGCAATGAGCTCAAAAATGATATTATCTATGCTGGTCATCATAAAATATAAATAAAATAATAAGGCAAGAAAAAAATTGGCAAATCAAAAGTAAATGTAAAGCACAAGAAGAAAACTACAGCTCTCTGTCATATATGTAGTATGCAGCTGAAGACGCAAGCTCTCACAATAAAATGAAATAGGGCATGGTTTTTCAACCAGGGGTCTACGGTCAACTCCTGGGGGGTCCGCAAAGAGAGGTCCAAAAACATCAACTATGGTAAAAAAAGTGCTCAACCACAAGGAAAGGAACGCTTCATATGTTAGCAGTTAACATGTTAATCATTCCATTTCCATGCAATTGAGCCCTTTGGAACCAGCTGCTGCCTCATATTTTGTTCTGAGCACCATCACCATTTTTTGTGCTGCGCATGTTGTTGCCACTACTAGATGTCCCTCTTTTGTTCACCGTGTGTGTGTTGTGTACCAGGGAGCACCACCTCTGAGAAGCAGGAGAAGGAGGCAGCACTGATGTCAAAGGGTGTACCTGCAGCATGGGGACCTCCTCCTGACTCGCCCACCCAGTCATAGGATCAGCAACACTGAAGCAACCACAGGACTGACAGGTGAGTCAACAAATAATGTTTTGAAGGATGTCTGTCAGTCCTGGTATGACGGAACGGAGGTGGGGGTTCAGTTGGGCTGAGGAGTACATTGGTGCCCCAGAAACTGGAGATGCACCACCATTTTTACTGCAACTTAGTTGCAGACACATAGTGATCTGAGTGGAGTCATGGACTTAGTTAATGGGGGCTAACTCAGGGATGTCTTACTGCAGGGCTTAGTCGGGCTTAGTTTCAGTACTGCACAGAGATTTCAGGGGACTGCCAAAAAAAAAAAACTAAAATAGATGTTTACTGTTTTGGGACAAAAAATAAATAAATGAAAAAAGATTGAAGACAAGGATGGTGACAAGGGGAGGAATTGGAATTATGTCATTATTCCCCCAGCAGGTCAGCAGTGTTGATTCCCCTGCAGGTGAGCTGCCTCCCCCCCCCCAAACTGGATGTTTATTGCAAGTGCTGGAATGACAGGTCAGCAGTGTTGGTTCCCCATTTTTACTGTTTACAATGTTATTCATGCATTAATTTTATTAATTTTAAATAGTACTATATTAAAATTACATTAAAAATACATGTTACAGTGTATTGGTTTATAAGGGTAAGGTGTTTGTTTTTGTACCACTCTGTGTGCCACTGCAGAATATGCACACTGCAGCAACGTAGGGGTCCCCAACACTGCTGACATTAGGTCAGGGGGGGCCTCGGACCCAACAAGGTTGAAAACCCTGAAATAGGGCATGGAATAATACTTATCGTGGGAGCTTTTGATTGGATACTTACACTGTTTTAAATCAAATGAACCCATCAGAGATGGTTTCAATGATGCATATTTTATGATTTCCATTTTCCTCAGCCACAGTCTCCACTTTCATAAGTTATCATGTCAATATTCATCACTTGTGCCATAAAAATGACATTGATTTTTTTATGAAATTGGGGAATCACTGTGCATCACTTTCATGACACATAGTTAACATGGCAACACTCATAAAAAATGGCCTCAGCAGTGCTGCAATCTGATTGCCTGTCAGCATTCTGAGACTCTTACCATAATCTCTGTTACGTGTCACATACAGCCTGATCACCATGGCACATGAATTCTTGCTGTCAGCATTCCATCCTCTAGCACTACTGAATGATTGGAATGATGCATTGTGATTCTAAACCAGCAGATTTAAAGAGCTCCTGACACCATTGTGACAACTTTGAGAAAATGTAATGTTGAGCACAAGTGAGCTTATATTTTAGTATTGTTTCTGTATTTCTCATTCTTCTTTATTACTGAGGACATTTGCATGTAAACAGGATCACTGCCCTATCTTTTCTGGCTGCTTGCCTACATATGACATCTCAGTTCTGTTTATGACATCACAGTCTGTTGCTGTGGGATAATTAATACGATGCCATAAACGGGGGATTATTTATTTATTAAAAGTTGGTAAACGGGAAAAGCACCATGACCAGAAGCTTGTTTCCAGGTGCAACCCAGATTGTGATGTCATATGTAGGATAGCAGAAAGAGCAGATAAAGTTTAAGGGACAGTACGCCTCTTTCATACAGCTGTCCTCGGTAATAAAGAAAAAAGGTAAATAATTATTGAAAATACATGAAATATAAACTGAACTGTCTAAATCTCACATTTTTCAAAGTTTTTCTAACTGTGTCAGGGGCTCTTTAAAGGGGATTATACCATGAACATAAGTGAACAGCCAATGAAATCATCAGACTGGCAGTTTACCACCGGTGTAAAATCTCTGATAATCAATGGCTGTTGATGAGACTATCCAATAAATCATCTGCAGCACAGGAATAAATAGAATAAAAAAAAAGAAATCAACCTTTTTAATATTTGTATTTTATTATAGTAAAAAAAATGAACCTTGGTATAATCACAATAGGACACTCAGAGGATGTGGATTATCAGGGGAATTACCACGGCTGGTGAGGATCCAGCTGTGGTAAATCCCCTGATAACCCACACCCCCTCGTGGCTTATTGCTTAAACAACCAGCACTGGAAGCCCTACACCCAAGTGTGGGGATGTTTCCAATTAGTACTTTGTGTGCACAAACATTTTTTTAATTACTGTTTACTGCAGTATAGTAGAATGGATCTGACAGCAGTATCAGTCTGACACAGTCTACTATATTGCAGTAAGCAGTAAGCAAAAAATATATACACACACACACACATATATGAATCCTTAAAACTGTCCTGGAACAAGTTATGGTGGTTTGAAAATGAAATTGACCAGGAGTACCTGGAGAGCAACGACATCACTGAAGAAAGTCAGTTGAATTTCACTGAAGAGAGAGAGAGAGAGAGAGAGCGCTGCTGGCATTAAGTGATATAGAACAGTAGGACTGGTTCAGAGCTGACCAAGAGGAAACTGGTCACACGATCTTGTCAGACCAGGAGATAATTGATCTGGCAAGAGAGACTACACAACCAGACAGGGAAGGTGACAGTGAAGGGGATGGCAAGACCACCAAGATCCCTCACAGCAAAGCTGATGATTATATAAATAAAAACACTAACAAAGCTACCACACTTTTTATGACCATTTAATTAAATTCTTTTACTTTCAAAGTTACGGAATGTTCAGGGTTGTGAACACCCCTTGTTCCCATGGTGTTCGTAACTTTGAAGTTACACTGTATGTGTGTATATATATATATATATATATATATATATATATATATATATATATATATATATCTATATATATCTATATATATATATAGATATATATACAGTAATTGCAAAAAACTGCATTAATGCTCTAGTTAGAGATAAAGTCACAAAAGTAGGGAAATGTGGTGTTAGGGTTTTAAAAGCTAATACCCCACACCCACCCTGCACACACCAACAGGTGTCAGGGGTATGCCTTGTGGTCATGGGCCATAACACACACCCCATTCTCCTATACTGTACCCATCTCAGCTTATTTACTTATGGAATGGGCTGAGCTTTAGGACCAATGACCCCAAGGCACACCCCCAGAGCCTGTTGGTATGTGCAGGGTGGGTGTTAGCTTTTAAAACCCTAACACCACATTTTTCTGCTTTTGTGACTTTATTTCTAACTAGAGCATTAATGCAGTTTTTTGCAATTTATTTCCTTACTTTTTCAAATAGTATAATCATATACTTATTTGCATATGGGAGCGCAGGTCCCTATGGGCCCTGCACTCCCATCTCTCCACAGATGTGTATATGTATGGAGCTGTGGAAGCATATGGCCCTCTGGGCCCTGCACTTCCATTTATAGGACAACAGCGACCAAGTTGTCAGCATAGTCATCTTATTACCCCATCTCATGTAACCAGTACAGTAAATTGTCAAATCCCTGCCAAAACGTAATTTTGCCCAACTGCAATGCCATTCCATGCCAAAAGTGTGAAAACATATTTTGGCCAGGATTTGAAAACTGACAGCTGTGATATACATGAGGAGGGGTAATAAGATGGCTATGTTGAAAAGCTGGGGTCAAAATACTGAAAATGTTCAAAGTTACAAGCATGCGTAATGAAATTGCAACGAATGGCATTTTTTTCATATTATGGCCCCCAATTTTTAACATAGTCTTTTTATGACCTCACCTCATGAACACTGTAGTGGAAAATTTTCTAATCCATGGCAAAACGCCATTCCGTGCCACAGGTACAAAAACACATTTCAGACAGGATGTGAAAAATGACAGCAGTACTGTTTATGAGGTGGTGTGAAAAATTGGCTATGTTGAAAATTTGGAGTCAAATACTAAAAAAATTACCAAAGTTATGCGAGTACATAAAAAAATTTCAGCGAATGTGCATAACTGCCATTTTTAGGAATTATTTCACCAAATTTTTTACATAGCCTTTTTGGGATCCCACCTCATGAACACTGGTGTTGAAATGTCGTTATTCAGCCCTGAAAGGTGATGTCACACAGTGACTGTGAAATCACCTTCCAGGCCTGATTAACAAAATGACAGTGACAGTGTTCATGAGGTGGGGTCCCAAAAAGGCTATGGTGAAAATTTTATTTAAAAATTCCTAAAAATGGCAAAGTTATGAATATAAGTTCAAAACGTTATTGAAATACATTATACGGCACCTATCTTGATTCCTCAGTTCACAGTTCAGCTTTGAAGAGTGCAGACATGTCTCGGTGAACAGAAGGTGACAGCTGATGACCTCCAGTGGTAAGTATAGTGTGTAAGGAAGTGTGTGGGGTGGTGGGTGCTCAGTGGGTGGGTTGGGATGGGGAGGGGGATGGCAGGGACAACAAGGAATTGTTTTCTTTTTTCAAGTTTAAAAGAAAAGATGTCGGGGGACTGTTTTCTTTTCATAGGGACAAGTACAAAAAATATTTAGGGACAGTATGGGGTGTGCTCCCTAGTGTCACACACTTCTTGGGTGGGAGGGCTTGTAATGCTGACATGAGGATTGGGCTCCCGATGAGGGCATTATTAATGAAAAAACAGGGTGTGAGGGAGGGATGGCAATTGGAGGTTGTGGGTGCCACTAGACACCAGGGTCAGCGATCGGTGGGTGGGGGTTGCCACTAGACACTAGTGAAAAGGGCAGTTCACACCTGAATCTGCTGCTGGCAGCACAAGCTCCAGCTATGACTGCAGAAGTCAAGAAAATCCTGCTGTTCTCATACAGAGAATGCAGAGAAGTGCTCCTCTCGCTAAGCTGGGCACCTGGGATTTTGGGTGCCCTCTAAACATATATGTGGGCACAATATTTAAAAACAAACATCTGAATCTAGCTAAACAGGTCCTATTTAGTTAGGTTCTGATTTTTTTATGAAAATCACAGTATGTTTGTGTTTTTTCCACATTTGTTGGTGCATGGAAAAGGTAAACAAGATGACGATTTGCACAGCACAAACAAACTGTTTGGTGCCATGCCAAACAAGTGGCCCAAAAGCAAAATGGGCATTTGCAGCATCAATTTTTTACTTTCACCACAGAACATTATCTCAAAACCCCTACTGTACATGCACAAGTTGGAAAACACTAAAATTTAAAGCCTTATAACTCTGGAACCCTTTGATATTTTTTTCACCAGACCTGTCAAGGGCACTACCTTGGGACATGACACATGTCCCCTGCAAGTTTGGATCAACAATTCCATTCCATGTAGGCTGTAGGCAAGAGCAAAAAAAAAATGTTAACAATAGGAAAAAAATATATTTTATTCTTAAAATAACACATGTAGGTCTCAGAAACCACACACGCTGCTGTCATAAAATTTTTTGCACATCAAGACTTCACCTCCTAGAGAACACATGCAAAATTTCAGCTCATACCGTCAAAGATAGCCAAAGATATTACAGTATTGTACAAAATTTGAAGTTTAACATTAAACAGGCTACTCAACCATAACTATAAGGGTGCTATCGTGCCCCTATAGTACATATGTATATTAGGTGCAAAATACTCCATTAATGCATCAGTTAGGGTTAAAGCACAAAAGTAGGGAAATGTGGTGTTTTGGTTTCCAATCCTAATACCCCACCCCCACCCTACACACACCAACAGGTGTCAGGGGTGTGTCTTGTGGTTGTCAGCCCTACACTCATCCCATTCCTCAAGTAAATAAGCTGAGATATGTACAGTATAAGAGAATGGGGTGAGCGTTAGGGCTGACAACCCCAAGGCACACCCCCGACACCTGTTGGTGTGTGCAGGGTGGGAGTGAGGTGAAACCCTAACACCACATTTCCCTACTGTTATCACTGTTACCCCCAACTAATGCATTAACAGAGTTTTTTGCAACTAATTTTGTTACTTTTTGAAATAGTATAATTGTATCCTTATTTGCCTGTGTGAGTCCTCTGTGCCCTGCTCTCCCATCCCTCCTTAGATGGTATATTGTGCATCCATTTATAGGACAAAAGTGACCAAACTGTCAACATAGCCATGGTATTACCCCAGTTTATGTACCTGGTGTAGAAAATATTCAAATCCCCACCAAGATGTAACTCTGAGCAACCGCAATGCTATTCTGTGCCACAAGTGCGAAAACACATTTTGGCCAGGATTTCAGAAATAACAGCTGTGACATACATGAGGTGGGGTAATAAGAAGGCTATGTTGAAAAGTTGGGGTCAAAATATTTAAAATTAACAACGTTATGAACATGCACAGCAAAATTGCAATAAATGGTCATAACTCTGCCAATTTTAATAATTGTGACTCCAGATTTTCATCATAGCCTTCTTATGACCTCACCTCATCTCATGAACAATAGGACTGTCATTATACAAATCCCACCAGAAAGGTGATTTCACCAACTGACTATGAAATCACCTTTCCATCGGGGGTTGTGTAACAACAGTCCTATTGTTCATGAGGTGGGGTACCCAAAAGGCCATGTTGAAAATTTGGGGTCAAAATCTCAAAAATTGCAAAAGTTATGCATAAAAGTTGAATTCCCAATTGAAATACATTGAAGCGCATTTACCTAAGTTTCTCATATTGCAGTCACCGGTTCCAGCAGCAAGAGATGTCTTTGATTGGGAGAGCGGATCTCGAACCTGGGACCTCTTTCAGTGAGTGAGTGGGTTTTGAAGTGTCAAGGGGGTGGGGAGGTGGGTGGGGGGTGCGGGTGTGATCATCAATGGACTTTTTTTCCAGGTTAAAAAAATAAAAAAAGACATCTAGGGACGGTTTTCTTATTTTCAGCAGGAAACAAACATGGGAAGGTGGGGGCATGCCACTAGCCACCAACAAAATGGCAAAATTGGCATTGGGGATCAGTGAGGGAGGGTCACTAGCATACCAGGAAATTTGAATTATTTAAAAAATAGTGGGATTGGAGAGGGACAGCCACTAGACCACTAGTAACATGTAGAATATTATTATATTATATTTCTATATTTATATAAATAAAATAAAAACAAAGTTACATTGGGGATGAGGGGTAGTTTACATGTAGGGATGGTGGAATTGGGGCTCAGGGGCACCTGAAGCAGCACTGGTGCCCTGGGAATCGGGCAAACAGGTAGGACAAGCATGGGGCTAGCAGCATAGCCTAAAGGATGGGTTAGTAATGAGCTATAAATGAGCTTGGAACATCCAGCAGTGAGCAGACCTGGGTTTGATTCCCACAACCTCCACTTGCATACTGTCTGACTGACTCTGAGCAAGTCGCAATCTCTTCTTGTAAAATGAATGCCAAGCAGAAACTAGACAGTCTGTTCAACTTCAGGACAGGCTGAGCCCAGCGGGGGTCTGGGGAAGCAAGCCAAGCAACCTGAAGCAAGTTTTGCAAAGGAGTTAGGAATGGGGTAGGAATAGGAAAGAAACCTTCACAGCTGGGGAGCAGACAATTCCAGGGCCACCTCTGACCTCACCACCTCCTGGAAGGCACAGCACCCAGAAATAAAAGAGTACAGGCAAATTCACTACTTTGTTACTGCGATGCTGCAAACTGAAGCAAAACATTGATCTTTCATGAAACAGCCAAAGCCTTTTGTCACAGTTTGAGGCAAAACGGTGGTTGTTTCATGAAAGCAAGGGCTGCAATTTGTAGTAAAGCAAGGGCTCAGATAAAATAAACACATTTCTGGGCGTTGTTTTTAAAATGTGACCCCAGAATTCGATTCCTCGAGACCCGAATAGGTAAACACAACTCTTGGTGTTTTCCAGAACTCAGTATTTTTTTAAATATTTAACTTTGTTTGCCTCGCTAGCTGAAAACAAGATGGTGGAATCTCAACACTACATTCCACATTTGAGACAATAAATACTGCTTTCATGACAACAAAACAGTTGTTTCGCATGGCACATCTAACTTTTCCCATAGGAAATAATGGAAAAATTGAAACTTTAATAACTTTTGAATGGATTAATATTTTTCACCAAACTTTCAAAAGGCACATCAGTGACCCAAGAACTGTATACCCTGCAAATTTCAGACCAAAACTCGACACAGTTTCCGAGAAATGGCGTGACAAATAATTTACACAAAAATGGTAATTTTCACATTTTTGGACACTCCGTATCTCTGCACCCAGACATCCCCAGACATCAGATGAAAACAAAACTTGCCATATCAAGAGATCTTTGGTGCCCGGCAGTGCATGCAAAAAGTCATGCAAATCAATCGAATGGCAGGAAAGTTATTAAAGTGCATTATTTTGGGTTTAACATAGAAGTGACTGTTGAACCCCAACAATAGGGGTGCTATCACACTCCTATGATATCGGTTTGTACACAAACTGCAAATTGGTACCAACTTCACACTTGGGTGTGAGGCTCTCAGTGCTGAATGTTCCCCTTAAACAATTGGTGGCTGGACTGTTTTATTAAAAATCTCCCTTTCTCTCTCTCTCCCCCTCCCTCTCAGACATCAGGAAGGGGATCAGGAGTGAGATGAGTCTCTTTGCAGATGACTCTAAGCTGGGTGCAATGGTGGATGAGGAGGAGGGGAGGGTGGTCTTGCAGGAAGACCTGGAGGCTCTGGAAAGTTGGTCAGGAAAATGGAAACTAAAATTCAATGTGGGGAAGTGCAAGGTTCTGCACCTGGGAGTCAGAAATCCAGGCTAGGGGTATACCCTGGGAGGAGACATGATTCAAGTCATGGAGGGTGAGAGGGACCTGGGGGTAGTGGTAGATGTCAAAATAAATAACTCACAGACCTGTAGGACGACAGCGGCAAGACCAAATAGGATGCTGGGATGCATCACCAGGGGGATTACCTCCAGAAAGGTGGAAGTGATCCTTCCAGTGTATAGCTGCTTGGTTAGGCCACACCTCGAGTATTGTGTGCAGTTTTGGAGACCACATTTAAGAGGTACATTAAACTCCTAGACAGGGTCCAAAGGAGGGCAACCAAAATGATCTGGGGCCTGGGGGAGAGGACCTATGAGGAGAGTCTCAAGGAGCTCAACATGTACACCCTGGAAGAGAGAAGGTACAGGAGGGACATGATAGAGGTCTTTAAGTATGTGAAGGGGATCAATAAGGGAGGCCCAGTCAGGGTGCTCCAGAGGAAGGAGCATGTGGCAATGAGAGGTCATGGGTGTAAGCTGGAAGGGGGCAGGGTCAGAGGGGAGAGGAGGAGATGTTATTTCACTGAAATGGTGGTGGAGCCATGGAATGCACTACCCAGGGAGCTGGTAGAGGTGGAGACTGTGGACGGGTTTAAGAGGGGTGGGACAGGTACAGGGGGAGGAAATCTGACCAGGCCCAATACAGGTGGAACATCTGGTATTGGGGACAGTATAGTCCAAGGGGGAGGGGGGACACCAAAATTGGCCCTCAGTGCGGGTGCTGAAAATTGAGCAAACTTGAGAGACCATTAGGCCTATTCTGCTGGCATTTTAGTATGTTAGTATAGAGGAAAACATTCAAGAGGTACACTTCTAACTTTTCTTTTTGAGTAATGTTGAAAAAAGCAATAAGGCACTCCCAGTAGTTAGAGTAACAGTCAATCATTCTAGGGAGCAATACGGCACTCAGCTGAACCTCATGCCACATTATGCCCCTAGCTGGTGATTCACAAACTGTTAATCTAACCTCTGGTCATGCCTTATTGCTTACAAAACACATTTTAGGTGGATTTACAACTGATTGTGTAGGTGATTATGAGTAGGTGTTCTAATTAAGAGGTGATCAACACGTAAGCCAAACAAAGTAATTAAAAAATTTGTATCTAAATCTATGTGTGTTATGAGCTTGAAAACGTTTCATGGGGAAAGCAAAATATCTGTGAGCATGTGCAGTATGCAGTTCATTGTGCCTCGACTTTCTGTGCAATATGTCATCTTTACGTTAGTGAGTTGTGTTGTCCACATATGTTACTCGTGTCTTGATCTTGAAAGTGATGTTTATTTTGGATGAAATTGGGAATTGAGGTGTGTCACTTTTTTGACATGAAGTAATTGGACATGATGTGCTGTGAAAGGGACTCATTCTGAGCTCTCTGTTGCTGGTACTTTTAAATTCATTTTTTTTTGTTGTTATTACTTCGTGTGTGCTTTTACAAAATGGTCACTGTTCCCTCTCCCATTTAAATAAATTAGACACCTTGTATCATAGAGCTATTAGATTCATTACAGATCTTCCCTCCAGCACCCATCATTGCTCTCTCTACAATGCAGTCAGTTGGACATCCCTACAACATAGAAGAAACAAAAATGCTGCTGTCTGGATCTACAAAGCTCTGACAAACAAACTCCCTTCCTACATCTCAGATTGTTTCAACGGATCACATCCAGGCCTTACACCCTAAGGATCAATAAACTCATCATGCTGAAGATTCCTATCACCTGCACCCGTATGGAAGGGCTGCAATCAGCTATTCCTAGCACTTATCTGGAATTCTCTTCAAAAGACCTTGAAATTGGATACTCTCATTCCTTTAACATCCTTCAAAAACTGTACACTAGTCTATTCCCAGAATCATGCAATTGCTTCCATAAGGCCTAGTCCTCTCACACCCCTCCTTCCCTACCCTTTTATACTACCCCTATTTCTTTATTGTTCTTCTAGCTTGTTCTCCAACCTACTTGACAAAAATTCCCCCAAGTCCCATTACCCTAGCTTTATCCCTACAATACTGTTTGTTTCTTTCCTTTTAATATGATCTAGGTCCAATGTCATTTTGCCTTGTATATATGTAAATATTTGTATATCTGTCTCATTCATAAATCTTTGTATTTGTGTTCATTCAGTACCATGTTTTTGTGTAAAATTTGTAACCTTATATTGTTATGACCACTCAGGTCCATCTTGTAAATGAGCTATGCTCAATGATGTTCACCTGAATAAATAAAGATTTTGATTGATTGATTGATTGATTGATTGACAAAAGCCTGAGACGGAACCCAAAATAATTTGTGTGTTTGTACTGTCTGCATTGTCTGGTAAATCCAGGAGTACGCTGAGTATTATGGGATAGTGGAAGGCCTCTCAAAGTCCTCCAACCTATTTAGCCAAGATCAGTTTATTTCCACATTATTGTAGTGGCGGGGCTTTGGATGCATCAGTAAACCTGCTGGTAACTGGCAAAGGACCACTAGAAGGTGGCTAAGATAGCTAAGAAAGCTTAGTTTACATTTTTTTTGCAATTTGCACAATCTCACCAGACTGAAAGTCTTCTCCCCCCCCCCCACCACAACACTTCCGGTTTTCAAGGCTTAATAAACTCACCAATTTGTAAGCATCAGTGATTGCATGGCAGAAGTGATGTGCAGGCAAAGGCAGGTGCATCTGCCTGTGTCCACTGAGGTAGAAGAGAAGAGGGCGCTTCCCCTTCGTTACTAGTCCCACACAGTGGGCTGGATTTTCAATGGTTGACACAGGGCTTGCGTTAAGCCCTGCGCCAAACCCATTTTTTGGCACAACTGCACCAAACATCTTTGCTGCAACTGCACCCAACTTTAGAACATCTGGCACAGTTACAACAGTTTTCCTGCTTTACGGCAGCTTGCACCAAATATTTGGTGCAAGGCCTGTGAAAAGAGTACCCGGGATTGGTGCGAGCTAGACCAGTAACAAACTGGTCTAACTTGAGGCAATTGGTGCACAGGCTAGAAAATCCTGATCAGCTGCGAAAATGCCACAAGCCCCGTGCACCAAATGATTGGTGCACCAGGGGCTTGTAGCATTCTTGGAGCTTTGAAAATCCAGTCCTTTGTGTGCAAGTAAAAAGTATAGCATCACATTAATTTTAAGACAGTTTAAAACTCAATATAGATTCAACAGGGAATGTGCTCGAATTACTGTACAAGGAGGATAAACTGTTTGCAAATGCTGTTGTATGTTTGCCTTAGCTTTACCACACAGGAAAAAGGACAATTGTGTTTGCATTAAAGAGCTAGTGTGCTGCCTAAAACTAATTTTAGTTTTTAAAAGCAGTAAACCGTTACCTTTTAAATCTGAAGCACGTTTTCTTTTCCCTTTGGTTAATTAGAAGATTGTTTACCTGGTATTAGTTGGTGTGATGTGTGGAACATTGCTCTGCCTGGCAGCTGACATGTCTGTCTGTGTTCCCCCAACTACATCATCAGCACTGTGACCTCACTGACTGTGACATCACTGCTACTTAGGAAAAGCCACTCAGTAGCTGCCAGGTCAGTCACCTGTGATGTCACAGTCAATGAGATCACAATGGTAATGATGTAGTGGGGGGGGGGAATAGAGCTAGATATGTCAGCTGTCAGACTGAGCGCTGTTCCACACATCCAGCACATTTTGCATCATTTTCCAATCTGGTTTGGTTCTACTAGCTCTTTAATTGCCTTCGCTTATCGACTTTACAAAACCAATACGACACTGTAGACCACCAGCCCAGGAGGAAGAAACAGATAGGGAGCTGATGCTAGCCATCCAAAGGATGGCAGACAAGGGTGAGGTAGTACTGGTTGGAGACTTCAATATTCCAGACGTGGACTGGAGCATCCCAGCAGCAGCATCAACTAGGAGCAGATTTATCCTGGACTCCCTTCAGCGTGCCTTCCTCAAGCAACTGGTCATGGAGCCAACTCGGCAGAAGGCAATACTGGACCTTGTGCTCACAAACAGGGACAGTGTGATGGGGGTAACAGTGGGGGAGCACCTGGGAAACAGTGTCCACCAGTCACTGTGGTTTGAAATCACAGAAAGAGCAGAACCAAACCACACAAAACACGTATCCTGGATTTTAGGGGGCAGACTTTGGGAAATGGGAGATACTTGAAAGAGGCATTAAGGAGAATGGGACAGGAATCAGGGGTTGAGGAACAGTGGGCAGTATTTAAAATGGGATTACAAGAACAACAGAATTATGCATTAAGCAGGTAGCAAGAGGAAAAGGAAGAGGAGACCATTATGGTTTTCCAAAGAGGTAGCAAAGAAAGTGAAAGCCAAAAGATTGCATTCAGGCAATACAAAAGACACAGGCAGAAGGGGATAGGGAGAAGTACCAGGAGAAGCAAAGGGAGGCAGGAGGTCAGTAAGGAAGCCAAAGCTCAGACAGAAGAACACATTGCAAAATCAGTGGGTAGAGGGGACAAAACCTTTTACAGGTACATAAGTGAAAAAAGAAAGACAAAGGGAGGGATAGTGAGACTGAAGGGGGAGGATGGGGGCCCTGGAGGATGACAACAGTAAAGCTGACATATTGAACAGGTATTTCTGCTCAGTCTTTACTGAGGAAGAGGAGGGTAATGGGTCTGAAGGGAGTACAAGGGGTGAGAATGGTGCAGAAATGGACACAAGTCCCTTTACACGAGAAAGGGTCCTGAAGGAACTGGAAGTAATAAGAGTTGATAAAGCAATGGGGCCAGATGGGAGCACCCCAGGGTCCTTAAAGAACTAAGAGAGTGGTGGCTGAACTCTCTGGCTATCCTGTTTAGCTGATCACTGGAAACAGGGAGGTACCCAAAGACTGGAGGACAGCAGATGTAGTCCCCTTATACAAAAGTGGGAACAAAGAGGAAGCAGGGAACTACAGACCAGTCAGCCTCACCTCGGTAGTGGGGAAGATCATGGAAGCACTACTGAAGGAGAGATTGTCAATGGACTACAGGACCCAAGGCAGCATGGTTTCACCAGGGGGAGGTCATGTCAGACCAACCTCATTGAATTTTTTGACTGGGTGACTAAGGAGGTGGATCAGGGGAGGGCAGTGGACATGGCCTATCTGGACTTCAGCAAGGCCTTTGACACTGTGCCACATAGAAGACTATTACACAAACTGGGGAATATGGTGTGGGCAGGACAGTAGTGTGGTGGGTAGGTAACTGGCTGGATGGCAGGACACAGAGGGTGGTGGTAAATGGCTGTCACCCACAGAGGGAAGAGTGACCAGTGGGGTACCACAGGATAAGTGCTGGGACCGGTCCTATTCAACATCTTCATCAGTGACATTAGAGGACCTAGAAGGCAGAATTTCACTGTTCGCTGATGACACAAAGCTCTGTAACAGAGTAGACACACCAGAGGGTGTAGACAGAATGAGATGCGACCTGCAGAAACTTGAAGAATGGTCAGGGTTTGGCAGTTGAAATTCAATGCAAAGAAGTGCAAGATAATGCATATAGGGCACAAAACCCTGGCACAATATATCAGTTGGGGGTGAGGATATAGCATGCACCAAGCAGGAAAGGGATCTTGGGGTTGTCATCTCTGATGACCTCAAGGTAGGAAACAGTGTGACAAGGCAGCAGGTAAAGCAACTAGGATGCTGGGATGTGAGGCAGGGCATCACCAGCAGGAAAAGGGAGGTCATAATTCCGCTATACAAGACACTAGTGAGGCCCCACCTGGAATACAGTGTACAGTTCTGGAGACCATACCTACGTAAGGACATAAACAGGGTAGAGAAGGTTCAGAGGAGGGCAACAAAGATGGTGCATAGATTGCATCACAAGTCCTATGAAGACAGGTTGAAGGAACTGAACATGTACTCCCTGGAGAGAGGAGGAGAGAGGGATATGATAGAGACATACAAGTATCTTACAGGAGGAACAGGGTGCAGGAAAACACTATTTTTAAGCGAAAAGATGTTCCAGGACAAGAGGGCATGGGATGAAGTTGGAGGGAGGATGATTCAGAGGAAACATGAGAAAGAATTTCTTCACAGAACAGGTGGTGGACAAGTGGAACACCCTGCCAGAGGAAGTGGTGGGGGCTGAAACAATCACGGGATTTAAGAATGCATGGGATAGACATAAAGGAATTCTGGAGGTCAGGGCTAAGGGGCAACAGACTTCTAGGAAAACAAACTGAACTTACAAGCTCAAATGGGCAGACTGGGTGGGCCATAGGCCCTTATCTGCCGACACTGTCTATGTATCTATGTATCTATGTGAGTCTGAACTTGATACAGTGCTAGAAATTGACAAAACAGAAAATTTTGTCAATATAACTGAAGCAGAGAATCCCATGGCAGATCCACTCAGATTGAAGAATAAAAAGAGAGCAAGAGATGAAAATTAGGACATTATTCCCATCTCCGAGGAGAGAAGTGCTAATAGCGGAAGGGCTGGGGAATTATTTGACAAAGAAAATGAGTGGTGTCGTGTAAGGATTTTTGAACACAGAAACAGTAAAAGGGCAATATGCCTAAATGAAACACAACTGCTCCTAGCAAATTGCTATAGCCCATTGGAGAATGAAAATGACACCCAAATTAATGTTCCAGAAATCACACCAATGAATACAATTTGTAATTGGGGATTCAATCATGAGGTATGTGGAAAGTCACATTTGTAAAACAGATACAGTACATTTCACACTATGGTATCATCCATCCAGGTGCTAAAACTGAAGATACTGATTGCAGGATTAAACATCTTCCACTGGTTGAAAACATGGCTGTAATAATCTGTGTAGGAACAAATGACGTGGGTCAGTCTCATGAGAAAGATATCTGTAATGACCTACTGTCACTTGGGAAGAAAATCAAAGGCAAAGGTTGCAAAGTGGCAATTTCTGGTATCTTGTCAGTACCTAAAGCACATTCAGGAAAAATCTAACAGTACACTGAATTAACATGCACCTGGCAAACATGTGTAGAAGAGAAGGAATTAATTTCATAAACTACTGAGATACTTTATAATCAGATAAGGGACTGTACTCCTATGATGGATTACACTTAAATAAGTTTGGGGCTAAAATGCTGGTGTGCAGCCTAAAAACTCTCTTGATAACCTCTGTTTAGTCTGAGTGATGGGGAACATGTTACACCTGGGGCAAGATATTCAAATATGTGCAAAAGTGGAGCTCAAAGGCTTGTGCTGCACTTGTGCCCAGCCCAGAGGTTGCCATATTCAGTTCAACAGCACACTGGTGCTATCCAACTGAACATAGCACCATGGCATCACAGCACTAAGTCAAGTAGCACTGCTCCTGCATGGACCTGTGCTGTTTGCAGTCTATAGGTAACTACTCCCCAGACCAGATAGCACTGGGAGCCATGTGTGATATCCAACCACTACATGCAAATAAGCCCATTGGACATGCAAGGCACTAAGGGGCCATGCACATGTCCATTATTGGCACATTTGCATTGGAAGTGGAGTCAAGTTTGTGGCCCTCGTCTGGCTGCCCACCACGTTGGGTATGGTGGCGAACAGCTCCCCAGACCCCACATGCCCAACCTCTCAGTTTAAATGTACCACTGGTGTCTAGTGTTACCCCAGCCCTCCAATCACCCATCCCAGTATAACACTTGTTTCCCCTGGTGTCTAGAGGTACCCCTCCAGATCACCCATCCCTGTATAACATGTGTGCCCTGGTGTCTATGGGCCCCCACCCTCCGATCCCCTTCGCCCAACATGCATAATGGGTCCCTGGTGTCTAGTGGTACCCCACACTCTCCAGGCACCTGTCCCTGTCACCATATTGTTTCCCTGATATCTAGTTGCAATCTCAACCCTTTGATCACCCATCCCTTTACAGGGCATAATTACCTTGGTAGTTAGTGGCACCCCCCCTCTGATCACTTGTTCCTGCAGTTATAGTGTTTTTCCTTTGTCCAGTGGCATCCCCAGCCTGCCCATCACCCATCCTGGTACTTGTAGTGTATTCCTGGGTGTCCAGTGGCACTTCCCACCCTCCAAAACCCCATCCCTGTAAGCACAGTGATTTCCAAGTGTCCAGTGGCACCCCCAACTTGTATAGTACAGAGGACACACACCTTGTACAATACATAAGATGCATGCTGTCTGACTTTCCATATGGTGGCCGGCCAAGGAGGTGAGATGAAGGCTCTGCCAGTTACCATATGAACTCCCGTGGCACTGACACTTCATGTAAGTGGAGTTGGTAGGGTAGGTGGTTGGTGCCATGCTGTGGAAGGCTGCAAGATGCCAGGGAGTACTCACTTGCCACAGGCACAGCAATTGGAGAATGGGGGTACCATGGGACACCAAGGAATATTATAGTTTTTTTCAGTAAAATGTTTTAGTATATATGAAACATCAACATATACAAAGCAAGGATTATTGTAGTGTGAACAGAGCTGGGGATTGGCTACTGGGGAGACCACTAGCCACCAGGGAGTATGCTTTCTTATGATGCTGGGGATCGGAGACTGGGGGGACTATTGGATGCCAGGGACTTCAGTGTTTCTAATGGGGTCAGTGATTGGAGGATGGGGGACTGTTGGGCACCAGACACAGTACATACATTATACGGAATGGCGATTGGAGGGAGGGGGTCCGTGAACCACCAGTGATTAGGTTTTTAAACAACAGGATGATGATTAGAGAGAGGGGGCACCCTAGACCACCAGGGACTATGATTTTAAACTATGGGACAGCAGGTGGGGGGGACCACTAGGCACTAAGACATTTTAAAACTATCTACGGGGCAATGATTGGAGGGCAGGGCTGACTGTTAGGCACCAGTGAATTTTTCAGATATCTATGGGATGTTGATCACGAGGCAGCAGGGAATTTTAAAACTATCTACAGGACAGCAATCGGAGGGCGGGGGGACATGGACCATCTGTGAATGTTAAAACTATATATGGGACAGTGATTAGAGGGCAGGAGGACCATGATCCACTAGGGACTGCGTTTCCAAATTATGGGACTGCAATCAGTAGGAGGTGGTCCATGGACCACTAGGGACCATGTTTTTAAACTACAATGTTGATATGGAGGTGAGAGGAACCACTGGACACCTGGGCTATAGTCGTCTTTATTGAGGATGGTGGTCTGGAAATGGGGTAGTAACTGGACAGTAGAGAGCAGGTGTGCTTCCCCAACCACCAGTATGGTTGTTGGCTGCAGTGGCTCCTGTGGCTGCTAGGGTTGCCTAGAGTAAGTCAAGGGTTTACATGCGGTAATTGCACTGCACAAAGTCCCCTATGCTAATCCCTTTGCACTGCATTACCACATTGTATATTGCATTGCGCAGGGATTCCTGGCCCCAACCCTCTCTTTTCCCACCCACATATTATTTTTTGCATGTGTACTAAACCTTTTAGAATGCACAGCTGCCTTTTTTGAATATTGTGCTCTGGTACAAACCCCGGCAAATGGGGTGCAATCACTTTATCCACCAGGCAACCTTTTGAATATAGGGCCCCAAGGATCTATCATATGGTATAAAGAGAGACAGCAAGAATTAAAGCTTATGCCTCTTGAAGTAAGACATATTACAGGCAACCTTTTATTAATGTTCGATATTGTAATTGATCCATACCTGTTTTCTGAGCTAGGGCTTGATTTTATAAAACATCACAGTGGACATTAGAGGTAACCTGTACAGGTTATGGGCAGCACATTTAAAACCCAGAAAATAACATTTTATTATAGTGTAACAATTTAAAATCCTTGGAATGCCTTACCTATAGACATCATAATAAGTAAAACCAAGTCTTAATTTAAAAATAAGTTGGATAAATATATTCTATCAGGTAATATCTTAAAGTATTATCAGGTTTAAGTGCAACAAAAGCATCCATGGACCACTACCTCTTTGCTCCTTACACTACCATGGTGAGAACTATAGTATGTACCATAGTGTGAGACACCTTTATGATATGATGTACTATTTTATGACTCAAGCCATATAACAGGACAACTTTCTGGATAAAAAATTGGCTAGACAACAGGACGCAAAGGGTAGTAGTAAATGGAGTCCACAATGAAGAAAGGAGGGTTACTGGTGGGGTATCGCAGGGTTCAGTACTAGGACCGGTCCTTTTTAATGTCTTTATAAGTGACATTGCAGAGGAACTGGAAGGAAAAGTATGCCTCTTTGCAGATGACACAAAGATCTGCAACAGGGTTGATACACAAGATGGAGTGGAAAGGATGTGAAGGGACTTGGCAAGATTGGAGGAATGGTCAGATGTATGGCAGCTCAGATTCAATGCAAAGAAGTGCAAGGTAATGTACCTGGGAAACAAAAACCCAGGGGAAGAGTACACAATGGGGAGTGAGATACTGACAACAGTAAAAATGGAAAGGGACCTGGGGGTAATTATATCAGATGACCTAAAGGTGGGCAAGCAATGTGAGAAGGCAGTAAGGAAGGCTGGGGGATACTGAGTTGCACAGGAGAGGCATCAATAGTAGAAAACAGGAAGTTGTTATCCCTCTGTACAGACAGTTGGTGAGACCCCATCTAGAGTACTGTGTGCAGTTCTGGAGACCCATCTCTGCAAAGACATAGACAGAGTGGAGGCTGTCCAGAGGAGGGCAACAAAATGGTGCAGGGTCTGCACCAGAAGACATACAAAGAAAGACTAAAGGAGCTTAATATGTATACCCTTGAGGAAAGAAGGAGAGAGGGACATGATAGAAACTTTCAAGTACCTCAAGGGAATCAACAAAGTCCAATAGGGTAGCATCTTTCAGAAAAAGAGATGTGCAAGAACAAGGGGACACAATTTGAAGACAGAGGGGGACGGCTCAGAAGTAATGTGAGGAAGTATTTTTTCACAGAGAGGGTTGTGGATGCATGGAACAGCCTCCCTGAGGAGGTTGTGGAGTCACGAACAGTGGGGGAATTCAAGAATGCATGGGACAGACATAAGGCAGTCCTAGTGGGGGGTAGGAGGAAGTAAGCTGTTGGTTAACTAGGATCTGCAGCTTATCTGTTAGGTAGGAAAATGGGCAGACTAGGTGGGCCAAGCGGTCCTTATCTGCCGTCACATTCTATGTTTCTATGTTTCTTTTGTACTCAAGAAACTGGTTGGAAAAATGTAAACTTATCCGATTTGTTTCATTGGTTTTGTATTTAATCCCTTTAGTCAGTATTGTGGGAATGTATGGTTTGGAGTATAAATGGTGTGCGTTAAAATGCATGCTAGAAGTCACCAATAAAAATGTCATTGCCTTTATCATTCAAATGCAACCCACTCTTAATAAAAGTCAGTCATGAAAATATTTAATGTCTGGATGTCTAATTTTACTCATACCAAGGTCACTTAAAAAAGTCAAAATTTAAATGTTCATCTTCTGCTGGAATTTTTCAATAGTGGGCATATGTGCCTGGCCTTCTCAAATCCTGTAATTTGCAATATCTAAATACCGAACTTTAAAGCCGGGTAACGTTTGGCAATTTTGATTGCCAGATCTGATTTTGCTTATGAAATCAGATAAAGACCCTTTTTGTGGCTTAAATCATTACCTACAATGCCAATTACAAGCATATCTGGAGGAAAGTGCGAAGAATGTGACTTCAAGATAGTCTGCATCAACTGAGCAATTATACGTGGAAACCTGTAGAACTTCAAGCAGAAAGCAATTCTTAACTCAAAGAGTTTCAAATACATGGAACACTTTACCATCACACATAGTTCTGAATCAGGGTATTGAATCTTTCAAACATGATTTAGATCTGTATATGGATGAAAAGAAATACCATTTCCATCACTAATTAGTGATGGCGAGTTCTACTATGGGCTTGTCCTTTGAACTCGTATTCAACCTATGAACCTATGAGTCCAACTCATGCCTCTAGTTCCAAACCATTTTACATCACTGTTTACCAGTCCAAAAGCATTCTCTAGCAAACTCAGCAACTCTCTTCACTAATGAGCTTCCAACTAACCACACCTACTGTGTGTCATTCATGCAGTCATCCTTAAAATGTCAAAGTCCAGATGACTGACTTTTTAGGCACCACCTAGTATAACTTGAATTCCCATCTGGTGGTCATGCATGTTCTTTTCTGCATTTGGTAAAGTTTAAGGTTACACTCACTTTGAGTGATACAGCTGCATAATGTCACGGTGATGTCAGTGACAAAGATTTTCAGGCTTGGTATAGGGTTTTAGACCTATACAGGCCTAGGTTCAGTCCTCAGTAGGGCACACTTTTTTCTTTCTCACTACAATTTATGTTGTTTGAGAGAAATATATTTGGATGTCACTGCTGATGTCAGTGATATGGTTTCAGGGTTTGTAGTAGGGTTTCAGATGTAGAACTAGTAGTTCTATGTAGCAGTCAACTTAATTATTTCCAGCTGAGGCTTTAAGGCTTGTGTAGGTTTGTAATGTAACTTGATGGAAGCATTCTTTCCAGTTGTAACAAAGGGACTGATTTTCAAAGCGCCCCTACATTGCTGCAATTTGTAGTGATCTTGGGTTGCTGTGCACCTCGGCTGCATCAGGGACCCTTCACCGTATTCAGGAAAAACAGGGTCCCTATGCCATAAGCCCAGGAGTTGCCACATCAGCAGCGTTGCGCCAGAGCAGTCATTGCACCTGCAGAAAATGCTGCAGGGATCCGGCTTCCCCCCCCCACTGGCTAGTGCAACAGTAGAGGTGCCAGGATGGATGGGGTGAGGGGCAAATATGGGTGAAGCACGCGGAGTACAGGGCAGCATGGGCAAAGGGTGCCATATTGGTGGTTGTGGGTGGTGGGCAGGCATATTAGTGATGGTACACCTGACGAGGGTGCTGATGACTGTGCAGTACTAGCACTACCAAGGAACAGCGATGGGGGGTACAGAGAAACACAGTGCCATGGTCCCACGAGTGGACAGCCCTGGCCCCCAGGGCTATGCCCACTTGCTGCCATGCACTGTGTGTCTCTGTATCCCCCCGTCATCATTCATAGAAACACAGAAACATAGAAATTGTCAGCAGATAGGAACTGTCTGGTCCATCTATTCTGCCCATAAGCTCTTGTACTGGATTACTTTCGGGTCACACCTGGAAACGAGCCTCGGCTCAAGTGTGCTTTTCCTGGTCATCAAAATTTTAAATAAAATACGGAAATAAATAAATAAAATACTGCTTCTGACCCACCTGCTGCTGTACCTCTGTGGTTCCTCTATGCCTGTCCCAAGCGTGCTCAAATCCATCCACAGTGCTCTCTCCCACCACCTCCTGAGGCAGACCATTCCATGCATCCACCACCATCTCTGTGAAGAAGAACTTCCTCACATTCCCTCTTAACCTCCCACTTTCCAATTTCATATCATGACCCCTCATTCTTGTGCTCCTCCTGTATTGGAAAATGTCTCCCCCTGCCCCTTGTTTGTACTCTTGAGGTGCTTGAATGTTTCTATCATATCCCCTCTTTCCCTTCTATCTTCCAGCGAGTGCATATTGAAGTCCCTTAATCTCTCCACATAAGTCTTGTGTTGCAAGCTCTGTACCATCTTAGTCACCCTTCTCTAGACTGTCTCCAGCCTATTAATGTCCTTATGAAGGTGCGGCCTCTAGAACTGCACACAGTACTCCATGTGAGGCCTGACCAGGGTTTTATATAATGGCATCACTACCTCCCTCTTTCTGCTGGTGATATCCCTGCCTATGCACCTTAGCATGCCACTGGCCCTCCCAGCTACCTTAGCACTCTGCTTTGACATTTTCAGGTTATCTGAAATAATAACCCCCAGGTCCCTTTCCTCCTCTGTGACTGTCAGAAACTCACCCCCCCACCCTGTAGCTTTCCCCAGGGTTTCTATGTCCCAGGTGCATAATTTTGCACTATTTTGAATTAAACTTCAGTTGCCAGTCCTCAGATCATTTTTCAAGCTTCCTCAGGTCCCTCATCATTTTCTCCACCTCCTCTGTGATAGCCACTCTGTTACAGATCTTGGTGTCATCTGCAAACAGGCAGACCTTTCCCTCCAGCCCTCTGCAATGTCACTAATGAAGGCATTGAACAGGACTGGCCACAGGACTGATCCCTGAGGCACCCCTCTGGTCACCCCCTCTCCCCAGACTACACCACATTTACCACCACCCTCTGCCCCCTGTCTGTTAGCCAGTTTCTAACCCAGATTACCACCCTGTCCCCATGCTTAGCCTACCCAGCTTGTTTATCAGCTTTCTATGTGGGACGGTGTCAAAGGCTTTGCTGACAAGGAACATTCCTTGGCAGTTCCAGTATTGCACAATCTTCAGCAGCCCTGCTGGGTGCACCATCACTAATATGCCTGCCCACCCCACAAACATCACTATGGCACTCCGTGCCCATGTCGCCCCCATACACAGCCATCAGGGCTCCCTGAAAACAATCTCCACAGTGGTGTGGAGTGGTGCAATGGGCTTAGATCAGCTCATTGCTGGTCTATCTTGAGCAACTTGCTGCGGTCACAGCGGGGCTTCCTGATTCCCAGAAAAGGGAATGTTGCAGCCCTGCCATGGTGCAAGCCCCCTTGTGACATGGCATACCCTCAGTTGTGTCATGGGGGGGTGCAGTCCCACTTTGCTGCAGTGGCTCCCGATTCAGACACCGACCATGTTTCTGGATTGGGAATGCCACACCTTTTGACACAAGGTACCAGTTGAATCACCCCTGCTTGACACAAGCACCTTGTGTCCTTCTGAGGGCTTCAAAAATCAGGCCCAAAGAGTTCTTTACTTAAATACACTGCAGCTGTGTATGGGGGAATCTGTCCTCAGTTAAAAATTCACATGCAGAATGATACATAATGACAATTGTTGGTGAATTCCTTGATGATTGCTTACATGCTGTGCATTATTTCTTTGATCTTTCTCTGTTTATAATCTGTGATTTACTTGCAAAGCTGTGAATAATACTATACCAAACAACTAACTGCTTTTGGGATTGCTTCTTATTGCAAGATATGCATTGCCACAGCATGCATCTCTGTCTAGAAACCCTGGGCCTGATTTTCAAAACAGTAAGAATGACACAAGGGACTTGCATCAAGATTTTGATGCAAGGGGTGACTTGTGTCACAACTTGTGTCATTCGCAATTTTGTAACACAACCTGTGTCAAATCCTAATGCAGCTGTGCTAAAATCCCTTTGCACCATGGTTGTGTCAAACAACCCAATGTCCTGACCACAAGGGGGCTTGTGCCATGGCAGGGCTGCAGCATCCCCTTTTTGGGTATTTTGCAAAGAAAGGGGCACCATTTAGACCAGCCAGGAGGTGGTCTAAGCAGCTTGGGCCTGTGGGACAGGGTCAGACAGTGGGCTGCTAGAGACAGAAGGGGCATGGGAGGTGGCATAGGAGGAGTCTGGAAGACAGCTGGGCAGTAATGTGAGTGCTGTGGCACCTAGCGGGGTGCGTTAGATGTTATATTTATATGCGTATTGTACTGTACCTATGAAATATACTGTATGTTGTGGGGGGAAGTTCCAGAGACAGAATGTGTCATGGCACCAGGAAGACACAGCCCTGGCCACTGCACATTCTGTTCCTGTCCCCCCCCCCCAAGTACAGTATACTGCATCGGTACAGTACAATACACATATACAAACAATAGCAAATGCACCCCGCCAAATGCCAATGCACTCCCATTACTGCTCAGCTGTCTCCCCAACTCCCCTTATGCCACCTCCTATGCCCCTTCTGCCCCCTGGCCCCTCCTGTCCAGCGCTGTCACCCCCACACCCACACATTCTGTCCCCTCTAGTGTTGTGCCAGGAGAGGGGGGGGTGGATCTCTGCGGCAATTCTCGCAGGTGTGCCAGCTGTTTGGCACAGCTGCTGGCTTATGGCAAACCTGAGGATTTTGGCACGGGGACCCTGCTTCCTTTGAAATAGGGTGCAGGTTCCCTGGTGCACCCAGAGTTTGCTGTAGCCCTTAGAGTGACGCAACTTGCATCACTGTTAGGGCTCTTCAGAAACTGGGCCCTTGCATCCAACCATCTGACCAGTAGTGCAGTGGCAGAGCACCAGGATAGTATCTGGGTGGCCTAGATTGGATTTTTCTGTTGGACATATTTTTCTTTCACACTACAATTTATGTTGTATGAGAAAAAGTGTTAGATGCTCTCGCTGATATAGTTGATAGGGTTTCAGAGCTTGCAGTAAGGATTCAGACCATGGAACTGTTAGTTGTATGTTGCAGACAACTTCTGCCTGAGGCTTTAAGGTTCAAAGTTCAAAAGTTTTATTATACAATGGTAACATAATTTCCTGTGCTCTGATTGGTCAGTGTGTACCTGGGACAGTGATGTTATTGGAGCATAACATCACTGTATCAAGTCCATATACACACATGACCATAGCAGAAGAAAACAAAATCACCCCCAAATATAGAAGCCGTCCTCAAGTTTCTGTCGCAGCTCCTTGAACTGACTCAGCTGAGCACTGTAAACAAGAGAGAGCTCCTACCTCCCCGGGCACATTCCCGATCCTGGCCAGACATCCGAAAACAGCATACTCCCATTCTACTTTACATTCCTACATGTTCATCTTAATATCTTAAAATTAAAATGATGCCATAACTTCAGCAGCTCGCTCACAGGCAAGGACATAGCGTGTGCTTTTTTAAAACACGGAGTGCGCTATCAGCAGAATGGTGGCTTCACGTTTCAATTTGTGGTCTCCAGGTACAAACACTAAATAACACCAACTGTACTGAGAGACCTTTAAAAATTAAGTAGAACTGCCAAAAGTATCCATGATGTTTCAACAGCATGTGTTCCACATACCACAGTGCACTTACCGATTGGCTGGCTGTATCATGGTGGGGTGGGCGCACAGATTCACTTGTAATGTGTAAGGCCTCCGAAGAAAATGGAAACAGATTCTCTCTTCAAGTTCACTCTCCATGTACAAAACTGGGAACAATTGCCAAAGAACCACACACACACATATAGTGTGGGGGGGGTAATGTCAGAGCACACACACCAGGCTCACACAGAACCACCTACTGGCCAAAAGTAGCAAGTAAACACTTAGTTTTATGTATGTATACCTCCATTTCAAAAAATCATAAAATAAAAAATGAAAATGACTTTAAAAATGTGTAATCCTTTTCTTTTTGAATTCGAGCCATTGTATAATAGCAGTAATGCATTCCAGGGTGTCTGTCCTGCTGAGATAATGTCACTTCATGGGTATTTGACACAATTGGCCTGAGGCCTCGTGCCCACCCATCCAAGGCATGACTTTATCTCAGCACGACACATACCCTGTCATGTATTATTGCTTAATTGTTCCACTTGGTGTGTCATTACAAGAACATATAAAAGACATAAACATTTAAAAACATTGTGCAGAACAAAATAAAGATTCAGACAAATTACAATTGTAGAAGAGGCATGGGTACCACTAATATTACATATTACAGTATAACCCCAATTATCCGAAATCAATGGGAGACTTGAAATTATTTCAGATAATCGGGGGTTCGGATAACTGCGCGGCAGCTTTTGTTCAATATGCGCATGTTAATACTGTGCACACTGCCGGCCCGGTGGCACTGAGGGTTTAGGCTCTGGATGCCACACTTCGTGCCACGCTGGTGACCTGGGTTTGGTGACGGACTCAGGTATCCAGAGGTCAACAGGGGAGGGAGAGGATGGAGCGTCCAGAGGACAGCTCTCCTCTTCCTGCAGTGGGATCCAGGGATGCCCGGTGTCCTGGTGGCCCCCGATGGAAATCAGAAGCACTGCAGTTCACTGGTTGATGTAAGGGGCAGAGTGCAGCAGACGCCAGCAGGGCAACCGTGTTCAGGTGTCATTGCACGCCACACTCCTAGGGCGGAAACAAGTAGGAAAAACCCCTGGCAGATGGGTGAGGCGATGGCAGGTCTCCCAGGGCAAAATCCCACATGCTCAGTGCCGGCCACAAACCCAACCTTACCCCTGGGGATCTTTGGCCTCCTCCTGTATGGGCCTGGCAGGAGAGGAGGGGATCCTGATACCGAAGCTTCAGTTGGGGGAATGGTTCAGGTGCGCAGTCAAGAGGTAATGCTGAGTGAGTCCTCCTGAGAGATGCCCCAGTCTGCCAGGTGAAGAAACAGAATGGGAGAATACTGTGTGCACTAGCCAGGCATTCTAGTATGCAGAGTTTTTGCTCGATAGGGAACACACACCGTTTGCACTTGCTGGCCATCATCTAAGGGGGTGAGTGAATGAATGAGCCACACATTTTATTGACAGGTAATTTACAATTTATGAGTTTGTGAGCATTCATGATTGAAAATCAGTTTGACTACTGGTTAATGCTATGAGCTGCAAATGGGGCAACTTAGTGTGGAGCACGTTAGTCTTAGCAGACCGCACTACAGCAAGTTAGTCAGAAGCCACAAGTTAAAACAATAAAAACAGCGTAGCTTTTAAAACCAAAAACCAATACGTTATAACCATGACTATTGAAACCCGATTATCACTTGGGGGGGCATGAGGTGATTTCGGATAATCCAGAGATTCAGATAATTGGGTTTCGGATAATCGGGGTTATACTGTATTGCTGTTTGTCCATACAAAAAAATTGATCAGAAAAAAATTATTTCGACCAGTGGAGAAAATGATTCATGCATTTTAGATCTTCACAGCCGTTTATAAGCATGGTCAAGAATAGAAAGCACAAAAAGGAAAGTAAAATAGATTTTCCTAGGTCCATATTGTGTTAAGAGGATAAACATTCAGCCCCGATTCTTCATGGACTACTAAACCTTAAAGAATTCAGCTGGTGTAAAGGCTTTACATAATTCAATCCAGTATTGTAGAAACAAACAACAACAAAAAAACCTAGTTGAATGTAAACAGGATGCTCTCATAACTGGGACATGTTTAGAGCATTAATGGGCCTGTAATCGCCTAAGTCCAAAGATTGGACAAAAATATCCCTGATATCAAAAGGGCTGTAAAGAGTTAATATTTCAATGGAAAATTTTGCTGTACAGAAATGATACCTAGCTGGTATGTAAGTGGAAAGCGGAAAGCAAAGTGGATAGCATTGTGGTAGGAGCTTCGAAGTCTGGAGAAATTTTTGACAAAGAGGTGGGGGAGGGAGACAAGTGAACAATAGTCAAAGACAGGAAGGAGAAAGCTGGAGACTAAGAGGAATTTGGATTCCCTGTTAAGGTAATGCTTGGTTCCATGGATGATACCGAGGCGTTGGTGGTCTTTTTTAATTGTGAGGCTAGTGTGAGCATCGCAATTGAGGTGGCTATCCAGGAGTAAGTCAAGGTACTTGAATTCACTGACTCTTTCAATGGAGTTACCAAGATTGTCATAAAGGGAGAGGTCAAAGCCAAGGGGTTTGTGGGGGGCTGGAGAAAACCATGAACTTAAGTTTTTTTTGGAGTTGAGTACAAGACCTTTGGACGTGAACCAGATGTGAAGCTGGTATCTAACTTTAGCTGGTATTCCTGCCCCTGCAAATCCTTATCACTGCAAATTTCGACCCCATAGCAGCCACTGCCTTGCCCCTACTCTACTAATCCTCTCAGCCACACACAGTTCCCCCTGTCCCTGCCCATTCCTTTTGTCTCCATTGTTTTCAACTGAACTCACCTCCCCCTCTGTAAAGGTATGGGAAATACAGATGAACACAAGACTTTTGATGCAACCCACCTATTCTAAGCGGGATGTTTATTTTGTAATCATAAACAACAACAGCTTTGTACCATATATAAAGTAAAAACAAAACAATCAAAAACAATCCAAAAAGAAAAGACATGTAAATAATTTTCACAAATGTTCTCTTTAGTGCAGTACAGGACTGTCCTAGTCCTTCACCTACACTCAGTCAGAAGACACTGACCCTATCCAACATCTGTTTGCTCAGGCAGTACTGTTTATACCTGCCCACCTGGGTCAGGTGACCAAGCATCATCATGGCCCTTCATTTAATTAAATAACAGCCTAAAATGACTTAGTTACCCTTCTATAATGAGGAGCAGCATTAGATAATAAAATGGACTTTCCCAGAAAGATTTTCCCTTTTATTTAAGGTGGAAAACTTTCCACTGGGACTTGAGTGACAGACAGTTTACTATAAAAAGGTGCCACAAGGGGCCGCTGTTCTCCTATACATGATATTTCATTCTTTCCTGTGCTTCAGGTAAGGACAGACTTAATTTATTCCTTCTACTTCAAGAAGTACATTTGTTTAAAGCATATTGTGTTGCCAGAAGGTTTGTGTTTACTTTACCCCTTTTTGTATTCTAGTTTGTAGGTTTTCACTAGCTATGTTTATGCCAGGTTTATTAGTATGCTAGAGTTTCCCATGTCGTAATCTTTATTATGCAGTACAATATCCCTTAGCCTTTCATATTCATACTAGGGTAGCAAGAAAACCCTTTATCCTACATTCTTGCTCGTGTAGCGCAAAGCTAGCCATGTGTTTCAGGGCATTTTCTCCTAATTTGGGGCAAGACAATGTACTTTAGGCTGAAATGTCAAGCTGATGGCTGAAATGTCAAGCTGTCGGCTAACACTTTCAGTTTCCTCCACGTAGGCTTCTGTGCATTACTGTATAGCGCTCTCTCTCTTAGACAGCATGCCTAATACTCACTCTGCACCCTTTTTGTTTATCTCTGACGCAGCTAAGTAAAGTGCTTTGCTAAGTAAAGAGTGATCGCTGCTTTTTACAGTTAGGCTTTGGAACCTAATATGGCATAACTACAACAGGGTTCCTTCTAATTTCTACCTATGCAACTACAGTTTAACAGCAGCATAATGCATCCAATAGATAAACTGCAGCATTCAGTACAGGTTCTAACATTTCCATAGTGGCAACAGGGTTACAGAAAATAAAAGGGAAAGGGGTTTGCCACTTTGCAATAAATACTAATGTACAGGCTAGTCATGTAGGTTGTAAATCCAATATGTACAAAATAAATAAATAAATAAATAAGTAGGTCTTTCTCTGCCTGCCACTGTATCCCTTTTGATTAGGATTCTTTACTGTATACAATACATATATTTAATTCTAGCTAAAATAGCCAGCCATTCTACAGAGCTATAACTATAACTATTCTATGTTGTTGTCCCATTCTGTCTGGGAGCTCGAGGTCACTAGAAGTTGGCCTCCATACATATGGACCCATGGAAGGAAGAGAAAAGAAAGCTAAAGAGAAGCACAGAGGGTTGTCTGGAGGTGGCCTGCCTCCAGAAAGAAAGAAAAGGATAGCTTTATTAGATACGAATATATGTATAGAGAGAGGTTGCAACCCAATATACTCAAGGGGACCTACTACAGTGGCAGGGATGCACCCTGTCACACTCCTATTAATTTCTCTTTCCCTCTTCACTCTTTCCTTAGGGGATTCCTTGCCCAAAGAGGCTCAAGACCATTGCCAACTGCAAATGCAGATCAAACCTCCCCCTACTGCTGAATCCACCACAAGCGGCACAACCGCCTGCCCGTTCCACTCCGATTTAAGGTATAGAGCTTTCTGGCAGTCCAGATTTAAATTGTGGTGCCCAATCCCAGCCTGGGCTGCTCTTGGAGGCATTCACTATGCTGCACTTCTCAGCCCATTGGGAATCGGAGCTTTGGACCTTTACACTGAGCACAACATAGCCTGGGCTCAGAGCTTGTTTATTGGGTGAAGTGCAATGCTTTTTCTGAAAGAACTTAGTAAAGTTCTTTGTATTTTGTGATCCCTACAGCCTGTTTTATGTTGTACGTAATTAAGGTATTTTTCTGTTTTTTAAGCTCCTAGCCTGTTAGAATGATGTCCTGAATTACGTTGTTCAGCCAGTAAGGTTTAAAACTGATTTATTTTTCTTTTTTCTTCTTCTTTTTCTGTGACCCTTAATTTTTAAGCCTGATTTATATCTGAAACAGAGCAGGCAATTAACTACAGCTGAGTCCCCTAAGCTCCCTGTCTGTTAAAGCTGTCCTGAATTAAGTTGCACAGTCTGCATTCTTTAAACCTGTTTTATGCTCACTCAAACCCTTAACTCTAAGCCTGAATTTATCTGAGATACCTAGCTGGTATCTAACTTTAGCTGGTGTCCCTGCCCCTGCAAATCCTTATCACTGCAAATTTCAACCCCATAACAGCCACTGCCTTGCCCCCGCTCTGCTAATCCTCTCAGCCACACACAGTTCCCCCTGTCCCTGCCCATTCCTTTTGTCTCCATTGTTTTTGACTGAACTCACCTCCCCCTCTGCCTCCTATTAATTCCTCTCTCTCTCTCCACTCTTTCCTTAGGGGATTCCTTGCCTGAAGGTGCTCAAGACCTCCACCAACTGCAAATGCAGATCAAACCTCCCCCTACTGCTGAATCCACCACAAGCGGCGCAACCACCCACCGGCTCCACTCTAATTTAAGGTACAAAGCTTTCTGGCAGTTTAAATTTAAATTTTGGTGCCCAATCCCAGCCTGGGCTGCTCTTAGAGGCATTCACTCTGCTGCACTTCTCAGCCCATTTGGGAAACGGAGCTTTGAACCTTTACACTGAGCACATCATAGCCTGGAATCAGAGCTTGTGTTTTGGGAAACCTCACCCACCCTATCTGGGCACTTTTATTTATAGTTATAAGCTGTCACATGATGTGCCACTTTTAATGAATTACTAAGTGCCTAAATCCCCATTAGCAAGTTATTCTTTTTGCCACTAGAGGGCCAGCTATCGAATGTGTACAAGCTGCATTACTATTATCTCATCTCCCAGTACCAAAGCTACCTAATCTCTTCCTTTACACTTCTGCTACCAATTTTTGGCTGAAAATACACTACTCACTGGCTACAGCCTACTCCTTCTTCACAATGAAAATTCCCCTCTCACTTCCCCACTCCCTCTTGCTTCTCATTTTTACCTTGTCTACCCATCCTGCTCTTCACTCCTCCCACCCAAATAACAGCGCTACACATCCTACCCCCCTTCTCTCATCCCCTTCTTTTATTCTCTCAATCTCTCCTTTGCCCCCTCTCATAACCTGGTCCTATTTTTCTCAACTCCCAGCTGCCTCTGTAATATCAGTGCCTAACCATTTAACCTTGCTTCGATTACTAACCTCATACACCCTTTCTCCCAGCTCTTCCGATTCCTCCCCAAAACCATTGTCACTTCTTAAATGCCCCAAGCTCCACTACCTCATCATATTCCTCCTCCTCCTGTCATCTGGGGATATTCAGCTAAACCCTGGGTCAAATGCACCAAGTACCATAACTGCCACCCTTTCTTCAAATGACCCCTCGTGTGACCTCTCAGCCCTCCCAAATGGGTTGAAATTCATACACCTAAATATCTGTAGCCTCATACTTAAAATTGATCTTCTGCAAACCCTGGTTGTACCCCTAAATTCAGATATCCTAATCTTAACTGAAACTTGTCTCAGCAACAAGATACCACATCACTGCATCACCATCCCTAGTCATGCCATCTCTAGGCAAGACCGAATGGGTAGGGGTGGTGGCATGGCAATGTATATTCGGTCCTCACTACATTACACCACAATCATATCCTCCTCCCTCCCAGTATCTTATGAAGAATTAGCCATTTGTATCACACTGCCCTTCACCATCCTGATCTTCATAGCTGGCATCTGTTGCCACCCAAGAATCCAGCCCACAGTCACAATAGAGCTCATTACCTCCATAACATCTCTCTCTCTCTCTCTCACTCAGGTGGCAACATACATTCTGGGTGACTTCAACCAAATCTGGTTGTCTCCTTCTACCACAAAGACACATAACAAAGTTGCAGCCCAAAATCTCACGCAACTCATTCTCGAACCTACCTGCCCTAACCACAAGTCCCAGAACCACTCCCTGCTAGACTGGGCAGTCACTTCTCACCCCCATAGTCATCAAAGTCTGATATCCTACCTGATGCCCTCAGCGACCATCACCCTATCTTCCTAGTTGGAAAGGTCCATAGGCCTAAACCGCTGCACAAAATCCTACAACTATGCTCCTTCAAATCCCTAGATCTTGACCCTCTCCTACAAGAACTAGCCCTCTCTGACTGGTCACCCCTCTCCTCTGCCTTCTTGGTTGACCTTGCCCTTGCATACTTTAAAGAAAAATTCTTAGAAATCTGGAACTCTTTTGTCCCTTTCAAATGCTCCCAAGTATGTGGTAACCACCTTCCCTGGATAACCCCTGAACTGCTAGCCTGCCTTTGGAAAAGGGACCACTCCTGGAAGAAACACAAAGCATCTCAGTTACCCAGTGATTATGTCTTATACTGACAACTTCAAAACTCTTGCACCAAAGCTACAAGACTAGCCAAGTCCAACTATTTCAAATCTACTTTCCATACTAATATAAACACCCCTTCCAAATTCTGGAAAGTGGTCCATGCCCTCTTCTCTCCCCCCCATCCAAACCCCCTTCCCCAGTGCTCAAAATAAATAATTCTGTCATAGCTGACCCTTGCTCCGTGGCTGCGGAATTTAATTCCTACTATATCTCATGTGCCTCGGCCCTTCTAAACTCTCTTTCCGCTACCACCCCTGTTCCCCTCTCCTCTACCTCTGGGAACCCTCCCCTTCCAGCTACACCAACCTTCTCCTTTTACCCCCATTACCCCTGATGATGCCCTAAATGCCCTTCTGTCTCTCTCAACCCCTCAAAAGGCTCCTCACCTGATGACCTCGATCCCAAGCTCCTCTTCCTTTCAGCCCCTGCTAATGCTTATCCCCTCTCCTTCATTCTAAATCTCTCCTTTACATCTGCCTCCATCCCCTCATCTTGGAAGCATGCTGTTGTCCTCCCACTTCCTAAAGGTGGTGACTATACTTTCCCTGGTAACTATCGACCCATTTCTCTCTTTCCTACCCTTGCTAAACTCCAAGAACACTTAGTTCTCTCCCAACTTACTTCCTTTCTGTCTGAGTCCTCCTTCTTCACACAGTTCCAATCTGGTTTTTGGAAACATCACTACACTACCACCTCCCTATTCAGGCTCACTGACTCCATCCTAACAGGGATGGATAATGGCCTTATCACTACAGCCATCTTTGTTGAGCTTGCAAAGGCTTTTGACACTGTCTCCCAGACCCTTCTTCTTGAATCCCTTACTGCTGCTGGTCTGAATATAGCTGTCACTAATTGGTTCAGGGATTATCTCACTGATAGAATTCAATCTGTCAGGATAGTGGAGTCCATCTCCTCTCCCCTCCCTATCTGCACAGGAGTACCTCAGGGCTCAGTGCTTGGTCCCCTACTCTTTTCCATCTTCCTTAACAATCTCCCATCAGTTTGCTGTCCTTCCACCTCCATTCACATGTACACCAGTGATACAGTCTTGTATGCATCCAGCACATGCCCCTCCAATTTAGTATCCAGTCTCTAGCTTGACTTTGACCAAGTTCAGCTCTGGTTTGCCTCCCATCATCTCTTCCTAAATGCCAAGAAGACAGTCTCCATGACCTTCAGCATGAGACAGAGACTCTCTAGTCTTCCTAGCCTGGATGGGACTTTCCTTGTGGACACTACCTCTTTCTGCTACTTTGGGGTTTGGCTGGACCAACACCTCAACCTCTCTGGATACATAGATGCTATCCTGAAAAAACTGCACCCCAAGCTTGGTGCCTTGTTCAGGAACCATAACTGCATCCCTCTTATGGCTAGGCAAGAACCTGTCTAAAAGATGATATTCCCCATTTTGGACTACTGTGACTTGGTCTATAGTGCTGCTCCCAAGTCCTCCTTGACCAGATTGGATATGCTCTTTAACTCCTTCTGTCATTTCACCCTTGATGCTCTGCCTTGTACTCATCACTGTGATCTCTATCTTGCCCTGTCCATCCCCCCACTGGTAAACAGACGACTCTCCCATTGTGCCAAACTGACCTCTAAATTCTGGCTTGGTGAACTCCCTCCCTACCTCACCTCATCCCTATCCAATCCTCCCCAGCACACCCTTTCCCGCAGATCCTATGATACACGCACTTTGATGGTCCCCCGCTGCTCTACCCTCATCAGCCAGACTCGATTTGCCCACCGCTTCCCTCTTTTTTTTTATTTTCATCTTTATTTATTTTTACTTACATTACTTTCGATTGTGTCCAAGCAATAGTAAAAGTAGGAATCAAGAAAGGGTACTCACAGCAGTCCCGCATGCATTAGAGAAATGAATTTCCTAGATAGGTTGTTATAAGAATATACCAGACTAATTGGAGATCATTGTCCATGTGGGTCCAGGAGGTTCAGTTGGACCCAACTTCTGAATGCTTAAATTTGTTACAAATGCTAATCAGACCCACCGCTTCCCTAAAATCTGGAACTTCCTCCCCCCTCAAATACAACATTCCTCCTCCTCACACTCCCTCAGCTCTGCCTAACTATCTCTCCTCTACCTGTTCCTGTTATAATCCTCCCTAATGACCTTCCTAAATCCTGCTCCTATTTCTTACCCCCTCCACAACCTTCACCATCCCTATGCTGTCCTTCCTTCCCCCCATTTCCCCTTATTCTCTCCCCCTTACTTCCTTTCTCTCCACTTGCTAGCCTGCTCCCAGTCCCCTTGCAGGGTTCTGTGCATCCTGAAGGGGAATAGAGTGTGGCTTCCTATTACCCCCATTCCCTTCCTAATCTCTCCCCTTCACCTCTGCTCTCTCCACTTCTTTGCCTTTTCCCAGCTCCCTTGCAGAGATCTCAGCATCTTGAAGGGTAATAGGGAGTGGCTTCCTTCTTCCCCTCTACTTTCCTCCTACACTGTCGCCTGCTCCCAGTCCCCCTTGCAGGGTTCTCAGCATCCTGAAGGGGTATAGGGTGTGGCTTCCCAATCCTACCCTTTTCTCTCCCCCTTAGCCGAGTAAATTACATCAAAATACAGCACTTGTCCACCTTCCCCCCCTGCCCCGCACTTAATTTATTCATCTCTGACCTTCAGCACTTGCCACTTCGCTGTACATTATTGCACTCTGTTGTATTATGTTCACTGACATGTCTGTATCACAGGTTTGTAGCCTGGTTACTCCTAGCTGATGCACTATTTCCTATTTCACCAACTAGATTACCTGTCCCCTTTGCCCCCCCCCCCCCCACAATTTTCAACTGCATAATTATCTGTTTCAAAATACAATCCATAGATTCCTGTATGATTGTATGTATTTTCAGTTTACCACTGCTTACTATTTGAATTCCAAATGTAACCGTTGTTTTCTGTTTTCTGTTAAACTGTGTGAATCTCTGTATTTCCATCCTCATTGTACCCCCTCCCTCCCCCCAGATCGCACTGGAAGACGATCAACTTGTTGTTCAGTGTGCTTTCCTGGTGAAACATTTCAATAAATAACTAAAGGTAACAAAACAAGGTTTTACTTTCTAAACACCACAGCTTATTGTTTGTATATCTATAACATAATTAAAATTATCTTGTTAAGAATAGTGTTTGGTTGTTGGATTTACTGATTTGATCATACAGGCAAAAATCCATTTTATAACAACATGAGACTTCTAAGGAGTCCATTAGAGGAGACAGTTGTACACAGTGGGCTAGATATTCAGAGGAGTTGCACAATGCACAACCGATTTGTGCTGGTGCAAACACAGAAATGTGCCCTGGCACCATGTTCAAACAGCAGGAATATGCTGCACAACAGTAATGTTATGTGGCACAAGTACGGGGGGGGGTGTGCCCCTGAATATGCTGCACAATGTTGTATTCAGCTAAAACACACAGCGCAACTGTGGAGCAACCCACAGAATGCACCACATAGAGTTGAGCACATATAAAAGAGGCTCAACCACACACACAGCAGAGGCGCAATCCAGAGGCACAGAAGCCATGGGCACAGAGCCATTTGTAATGGAAAAGGTGATATGGGGGGAGGAGGGAGTAACAGCACCATGCTCAGCTCACATTCGAGGACTATGGGGACACTGAGATAGTGGGCTGGTACCATTTGAACAGGGCAATTCTGAGGCAGCTATGTGAACTGTGCCATGACAAGCTGCAGGCACCCACCAGAAGGAGTCATGCTATGATGGTGGAGACCAAGGTGACAGTGATAATGTGCCTGCTCACCACGGGCACCTTCCAGACATCAGTGGGGACAACCACTGGCATATCACAGTTGGCCATGTCCCACCTCCTCACTCAGGTCCTCAATGCCCTGCTGCCACATGCTTCGAGTACATAAGATTCCCAAGCACATAGGCAGAGCATACAGCAAACATACAGAAATTCCACAGGGTGGCACGCATGCCCGGCATGATAGGGGCCATTGACTGCACCTATGTGGCCATATGCACACCACCTGACTGGCAAGGGGCGGTATACATCAACAGAAAGGACTACCCCTCCATCAACTGCCAGGTGGTGTGCAATGCCACTGGGCGCATCATCAATGTGTGCACCACACACCCTTGATGCATTCATATGGCACCAGTCAAGTTTGTGCCAGTGGTTTGAGAGTGGGGTGATCCCCATGGGGCACCTAGTAGGTGAGCAGGACATGGGATGAGGTGACAGAGATGCTGTGCAGGGCACCACACAGCCACAGACACAACTACACAGCCACAGCATGGGGAAAAGGATTGGTTAAGTCTGCTTGCTGGTTGGGGAGAAGATTTCTGTAAGTTTTGCTATTGTTTTTTAAACTACAGGAGAGAAGGATTAGTTAATTCTACTTGCTGTTGAGGGAGCTAATGTATAGAGGAGTGCACAAGACATGCCCAGACTTGCCCACACACATAACCTTTAAACTCTGACTGAGCCATCAAACTGCAGGGGAGAAAGATTGGTTAAGTCTGCTTGTGGCTGGAGTGACTGCACAGGACATGCCCAGACTTGCCCACCCACAAAGCCTTAAAATTCTGACTAAGCCATCAAACTGCAGGGGAGAATAATTGGTTAAGTCTGCTTGCTGGCTGTGGAGAAGATTTCTGTAAGTTTTTCTATTGTTTTTTAAACTACAGGAGAGAAGGATCAGTTAATTCTACTTGCTGTTGAGGGAGTTAATGTATACAGGATTTTTGTAAGTTTTGATATTGTTTTATTTTCTTTTTAATTTAGCTTAAAGTAGAATTTAGTTTAAAGGCTTCTGTGGCTAGAGTGACTTAAATACTGAAATACCACTGGGGGTTGGGTTTGAAGGATATGAGGGAGGAGCTTGGGGAGCTGCAAACTGATCTGAGCCCTCAGAACAGGCCAGAAAGGAGGAAACAAGGAACAGCCATATGAGCTAAGTATTAAGGACATATAAATATACAAAACTTGTAAGTAGATCTATAATCCTTATGAGTAGGATTGTGGTTTCCAGTTAGTACTGTAGTTGACTGTTTTATGCTGCATGCAAGAGCATTTAGGATAACAATTTCTTTTAGAGGCTGGGCTAGGATTAGTTAATTCTACTTGCTGTATGGAGAGCGGTGTTGAGAGGCTGTATAGGTAGTGTGGCCCATGAGTAGGATTGCAGGGTGCAGTGGTTGTGGGGCAGCAATACAGATGAACATACTTTGGAGGCAGGGAGGGTGTACAATATGCCATAGACTAAGGAGGCTTGAGGAAGAGGTTAAGTGGCTTGGCAGGGAGCTGTGGAGGTTGAGGGAGGAGGGGAGGATTGTGTCGGTAGGAGGATTGACATCTGAGAGTATTGTGGGACACCACAGAGAAGGAACAGTGGGGCAAGGGAGAGGTCAGGGGGAGGAGGCACAGAAGACAGGAAGCCAGTTGGTGAAGGGTGGACTGTAGTAGAACCTAGAAAAAGAGGAGCAGCAGTAGGCAGGAGGGAGGAGGAAACACACAATAAGGCCAAGGGAGGAGGGAACATGTTTGCTGTACTAGCAACACATGAGAAAGAGGATGCAGGAGGAGATTGCACAAGGGATAGTACTCACAAAGAGAAGGGAGAGAGGTGCATTACTAGTTGAGAGACTGAGTATGGCATGGCAGGGGGAGTGATAATACTCAGAGAGGTGAGGAGGGAGCAGAAGATTGGCAATCAAACAGGAGGAGTGAGAGGAGTCTCAATTGAGAAGGGCAGGGGGGAAGACACTGAGACACACTGTAAAAGCACCATCTTGAGTTGCCCCAGAAATGAAAACCTGGGTGGGGGGGTGGTGACGGGCACAAGGAAAGAGGATGGAGGTGTACTAGTGTTGGGGACTCCATACTCAAGGGGATCAGATGGGGCAGCAAGGGGGAGAGGCACAGTCAGATATGGGTGGAGTCCATACCAGGATTAAAGGCAAACAAGGCAGGACAGACAATCCTAAGGTGTGTAAGGAGGGGTAGGAGGAAACCACACATTATGGTACATGTGGGGACAAATGACCTAGTGGGGGAAATGGTGAAGGTAACAAAGGAGAGGACTGAGGAAGTGGGAAGGTTGTGTGAGGAGACTGGGGAGTCTGTGGCATTCTCCGAAGTGCTCCCAGTATCCTGCGCAAGCACAGTGAGAAAGGAGAGGATTGGAGAGTTGAACACATGGTTGATAGAATGGTGTCAAACTAAGGGATATGGGGTTGTGGGTGGTGGGGGTAGCACATGGGATAATAACAATCTGTTTGCAAGGGATAGGCTGCACCTGAGTGGGGAGGGGAAGGAGGTAATAAAGCAAAGACTGGGAAGGCATATTGCAACAAAGGTAGATTTAAACTAGATAGGGGGTGGCAAGTGGACAGCAGGTAGGCAGGGATCTGATAGAATGGAGTCTACCCCCCAGGCTAGCAGGGAAGGACTCGGGGTGGCCAAAAAAGGAGGGAGTAGAAGGAAGGAAATGGAGGCCAATGAAGTGAAGGGGGCAGGATGGAGGGTGGTCTCGCTGAATGCAAGAAGGTTAGGCAACATATCTGCTGAGCTACAGGCAGTCTTAGCAGTGTGGAGGGTGGATATTGCAGCTGTCATAGAAACGTGGGCAACTGAGCACTGGGACTGGGATCTGACAATCCCAGGATACAAAGTATACAGGAAGAACCATAAGGAAGGGAGGGTCAGTGGGGTGGCAGTCTATGTGAGGGACGGGATCAAATGCACAAGGGACGGGGGGGAAGAAATGAGAACAGAGGCAATCTGGCTGCAGCTTCTAGACTCAAGGGGTAGGAAACTGAGGTTTGGGGTGGTATACAGGCCACTTTCCCAGTCTGAGGAGCTTGACAGGGAATTAGCAGGACAAATCAGAAAGGTATGTAGAAAAGGGAAGGTGGTCATTGTGGGGGATTTCAACTTGCCGGGGGTTGACTGGAGCATTCCAGTCACCTTCAGTGCTAGAGAGCTCCTGGACACAATCCAGGAGGGTCTCCTGACACAGTTGGTTAGTGTACCTACTAGGCTAAAGAACACTTTTAGATCTGGTGTTGTCGAATGGGGAGGCAGTAGGTGGAGGACCCACTAGCCGACAGCAATCACCAAATGGTATGGTTTAATATCACGATGCGTGGGGAGTCAGAGAAATCAGTTACTCCAGTAGTAAACTTCAGGGGGGCAGACTTTTGGAGGATGCAGGAAGTATTGAAAGGGAAACTAGAGGGCGTAAGGCAGGAGATGGATGCAGAGCAGAAATGGGATATTATTAAAAGGGGATTGCAGAGGCAACAGAAGCCTGCACCAAGACACAGAGTAAGAGGAGTAAGAGGAGCAGAGCAAGAAAACCATGCTGGTTGAACAGTGAGGTAGTGGAGGTGGTGAGAGCAAAACGAGAGGTGCACCAGAGGTACAGAAGGACAGGGAAGGAAGTGGACAGGGAGGAGTATGCAAGATGGTCCAGGGAGGTGACCAGAAAAGTGAGAGAAGCCAAGGCCCAGAGGGAGCTGAGATTAGTGCAGGGAATTAACGCGGGGAGGGGGACTTTTTCAGATACATCAGGGAGAAAAGGAAGTGCAAGGAGACAATAGTGAGGATAAAAAGAGGTGGGGAGTGGATGGAAAATGGTGAGGAGCAGGCAGAAGCACTGAATGAATACTTTTGCTCAGTGTTTATGGAAGAAAAGGGGGGACCTCTACCACCATGGACTGGGTGGGTGGGGACAGGGGAGAGGAGGCAACAGATGGAAGAATTGAGGCAAGTAGAGTCCTAGAGGGACTGAGGGCACTGAAGGTAGACAAGGCACCAGGGCCAGATGGTATCCACCCAGGATGCTGAGGGAGATGGTGGAGGTGTTGGCGGAGCCACTGGTGGATCTGTACAGCACCTCAATGGAGTCAGGATGTGTGCCACTGGACTGGAGGATGGCACATGTAGTACCATTACACAAGAGCGGACCAAGGGATGAACTGGGTAATTATCGCCCGGTAAGTCTCACCTCCATAATGTGCAAACTCATGGAGACAATGCTAAAGGAAAGACTGGTGTAGTACCTGGAGGACAATGGTCTCCAGGATGTCAGGCAGCATGGGTTTGTTTCAGGGAAGTCTTGTCAAACCAACCTGATACAATATTATGACTGGGTGACAGGTGAGCTGGATAAGAATCATGTGGTGGATGTTCTTTACTTGGACTTCAGCAAGGCCTTTGATTTGGTGCCTCATGGGCGGCTTGAGGGGAAGCAAACTGGTATAGGGGTAGGGGCAAAAATGATGAACTGGATTACAAGCTGGCTGAGTGGAAGGCTGCAACGGGTGGAGGGGAGCTTTCAACTCCAAGGCTGGTGATGAGTGGGGTGCCACAGGGCTCTGTGTTGAGGCCAGTATTGTTCGGGCCCTTCATATCAGACATTGCACATGGGGTGGTGAGAAAGATAAGTCTGTTCACTGACGACACCAAAATCGGAGCAGTGGTGAATGGAGAGGAGGGATGGAAGCAGCTGCAGGGGGACCTAAGCAAGCTAGAGGAGTGGTCAGAGAGGTGGCAGCTGGGGTTCAATGCAAAGAAGTGTAAGGTTATGCACTTTGGGGTGAAGAACCCAAGGAGAGAATACTGACTGGGAGGGGTTAAGCTGGAGATCACTGAGGAGGAAAAGGACCTAGGGGTAATGATAACAGGGACCATGGACAACATTGACCAGTGCAGGAGAGCAGCTTCAAAAGCGAACAAAATGCTAGGGTGCATATCGAGGCATTTTTCATCCAGGTGAAGAGAGATGACCTTGCCCCTCTACAGGTTGCTGGTAAGGCAGCACTTAGAGTATTGTGTGCAGTTTTGTAGGCCATACCTAAAGTGTGATATCAGGCTACTGGAGGGGGTGCAGAGGAGGGCAACAAAGATGATATGTGGAATGGAAGGGACAGACTATGACAGCAGGCTGAGAGACCTGAATATGTACACCCTGGAGGATAGAAGGGACAGGCATACTGCACACTAGGATCCAGGGACATGCACAGTGTCCCCATGTCAGCATGCTCCACATAATGCTGCACCAGTCATGGGTACGCAGCACACCCGCAGTCACCCAGGCATGCCGGTGGCATGCACACCTCCACCCCACGACACCTGCCATCATACTCACAGTGCTGTGATGGGCTGCCAAATGTCTGGAATCCCCCACCTGAGACACCCTCAATGGCTGCCCAGCTGATGGTGGCTTCAACAATCTCCTCCCCCGCCATCAGGACGGGTGCCGTAGCGGGGCCACCGCCCATCCTATTGCATGACGCCCTGATGGCAGTAACCTTTTTCTAGATGCACCTCCTGTCAGTGCTAATCTTCTTTTTGCATTTCTGTGCACTGCAGTTGTGGTGGCCATGGGCATTGACATACATTGCCATCTCCTCCCACCCAGTGGCACAGTCCTGCGTGGTCCATGTGGCCCCACTCAGTAGGTCCTCCCTCTCCCGGTAGGCCTCGAACAGGGTCTGCCAATCATCCTTCATGAAGTTTGGCTTGTGCTTCCTTGCAGGCACCTGCTCCTCAGATCTCTCTGACTCCAACATGTTGCGACCTGTGAACAGTCAGACAGTGCACCGATGAACAGCATGGTAGCATTCCATGACACAATGCAGCATTTACCCCCAGCATACCTGTAACCATAACCAACAGAGTGTGGATAGTCTTACCTTAATGTCTGCAATGCCTGTCAGTGACCTGTGCTGTGCTGTGGCGCTTTTATGGCTCAACTCATGCAAATGATTCTCTGCGCAACCGGTAATGAGATGCTAATGTGAGCGACTGCGCCTGGCATTGGCTCATGAGGCTATTTGCATACACTGGCTGAATATTTCGGAACTGCTTCTTGTGCAACGGACTGTGATGTGTGCAACACGAATGTGCCGGAGCAATCCACAGGCACACTTCTGGCACATGTGCGTTGTGCATAAGCACACCTTCCATGCACAATGGCAGTAGGGCACCATCCCATGTGGCATATCGCATAGTTGATTGTGCTGCGCATGCCTGTCCTGTTGCCCATGCATTCGTGGGTGTGTGTGTGCCACACATGCAGCATGGATGCAGTGTTGTGATGGACTGCGAAACCGGCCCCGCTGTACAATGCCAGTGACCACACAAGAGCCGTCACTGCACCATTGACATGTGGCCTGTGTGGTGCGACATGCCCTTCGCAGCATGGTGGCTCTGACAGCACACATGTACATGGGTCACAGATGTGACCCCAATCTCCCGCCTGTACTTCCGGCATTGTGCATGTGCGGAATTGCATAATAGGCCATGGTTGTACATATCAATCATGCATCTACATGCTGCGCGATTGTGGCCTGTGTGTTCCGGTTGTGCATGTGGCACAGCAGTGCTACATGTGCTTCAAACACCATGAAGTCTTGCGTATATTCGGACTTAATGCAGTATGCCCTTGGCTTTGAACTGCCCCGGAGATGAAATAGTTAACTCCAGTGTAATCTGGAGTTCCACAGCACGAGGGCGCTATCCAAAGCTCTATCTGGGGAGTTTGAACCTAAACTGTCAGATTCTTTACTCCGCTTTCACTGAACAGTCGCTCCGGAGACCAGCTCCTTCAGCTCGGTTCGTTTTGCGGTTTTATTAAGTTTTATCGGTTCATTGAACCGGCAAGTATTTTAAAATTACCGCGGTTTAGGTCTGAAGCTCTATCTGGTAACCGTAAGTACAAGAAAATTAAGTCTGTGTGAAACTCATTATCGGTTCCTCTGAACCGATCGGTTTTATAAAACTCATTTCTTTGCATTTAGAGTGAAGTACCCAGTTCTTATCGGTCCTAAAAACCCTTTTATTTTCTGGGTTTTCCAATACCGTGACACGTTAGGGACTGATAAGGGTGTCTTGTCCTGGCAAGGCGGAAAAAAGGGAAAGTTTGGATAGGCTGGCATTATGTCTGAGAAACCCAAAAGAAAACCGGGCCCACTGGGTTTCAACACTGTGATGTCTGTGGGGAAGCCTTTGCCAAGGCTGACCACACACCACTGTGTCTATTGTCTGAGGGCTGACACCTCTGTCAGACTGCCAGGTGTGTAAGAATTTCCCTGCAGCCACCCTGGAAAAGAGATTGGGCCGGCTCAGGGAACGAGAGGCCAAAAAGTCCGCTGACCCGGATGGCCAGCCCAGTCCAGCTCCAGCTGGACCACAGGGAGTGCCCTCTGACCAGGGCGAGACTTCCTCGGGCAAAAGAAAGGCTGGTCCTGAGGAACCAGTCAAAGTAAAAAAGACAAAGAAATCAGTTAGTGTGGAGTCCAGTTTTGTCTCTCCTTCTGCTGCAGAAATAGCTAAAGCCATTCAGATTGTCCAGTCTTTGTCTCAGGGACTTGTCGAAACCCCTATGGTTGGTAAAAGGGGGTCTCGTTCAGGTCCAGTGGTTCAGGATTATGATGTTGAGGATTTTTATGAACCACAGGAGGGGAGGAAGATTTTGATGATTGTAATTGTGATTGGGAAGGTCTGGAAGTGCCCATAGAACCGGACATTTCTCCAGACAGACCCTTTGAGTCTCCCCTTTGTTGTCTGAGTCCTTCACATTTCAGGTTTTATAAGAAGGTAGCGAAACTCTCAGCTCCCTTTAGAAGAGGCTGTGGATGAGCAAGAGGAGCCTGACTATGTGGAAATGATGGATATTCCAGAGTCTAGGAGGTTGTCTATTCCTTTGCATAAGTCATTTAGGAGGCAAACCATTAAGATTTAAAAAAATCCTTTTTCTGTCCCTCCTGTAGATAAAAAAATGGACAGAAGGTATACTTTGTCAGGCCCTAATACAGACTTCCTTACTGAGCAGTGTAGTCATGTAGGTGTTGTTCAAGCTGCAGCCTGTGAAAAGGCTAATATTCCCCTGGCCTCACATCCTCCTGATAAAGATTCCAGGAAGATTGATGCCATGGCGAAAAAACAGTATGTGGCAGCTTCTTTTGGACTCAGACAAGCTAATTATATGGCTTATGTGGCTAGATATCAGAAATCTAGATGGGACACTATATTGCAGTTGGCCAAGCAGGCTCAGGGCCAGCTGGCTAGTGAGTTGGAACAGGTGGCTGCTGATGGCATTGAAGCCTCTAAAGTTCAATTTCATGCTGCTGTTGCGTTAATGATGTTTCCTCTAGGGTCATGGCCACTTCTGTAGCTCTCTCATGGGTTGGCATGGCTCAGATGCACTAATCTGTCCCAAGATACCCAGTCAAGGCTATAGATTTTCCTGTCATAGGAAATTCTCTGTTTGGGAACAAACAGAAAATTACATGAAAAAATGGATGAATACAGAACTACTTACAAAAGTGCCCAAGCTAAGGAGAGGCATGCCACTCCTCAAGGCATGCCCCAGGGTAGGGGCAGGCCTTACCATTAACCTTTTACCAATTTCAGGCATCCTTTGCTTTTTGCAGAGGGGTTTTTTCCAGAGGCAGAGGAAGACGGGGCACAGGCAGGCCCTCTCCCTCTCCCCAGCCTAAAGCTGCTCCTGCCAAGCAGGCACCCTGACGGGGTGTCTGGGGCCGACTCTCCTGTACCGGTGGGGGGCAGACTGGCCTGTTTCGGCCAGAACTGGTTGTCCCTAACCTCGGACAAATGGGTTCTGGAAGTGGTAAGCCAAGGTCTGGTTCTCAGCGTCAAACAATTTCCCAAGATGAGAGCCAGGCACTTTCCTCCTTCAAGTCTTTCAGAAACCCTTGCGCTAGAAGCAGAGGTTTCTTCTCTTTTGGACTGCAAAGCAGTAGAAAGGGTCCTCCCTTGCCATCAGGGCAAGGGTCTGTACTCAAGGTATTTCCTGGCCCCAAAAAAGACAGGAGATTGGCGGTCCATCTTGGATTTAAGATTTCTGAACAAACATCTTGTAAAACCAAAGTTCAAAATGCTAACTTTGGCAATGATTTTGCCATCCTTGAGACCAGGGGACTGGTTAGCTTCCCTGGACCTCAAGGACGCCTATTTCCATATCCTAATCAGGGCCTCTCACCGAAAGTACCTCAGGTTCGAACTGCCCTCTGGCCACTACCAGTTCAGGGCAATGCCCTTCGGACTCACTTCTGCTCCAAGAGTTTTCACAAAATGTCTAGCTGTAGTAGTGGCCCATCTAAGAGCAAGGGGTAGCTGTGTTTCCCTACTTGGACGACTGGCTCATTGTGGGTCAGTCACCAGAGCAGAGTAAATCCACTTGCAAATCACCCAGGAACTTCTCACCTTTCTGGGGTTCCTGTTGAATGTTCCAAAGTCAGTTCTCGAACCAGTTCAGGTACTAACTTTTATAGGGGCAGAGTTGAACACAAAGTTAGCCAGGGCATTTCTCCCCTCCGAAAGAGTGGACAGAATCATTGCCCTGGCATCTTCCTTCACCCTGCGGGTCTCCCGACCAGCAAGGCATTTTCTACAACTCCTAGGGCACATGGCTGCTTCTACAGCTGTCGTGCCAGGAGCAAGATTTCAGATGAGGGACATTCAGTTCCACTTGAGGTCCTATTGGTCTCAAAGGAGGGACCCCCTTACCAAATTGGTCCCAGTGACCAAGACCTTGATCCTAGCTCTACAATGGTGGCTGGATCAAAGCAACCTGTCTATAGGGGTCCCATTTTTACCTGTTCTTCATTCCCTCACCCTCACCACGGACGCCTCCCTGCTGGGTTGGGGGGCTCACCTGGGCGACCTTTCCACTCAGGGAGTGTGGTCCCCTCAGGAATCTCTGCTTCACATCAACCTACTGGAGCTCAGAGCTGTCTTCTTAGCTCTCCAGGTTTTTTCGGAGGCTGTCCAGAACAAGGTAGTCCAAGTCAGGACAGACAATACCACAACAATGTGGTACATCAACAAGCAAGGGCACTCTCTCTCTTCAGCTTTGTGCACCCGAGCAATGAGTTGTGGTCTCTGGCCTACTCTCAGACACCTCTCTGATAGCAGTTCACCTCCCAGGAGGACAATGTCTACGGACGCCCTCAACCAGGATTTCTCAGGGCCATCACGAATGGGCTCTGAATCCTCAAGTGCTGGGGTGGTCTTTGCCAGTTGGGGCACCCTCAGATAGATCTCTTCGCAGCCCTAGACAACCACCAACTTCCCTGTTTTGTTGCAGGCCTCCAGTTCTGGGATCAGTTCCTCTGGATGCCTTTCAGCTGAATTGGGAGGAAAGTTCCTCTATGCTTTCCTCCGTCCCTCCTCTTCAGGGTACTGGTAAAAATCAGAACTCAGCCCTGCAGAGTGATTCTGATTGCTCCAGACTGGGCCAGGCAGCCCTGGTACCCTCTTCTCCTGTCCCTCTCATTTCACCCTCCCCTGACCTTGCCCAGGACCCACGATCTGCTGACCTGTGCACAGGGGAGAGTGTGGTATCCGGACCTCAATTCCCTCCACCTCAAGGCCTGGTTCTTGAGGAGTTAGAATTTGCTGATTTACACCTTTCTCAAGGTGTCTTGGATATTTTGAAGGCTTCTAGGAAGCCTTCCACTAGAGCCACTTATAATTCTAAGTGGAAGAGATTTTCATTTGGTGTTCTGAGGGGCAGATTGCTCCAGAATCTGCTGACCTGTCTATTTTGTTGGACTATTTGGTCCCTTAAATTCTTTAGGCCTCAAACCAGCTACCTTGAAGGTTCATTTGGCAGCTGTTTCTGTTTTTGTTTCTGCAGCGAAACCAGTCTCCCTTTCCTCTCACCCTGTGTTTTCCAAGTTTTCAAGGTTACTTCATACTAACCCTCCCTTTAGGAACCAGCTCCTGCATGGGACCTGAATGTTTGCATTGCCCAGCTAATGCAACCCCCTTTGAGCCTCTGGTTTCAGCAGACCTCAAGTTTTAACTTGGAAAACTGTTTTTCTAGTGGCTATCACTTCTGCTAGGCGTATAAGTGAATTACAAGCCTCGTCAGTGGAAAGGATTTTATTTCCTTCCACAGAGATAAAGTGGTCCTCAGGACTAACAGAAAGTTTTTACCTAAAGTGGTTTCAGATTTTCATCTTAACCAATCCATCTCTCTCCCAGTATTTTTTACTGAGCACTCTTCCTCTGGTGAGAGGAGGCTGCACAGTTTGGATGTTAAAAGAGCTCTTAGCTACTATTTGGAACGTACCAAGGGTCATAGGTTCAAATCCCTCCAGCTCTTCCTTACCTATGGAGAAGTGGGTAAGGGGAGACCTGCTACTAGGAGGACAATTGCTAGGTGGATTGTCTCTTGTATCCAGTTCTGTTACCAAAAACTAGGTAAGGAACCTCCCTCAGGCCTGAGGGCTCATTCCACCAAGGGTACAGCTGCATCTCTAGCGGCTGCTAGAGATATTCCTATCTTGGAAATCTGTCAAGCTGCTACCTGGAAGACAGTCCACACTTTCACTAAGCATTATTCTCTGGACGTCCAGTCCAGGAGAGACGCTTCGTTTGGCACAGCTGTGCTTCAGAGCCTATTCCCTAAGTAGGTTCTGACCCTCCTCCATGGAGGTACTGCTGTATATCTGCATTAAGTCCTAATATAAGCAAGACTTCATGGTGTTTGAAGAAAAATTACTCACCTTAGTAATTGCTTTTCTTCTCATGGAGTCTTGCTATATTAGGACAACCCCCACCCTCTCAGAATTCCTACTTGGGTATGGGGTTGACAATTTAGGCGCAAGCACTGTGTCATGCCATTTTAGCTTTCTAGTTCCTCCCTTTTCTTCTTTTGGGTTAAGGAACTAGATAATTCTGTTTTTGTTGAGTGGTAGATGGGCCCTCTCTGGACTTGAGTCTTTTGGGAGAGGGCCTATTAGTCTTGTCAGGGTTATCCTAACAATAATAGGTAATATTGTTCTCATTATGTGTTTGTTGTTGTGTTCTGTTGTTCTACTACTAGTAGGTAGCCAATGGCTAGTGTAGGGTTTTCCACACAGACTTGCTATGTTAGTTTAGCTTCATAAAGAACCTGACAGTTTAGGTTCAAACTCCCCAGATAGAGCTTTGGATAGCGCCCTCGCGCTGTGGAACTCCAGAGTACACTGGAGTTAACTATTTCATCTCCGGGGCAGTTCAAAGCCAAGGGCATACTGCATTAAGTCCTAATATAGCAAGACTCCATGAGAAGAAAAGCAATTACTAAGGTGAGTAATTTTTTCTTCCAGTGCATGCCACATTGCTCTGCACTACCGGTGGTCTGTGCAGCTAGTATGGCGCAGTCGGCAGGACAGGGGAGACTGGCCAAGAATTGGTCAGAAATCAAGATAGCCAACATGGTGGCTTTGGTGGAACCCCTGGTGGACCAGCTGTTTGGGGCAGGGGATCTGCATGAGGCCTGGTCCCACGTGTGGGACCATGTGGCAGAGGGCCTTGATAGGTGAACGGGTGTTGCCCCGATGGGGAAGCAGTGTCACCACTGGTACAGGGACCTGCAGTGCCATGATCATGAGTGGCTGAGAAGGTTGCAGGACCTTGCCCGCCACAGTTCGTTCCCACAATCAGGTAAGTGTCTCTGTGCATTGTGCATACTGCCACTGTCTAGTATTTGTGCTAATGGGTGCGCTTTCTGCGCATCTGCATCTGCACATGCGGGGGCCTGGCACTGTTGGGGGGGTGTCCGGTGGTGCGGCACCACGTGCCTGTGTGTTGCACAGCACCAGGGGCCACATCACCATACCCTGCACACAGGATGGGGTCTCTGCATTGGCTGCAGTGGCACTGTGCACTGGGTCCAGCTTGTGGGGGGGGCTGTTCATGGCATGCTACTCATGTTCCTTTATGTCTGTGTTTCATCCACAGGGCCAGAGGTGTGCAGGAGGGCCAGGGAGGCTGCCACTCACGGGGACCAGTGCCACGATGTTTCTGCAGCAGGGCCAGCACAACGGCTGGCAGATGATTGTGTGCAGCATGGTTCGGACAGATGTGCAGGGCCTGGGATGGGTGGGGCTCATACAGTTCCAGGGCACTGCCGCCATGCAGAACTATGGCATGTGTTGGTGCACTGGCACCACTGCCTGTGTTGGTGGGCAGTGTGGGTGGCAAGGACATGCACGTGTCCTCTGTGTGGTGGCATCCTGTTGTTGTCACTGGTGGCAGTGTGTGTGTGTCTGTGCTGCTGGGCGGCTCTTGTATTGACCTTGGAGGCATTGCACCCACACTGTTGGGTGCCTGTGCACAGGGGTGGGGGCATGTCACTCTAGAGTGTGCCACTCAGTATGTATGTAGGATGCTGACCAGGTCTGCTGTGGCTCTCTCCTGTGCATGTGCTGTCCATGGGGGGTCACCACAGCAGTCCTATGCACGCACAGCCCTGGGGGGTGGCCTTCTGCTGTGTGGGGCCTGTCACTTAGTGGCTGTTTTGTGTTCCCCTTTCATAGGTCATCCTGGGCCAGGTGGTGGATGGCATGGTATTGGCATCCTTGGTGGAGGTATGCTCCAGTTGCAGTGACTGGCACTGTGGTTTATCTCTCGCACAGGCAGCACACATTTGGCTGAGCCGGCAACATCTGGGGGCTACAAGGGAGCTGGTAATGGAAGTACACAGGATGCATCAGACCTTGTGATAGCTACGGCGATAGCCACTGGACATCGCACAGTCACTACCCATGTCACCCTCCCTTGCCCACTACCCACCAGAACTGTTGGTTTTGTTCCCAAGTACACCCTACACTGCCCATTCTGTTTGGTACCCCTATTTCTGTTGCCTACTGTGTGGACCCATTTCCGGTTGTTATGTTTGTCCTTTTGGCACCCCTGTTTCTGATTCTGTTGGTTTGTTCTACATTGTCTAGTAAAATGTTTTCTATCATATGCCCATGTGTGTCTGTGTCTCCTTCGCATGCATGCTGCTACACTGTGCTGCTGGTTGTTCATTGCTGTGGTTGGGCAGGTCCCTGTGTGTGCACGTGCTGTCCCTGCAGTGCAGTTCTGCTGGGTGCACAGTGGCCTGTGTGCCACATCCCTCTGTGTCATGGTTCCTTGGGCATGGGCTGTGTGCCTCCCTGTGCTTGATATGGTGCCATGTGTCCCTGTCTGCCTTTGCTGGACTGTACACCCTCACCCATGATGCCCATCCCGGTGCCACTGTGCTGTGCGCTGCTGTGTTCCGTCCCCATGTGTGTCTTTGTGGCATGCGCACCATGTGGTCTTGTGCCTGTGTGGCAGTGTGGCACACTGTACATGCATGGTGCCTTCGCATGGTGGCTGCAGTGTCCTCCCATCCTATGTTGGCTGTCAGGACAGTGGTCCTGGGGTGCCCAAGCCCTGCAATCATCCATTCTATGGGTGTTCCTTGCTTTGTCACATTGGTCGCCTGGGTCTGTGTGGGGCACTGGGCATTGTCCATGGCCCTGTGCCTGTCCTGTCCCCGATGCCCAATGTCCCTGTGTGGTTCACCCCTGCCACTCCTGCATTGCTCCTGTGCCCTTGTGCAGCCCTGCCTGTGTTCCCTTGTGCATGGTGCTCCATGCTCAAACTGCTATTGTCAGCATACACACTTGCTCCAACACAGTTTGGGTTGCTCTAGTGCATGTCTGGTTGCACCATGGCACTTTTGTGCTCTATTCAGTGTGTTTTGCACAGGCGCATGTCTAAGGTGCATCCGCTGAATATTGCATCCGTTTCCTGTGGTGCACCTGTGTTGCGCTGCACATCCTGTTGTGCACATTCAGGGCACACTTTTGAATATCTAGCCCAATAAGTATAGAGCTAGATATTCATCCCTTATGAGAACTTTTGACAATGTAAGATAACATGACAAAAATTTCAAAATCACCCTTTCTACAATCATACTTTAAGTCATGTCCAAGATCTAGGGTTTTGCTCTTGTCATGCCTAAACTGCAACATTTTCAAAGTATATGTTCTAATCTGAACTTGGAATAGCCTTTTGTGACAGTCATCTGTAAGAAATATTAAATATGGTTCTAATATATGATTTATTTGGTTTTTGAATGCCATCCATAAGCTTCATGAGATTCTATTATTTCTAAGTCAGAATTTGAGAATGCTTTAAGTCTATCTGCAGCAAGCGTTTTGCGCTGTGAGCACCCGAGAGTGCAGGTTGCTAATCTGTAGAGCTCTGAACTCCTGTCTATGAAACATTGTATTGTGATTGTGCATTTTTAAAAAACTTATGTTTTGTTATTGGAGCCCTGCAGCCACACTCAGGAAGCAGGAAGAGGAGCAATAGTTCCCATTATCATAGTGGGAATTACAACTCACTCATTTCAGTGGGGACTTTAATTTAGGTCTCCCTGGGGCATTTACCTTTATTTTTACAACAGTTTGCTCACTCTAATAGTGCTTTTAAGCTCTCTTACTCTCTTTTGGGGATTTTAACAGCTCGTGACCTGGTAAAGCATTTCCGGGTCACAGTTCCACTATTTAGCATGGCCTGCGGTGAGCAGGGCAAACGCACATTGCAGCACACGAAGACATGAGCAAAGACACGCGCATCTGCAAGTGTTTCACGTGTTTGGTGGGCTTGGAAGGTGGTTGTTGCACTTTAACCCAGGGCTGCTCGATTGCAAGTAACTTCTATATTTGAGGCTATTAATCTCCATTTGTTATATAAATCATGACCTTATTTACAGTGCACAATGAATGATATACTGATAACTAATGATGGTAGGGTTCTGTACAAGTGTTATTTTTGTGTCATGTATTGTATAGGCCCTGGTATTATGACAAATAAAACTTTTTAAATGTTTCAAATGCAAACAGAATGAAGACATGGCTCAAGCAATTAGTCTGTTCAATAACAGACTCACTGCTCTGGAAAAAAGCTATGCTGATACAATTGAAAGATTAAGCAAAACTAACCCCACCAGTGATGCATCAACTCATGTTACCTGTCAGAGTTAAACCCAAACACTTTATGATAGAGACCCGCAGGCCTTTACAAACAATGACTGCCTGACCAACCATGTAGGTATCCCTAATAGAAAGCATGCCTGGGTTGAGGAATGTCTCATAGATAGTGAAAATCTTTGGTATCAGATCCAGAGTAACAAAGCATACAAAAAAAGAAAGAAAACTGCTCAATTCCAAATCCCCACCCATGACAGTTTTGATCCATTAGGTGATTTATTGAATGAAGCTATCCCATCATCCCCTGTTTGTATTCTTCCTACTATTCATTCTACACACTCTGAACACATTGTTACCAACATCTCAGTTCCATGCTGCACAAATATTCAGGTCAATTCTGATGACCTCATGGACCTAACCAAGACTAATGAAGTAGGGCCCAGACAAATATATGTCCTGGGGGACTCTAGTATCAAGAACCTGGATAGATTAGTTTGCGACCAGGATAAAAGCAATAGGACGGTCTTTTGCTTCAGAGGGGCTAAGATGATGGATATAACTAAGATGACCAGGGATATCTTAAAAAATAGTGGAGAGAAGCCATTAGTAATCATTCATGCTGGGGTAAATAATGCTTTAAAACAAAATATACAATGCATTAAAGAGGAATTTATGGGGATGCATGATCTTTTGATGGACATGGACTGCCAAATTGCCTTCTCAGAGATCCTTCCTGTTCCAAGGGCTGATCAATACATTAATGATAAAACCCGAGCTTTAAACAGCTGGTTGCGTTCCTGGTGTCTTAAGCAAAATGTAGTTTGTATTACCCATTGGGAAGAGTTTGTAAATAAAAGAGAATTAATAAGCAGGGATGGTTTGCATCTTAGCAAACCAGGATTTAGTTTATTGGGACAACATATAAACAACTCCATAAATACTACTTTAAACTAATTGGGGGGGGGGATGACAGATACACTAAGATTGCCCCCTACTGATATGAAAATCAATGGCTCTAGGGCACATAATATTGGTCCATCTTACACATTCAAAAACACTATTCCTAAACTTCACAGTACTGATCTGAAAATCTTATTGGTTAATGCCAGAAGCCTAAATAATAAATTAGGTAAATTAAAATATATCTTAGAGAAAGATAAAAATGATATACATGGAGTTACAGAAACTTGGTTCACCAATTCTGGATGGGATACAGAAATTCCAGGCTACTCGATTGTTACCAAAAACCACCAAAATACTAAAGGTGCTGGAGTTGCACTATAGATAAGCCAGAGACTGGTCAGCTTTGAAATTTTAAATAGTGCAAACTCGGACATCAAATCTGAAATTATATGGGTTAAAGTACAAACTGACAGATGTTTAACAATAGGTTTGTGTTATTGATCTCCCAGCTTGGACACCACCAGTAATGACACATTCATGAAAGTTATAGAGAACCTGGAAGATTATGACAACTTGATAATAATGGGAGATTTTAATTTACTTAACATCTGCTGGCAAACGTTAACTGGGAAAAAACATCTAGATAAAAAATGTATTGATGTTATACTTCAACACTATCTTGAACAGTTAGTATTAGAACCTACTAGAAAGGACAATATCTTGGATCTTATCCTCACTAATATCAAAGATATAAGGAACCGACCTCAAGTTATTGAACCCTTAGGGGATAGTGATCATAACGTGATTTTATGGAATATTGAATATTACACTTCCAGTAACCATGGAATTACCAAATCCAGGAATTTTTACAAACCCATCTATGAGGCAATTAAAAAACACTTGTCAGACTGGAATTGGGAGGCTGAATTAAAAAACCTAGACTGCGAACAGATATGGATGGCTATTTGGAAAAAGATTGATTACTGTATATACACCTGGATTCCTGTTAGCTTAAAATACAATAATAATAAAAGAGTACCTCTATGGTTGAACAGGAAAATTCAAAGACTGATTAGAAACAAATAAAGGGCATTTAATAAATATATAAAAAAAATCCAACAGCGGGGAAATGGCAAAAGTTCAAAGTTAAAACAAAACAGTGTAAATTACCAATAAGATCTGCAAAGAAAAATCTTGAACTAAATCTTGCTACAATAATCAAGGATAACAAAAAACAATTTTATAATTATGTTGGATCATTAAAGGGGACGGAATCAAACATTGGCCCATTATTAAAGGAGAATGTGCCAATAGCTAATGAGTTACATATACTAACATACTAACATACTATTTGCCAGCAGATTAGGCCTTACGGTCTATCGAGTCTGCTCGAACCTAGATCGTTAATTGGGTGCCGAGACACTCCCATCCCTTGTTCTCTAGAAACCCCTATCATCCATCCCCACCCCCTCGGGACAGGCCATCATCTGATACATCCACTTTCTGTGTCTGTCCCACCCTCTCTTGAAGCCCTCCACTGTGGATCTCTGAACCAGCTCACCAGGCAGTGCATTCCAAGGGTCCACCACCCTCTCAGTGAAAACCTCCTCCTCTTTCCCCTCACCCTTCCACCTTCCAACTTCAAACCATGCCCTCTGGTGATACCTCCCTGCTTTAGCCTAAAGATCCCCTCCATGTTTACCCTATTTATTCCCTTGAGGTACTTGAAGACCTCAATCATGTCCCCCTGTCTCCTCTCCTCCAATGAAAACAGGCAGAGCTCCTCATGTCTGTCCTCATAAGTCAAATCCCCTAGCCCTCGTATCATCTTTGTTGCCCTCCTCTGTACCCTCTCCAGGAGCTGTATGTCCCTCTTCAAATGTGGTCTCCAGTACTGTACACAGTACTCAAGGTGTGGTCTAACCAGTCCATTGTACAGAGGCAGAATCACTTCCTTGCTCCTAGAGGTGATCCCCCTTACAATGGATCCCAACATCCTGTTTGTCTTGCTAGCTGCTCTCCTGCACTGCTCAGAGTTATTCATACATGTATCCACCATGACCCCTAGGTCTTTTTCCCCTATCGAGGCCTCCAGCGCCTCCCCTCCCAGGGTGTACCTGTGTTTAGGGTTTCTCCGACCAAGATGCAACACCTTGCACTTGGTGATATTGAAATTTAATTTCCATGTGTGAGCCCAGCTTTCCAGGGTGTCCAGGTCCCCTTGCAGGGCAACCCTCCCTCTTCTCCCTCAACTACTGCTCCCATCTTGGAGTCATCCGCTAAGAGACTCATTTCACACCCTATACCCTCCCTGATGTCCGATATGTATGCATTAAACAGGATCGGACCCAGGACCGAGCCCTGTGGTACCCCACTACCAACCTCTCTAGGGTTTGAGAGCTCCCCACAGACCACTACTCTCTGAGTGCATCCAGCTAGCCAGTTTTCAATCCATCTGACCATCAAAGGGCCTACTCCTAACCCCATCAGTTTCTCCACCAGACCATTGTGGGGGACAGAGTCAAACGCCTTGCTGAAGTCCAAGAATAATACATCCACAGGCTTACCCCTGTCCAGTTCTGATGTTACCCATTCATAGAACTCCAAGGTTGGTTTGACATGATCTACCTGGCACAAACCCATGTTGCCGACTATCCAGACCTCCCACCTCCTCCAAGTACACCCCAATCGTTCCTTTAGTATACTCTCATTAATTTTCCCACCACCGAGGTCAAACTGATGGGTCTATAGTTACCTGGTACTTCCCTTGACCCCCTTTATGGATTGGTACCACATGTGCCTCTCGCCAATCACTAGGTACCCTCCTGTCTCAAGTGACCTGCTGAAAAGCTCCGCCAGGTGCAGCCAGTATGTCCGAATTCCATAGTACTCTGGGATGAATTCCATCCGCCCTGGAGATTTGTTTTCTTTAGGGCCTTGAGGGCTAACCACACCTTTTGGTGGAGATAGCATCATCCGTCCCTCCCCTTACTGGTCTTTTATCCTTATCCAGATGTGACACCCTGGGGTACCTTTCCTCCCTCTTGCTCCATTTCTGTTGCTCCCCTGATCCCACTCCCTGCCGCTTCTATCCCTTCATGCCTTGCTTTGTAGATATCCCATCCCTCCCTAGCGAACACAGAGGCAAAGTACTGCTAAATACCTCTGCCTGGTCCTCGCCTCTTCCACCCACCCTCCTTCTGATCTCAATCTGCTGAGATGGCCCTTAGTTTTTCCGCTCCCCAATGTACGGAAGAACCTCTTTTCCTCCCTGTATCCCTTGTGCCAGCCGCTGCTCTTTACTGGACTTTGCTCCCTCACCATACGGGTGACTTTTCTAGATGCAAGCTGGTACATTTCCTTATCCCTATCCTCTTGTTGTTTTATATTTTTTGTAGGCCGCCTTCTTTTCTCTGACTGCTACCTGTACCTCACTGGACCACCAGCATGGTTTACGTGACCTTGCTCCCTTACGTTTCAACTTAGCGCAGATCCTGACTGCCTCATGAAGTCCCCTGCTTATGACCTCCCATCTCCTTTCCACACTTGTCGTTGAGGTAATCCCTTCAAGTGATCCTTGAGAATATTTCCCATGCCCATAAAGTCTGCCCCTGAAGTCCACTGCCAGTGTCCTAGATCTCACCCCACTCCCCATGCTTATTTGAAACCAGACAGTATTGTGGTCACTCCCAGTCAGGGGTCCTGTACAACTATGTCCCTTACCAGATCCCCATCTGCCAGAACCACATCCAGGACATGCCCTCCCTTGTGGGCTCCATCACATGCTGTGTTAAGAACACATCCTGGAAGCCATCTAGCAGCCTCTGCTCCTTGGCCACCCTAGAGGACATGGTTCCCCAGTTTGTACCTGGCATATTAAGGTCCCCCATCAACACCACTCCTTCCCCTTTTGGACCACACTGGGCAATGATGTTGTCCAGCAAACCATCCTCTAGAACATCACTCATCCGGGGGCCTATAGCTACTCCCAGCTTGACCTTATCTCCTGCTGGGGATCGTAGGTGACCCATAAGGCCTCCACTCCCTCTGCCTCTTCTACCATAGTAATTTCTATATCATCTCTAATGAACATAGCCACTCCACCCCTCTGACCTCCTTTCTGTCCTTCCTAAGCATAGGTGTGCCCCTGTACATTTAGGTCCCAGTCATGGTTTTTGTTGTCCACGTCTCCGTGACCGCCGCCACATCCACCCCCAAACAGCATGGCCTGGAACTCTGGCAACTTGTTTCCCAAGCTCCTGGCATTTACTAACACCAACCCCACCCTTTTCCCTTATCCTCTTTCTCGAACCCCACCCAGATTCCTTATACTTCCATCATCCCCTGCTCCTCCTGAAACCTCCACCTCCAGTCTGTTTCCCCTCCCTCTTGGGCTTGATGGCTACTCCTCATCTGGAGGAGAGGGCTTGGTCAGCCCCTCCCTCATCCCTCTCCCCTTACAAGTTTAAACCCCACCTTTCTTGTATGTAGTCAGCCATCCCCTGTTTGAATTTCCCCTGGCTAATGAATTTAATTATTACTTTCTTAGTGTGTGTGTGTAAACCAAAGGAGATGGTATCCTCGGATATTTCACTAATTGATGTTCCTGAACTTTTGATTACACCTGAAGCGGTTATGACAGCCATTAAGACCACCAAAATCAACTCTTCACCTGGTCCAGATGGCATTCCTGCTACATTTATTAAAGAACTGGCCATTGAACTTTTAGAGGTACTCACTTTACTATTTAATACATCGCTTCATGAAGGTATAGCCATTCCTGAGTGGAAATTGGCAATAGTGGTACCAATTCACAAGGGTGGCAACAAACAGCAAGTAAAAAATTATAGGCCTATTAGCCTCACCTCTTGTTTAGGCAAATTAATGGAAAGAATTTTACAGCAGAAAATGGTTATGCACCTTAAAAATATGAATATTATCGACATATCTCAATATGGCTTTATACAGAGAAGATCATGTCAGTATAATTTAATAAATTTTTTTGAACCAGTAAGTCTGGCACTAGATCAGGGTCTTCCTGTTGATGTCATCTTCCTTGATTTTGAGAAGGCCTTTGACACCGTCTCTCATGGTGTATGGATTGAAGTACTGAAGGGATATACATTCCATCCTAATATTATAAAATTGATTTATTCCTGGCTTGCTGATAGGCAACATTGGGTAAGCATTAAGGGGCAAATGTCTGAATGGGGTACAGTTAGTAGCGACATCCCTCAGGGCTCTGTCCTAGGATCATTATTGTTTAATAAGAAGGAAAGAATTGTTGAGTACCTAGAGGCCAGTGGGGCACAGGACCCAAGACAGCATGGTTTCACAGCAGGAAGGTCATGTCAGATGAACCTAATAGATTTCTTTGACTGGGTGACCAAAGTTGTAGACCAGGGAGGGGCTGTGGATATGGCCTACCTAGATTTTAGCAAGGCATTCACACAGTCTCACACAAAGATTAATATACAAGTTAGCCAGCCTTGGAGTGGGTCCCAAGGTGGTAGCCTGGATAAAAAACTGGCTGGACAACAGGACACAAAAGGTAATAGTAAACGGAGTCCACAGTGAAGAAAGGAGGGTAACTAGAGGGGTACCGCAGGGTTCGGTACTGGGACCAGTCCTTTTTAATATCTTTATAAACTGACATTGGAGAGCACCTGGAAGGAAAGGTATGCCTCTTTTCAGATGACACAAAGCTCTGCCACAGGGTTGATACACAAGGTGGGGTGGAAAGAATGAAAAGGGACTTGGCAAGGTTGGAGGAATGGTCAAATACATGGCAGCTCAGATTCAATGCAAAGAAGTGCAAGGTAATGCATCTGGGAAACAAAAACCCAGGGGAAGAGTACACAATGGGAGGTGAGTTAATAAAAACAAAAATTGAAAGAGACCTAGGAGTAATTATATCAGATGACCTAAAGGTGGGCAAGCAATGTGAGAAGGCAGTAAGGAGGGCTGGGGGGGATACTGGGATGCATAGGGAGAGGCATCAACAGTAGAAAACAGGAAGTAGTTATCCCTCTCTACAGACAGTTAGTGAGACCCCATCTGGAGTACTACGTGCAATTCTGGAGACCCCATCTCCGCAAAGACATAGACAGAGTGGAGGCTGTTCAGAAGAGGGCAACCAAAATGGTTCAAGGTCTGCACCAGAAGACATACGAGGAGAGACTAAAGCAGCTTAATATGTATTCCCTCAAGGAAAGGAGGGAGAGGGGGGACATGATAAAAACTTTCAAGTATCTCAAGGGAATTAACAAGGTACAAGAGGGTAGTATCTTTCAGAAGAAGAGCTGTGCAAGAACAAGGGGGCACAATCTGAAGATAGAGTGGGGATGGCTCGGAGGTAATGTTAGAAAGTATTTTTTTTCACAGAGAGAGTTGTGGATGCATGGAACAGCCTTCCTGAGGAGGTTGTGGAGTCAGGAACAGTGGGAGAATTCAAGAATGCATGGGACAGGCATAAGGCAATTCTAGTGGAGGGCAGGAGGAAGTAAGCTGTTGATTAACTAGAATCTGCAGCTTATCCATCAGGTAGGGAAATGGGCAGACTGGGTGGGCCAAGCGGTCCTTATCTGCCGTTAAATTCTATGTTTCTATGTTTCTATGTTAATATTCTAATTATCAGTATGCAAACCTATAACAGGGTCTGGATACATAAATATGCTGATGACAGCAAACTTGGCTGTATCGTTAATAATTTAGATTCAGTGAAGTCCCTAGAGTCAAATCTGGATAATTTAGCTACGCGTGGTCAGTCAAGAATAAAATGACCTTTAATACCACCAAATGCAAGGTTATGCATTTGGGTAAGAATAACATGTTAGCTACTTGCAAGCTTAATAACAACATTTTACAAACTGTTACATCTGAAAGGGATTTGGGTATCACTATTACAAATGACTTAAAATTCACTTCTCCCACTAATAATATAATCAAGAAATGTCATGGTGTACTATCATGTATTCTGAAACATATCAAGAGTAGGGAACCGGAGGCTTTGATACCTGTATATAAAAGCTTGGTCAGATCACATATAGACTTCTTTGCTCCGTTTTGCACACCCACCTCTTTAAGAGGCAAGGCATCTATTGAAAAGGCGCAAAAAAGAATTACAAAGAAGGTTGCAGGATTAAAAAAACACTGAGTATAGTGATAGACTACAAGCCTTAGGGTTATACTCACTAGAATACAGATCCTTGAGGGGTGAAATGTGCCTGGCATATAGGACATTACATGACCCTACTCTGCATGAGGCCATTTGTCTTGAAGAAACTGTATCTGGCTGTAACACCAGATCACGAAATTTAAAGTTAAAATCTAAAGTAAATAAAACCTCTAACAGGAATAACTTCTTTACTCAGTGACTACCACCTGTTTGGAATTCACTGCCAGTTGATATAGTCACAAGTGATAGCCTGACAGATTTTAAACACAAACTGGATCGCCATATAGGAGTAAAGAAATGTCATTATCGCCCTTAGGCGATGAGTTCAATATGGACATGTCCTTCGAACTTGTATAACACCTATGAACCTATTATATGTACTGGTTATGGTCAATTAACCACTGCTGGCAGTGCTGTACAAACTCCGTAAACCATGGTTCAAAAAATAGTCATGAGCTCACCTGAGCAGGTGTCCGAGAAAGTGTCCTCACACTGGCTGTTTGGTTGCATTCCCTCAGAAAAAACACCTGCGTGAGTGACAGGCTTCTCCACCAATTAAATGAAAGGAAAGACAGGCACAGTTTCTTCTCTCACAATAGCTTTCTTCTGATCCCAGACACTTTCTAATAAACAAGCCAAAAAATAAGAAAACCTCCTGAAATCTTCTATTATTTTCAACCACCTCTCAAGACTTCTGTCGCTATTATATGTCTGCCATCAGTTGATCTGGCCCCTGTGAGGTGGTCAGTGATGGAGCTCGCAAGATAGGCTGAGTGGTGGAGACAGCGGCAACATGTCGCACAGGCACTGTAGCCCCACCAGGATCAGCAGACAGAGCAGCTGCAGAAGCAGACTGAAAAGTGTCAGCTTTGCACTCAGCGCCAGCTTTCTTGGAACCCCAGAGAATACCTGAGTGTTGATGTTTCCCAGGAGGTCAGTGTTTTTTTTGGGGGGGACACAGCACAAAAAATATAGCCTTCTTCTGACTCTTACTGTACTAGTCAGTGGGCACACAGACAGAAACGTCACTACTGCTGCCCAGAGATTGAAACATCACTGCTACTTCCCCAAGGAATCAGTAAATATAAAAAATAAAACATGGGGATGTGTCTAAATTTTGATTTTATGCACACCCTCGGTGTGTGATGCCCAGATAAACCCCTCGGGCTTCACCCTCGGAGTTTATGGGGCATCACACACCTCAGATGTGCATAAAATCCTTGTTAACCACACTTCCCCATGAATTATTCTATATTTATTGAGTCTGCCCAAAGAGGATGAAAATTAACTGCATGCAAGAGATCTTCCACATTCTTCAGCCATAGTGAAAAGAATTAGTTTTAGAACACTGTGTCTTTTCTCCAAGACATTTTCTTGCTAATCTTTTGAGTCCAGGTTTGTGCATTTAATCCAGTAAGTTACCTTCCTGGATTTAAACAGTGCTTCCACTTTGGATCTACCTAGCTCAGCTCTCACTGTTTCAGCTGGCTTGTTTTGGACACTGGAGAACAGTCCTATAAAATTGCATAAAGGGCTGCAAGAGAAAGTCTCTCTCTGGCCCAAATCTCTGCCATGTATAACACAACATGACTCATTTTCATCTCTGCTGCATGCAGTGCAGGAAGAAGTGAATGTCCTCCAAATTTGGCATTCAGTCATAGCAGAGCATTTTTAACTTGAATTGGTTTATTAACTGTATATGTTTTGCTTTTTAGTCAGATGTTATTATTCCAGAAATGTAAGCCAATGTAGCAATAGGTTGTTAAATATCTAGAGGAATGTTGTTAATATGTCATCTCCACTTTAATGCTTTTTGCTGTAAACTAAAATGTTACTTTTTATGTTACTACATAGCCTATTATCCTTTCAATAGTTTACTAATAGGCATAGTTTCTTAGTTAGGCCTATGGGGCTTACAGATAGGAGAATCAAATCATCTGCATACATTAATGCTAGAATTGGGATACCACTGAATCACAGAGAATGGCTCCCATCTGCAGATAACAAACTAGGTAAATCATTAGTAAATAGACTGATCATTAACAGAGCTAATAAACAGCCTTGCTTCACTCCTATGTTAGATTTAAAGGATTCTGATTTATTCCTACTTAAGTCATATCTGATTGATGACCAATTGTCTGTGTAAAGGTTAACGATTATTCTAAGAATGACGTAATTCAGTTTTAGCATATGAAGTTTTTCCCACTGAAGTGGTCTAGATACACCATCAAAGGTTCCTTTGAAGTTTGTAAAGGCTAAATATAAAGGAATATGGTTATTAAGATAATATTTTTCCACTATGTATTGTAAAATAAAACACTGATCTGTCATGGAGTATCCTATTCTGAAGTCTGCAGGATAAGGATTTAGAATTTTCTCTTTTTCTAAGCATGCGTTTATTCTAATAAGAATTGACCTTGTAAAGATTTTACATAAACATTCTCTAAGGTTTATAGGTCTGTATTTCTCCAGGAGTGCTGGGTTACATGTTTTGCAGATGGGTATGATAATGCTGCCCAACCAATCTTTAGGAAAAAAGGAATCCAGTATAATTTTATTAAAGAGTAAAGCAAGATTACTCCACCATTCCCCTTAAGTTTTTTAAATGTTTGGGGGAATTTTATCTGGACCTGGAGCTTTGTTGCCCTTGATCATATTGATTGCTTCTGCTATATTTTCTGGAGTGATATCGAGAGATCCTGGGTTTAATTCAAACTTGACTAGAATAGCCCTACAATTAAAAGGATCATGTCTATTAAAAATGATTTTTTGGGGTAATAATCTATCCATGTCTTTGAAGAAATATGAACTGCTATGTTTGAAGTAAAATTTCCTGTCCCTTTAGCTACTAATAGCCAGAACCGCCTACAGTTAATAGTTTGTATTGCTCTAAACTTGTCTTACTTTTGCCTGTTTGGAACTATCATTTTCTGATAATTTAAAGCATTTTTATACTGCTTCCAAACTTGCTCAAATATGTGACATTTTCTCTTGACATATTCTATTTTACATATGTTGTAACTTTTGACAAATTAGACTTAAATTCTTACAGTTCTCATTAAACCAAAAGTGATGTTTTTTAACTGTACTTGAGCTGTATAAAAGCAGCAAGATCCTATCACAAACTTCCCTTATTGCTGAGTACATAATGATAGTTTCTGCAGAAGCAGAAGGAAGCACCTGAATCTTTTCTATTGTTTTATTACTTAATTATAATTTAGAGTGGATATTTTCTAGAGCATTTGAAAAATATATTCTTTTTTTATTACGAATCTCCAACTCAAGCATGAGAGAAGAACTTTGGTGACTCTGTGACAATGAACAACGTGAATAAAGTTTAAGACAAATTGGAATATGATCACTCTGTGATCTGGCTATAACATTCATTTCCATAAAGCTGCAGAACTGCCAGTTAAAAGAAATATAACCATCGACCACATTGGCTCCTTTAGAGTAAAAAGGGTTGAGCTGGGTAGTCACCTGGTATTGCCCCATTCATAACACTTAACCCAATTTTTTCAGGAAGGTATAACAGTCTCCTGCAGCTTTTGTTTGCACTTCTATCCAAAGATGATCTTTTCTGTATAGCATCCTACAATGATTAAACAAACACTGCTTTTGTTCTTATTTAATTGGTTATTATTTCAGCTATAGGAAGATCATTTAATAAGTTACATCATTGTTGTAGGAAGTCATACTGGTTAACATATGTCTTATTGGATGTTCTATAAATAGCAACAGTGCAAGATGATAATGGTACATGCTACATTGACCGTACAAAAGCTTTTGACCTGGTCAGCCACAAACTCTTACTCAACCAACTCACTAACCTGTGCCTAGCTCAGAACACAGTGGACTGGTTCCACAGTTACCTCATAACCAACACTCAGTATGTGAAGAGCAAAGACTCCTTGTCTGATGTCAAGGGAGTATCTGTTGGTTCCCCCAGGGCCCCATCCTGAGCCCACTCCTAACTGGCCTCTAGATTAACAGATTGCCTGATTCATGTCAAACAGCCAATGTTCTTCTTTAGCTGATAATGCTGTCATTTGCTGTATACCAGAAACTCTGGCCTTGATTGCTTCACTGGCACCCTCCAAAATAACTTTAGACCTTTGAAGGCTAATTCTCCAACAACAAACTGTTCCTAAACTAAAAATAAAGCACCCAAAAACCATGCTAGTCTCTAGCCTCCCTCAGAAAAGGAAAGCTCCACCCTTTGTCATCTGGAACAGCCTGGAAAAAATCTTGAACAGATGGAGACCTTTAAATTCCTTGGAATCACACTGGATGACACCCCATCATTTGCTTCCATGTACACAGTCTAGTTCCCATAGTCAACAGAAGACTTTGTGCTCTCTACCAAAACCAGAATAGTCTAACTGTGGAAGCCAGACACCTTATAGTGCCCAGTCCCATTCTGTCACTTGCAGATTATGGCCCCCCCTGTATACACAGCTGCCTGCGACATGGTGCTGAACAGAGTATAGCTGATCTGTAACAAAGTGTGCCACTTTGTACTTGGTGCAGATAACTGCACCCACACTTGCACTCTCTGTGCCCTAGCTAAATGGCTTCCACTACCAAGCAGAATAAAACTACAGACCTGTCTGCTTGCCAAAAAGATGCTCCTTTGTCTCAGTCCCCCTGCTTCCACACCATTTCTAACCACTACAGCACCAGGAGTATGACGAGATCTGCCCTAGAACCTCCTTTCTGGTATATGTGGCTGAGCAAGGTCTGCCCTAGAACCTCCCTTCTGGTGTACACAACTGGGCATGCAGTCCTTTGCTGTTAGGGCTGTGCACTGGCTAAACAAACTGCCTGATTCCCTGTTGAATATACCCAAGATTAATCAGTTTATGAGATCTCTGACATCCACCCTAATGGTCCAATGCAGTTGCAATTGATAACTCTTAAACACAGTTTCCCATGTGCATATTCTGTGACCTTGTTGCACTATGATCTACCTTTATTTGCACATTCCATTATGTAATTTTGTTCCTGACTTGTTTAGTATGTGCCTGACTCAACTACAGTCAACAGGAATTGCCTGCAGTACTTGTATTGTTTTTCATTGTGCCTGTACAATCTGATGTGGAACCTTTGTAAACAAGCACTAGTACTCAAATGCAATATGATGTATACAATAAATAAATGCAATGTTTGGTTGGGTAGTGCTTTTTACGTAGCAAATGCTAACTGCTGTAACTCTTGTTTAGTTTAGAGTTTAGATTTTTTTTGGCATATTGAAATTTTATTTTTTATTTATTTATTTTATTTAAGTCTTTGGTAACCAGGTAAGTGCACTGGTCCAATGGACCATTTTCAGGCACAACCTGGGCCACAAAAGTGGCACAGATAACATAAAATACAGGATACAAGTGCATTACAATAGAAGTGAAGCATACAAGCTGTAACATGGGTTCTAGCACTAACAATAACCTTTCCAGAGATGCAGCCTTTGAGAAGATGCATGGGTGATGATAATACAGTACAAATAAAAATGATACATTGTGCGGGACAAAAGTGCAAGGGCTAAGTGCAAGTGGAGGTTTACAGTCCACCCAGGGATATAAAAGTCACTGGGGTGTACATGTGGGGGGGTTACCCTGGTAAGCAGGAACAGCTGGTTGTGGATAATAGCCAGGTTTTGAGTAGGGATGTGAAGATAACATGTGAACTGGCTGAGCAGAGGGGTGTAGGGATATTGTTCCAGAGAGAGGGTGTAACAAAAGACAGTGCTTTACCACCCATAACTGAAAAGACTTTGGGGACCACCAGGGGGCTGATGTTTTGTGGAGACACTGTGTTGGCACCCTGGCTGTGAGGAGGGAAGTGTACAGTGAATTTACACCATCACACAGGGAGCCATCAATGAGGCTTCCTAAGGCATAGTCATGATGGCCCTTGAGTGAGAGCCACCCTAGTGACTGATACAAGGAACAGTGGTGGGTTGAGTAAGGAGCCAATAAAGTGAAGCAGCAAAAACTATTATAGACAGAATTGAGTCTGTGGCAAAGGGTGGAGGACATAGCAGGGGGAAAAATGGGGGAGCAGTAGTCCAGGATGGGGAGAAGATTGCCCCGAGCAATGTCTAGATGGGCATCTGAGGTTAGCAAATTCCTTAGTCGGTAGGCGGAACCTAGCTTTTGGTTTACCCTGCATACAATAGTGTTGATATGTTCCATAAATGAGAGGCAGGGGTCAAGGGTAACACCAAGATATTTGTAGTAGGTGACAGTCTGCAGGGGAGGACCAGATGGAGGCAGCACAGTAGAGAGGAGTTGGTTTTCACAATACCAGCCAGGTAGGGCCTGGATCCAATTAACATTGCCTTTGTTTTCTTCTCATTGACAAGGAGCATGTTAGATAAGAACCAGTTATGGGCAGAGCCATAGTTGTGGGTGAGTACTGAGGATATGTTTATTAGTGACTTATCACTATGAAAGAGGACTAAGCCAACCACACACAAGAGAGCAGAGCAGTGTAGGCTGTTGGAAGGGAGAGAGTTGATGACTAGACAAAATAGTAGGGGTCTGAGTATCGAGCCCTTGGGGACACACGTAGAGACAGGCAATTCAGGGGAGGTGGCAGCACCAATAATCACTGCCAAGGAACATCAAGTTAAGTAGCTATGGAACCAATATAAGGTCTCATTAGAGCATCCAAGCTGATGGAGCTTGATTTGCAGTAAAGGGTGGCTGACCTGGTTGAAAGGCTTTGGTCAGGTCCACAAACACTGTGCCAGTAGCTTTTCCCTGATCCATATTTCTGTAGACATGGTCTGTGAAGAGGGTAAGGGCAGATGCAATACTGTTTTTTTTTTTTTGTGGAAAGCATGTTGCTGCGTGCACAGAAGGTTGTACTTATCAATGTGGTCAAAAAGTTGGCAGTGCACAATTTTCTCTAGGAGTTTGCTAAGGTGGGGGGAATAGAGATTGGTCGATAGTTATCAGGTAAAAAAAAGGTCTCCTGCTTTAAATATAGGGACCACTTTGGTTGTCTTCCAGGAGACAGGAATTGTGGCAGTGGTCAGAGCAAGGTTAAAAATAAATGTCAATGGTTTGTATATGGCAGGGGCAACAAATCTGAGTAGGGAGGAGTGGATACTGCCAGTACCCGGGCTTTCCTGAGTGGGGAAGCTCCTGAGGAGCTTAGCAGTAACATTCTGGGAGATGACCCTGAAGTAGAAAGGTAGGGGTGGGGGGTGAGGTGGGAGAGAATGGAAGGGGCAGGTCACATGTGTGCGCACTTGGAGAATGACATTGCTGGAGGGAGGTTTGTTAAGGTGGGCAGAGAGGTCATTGAATTTGCTGTTAAACATCTGGACAACCTCAGTCAGGTCTGTTAGTTAGTACATTCTACTATACATGTTTATATACTTATAGCACCTACTCCATGTGGGTAGCACCTTTCCCATGCGGGAAAGATGTAGGATGGAGCAATTTTATAGAAGAAAATGAAGGACATCCCTCATTAATGATGGAATGTTGAGAGGTATGGTGCTGTTTGCTATGACTTTAGTTGGATCAGTACCATTGTTGACCACAGGCTGCAGTATGGAGCACTTAGCCAACACTGGTTTGGAGAAGGAAATCCTTGCTCCTCATATTGCATCATTCATGTGGAAGGTAGTCATTTGGATATCATGGTTCAATAATGAAGCAGTGTGTCTCAGGAAAAACAGCTTTGGCCGGTACAAATCCTAGGCCAGGAGTGGACCTTGCATGTTTTTGCTCCTTAATTGTCTTGTGCTTCAATGACAGAAGCATTGAACAAGCTTTGCATGTGCAAATGTGGCTATGCACCTGTTCCATTATACCACTTCGTACATGTCAGACAACTTTGGTTCTGGTAGGGACTTTGCCGTGCACTTCGCTCCAGCTTTAAAAATGCTGCCCCGTGTGTCTTAAGTGACAGAAAAGAATATTTAGAGAGTACAAAGACAATGAATTGTAGCAGTTAATTTTCAGTTGTAAAGAATATCTTTTTACAAAAATGTCTGGAGATGCTGCACAGTATGACTTTTTAATTTGTAGCGATTTTCCAAACTAAAAAAACATTTATTATATGATTCTGGTGTACAAGGTTTGAACAGTAGTATGTTTTTTTTGGTTGTGCAGGTGTTGTGAATGAGTATCTTCTAGAAAGTCCCTACAAAACCACTTGTGGGAAAAACTGACTGCATGTCACAAAAGCAAGTTATGAGTCATGAAAGTGTGAACTTACAGTAGACTGTGTCAGTTTTGTGAAGATTTTATTATGTGATGAAACTGTTGTAACACATGAAAGTGTTATATGCTCACCAAAGTGATGTCACAAGTCCCCAAACTGCAGGAGCCTGATATTTCAAATAGCACAAAGTGGAATGCAAAACTTTGTGCTGTGCCTTGCGATTGCCTGGGAGCCTGAGGATGCTATATTCAGTCAAACAGCGCACTGGTGCTATCCCACTGAAAATAAGGTCATGTTGGCACAGCACTAAGTCAAGTAGCGCTGCCCCAACATGGATCCTGAAGTACGCTGCCAAAATGTATAGCGCTGGAGCGCTGTCTGCAGTATTAAAAGGTACCCATGTAAATGAGTCCATTGGGCATGCAAGGTGCTAAGGGGCCATTTGAATGGTCATTATGTCTCATTAGCATGGATAACAAGGCAGGTTAGTGTGGTGCCACCACCTAATTGCCCAGTCCCAGAGATGTATAGATATCCCTGGCGCCTAGTGGTCCCCCTCCCTCTGATCGCCAGCCCACAATAATGGTAACACATCCCTGGTGCTAGTGGTCCCCACTCCCTCCGAGCACCAGCCCATAATAATGGTAACTCATCCCAGGTGCTAGTGATCCCCCCACTGATTACTAGCCCATAATAATGAGAATACATCCCTGGTGCTAGTGGCTCCCTCCCTCCCTCCCTCCAGTCGCCAGCCCATAATAAAGATGAAGCATCCCTGGGGCTAGTGGTCCCCCGATCACCAACTTGTAATAAAGATGAAGCATCCCTGGTGCTAGTGGTCCCCCATCCCTCCGATCACCAGCCTGTGTGAAAATGAAAGCCTCCCTGAAGCTACTGGTCCCATAACCTCTGATCACCAGCCTGTGTGAAAATGAAAGCATCCTTGAAGCTACTGGTCCCATACCCTCTGATCACCAGCATGTGTGAAAATGTAAGCCTCCCTGGTGCTAGTGGTCCATCCCTTGATCGCTGGCCAATAGTACAACTTACTGCCCTCCCTGGCATCCACCCTGGCACTGATGCATGGAACCACCACTCACAATTTTGAAATCCCTGGCATCTAGCAGCCCCCAACTGTGGCAACAAGCCCCCCATAACCTTACCAGTGTTCTCACTGTCATGGGTGCATACGGCAACCAGCGCTGCCTTCCTTACTCCTCTTTGGCTGTCCACCATATGTCCACACTGGGAGTGCTCCTCTTATTTATAGGACAGGGTGCATCATATAAATAAGAGGCATGCTCCCTACCTGGACATATGGCGCCTTGCTGAGGAGGTGTGAGGAGGGCTGTGCCAGTTGCTGTATGCACCGATGGCACTATGGATATTGGCAAGGTGACCGGGAGTGCTCATTGCCATGGTTGGGGGGCTAGCTAGACACCAGGGATTTGGAAATTGTGAAGGGTGGAAGTGTGGATCGGTGCCAGTGGGAATGCTAGGGAGGGTTGTAAGTTGTACTATGGGCTGGTGATCAGGGATTGGGACCTCTACCACAAGGGAGGCTTTCGGTTTCAGATAGGCTGATTATTGGAAGGGGGGATCACTAGTGCCAGGGTGGATTTTATTTTCACCAAGCTGGCAATTGGGAAGACCACTAGTGCCATGGAGGCTTTCATTTTCATATGGGCTGGTGATCAGGAGGACCACTATCGTGGGGAAAGGTTAATTTTAGATACAGGCTGGCAATTGGAAGGAGGGTGGACCACTAGTGCCAGGGAGGCTTTCAATCTCACACGGGCTGGTGATCAGAGAGAGGGAGGACCACTAGCACCAGAAAGGCTTTCATTTTCACACAGGCTGGTGATTGGGGGTGCATTACACCAGGGAAGGTTAATTTTAGACATGGGCTGGTGATTGGGGGAGGGAACCAGTAGCAGCAGGGAGGATTGTGCTGGTACTACAGGCTGGCAATTGGTGGGGGGGGATGCCACGCACCATGGGGGGGTTCCCCCAACAGCCAATCAGCTAGGTGGCTGCATTACCTCCAGCAGCCACTAAAGTTTCCTGGAGTATGGCAGGGTTTTGTTTGGTGGTATCAGCACTGTGCAAAAAGAATCATGCTAAACTCTTTTGTGCAGTGCAAAGCCACTGAATATGGGGTAGCATAGCTATTCATGGCCATGCCCGTCCCCTTGCCCACCCACATACATTATGTTTTGCCCCAGTGCTAACCCTCTTTGCCCATGTAAGAGCCCTTTTTGAATATGGGGATCCAGCACAAACCCCAGTTTGTTCAGGCAAGGACCCATTAGCGCCCGAAAATACTTTTGAATATTAGGCCCCATGTGTCATTTTTATGAGACATACTCATCAAATTCATCTCATGTATCTCATGACACTGATTGTGTGAATGATAAAAGTAGTATGACTTAATTATACTCGTGACACAGGGGTATAAAATAAGAAAATGCTTTACAATTAAACTAATGAAGGTTAACCAATGTAGATTCTGTAGGTATTATCAGAAATAACAGTAACTGCATTGCAAGTACCAGTACAACACACATTTGTTAATCTTATTTTTGGAAAATATTTAATCTAAAACTAAATCTAAAACCTACTGTACAAATGTAACAGTTATATATTATTAGTTGTCACAAAATAGTTAACAGGTAAAAATATTGTATTACATGGGTTGGTGAGAGTTGTCAGTAAGAATTTTGGGGAAAACAATAAAATGTACATAATCACTAGCAAAGCTTGTGCTCACATTATGGGTGCAGTGCAGCCTTGGTAGCCAACTACTTAAGATACAAAAACAAAAGGCCTGCACTCATCCCATGAAGAGGGAGTCCCACAATGTCTCACAAAGTACATGGACATGGACATCCAATTCGGGTTTATCCACCAGCAACAATTTTTAATTTATAGCAGAAGCAGATTCTCAGTGTCCACAAGTACAAACTCACATGCAAACTTGTATGGAGAAACTCCAAATCCTAAGACCAGGAACTCCCACTATCCCCCACTACCCTGGTGCTTCGGTCACATGACCTTCCTCAGGGAGTGTGGGTATACCTGGACTGGATGTCTGTGTGCTTTGTGAGATATCGTGGAACTCCCTCTTCACAGGATATGTGCAGACTTTTTGTTTTTGGGAAAACAGTATAACAACATATTATGAGACATTCTTATTAAAATGAAGTAAATGGGTATATATTAAAATTTAACATCATTTGTTTTCTTCTAGTAGTTTAGATGTATGTACTATGCAGGAGAAGTGAGAAGTATGCCAAGCAATACAAAAAACATTAGACAGTAACATCAATGATATACTGAGTTGAAAGATAGTAAGAAAAACACAGTTGGTGTAGATTTGATACATGGAAAAAATGCAAAGTATTATCTGAAGAGTTCAGACATGGTATATGCATAGAAGGTAGTAAAATAATGAAAAATATAACACAAGAACAATATGCACCTGATCCAAATTGTGTCTCATATGTATGGACAGAACCCTATACTGTGCATACAGCTTCTAAAGAAAATAATCACAGAAACGTTCAAACTGACTTGGGAATAGCTAGACATGTGTTATAGTATATGTTAGAATTATTCTGCACAGAGTCAATATTAATATTACATAACATTATTATAGCATTAATCATGCACTAAAAAGCAAATTCAAAAAAGTACAACAAAATCACACTCATGAAAAATACAATGAGAGTATGCAGGTTTGTGCACACGGTAGTTATAATCAGAAAAATATTGTGCTTAAAATTTCACATTTGAGTGCATAGTACTTAAGGCAAATGTAATCATCATTTAACAGAGACAGTCCTTGCCATTCATTTGATAGAGCATGGTTACATACACAACATTCCATGGCATTCTTTTAAGAAAAAAAAGTATGCATGGACAAAACAAATTTTGCTTGATTAACTTGCCCATTAACCCAATGTTTTGCCATTTTCCTAAATAAAGAAGAAAAAGTAGAGGGCACTAAAGAACAAAATGAAGCTGCCAAGAACATGTCTATCAAAAAGGGGTCATGTGATAAGACATGCAATAGTAGTCAGCGTGTAAAATACTTAATCAATGAATACATTTTAGCACAAAGTGTACAAAAAAGTGAGAGAAAATACAGATACATGTACTGTATGTCCTGCCAGGCTGTTGACAACACTATTAGGTCATTTGCTAGCATGTTTTCATGTAGTCAAATGCAGAAGTCATGTTCATCATATGCAAATGCTTACTGTTAATCTAGGTGATATGAAAGTAACTTGTTAGAGCAGTTTATAATGTCAGAGGTTTAATACTTAGTTTGACTAAATCTGATACAGTTTCACAAGACAGAGATTTTCAAGGGGGAGGTTCTACTGCCAAAACGTTAAAGGTAATAAACAGTTTTTATACTTGTAGATGCCGACCAGTTGTCCTTTTGGTGTCTACCCAGTATTCTGATATGTTTTTGATCTTTTTTGTTAAATTACTAATCACATTTTGTTGCCTTTGTAACTACCTTGAATCCCTGTCTTCCCAACAGTTGCTGCTGTCTCCTTTCATACTGCCTGAACATTATATGACATAAATAACACCATTCCAGGCCATTCAGATGAATGGCATGGAATGTTGTTATTGATGTCTTAGCATGTTTTAGAGGTATGAAAAGAAAGCGCAGTAGCTGGCGAGGAGAGTGGGACTCTATGCAGATCTGAGGGCACCCTAAAACTATATTACTTATTTATCAAAACCTGGCTAAAACTAATCAAAATAGATAACTGGCATGGAAAGGAAGATGGAATGGCAGGTAACTATGTAAAAATAATTTCCTATCTCCTTTAATTGAACAGCATGATCTGAGCCCTGATGTTAAAAATGTAAACAGTGAGGTTGTCTACAGAATTTCTGTAAATGTTCATGAGATGATATTAGAAGTCTTTATGGCCGACATATTGCTCAATTTGAAATACATATGAATGAGAAATCTGACAGTGTATGCATATCACATAAACATTTGTTCAGTAACTCTCATAGCATGAAAATTGTCATGTACAAATCATCACTTGGAATGCTATGAGGCACAGATTGATTGGATATTATATATTAAACATGAGAATGCCACCATGGAGACTATAAATATGTGTAGCTGCTGCCTTTACAAAATTAGGAAAATATATTACCATCATGATCTGTCATGAGTCAAATGGGCACTGACCCAGTACCTGAGGCAATTAAAATCTGAAACTTGTTTGAAAATATATTGATGAAAATGTGAAACGTTTTCAAATTTTTCTCAGACTAAGTATGATAATTAAAAATCTTCCAAAAGCAGAACTCATTTAATCACTTAAAGTTTGTGTTGATCTTGGTTAAAGAACGTGTGTGATTACATTTTCAGAGATAACACTGGCAGCATCAATTATTGAATACTATTATACAAACAATGTTGACCCTGTGGTGGTGAAAATCTTTCATTTCATACCTAGGCATTTGTTTTGCATTCTATTTCACCAACACCACTAGATGTCGAGACGTGCTATTCCCTGTGGTAATCAGCATATCTCCACCCCGGTGATGTCATCTGTGGTCCTATTCTCTTTTATCTATGAAGAAGTCAGTGGGATTGTCACATTGGTGAGATCTGTAATTTTTCCTGGCTCTGTGCATATTGTAAGAAATTGAAAACTAATCAGCTAATTTGATTATGGTTTCATCATGTTCAATACCAGTAATGCACAAAAATGGTTTAAATTATTCGCTTTGGCCTGTGCAGAAGTGAGGGAGAGTGGCACATTTTTGTGAGGTATGCAGGCTATTCAATTTGTTACTTGTGAAAGGCATGAGTCCTACTGTCATGTTAATGACTGCTGTGCTCATTCTCACCTGACATTCAAAAGAGCCGATTACTCTGGATGGCACTAAAGCAGTTATCCCATCTGTCTGTAAATGGGAGTGGGAGAGGTAATGCTGTTTTGAAACCATGCTCTGAGAGCTTCTATATACAAGCCAGTCAACAGTTTTCTCCTGGACAGGTTCAGGCTCAGCTATTCATTACTCCACATTAAAATGATCACCTTAGTGGGGCTAACACATCCATCTCTAGTAGGAATTATGAAATTAAGTCCCTATTAAAACTTTTTCTAAATCAGCCACTGACCATTGCTAGTAACATTATAGCTTCTTAAGGGTCACAGCAGAATAGCACCACAGATGACATCAGCAGTTTGGAGGCATCCTGGCTTGGCATCCAGGAACTTTGGAAAAACGAACTAAACCAAAAAGGCACTAAAAGTATGAAATTGTCAATTGTTTTAAAAAACATAGACTACACATAGTTTTTATAGCAAGTTTTATTGAGTGGAGCTGAATGTTTTAATTTTGAAAACCACTGAACATGATATCTTATGGAGTGCTAACTAGAGATAAAGGGCCAGATATTCAAAGTTTAGCATGGGGCACAAATCCGTTGCACTGGACTGGTGCTGAATTTGCACCGACTGCTATATTTAAAAGGACATTCAGTGCCAGTGCTAGGTGTTAGCACCAATGCTAAATTATAATGTATGCAAGGGAGGGACTGAAGGGAGGGGCCCTGAATGCCGACGCACTGGCATATTCAAAGGTATGGCGCCATGCTACAGGCATTAGCACAACCTGTAGCGTGGCACTGAATACCGCTGAGAAAAAGCCGGTGGTAATGTGCTGGTGGTAATGTGGTGGCAGTGCCCCCCCAAAGCATGATTTCTGATCCCCATTGCAAATACATGTAACATATTTTCCCTGGTAGTCTAGTGGTCCCCCCACCCCCAAGCACGTATCCCGACCCTCGTTGCACATAATAAAATACCTTTTTTCCTGGTAGTCTAGTGGTCCCCAACCCCAAACACGTATCCTGACCCCCATTGCACATATTAAAATACATTTTCCTTGGTAGTCTAGTGGTCCCCCACCCCAAGCATGTATCCGACCCCATTGCACATAATAAATGCCTTTTCCTAGTAGTCTAGTGGTCCCCACCCCGCATGTATCCCTGACTTCACGACAACAACTGTATCATATCCTTCCTCTGGTATCCACTGTCCCCACCCAGTAGTGACATCCTTTCATCCCAATAAAGACGAGAACAGAGCAGGTGACGGGGTTTGTTCTTCATCATTTCCGGCCAGCCACCGACACTGAGTGTAGGAAGGAGCGCTCCTTCCTACCTCAGCTGGCTGCTGGCCATGGTGGTGAGAGGAGGGCTGAGCCGGTCGCCGGCTCTGATTTCGGACTTTATTGGGAAGAGCGGGGTGTCACTGCCAGGTGGGGAGACCACTAGACCACCAGGGAAAGGATTTGATATTTATTTGCAATGGGGGGTGGGGGGACCACTAAACTACCAGGGAAAAATGTATTTTTATATGTGCAACAGGGGTCGGGATACTTGCTTGGGGGTGGTGGGACCACTAGACTACCAGGGAAAAATGTATTCTATTATGTGCAACAGGGGTCAGGATACATGCTTGGGGGTTGGGGGGACCACTAAACTACCAGGGAAATTATCTTAATTATTACTAGATCACCAGGTATTTCTTTGATTGTCGGGGCTACCAGGAGTCGGGGACCATGCTGGGGTGGGGGGAGAGAGACTAGCCTACCAGGGTGCATACCACTTAACTGTCCCTGTTTTTGAGGGACATCCCTCATTTTACCCCTTGAAACTGCCCTGTCCCTCATCTTGAGTGTCCACATATGTCCATGTCCCTCTTTTCAGTGACACAAGAGCTGAGGGGTATGCCAGAGTGTGTAAGAGGCACACATGGGCACAGGGACCATGATGGCAGGGAAGGAATTGCCTGGCCCAGCCAATCTGCCCTGTTCCCTATCTAATGGATATGCTGCATATCCTAGTGAACCTACAGCCTATGGCCTCCTGCCCCCACCAGGTTCACCTCATGCCTGTCCCTTGCATTGAATCCCCCCACTGTAATTCACCCACTACTGCAGTGGGGTACCTATGTTGTTGGGAGGGCATCCTCCAGGGCATGTATGGCCACAGTGGCCACAAGCAGTGTGTCTTCATTTAGCTATCGATCTTTGAATGTGTGTGTGTATATATATATATATATATATATGTATATATATATATATATATATATATAGAGAGAGAGAGAGAGGCAAAAAACTCCATTTAATGCATCAGTTAGGGTTGTTCCACAGCAACCAAAGCGAGGAAATTCGATGTTAGGGTTGAAACCCCTTTGCCCCCTCAAGCCCACCCCCCAACTGGAATCAGGGTGCACATTGGGGTCGTCGGCCCTCTCGCCCCATCACATGTGGAAAGAAGCTGAGGAACAGGAGAATGGGGTGAGAGTTAGGACTGATGACCCCAACACACACCCCAATTCCAGTTGGGGGGGTTGGCTGGAGGGGTGCAAAGGGGGGTTTCAACCCTAACATCGAATTTCCTTGCTTTTGTCGCTGTGGAACAACCCTTCTTTTTGAGAATTATAATGAGAAATAGTGAATGTAATGCGGGGGTGGGGGCCGCGCTTCCCCAACGTGATGTCTTGTCACATAGTAACATTGTGCCCGCAAACGCAAATTGTAATGCGCATGGTGACGCAAAGCGAAACAGAAAGAGAAACAGTACTGTAGACAGAAATGTAAAAAGCAACGCAAACACAACCGCAAATGAAAACTTAAAGGGTAACGCACATGGTGGCGTAAATGTGAACGGTAAGTGAAACGGGTACGGAACCGCAAGCGGAAATGGTAATGGTAACAGTAATGTATGCGCACAGGCTGGTTTTCCCCAAAAACTGCATAGAGAAAGACAGTGAGTACAAAGAATGTATGCAAAATAATGATGCTCGGAACAGAAAATGAGGACTTGGAATAGTAAATTGCTTATAACTCAGGAACCGTACTACATAGAAAAAAATTTAAGTCATATGAATTATCACTTTCCTGGCTAGTTTTGTACTTAGCCCCCTTTAGAAAAGTCCATATCTCGCACCGTTTCCAAGATACGGGCCCTGAAAGGCACGTCGAACGCCGTAATGTTATCCGATGGGGAAAAAAACAGAAGTTCAGAGTGCCATAACTTTGCCTCCCTGTAATATTTTTTCACCAAGCCACTGAAAGGCACATATGTGGTATGTTGGCTGTGTTCCCTGCAAATTTCAGCCCAAAAGACCAAACCGTTATTTCGCAGCAGGGCACCAAACGATTGCTGCAATGCGTCGTATGCCGTAATGTTATCCTATGGGAAAAAGCATCAATTTGGAGTACTGTAACTGTGCTGCCATGTAATATTTTTTCAACAAAACACTGAAAGGCACATCTGTGAGGTGTTGGCTGCATTCCCTCCAAATTTCAGCCCAAAATTCCAAACCGTTCTATTGCAGCGGGGTGCCAAAGAATTGCTGTCAGTTTCCCACAGCCTAGAAAAGTACTGTCGCAATTTGCGAAGCTTTACCAAAATTCATTCGTGAGTTCGGCGTATGAAGTACTTTTCCCAGAAATGTGAAAACATATTTCTGGGGTGTTTTACCCCAAAATAAAGACATGGCTAGCATCCTCAGGGTCCGACTAGGTGAATACACAAATAATTAGGTTGCTGGAGGGTCCCAAATTTAAATGCAAGCATTTTTCTGATCACCAACTGAAAACAAAATGGCGGATTTGGGACAGTAAAAGGGCCATTTGTGAAAGTAAAAACTGCATTTGTGAAACTGTCGAACTTTTTTAAACTTTTCCCATTGACTTATAATGGGAACTTGTTTTTTGAATAACTTTTGAACCGTTTAATATTTTTTCACAAAATCTTCAAAAGGCACATCAGGGACTCCGCTGCACGTTCCTGAAGATTTTGGACCAGTCCGCAAACGTGCAACCTGCAGGCGTGACCGAGAATTCAAAAAAGTGTAAATGCATCGCAGAGATCACGCTTTAATAACTCCGCAGAGCCAGATATCCGACCAGCAATGAAACTTGCAGATCCCAAGGCATATGGGTCTTGATCGTATTCCAAATTTCAGGCAAATCTGTTGAACAGTTGCAAGTTATTAAGGTGCAAAATTTTGGGTTTAACATGTAAATGGCTCCTCAACCTAACACCATAATATATATATATATATATATATATATATATATATATATATATGACAGAGAACCTCTGTGCACAAGCACTGAGACAATGGTTACCCAAAGGGCATTTGGCGGAAGCCAAGTTCAAAGAAATACAAAATCACACATGCCCCACAATGCAAAACATCGTGGGCTGTATATGCAAATCACCACAGAATATTATGCTGGTTCATCTTTAAGCAGAAATGCATGGTGCCAAAAGGCCTCTCACAAAGTTTTCAAAGGGTGCCAACAGAAGACATAGACATGTGTTTCATCTGTGGTGATTTCCATATACAACCCATGATGCTTTGCATTGTGGGCGCACTCAATATTTTATGACTAACGAAAGGGTAACTTCGGTATTCAGAATAACCATTGCCTCAGCTATGCAAAGGTTCTTTTGTCTTTACATTGTTTTTTGTTTTAATTGGGTTCACCACAACATAACCCAGATAGACCATCTTAGGGTAGCTGGTTCATTCCACTGGGGTGTCAAACAGATGAGGCATACTAATGAGTCCTGGTAGGATGAAACATGTGTCTATGTCTTCTGTTAGCACCCTTTGCAAACTGTGTGAGAGGCCTTTTGGCACCACGCATTTCTGCTTAAAGTTGAACCAGCATAATATTCTGTGGTGATTTGCATATGCAGCCCATGATGCTTTGCATTGTGGGGGGCATGTGTGATTTTGTATTTCTTTGAAACTTGGCTTCCCGGCCAAATGCCCTTTGGGGTAACCATTGTCTCAGTGCTTGTGCACAGAGGTTCTTTGTCTTTTACATTGTTTTTTGTTGTAATTGGGTTCACCACAACATAACCTAGCTAGACCATCTTAGGGTAGCTGGTTCATTCCACTGGGATGTCAAACAGAGGAGGCATACTGATGAGTCCTGGTAGGATGAAACACGTGTTTATGTCTTCTGTTGGCACCCTTTGCAAACTGTGTGAGAGGCCTTTTGGCACCATGCATTTCTGCTTATAGTTGAACCAGCATAATATTCTGTGGTGATTTGCATATGCAGCCCATGATGCTTTGGATTGTGGGGGGCATGTGTGATTTTGTATTTCTAATATATATATATATATATATACACACACACACACACACAGACACACATATACAGGTTATGCTTGCACAGATGCATGGGTGTGCTGTGTGCACTGACTGTGCCTGCCGGCACACAGTCCCTGCTGCGTCCAGCCTGTACTTCCATTCTGACCAAAAGGTGGAGCTGTGTGCACCATGCAGTAGCACCAGGCAAACTGCATGGTAATGTATGCTAAGCAGCACATAATGAGATGCAAATGTGCCTGTTTGCCCATGGATTACCTAAATTAGCTCATTTGCATGGAAGCTTTTAATATAGCTCCTGTTTGTCCCGGGCTAACCATTTTGCACTGGGCTAATGTGTTAGCACTGTGCAATCAGGTTAGCCCCAGGCAAACCTCACTTTCATCCCTAAATCATCCCATTCCAAGGCAAAAATATGGGACTTCAGAGGAGCTGACTTTGATAAGATGGCCAACAGAGTTAAGCTAGCCCTGGCAAAAAGAAACACAGGTGAGGGGGTACAGGCAAAGTGGGCAAGCATTAAGGATGCAATACTTGAAGCAACATCCCATTGTGTTAGACAGAAAAGGAAGTGCAAAGAAGAAGAAACCACTTTGGTTCTCAAATACAGTAGCAGAAAAGGTCAGAGCCAAAGGCTGGCCTTCAGGAAATATAAAGAACACAGCGGGATGAAGATAGGGAGGCATACCAAACTGCCCTAAGGGAAGCAGGTAAGGCAGTAAGGCAGGCAAAGTCCCAAACTGAGGAAACACTAGTACGAACAGTAAAAGAAGGTGACAAGACTTTCTATAGATACATTAGTGAAAGGAGAAAGTCCAGAGGGGTATTGCTAAGCTTAATGGAGAAAGGAGCATGTGAGGAGGAGGGACCCTGTAAAGGCATCTATCCTAAATAGATACTTTTGCTCAGTATTTACTGAAGAGAAGGTAGGGCAGGTCCCACAGCTCAGCATCATGGACACAGGGGAGAGAGGTGAGCACTACTCCTTCACAAAAGAAAGGTCCTACAAGAGCTTGCTAAGCTCAGAGTGGATAAGGCAATGGGACCTGATGGCATACATCCCAGGGTACTTAAGGAGCTAAAGGAGGAACTAGCAGAGCCATTAGCAGAACTGTTTAGTGAGTCTCTGAGCACAGGAGAGGTCCCAGAAGACTGGAGAAGGGCTCATGTGATCCCGCTCCACAAGAGTGGTAGCAGGGAGGAGGCGGGGAACTACAGTCAGTCTTACCTCAGTAGTGGGCAAGATTATGGAGGCACTCCTTAAGGAAAGGATAGTGCAACACCTGGAATCCATAGGGGCACAGGATCCAAGACAGCATGGGTTTACAAAAGGAAGGTCCTGTCAAACTAATCTCATAGATTTCTTTGACTGGGTAACCAGAGTGGTGGACCAAGGGGGAGCAGTTGATGTCGCCTACCTTGACTTCAGCAAAGCTTTTGACACTGTTCCACATAGAAGATTGATAAATAAGCTGGGGTAGGCTCGGGGTGGGTCAGAAGTTGGTCAACTGGGTGGCAAACTGGTTGACTGGCAGAAAACAGAGAGTGGTGGTAAATGGTATACAGTCAGAAGAGATGCAAGTCACAAGTGGGGTACCTCAGGGATCAGTCCTGGGGCCAGTCCTCTTCAACATCTTCATTAGTGACCTTGCAGATGGACTAGAGGTAAGGCTTGTCTGTTTGCAGATGGCACCAAGATCTGCAACAGAGTAGATGAGCCAGATGGGGTGGGCAGAATGAGAAGAGATCTGGATAAACTAGCAGAATGGTCAGAAGAGTGGCAACTGGGATTTAATGCAAAGAAGTGCAAAATCATGCACATAGGGAAGAGAAACCCTGAAGCCACTTATAGGCTGGGAGGGGAGTTGCTAGCAGTCACAAAGGAAGAAAGAGACTTGGACATCATCATCACTGATGACCTAAAATCATCCAAGCAGACCTCTAAAGCAGTAGGTAAGGCTAGGGGTGTTAGGGTGTATTAGTAGGGGTATTACAAGTTGTAAGAGGAGGTAATAATCCCTCTGTACAAGACATTAGTTAGGCCCCATCTGGAGTACTGCGCAGTATTGGAGGCCACACTTCACAAGGACATTAACCAAATTGAGGCAGTCCAGAGAAGGGCAACCAAAATAGTGCAGGGACTGCATCAGAAGACATATGAGGACAGATTAACGGGCTCAATATGTATACCCTTGAGCAAAGGAGGAGAGAGGTGATATGATCGAGGCATTCAAACACCTTAAGGGCATAAACAAGGTGAAAGAGTCTAACGTTTAAATATAAGAAAATAGCAGGACAAGAGGACACAGCATGAGATTAGAGGGAGGCCGATTAAGGGGGAATGTGAGGAAATCTTTTTCACAGAAAGGGTGGTGGATGCATGGAATGGCTTACCACAAGAAGTGGTGGCTATGAATACAGTGCAGGGCTTCAAACAGGCATGGGATAGGCATAAGGGAGCAATACAAATGACTATGAATAGATAGGTCACTGACAGAGCAAAGGCCGATGGCACATTTATAAGGTAGAAAAAGAAATGGGCAGACTGGATGGGCCTTGCGGTCCTTATCTGCCGTTAACCTCTATGTTTCTATGTTTCTATGTTTAGCATAGCTCACTAGTTCTGCAGTGTGTGGTTTACACTGTTGTTTGCAGTAGATGTCAGACATCTCTGTGCAATCACACACAATGTTCTCCACCTGCAACACTGGCTTGCTCCAGAGTCTAATGAGCTGCAGTTGCAGTGTGCACTTCCCTGTTGCTATATTCAGTGCTGTCTTATTCCTGGGCAATTTTTGCCCTGCACTCCTGGCCCTGTTTGCCTGGCTTCCTTTGCTTGCTATATTCAGCTGGTTTTGCACTGGGCTATTTTCTTTTCAATATAGCTTGCTTTGTGCTCTGGGCTAAGTTTGCCCACCGGGCAGTACTAATTTAGCCCCAGGGCAAAGTTTTGAATATCTGGCCCAAAATCTATGGAATGATGCATTTACTATAGATAAGGTGAAAGCTGAATGTTTTAATTTTGAAAACCACTGAACATGATATCTTATGGAGTACCAACTAGAGATAACAATATATGGAATGATGCATTTAATATAGATGAGGTGAAAGCTGCCCAACAACTCCTCAGAAAAATAATTAATTGTATGAGTGCATTAATGTTGACATCATGGCCAACATCAATGTCACTGATGCAGTCTCAAATACTGTACCAAAAAGTCAGTGATTGAGAAAATGTTGTTATCAGGCGGCAAGAACAAATATAAGCAGTATACCACTCACCTGCTATATTGGGAAGATCCAGTGATGGGTAGTCTGGGACTGTACCAAAATGAAACATGGTCAGGATTTGCCTTTTAGTATTTGGGCAGTGACTCTGAAGGAACATTGTTGTCTTGAACTTCTTACCTTAGGTGCAGTAGGTCAGCTAGATACCCATTAAGTAAGAGTTTCTAGATCTGAAAATGGAATTCCAGAATTTTAAATTACTGATAGATTTTAATGCAATAATCAGTACTTGTGTCACTTGTAAAGTGAACTGAATATTCTTTCTCCAATCATTTCATATTCTTTCTAGGTAACTACTGGCGTGCATTGAATGACCACCAGTGGACTATCACAAAACAAAACAAAAAAAAAACAAGTATGAGGAATTACAGGTTTATCTGAGCTCCATAAAAGAGTATCGGTATTTTAGAAACTCCAAGGCAGTGTGCATGCAATGAAAGTATGAATCACTGATATAGTTTGTAACACTTCATTGTACAGAGTGCAGCTGGGATAATTTAGTAGAGCTGTTAAATTGGACAAAGCAAGATATCACTGGGATTGTCTGTTAAACTGGGAAATATATTTATTAGATCCTGTCTCCATTTCTACATATTTTCACCACGGATTCCATGCTTGGTTACGGTTTATTATTTCAAAGGAGGCTCCTCCTTTTGGCCATATGGAACAGATTTTTTGGAGGGTGGAGTACCAGCTCATGGAGTACCACATGTTCATATGTTATTGTGGATTAAGAGTGCTCCACAGACTGGTGTCAGTGACAGTTGTGGGATTCTTCATTTCCTCCAAAAGTATCTAATCTGTCGGCTTCCTGAGGAGTGCACTAGTCCTACACATAGAAAACTGGTAGGGAAACATCAGTTACATAAATGTTATAAACCCTGTAGAAGAAAAATGCAAACTGGAGGAAACCAGTACACTAGGTGCCATGTGCATGCAGATGTCCTAAATGAATTTCTCAGTAGAGAAGGATTTTATTTATTTTTATTTGTAACTTTTGCCCAGGAAAGACATACAAGGCTGTGTTTCCAGGTGTGTCCAAGAGGATGCGGTATCTGCACCAGTTTTACTGACAGGAGGAATGTTGGCTAGCACACGTGTGAAACTCCCTGACTTTTCTTAGATAAGTGCCATGAGATCTTTAACTTCCACTTAGACAGTAATCAGGGATGGACAGAAGGGATTTTGGTTTTATTTATTTATTTGTTAAAGCAGCAGTTCTAGTTAACAAAAACTTAAATACTTTGGTTGGAAGTTAGGACAAACCAAAACATCACTATATCTGATTTTCTTTTTGCTTTATTTCTTTCCTGTGGCAAGATAGAGGATTTTGCAAGGTCCACCATCATGGATATAGGTAGGCCATCATTTATTGATCAACCACAAGGTCATTTCGATTTAAAAAACAACAGATAAACAACACATACAAAATTCATATACATAATTCATATAATTAAAAGGACACATATTTGACCATTACTTTTCTCACCCTTAATTTTCTATTATCCATTAAGCCCAATTTGTTTTTTACAGAGTATTTTACAGGGAACAACCATATTACACATCATGAGCATATTCCTTTGTTACCCTAAAATGGGCATCCCTTTTACCTTAATGAATCTAATCGTATTTATTCTCAAAAAAATAATTAGCCAGCCTATGTACTATCCATTCATCTTGTGTTTGGATTAGAATTGATTACAAAGTATCCTAGTCCATATCATAATTTATATTTACGAATGGACCTAACCAGAATTCCCTTTCCTTCTCATACTATTTACAATTCCAGCATACATGCTTCACATTTTCTATTCCTCCTTTAGGGCAGGAGCATTCACCATTCCCTCCTGTTTACTTATGTCTTGCTTACAAAACATTACTTTCACACCTTTCAAATGTATATGTAATGAACATTTTTCTCAAAGATGGATCTTCTAGTGAATCTAGGTAATATTTATAGCCAAAATGGTGACTGGTATGTGCAAACCACTTAGAATACGATGCTGCTGCTATCTTATTCATGTCAAACTTAATCCAGAAATTGAAGATTTTTGTTTGTACATACTTTTTGTATTTAAGACATATAGTAATATTTTTCTGAATATATTTTTCTGTATAGAGCAAATTATATTTAATGATCTTGTTCTGATGAGCCATGCTGATTGTTTGCACTTTATTAGCATCCATTTATTTTATTCATTAAGGCAGATATAGTAAAAGGGAATCTGTTTTTTTTTTCCATTATTGTGATTTGTGTCCAATAATTCAGGACTCTACTTTCAATGTATGCATTAATGTTATGTATTCCTAATTCAGATCTCATATGTGCTGCTGGGCAGGAGTATTCCAATCCCAGTACATTTCAAAGCATCTTAAACAGGGAGGTGTTTAGTTTGTCTCTATTTATTGTGTCCCATATATCTGTACCATAAAGGAGTTGTGAGTTAAATTTTGCATTTACAGCTTTTAATAATGTCTTAATTGAGAGTCTTCCATAATTATAATTACATTTTGGTAGGCCAGTTATTGTTTTTTTATTACCTCTATAGTCTTCTAGGTTTGAACATTCCAAGCACCAATATTTTCAAAAGTTATTCCGAAATAAATGTAGGAGTTCACAATTTCTATTTTTTTGTTTTGATTGACCAGACACCCTTTGTTTTTTTAGTATTAGTAAATATCATTATCATCATCTTATCATATTTGATATTTAGTTCAATTGTTCCATTGTTTAAGGCAGATATTCTATTTTTTTAAGCCCACCCTTGAAAGAAAGAACAGAATTAAACTGTCCACGTAAGCTAATGCAGGGCATAGTTTGTTCAATGTTTTTGGAGAGTCTGATGTCAAATTTGCCATTTCCTTCAGCAAGTTGTCTACATATAATGAAAACAAGGGTCAGGGCTAAAATACACCCTTGCCTTACTCCTTTATTTGTTTCAAATAACTGGGAGATTTCCCCCTTTATTCCTATTCTCACCCTTTCCCATGTGTTTGTGTATAACTTTGTTATAATGTGTACTAGGTTGGGGTCTACACCGCAAATTAACATTTGAAGCCATAATAAATTCCTAGCTAATGAATCAAAACAAGTGAGAAAGCAACAAAAACTGCATATAGTTTTTGTTTTCTTAAATAGACATATTTTTCAATGAGAAGATTAAGTGTGAAGCAATTATCTGTAGCTAAGTAACCTGACTGAAAGCTTGCCTACATTTCAGTCAATCCCCCGTTGCATCAATTTGTTCTTTGAGTCTCTTTAGTATGACTTTTGCAAATATTTTCATATTTACATGCACCAGTTATATTGGTCTATATATCACTGGATCTGATAAACTACCCTTTTTGCATATGGGGATTATCTCAGTCCCTCTCCATGTCTCAGGATAGAAATGTCCTATAATATATTTGCTAAAGATACTAGTTAATACATTGCACCAGGCTTTTGAGTTGCAGAAATGTATTTCTACAGGAATGTTATCAATTCCTGGAGCTCATCATGAATGTAAGCAGATCTGGGTGCTGCTGTGCTGTTGTCCATTAGAAGTATTTGCTAGCAATATCCTGACACATCTGCATTTTTAATTCAGTGGGTACAGTTAGTGTGTGATCTCTGGGGAGAAGATTTTTGAAAGTTGCTGGGGGCTGCCATCTTTATTGTAGGTCCACACAAAATTACAAACGTCATAATTAAACACAATATCAGAAATAGCTGATTGAATTTAAAATACCTTAATGATGAATCTAAGATTATCAGGAATTCATTACTGCTAGAAAAGGTAGGATGGCATTTTTTTCTGGCTAACTAGTACTGCTGCTTTAAGAGGGTGGGTACTCTGGTCCTAGTGACTGTTTTCAGGGATGACCTGAGCCATGAAGATATTGGAAAGGAAACACAACATTACAAATAATAGAGACAAAGTGTGCAAAAAATGACAAATAATGTAGAGTGCTGTTATGGTGCTACAGATACAGAGCACCCAAAAATTGCAACATAAAGAGAAAAGTGAACAAAAACAAGACATGACAATAAACAATGAGAACAAGTCCCAATGATACAAAGTAAAAATAAAATTAAAGGAGAAACAATAAACCTATCTCAATAAATAGTATAAACATAATTGACTGGAGGGTGATCCACTTAGAATACCTAAGCATTTTACTCTGGAAAGCAGAGATAGGCTGTTAAAGAATCCAGGAAGTAAAAAAGTAACCACAGCTCAATAACAATTAGGGGCACTTCAGGCAAAGGTGGTTAGGAGAGAGCTATGAAAGCATGGTTTGAAGAGAGGGCATACCTATGTAGTGGAAGGAGACTGGCAGAAATCCTGGAGAAAGCTATGGAGAAAACTTTGCATCCCATTCAACTGGCAATCTGAGGATGGACAAGAAGGAGGTGTGTGGATGACCTGAGACTACGAGCACAGCCTTGATATTTAGGAATGCCAATAGTGGAGAGTTCTCTTTATCCCTGAGAGTCTTATTAACAAGGCAGCCCAGGAGGTAGTCCCACTGGGCTTGTGGAGAGAGCCTGCCTAGCATCTGATAGAGGGAGAAATGGCAGGTACTGTGGGGGGCCAGCAAGTTAAATCTATGGCTGCTGTAGGTAGCATAACCTGGAGAGGTTGTGATTGGGTGTTTGGGAGAAAACAATTGAGCAGTAATCCAGGAGGGGGAGAAGTGTAACTTTTGCTACAGCTAATGAAACAGTGGGGTCATGAGGTTTAACATCTCATCTCAAACAATGGCACCTCAACAGTGCTGCACCCCCATGTACAGCACAGAAGTGTCAATTATGGGTTTTACTCCAAGTTCATTGTGTGGGACTAGAACCTAGCACCTTCTGATCTTCCAGCCCCAGAGGCTAGTATGCTACCTACTGAGCCACTGACACTGATATGAAAGAGATGAATGACTTACTTTAGCAATCCAACATTGGCACAATGCTAAGCCCACAACATGTGGCTATGAATTTCCTAGAACAGATAAAAAAAGTCAATATTAAAGGGAACCCACCATCTTTGACTGCCCTACACCTCAATGTGTGTGGCACCCCTCAATAAGCAATTTTGTAAGTTGATATATTTTTTTTTACCTGTCTGTGATTTATATTTTATCTGGTCAATCCTGCCATCCCTCCTGCTGGCATTCTGAGTAAAGCACCACCAGCAACATATTCAGCAACCTCCTGTGGCTGACATCACAGCTGGGGAGTAGCCACAGAGTGTGTATACTAATATAGTGGAAGAAGGAGATATTAATAGCTCCAGTTGGTGAGTCATCCAGTCCTGGTGCTATAGCGAAACCAAGTATGGATAGACAGGTGACTGATTTTTGGAAAAAAGATGCCAAGAATCAGGGTTATTCAGCGTTTCATTTATTTATTTATTTATTTTGTATACATTTGTTATTTTGCAGTTTTAGGCAGCTTATAAAACAGACCTGTTTTAATAGTGATTAATACAATTGATATCCACAGTCTCCTTTTAAGGTCTAAGAACCTACCATGTTTAATTGCACTGCATTCTCTAGTTTTAAAGTTTCAGGGGCTTATGCCTTTGTAGTTCACATACTTGCAAAATGTAATTTAAACATTTCTAAAAGAATTTTTGCTGGAAATTCAGTCTCTTTTAAAGTCAGCAATATGAAATATGTCAACATGAAGTGTCACAGAAGTTTAAATGTTTAAGTTTGGTGAAATTTAGACAAGTAGTTTTAAAATTACTGTATAAGAAAATAACTGAAATTTGAATATTGGCAACATGTTTGGCTGCCTATAACTCAGACCCCTTTATAAAAACCTTAAACTAGGTACAAATGTACTTGTGGTATGTACCTTTATAACTGCCAAATCTTGTAACATTTTGAGGGGTGCTTTTAAATATGTAAAGAAATAACAGAAATGTAAATTTTGATGTATGAACCTGTATATATGCCAAATGTGGTATCAGTTGGCTGTGTACTTTTAAACATATTGTTGAAATTCATATTTTGGCAAAGTTCTGCTGAATATTCATGCAGTGTCTGTGAAATTTCACGGAATCAGAATGGGAATGCTGCCTAAACTCTATTAGCTGAATTTTACATTCCATACAGCGCTAGTCACAAGGGAAAAGCTGTCTTCTCACTCTAGTCTTTACTTTGTGTTGTGTCCTGCAGTTCAGTGAAATTCTGTATTTTACCTTTCTTTACAGTCAGTGCATTAAAAGTTGTATCAAGGAGACACTAGGCAGTGAAGGCAGTCAAACAGTTTCTGTTCATTATTCCAGACACAGTTGCTTCCGGCGCCACAGACCAGAGACAGACAGGCCTTGTGAATGTAAGGCAGAGACACAACCAAAAGAATTGTGCAATCCAACATTCAGGGGACAAATTGATAATGTCAACATAATCCATAAATATGAATGCATTACACTGGTTATAAACTAAATGATCTCTAAATTACCTCTTGATTTAAACAAAATACTAAACACAAGTCACCCAGCTTACTAGCTGAGAAAGACTAGCCAAAATGGGTTTCAAGAGATTTGCACAAGGGCAAAAGCAGGTGAGAGGCCCTGATCTAGCTTTGGGCCCCAAATGTCTGATTTTTTTTCTGGAAAACATCATTAGTGGACAAAAATTATATCTCTGAGAAACCCTCTTAGCATATCTAAATGATATATCTAGATGCACATTTTTCCTTTGTTAAACATTGTGCATTAGGTAAACAAGAGTTAAATGTATTTGATAAGACTTCCTGTAACCAAACCCTCACTTTATAGCTAATAACTGTCCCTATATGTGAGACATACGATTATACAATTCAATATACTCAATGTAATTCAATAAATTCTATAACCCTGGCATGGCTGAAAACTGTACCATGTGACTCAGTTAACCACCAGGGCAGACAATAAATAATGGAACCTGCATTGCATAAGATGAAAACTACTAGAACACTGAATCACAGCCATGAGGTCTGACAAACACTTCAAATTTCATGTTTAGCTTCTGAAGTGTGTCAAACTTCTACTAAGATGATCTTACATTTATTGTTACACATTTCATAACTAAGGTAACAAAGTACGATGCTTCAAGAACTCTTCTCTTAACAGTGCTAATTATTTATACTGAGAGTGAGAGAGAGAGAGAGAGAGAGAGAGAGAGAGAGAACAGTAGATGCTACCTTTAAGTACAAGACAGTGACAAAACCAAATTTCTTCAAGTAGAGATTTTGTAGCAGATTCAAAAATCCAGTCACTGTCAAATAAGAAGGTCTAAAACAGTTTATTTTTACTGTAGCGTAGATGCTTCCAGGACACATTTAGCATAGATGAAAAATTGTTACGTGCTTAAAAACTTGCCTTTTAATACTTTGTTCAGAATTCTCCCACAAATAATGGTTCAACCCAAGAAGCTGACTGTACATGGGACCTGCTTTAAAGGGGAAGTCTCCCATAGTTCCACACCAATATTTTCCCAACTCCTTATGTGTAACTGTTGTGTGCCTCCTCCAGTTGCCAGCAGTCCTATTGCTGTCCAGATCTAGATTATAAATAAAAATATACAGCCCCCAAAAGTTATTAATGTGTTTGTCCTCCATTTTACCATCAATGTTGCGGGAGGATGATGTCATCAGAGCAATAGATAATGGTGCTGCACTAAATGCAGTTCCACCAGTAGACCAAACCCACAATGTTTGGTTCCCCACTTGAGTAATGGGGGAACTCTTTAAGTGTTGTGCACATCCTGAAGTGCAGGTCTAATACGGACTTGGACCATGTAAGTGTGATGCAGCACTGATTTGAGGTATATACAGTATTCATATAAGGAAGTGCCTGTGTGTGTTGTGTTACTGTTTCTGTTAGCAAAAACAGTTTACCCAGTAATGACTCTGGGTACAACAAGAGTTTCAAGTGGTATTATGCAGCTGTTGTATTATGGTGTGTGTGTGTGTTAACATTCTCTGTTTTGATTGACACCAGCAGTGAGAAACAATCTTGCAAATAGGCCCCTTTCCCTTTGTAACTAGGCAGTCAGTGATTGGATGGCTGCAGTAAGGCAATAAAGAATTCAGCTATGACAAGGAATATGTTACCAGGACAGCACAGGCACAAGTACTGGGGGACTCTGGTTCAAATCCTACTAGAGTTCCTTACTCTCTAGCCCTTAAGAAATTCCCCTAACCTCCTTAGAAACTGTGATAGCCCCTCAGGTCCAAAACTTTAAAAGTGCCCCAATTCCCATTATAAATCACTAGCAGTGATGTGAGAGCTACAACACTTCACTTTCTAGGTACTAAAGATAAGCTGTGGCAGCTCCCCCCCCCCCCCTTTGTAATGCCAGCATTTGAAGTAGGATGTCCCTCACAAATCAGATGCTACACCTCAGCTGTTGTAGGTAAAGAAATTAATCAGTATCAGTGTTTGTAGTGCTCTGTATTTGCTTAGCTCACTCCTCCCATGTCATATGCATTCTGTGTCTTGGTATTTCCAGTCAGAAACTCAGATTTAAGGAGCATTTGAAATATAAAACAATAAACTTTATAAAGTAAATGATCTAGCTCTCCACTTTCAGGCTGCTGAAAGGGGATGTGTATAAGTCAGTCTTGTGTGATCCTTTGGTAAACTGCCCAGGCTCATCTTGTAACAAATCTTCTCAAGGGTTTTCAGCTGGTTCAATACAGAGTGACTGATTGACTACTCGATTGATTGATTGGTTGGTTGATTGACTGATTCAGTCTACTGTTTTCCACAACATTTTACAACTGTCTCACAGAGAGAAATGAGCAGTATAGAGAAACAGCTTTTGTTTCCTGTGAATGCAATACTATTAGATGTATTATTTGCTCTACACATGCAGTATTAAGGCTACAAGTACCACTTCCTGTGTGAGTTGCATGACAGAACTGCCTTAAGCCATTGCAAACTTAAACTAAAATCTGGCTAGACAGCATTGATACCCTTATGTTTTGTTCTGCACTGTTGCTGCAGTGACATCAAGGAATGGGAGGGGCTGTATTTCAAGTGACTCATCTGCATGTAAATGGAGGCTTGCTTGACATTTTACTACCTTGTGTCCGAGCCTCAAACTCTAGATATGTGTTGCAACAGAAGAAATGGCTGATCTCTTATTGACATATGTACAGTACTTGATGTAATGTATAATAAATACATCAGATATATCCAAATCATACATATACAGGAGTTTTCTCCTTTAACATTAATTTGTTCACTGTTAGACACAGATTCTAAAAAAAAAAAAAAACACATGGAAAATAACTGATTGCTCTGTTTGTTCGATATGTATAAGAAAAATTCCAAAACCAGTCTATGAAAACTTGCAGTGCTACAATTTATAGAAACATAGGAAGGTATTAGCAAATAAAGAAATTAGTTCATACAGTTTGCTCTTGAAACCACCCCATGCTCACCTCATTTCCCTCGCCATCCCCTTTCCCAATATCTCCCATACCACTCACCCCTCCTTCTGTCTCTCTCTCCTCCTCTCTCCTGTTTGTCCTACCCCCTTGGCCCCCCACTCCCCTCTCACCCCACAACTCTTATTATCTCTCATCTTCTCTCCTTCCCCCATCAGCTCATCCCACCTTGTACCTACTTCTGCTCCTCCCCTCCTTACCCCAGTCTCTAATCTTTCCCCACCACCCGGCCCCCTGCACTTTATCTTATCATAGCAATCAGACAATGACATATCCTTGACGGCCTGACCCCTCCTTTCTTTTTTTCTCCCTCCCTTAGCTCCCCCCCCCTCACCTCTAGGCTGATTCCCTTTTTTATCTGTGTTTGCTAAGTGTTTACTATGTGTTTTACTATGTATTAACCTTTACTTTTTAACTGCACCTCATAAATTGTCACTGATACTGTACTACTATGCTTATTCCTATATTTTGTATTGTATTCATAACTGTGTTTTTTACATCCTCTGTTGATACAGAACCTTTGTAAATGAATCTCTGGTTCAAAGGTATTTGTAATGCTAGCAATTAATAAATAAATAAATAAAAAATCTTGAAACTGTTGCCCTCTTATCCCCCATTATCTCCATTTTGAGCCCTTTCAAACCATCCCAGACAGTTCTAAATCTGGACCAAGTGCTCACATTGACCACAGTACTAGGCAGGATATTCCTACTCCCCAAAAACTCAAATATTCGGTAAATCCACTACTGTAAATATGTAAAGACACACACTTGGAATTTAAGGTAAAAATGGACTAGAAATGTAATAAATCAATTTTTTTCCACTCTGCCGTTCAAACAAATGTGAAACCTCACCACCAAACTCAATGTAATGTACTATACTGTATTATTTTGTCTGTTACTTGATATTTGCTGTATTTCCCTGTCTCCCACCTCGTACTACCTGTACCCGGGTCGCACCTGGAAATGAGCCTCAGCTCAGTGTGCCTTTCCTGGTCACCAAATTTTAAATAAAATAAATAAAAATAAATATTCCACTTATTTATCATGCACTCAGCAAAGAAAACGTCCTTGTGTCATTTACAAATTCACCCCCACCACCACCACCATCAGCTAAAGGTTATGGCCTGGTTGTGGCAAAAGTCTTATTCGCTTTGAAGAGTTCAGAACTGCCCACACTAATGTACCCTTGCAAAAATGTGCAGGTCTCTAGCATATCTCCCTCTCCCTACTTGCCTCCAGAGACTACATGTAAAAGCTTTCCACATATGATATGCCTTGTTGTCCCTGGATCATTTTAATGGCCCTTCACCGGATGGTCTCCAGTCTGTCCCTGTCCTTTTTAAGGGAAGATTCCAGAACTGAGCACAATACTTGAGGTGAGGCCTCACAAGAGACCTGTAAAGTGGCAAAATTCCCTCTTCTCTGTGGCTTGTAAAGCCCTGCCAGTGCCATATATACCCCAGCATACTACTGTCTTTCCCAAACAGTTGCAACAACCTATATGATCAGACATTTCTTGAAATTGCTGTAATATCTCTAGAAACAATTCTCTGCTTGCCTGTAGTGCCACTGTAGGACCACAAGAGAGAATCTCTTCAGAAATACTGTGAGATATCAGAACATATCTGACCATGTCTATTGCTACAAGTTTATGCCTTGTTGCATTGCGTGGTGGCCTTCATATTATCACTGATGATTATTTCCAAGTCCCAAGCAATGGTAACATTTTGAGTACAGGTTTCCCCTGTCAAATTTGCATGGAGCTTTATTCTGTTAGTCATACACACTATAAGAATTTGAATAATTTTGTAAATCTTTAAAGGCAAGTTCCTCCATTTCATCGGCTGCTTATAACATTGTGTGTTTTATCCTTTGCCTTTAACGTGATCACAGAAATCTTGGGATTGTTACTTTCCAGTTTCAAATTAATGTATAACACAACTATGGCACATTTTTATGTGAGATGTAGGTGTTGAGCCGATTGTATTCTTTTAGAAATGTCCATTGATAAGGAAATTCAACTATCTCAAATCAAGTTTCACCTTTTCAAAGAAAGTATAATAGTGCCCCCAGCATTTTCACTTGAAGATCAAATAAACCATTTTTCCCATATTTTTAAAAAAGCTTGTATTCACATGAATTCAAGTCCCTGTGTCATGATAAATGTTTCCTGAAAATTTCATGCTGTTTGGTTTTGTGGTTATCTTTAAATCATTATCTATTAATGTGCTATGCAGTAACTGAAAACAGTAAAGATTGTTCTGTCCCTATCAGTGAAGCCTGTGGAGTGATGCCATCATTTTGGTCTAGCCTGCTGCTTTAGCAGTTAAGTCCCTGATTAACTGAAGAAGCTGTTGCACTTCCCAGTTAGAGCAATCTGTAGAGCTAATAGTTTTCACTCAAAGTTTGTTAGTCACTCATCTGGTTTGTGTTTAGATAGATAGATTAGCTTAAAATCTATCATTCTGTTCTCATAAAAAGTTAATCATTTGAGTTTCAGTGCTGAACTGAAGTGATATGAATCTTTGTGAGAAATCACCTTATCTGTATCACAGCTGTCAATTCTTTCTCATCAAAACTCTGCATTGCTTTCTGGTTATATAACACAGGGTTGTTTAATGGATATAAAGTAAATTTAAATTTTGTTAATTCATAGAAGTAGTGTGTCTTTGATGTAGACTCCACAAATAGGTTCATGTGAGAAAAATTTTGTTTTTATGTCAGATTGACAAATAGGTGTCTGCCACACTCTGCTGTTTCAGGAACATGTACTATATGAACTCACAAAATTCAGTTCTTTGAGGGTTTCTGTGTGAAATACATTAAGTATGTGTATAAGTAGAAATGCTATATGGCATCTTGATGCCCCTGTCTCCTGCCCAACAGTTTAGGCAGCAGCACACTGCTGCCTCCTTTCCCCTGCCCCACAAGCCCCCTGTCTCCTGCCCCCATCTGAGACAGCTGCACCCCACTGCCCTCTGTCTTCTCCACACAGTTAGTGCTGCTGCACCCTGATGTCTCCTGCACAAATAGCTGAGGCTGCTGCACCCTACATTCCTTTGTTCCCCATCCCCACAGTCAGGGCCAATGCACCCCATTGCCCCCTGTTCCTGTCTCCACAGTTGGGGCTGTTGTGCTCTGCTAAGCCCTAGAGTCCTAGGTCCCCTGCCTTCACAGTTGGGGCTGCTGCACCATGCTGCCCCAGGCTACCAAAGGTGGGACTTTTGCTGCATCCTGCTACCCACTTCCATTGCCCCAAATGGACAGGGCTGCTGCACTATGTGTACCCCGTCTCACAGTCAGGGCTGATTTACCCTTATTTCCCACTGTGTTCTGACCCACAGTCAAGGCTTCTGCACCATGCTGTCCTCTGTTCCCTTCCACCACTGTGCCCTGCTGCACCATAGAGCCTCTTGCCTTCACAGTTAGGGTTGTTGCACCATGCTGCTCCCTGCCACCAGAGTCAGATCCTTTGGTACACTGCTCAAACTTCTCAAATAAAAAAAATTAAAAAATAGTTTAATCTTGTGTTATAGGGTGGGGGACTAAGGGTAGCAGGGTGCAGGAGCCCTAACTGTTCTGGCAGGAGACACAGAAGGCATCAGGGTACAGCAGCTCAAACTGTGGGACAGGGTGCAGCAGACATTCTTGTTTGGACCAAGGGACATGGGCAGCAGAGTGTAGCAAATGATCTTACTCTGGTGGCAGGGGGCAACAGGGAGAAACTGCCCCAACTATGGTGGCAGGAAATGGGGTACAGCACATGCCCTGCCTTGTGTTATGGCAGGTGGCAGCATGTTGCAGCAGCCCTAACTGTGGAGGCATGGGGCTCTAGGGCACAGCAGGTCAGAGCAGTCTTGACTGTGCAGACAGACACAGTGTGCAGCAGCCTTGGATGTGGTGGAAGAGACAGAGGACAACATGGTGCAGAAGTCTTGACTGTGTGGCAGGACACAGGGGGCATTGGGGTGTGGCAGTCTTGACTGTGGGACAGGGTGTGTGGTGCAGCAGCCTTGCCCATTTCAGACAATGGAAGTGGGTAGCAGGTGCTGCAAATACCCCACCTCTGGTGGCCTGTGGCAGCATAATGCAGCAGCCCCAGCTGTGAAGGCATGGAACCTGGGACTCTAGGGTTTAGCAGAGCACAGCAACCCTGACTGTGGAGACAGGAACAGAGAACAAAAGGATGGACTGGCTCTGATTGTAGTTATACACATAAATGATGTATTTTCACACAGAAAACCTCAAACAACTGAATTTTGTTAGTTCATATGGTACATGTTCATGAAATAGCAGAGTGTGGCAGACACCTGTTTGTCAATCTGACATTAAAAACAAAATTGTTCTCACATGAACCTATTTATGGAGGCTACATCAAAGACACACTACTTCTATGAATTAACAACATTTTGATTTATGTCATACTACTTCAGTTCAGCACTGAAACTCAAATGATCAACTTTTTATGAAAACAGAATTATAGACTGTAAGCTAATCTATCGAAATACAAATCAGATGGGTTAGCAACAAACTTGGAGTGAAAGCAATTAGAGTTACAGACTGCTCTAACTGGGAAGTGCAACAGCTTCTTTGGTCAATCAGGGACTTAACTGCTGAAGCAGCAGGCTAGACCAAAATGATGTCATCACTCTGCAGCCCTCACTGATAGGACAGAAAAGTCTTCACTGTTTTCAGTTAATGTAGAGCACATTAACAGATACCGATTTAAAGAAAACCACAAAACCAAACAGCATGACATTTTCAGGATAGACTAATCATGACACAGGGACTTGAATTCTTGTGAATTCAAGCTTTTATAAAAATATTGAAAGACCAGTTCATTTGATCTTTAAGGTAAATTTCAATATACTTTACACTGGATAAATTCTCTCTAATTTCCACCTTCTGTGTTAACAGTATTTCAATAACCTACCATAGATCAACAGATATGTTTAGCTACATTTTTTATTATGAAAAAAACATTCACATATTAATTGATTCTATGTAACAAGTTATCTAATGATGAATCAGCATTTTATACATATAAAAGGGCATCAGAATCATAACGATCAATCCCATACTCTCTGCCAACTAGTCACTTTCACAGTCTAGAAGCACATAGCCAAGGGATGATGGAGGTGGAGGTATTATCCAAAGAACTGTTGTCAGTGCTGTCAACTGCCTCATCCCAGGGCTTAAATCATCAAATACAGACCATGTAATATGCCACTATATAGTCATTGTTCACCACCCCAGACCTTATTGTAGTTGAGGAGATGTGGGGACAGCAACAGTTGGAGCTGTTGTGAATCAGTCTTCCCAATGCCAATCAGCTAGTATGCCATTATTGGAGGAGGATGGGACTTTAATTATAGGCTCCCCCGAGGTAGTATTCTGTTTAGTACCTTCATATCCCTGCCAATTTCCAGTTGGCCACTGGAGCCATCAGTCCTGTTGCAGCAGGGGTCAACAATTGAGGGATCCACCCCCACCCAGCCAAACTTGCTGCTGTAGACCTCAAGGCACAGGGCATCCCCAGAGAGTTTGCCAGACAATCTACCCATGTCCAATCAGCAGTGTTACCTGCTCAGCAATATTAATTCTGTGTGAGTTTCTGAAGCCTATCATCTGATATGTGTGAGTGGGTGAGACTTCCTCATATTTGTGACCGCTCATTTCTTCAAGTGGTTTTCTCTCATGAGCAACCTCTCCTCCAGTATGAGGGCCACTTTGCTCAGGGTGTTTTTTTTTGGGGGGGGGACTGTGGTTCTGCAGGCCACTGTGGATGTTTGGTTTTCCTGTATTAAATGTAGAAACATAGACTCTGACAGCAGAAAAAGCATTGTGCTCTGCCGTTAGTGCCTCCATTTGTATGTTTCTCTTATATCTATTTGTGCATTCTTTCCCACCCCATTCCTTAAAGAACTAGTAGCTACTACAGTGAAAGGCTTTCACATCAGTATTTTCTTCTTTTTCTACTTTCTGCAGTTATTGGTCTATGGAATATTGTAGGTAAAGCATCACTTACATCACTGCATCTTTAAAAAAATGTTTGTGATATTGCAGCCTTTGTTTTATGGAAAACATGATAATGCCAAAAGCAAAGACATTAAGAGGTTAATTGGAGACAATCAAATGATTCACATGCAAACATCTTAGAGCAGCTACCAAGGGGTGCTATAAACTCAGGAAAGGAAACTGAAAATTAAAATATATATATATGTTTTTTTCCAGTGAACTGTAATAGCTGAATCGTTATATTTATGAAAGGTGATACTGTAGAGTTTCTTTTTAATTCCATAATGTTTGCACTAACCTAAATCAAAAAACTTTCTGATACATGTATCTTTACTAGAGAGTGAAACTAACAGTAATGTCACTGTTTCATTATACATTATGAAAGCCTTTTTTACTTCAAGGATCTAGGAAATGTTCCAAAAATGAATGCTGAGCTTAGTTCACGTGTGGCTGGTCAGATATCTCTTAATAGTGTGCTTCCAACAATAATTGTTGTGAGATGCCTACAAAGAAAACATTTTACATTTCAAGGAACAATTTGAGATAAAACAAGCATTTGTTAAAGCTGAATGTTTGCTTGCTGGTATTAGCATTGGAAGTGCAGGAGATAGACAGATGCAGAATAGGAATGGTAATGAAGTATTGAACTTCGTATGAACTCCACCTCCGGTGTACTGTCACCACAGCAAAATCCCGATGGACAATGCCACCACAGCGGCAGGAATCGGGCAAAATCTGCCCGTTGCTGTGGTGGACAGTGTGCTGATCGAGAAGCGGGGTTCGGGGGGCACATCGCCCTGATTGTGAGCGCCGACATCCCGTAGCTACAATGACGATGGTCAGCATTGTAGCTGTTGCTGTAGGGGATGTCGGTGCTAGCGCTCTCGAAGTGCTATAGGTAAACCCCCACCTCCACCCTTCAGAGATGACAGGCATTGGGGTATGCCTTTGGGTAGTCACGCGTAATGCTCACGCCATTTCACCACACCCTATCCTGCAGAGACCGACTAGTGTTGAGGTGTGCCTTGAGGTGTTCAGCTTTACAGTTACCTCATTCTATAAGGACATATGCTGAAATGGGTGCAGTATAGGAAAATGAGGTGAACTCTGGGGCTGAAGAGTCCAAGGCACACCTCGATGCTTGTCACTGGCTGCAGGATGAGGGTGGAATGGCATGAGCATTACAGCCAGCAATCCAAAGGCACACCCCTGATCCCTATCAGCCTGTACAGGGTGGGATGTTATGGTTAGAAACTGTAACGCCCCAGGCGTTTGTTGGTATTTGCACTACAAATTTTCAGCATGGCCTTTTTGAGACCCCTACCTCATGAAAGCATTTGGTACCTCTGCTAATGAACAGTGGCACTGTGATTTTGTTAACCTGTCTCGAATATTGATTTGCTACAGTGACTATGCCATTCTGTGCCAGATGTGCTAAAACACAGTTTGGACAGGATGTAAAAAATGTCAGCTGTCCTATTCATAAGGAGGTGTGAAAAAATGCCAATGGTGAAAATCTGGAATGAAAATATTAAAAATTCTCAAAGTTACTGCTTGTGTGGAAACTGCACAATGCACAATCGTAATACAGTCATTTTGTGAAATGTTCTCACCAGATTTTCAACATAGGCATTTTGGGACCTCCACTCATGAACAATGTCACTGTGATTTTGTTAATCTGCCCCGAACACTGATTTCCCACAGCGACTGCGCCATTGTGCGCCACATGTGCGAAAAACCACATTTTGAGCAGGATGTGAACAATGACAGCTATACTGTTCATAAGGAGGTGTGAAAAAATGGCAATGCTGGAAATCTGGGTGAAAATATTAAAAATTCTTAGATTCTGAGCATCGTGAAGAAACTGCTACTTTTTTCGTAGCAATTTTTGGAATTTTTTCACCAAATTTGCAATATAGGCTTTTTGGGAGCCCTCCTCATGAACAATAATGCTGTCATTTCATTACTCGGTCCCAAAAGGTGATTCTGCGCAGTGATCGCAAAATCACCTTTCAGGACTGAATAATGACTTGACAATGACTCAATTTATTTATTTTTTTTTTTCTGCAATTCACTTTACTTTTTCTCCCCCTCGAGCTGCCTGCCGCCTTCACATCTGCTCGCTCGGCTCGCCGGCTTGTCCCAAATCGGCCACCCCCGATACCCCGTAGCTTACCCCCTGACGTGGGGGCCCGCGACATGGCAGGAATGCCCCGGCACTGTAGAATAGGTCAGGGTCGGCCTGAGGACACATCGGAAGCCGCCAGCGGTTTCATACAGGCGGCAGGCGCCTCTGTGTTATTCCGCGTTTTCTGTGGAGGCGGGGCCACGCTCCCCGACGCCGTACGTCACCACCCGCCCGCCTCCAGGGAACACGTAAGTGTCGGATGTAGGCACACCCGGCCTCCACCAGGGGTCCCAGTACACGGTCACTACCGCACCCCTCCCCCGAGTAGGAGAGAGCTACCCTTCGGCACTCGATCCTACTCTGGTCGGGTTTCCTCTCCGACGACTCCGGTCCGTTCCCGAACCCGGGTTGCTGGCGTCACAAGCGGAAATCCCACCGCTGCGCCAGCAGGCTGGCTGACAATGACTCAATTTATGAGGTGAGGTCCCAAGAACCCCATGTTGAAAATTTAGTGTGAAAATTCACAAAAATGGCTGAGATATCCACCTAAGTTGAAAAAGAACATTTATGCCATTATACAGCTTACCGCCATTTCTTCAGTTCGCGGTCGGCTTTTGAAGAGTGCAGACATGTTCCTGGTCCACCAAAGATCTTCGCACCAGACTTCAGAGGTAAGTATGGGGTGAGGGGGGTGCAGGGATGTGGGGTGCACAGAGGGTGGATGCAGGTTGGGGGAAGGGCACTGGACACAACGAGGAACCATTTTCTACTTTTCAGGTAAAAAAAACATTAAAACCATCGCGGGAAGGTTTTCTTTTTTTGCAGGTAGATTTGGTGTGCTGGGGTGGGCTCCCAGCATGCTACCTGCATGCTTTGGGAGCAAGACTGGAGTTGATAGGGATTTGGCTCCCCCACTGGCAAAGAAAAAAGGATCTGTGTTTGGGGGGCATGATGCTGAGGGGGAATTGGGCAACCCCTTCGGCAAACAAATTGTACAGGGACATTATGTTGACGGGGAATGGGCTCCCCCATTGGCAAATGAACTGGGGAAGGGGCATGCCAACAGGGGGATTGGGCACCCCTGTCGGCTTTCATGGGGACTCTGAGGTGGATGGCGACAGCCACTGCCATGTTAATGAAAATGTTACACCAGGCAATGTTCCACCCTGCAATGACGGGTCACTCCCTCATTGCAGCAGCAAATTCATTTCAAGTAGGTTGCATGCTTGCTGAACTAGTGTCAGCAGCAGCGTGCCACCACATTGGGGAAAGAGGGCCAAGCCTCAAAATGCAGTGGGGGCACTGGCTGCCACAGTGCCGCACCTCCAAAACCCTGCTTCTTTCCTAAGCTGTCACGTAATATTTTTTGTGCATGCGCGCAAGCAAACATGAAAAGGTGTTTTAGATTGCTATGCTTTGTAACACTGTATATTAAATAGCAGTGTGTAGGTTATGTGGATCAAAGTTCTTTAGTCTGATACAGTAAACATCTCTTCTTATGATTCTATTATTTTTTTATAATAACCTGCAGTATAAATATAGATGAACAAAGTGAGTGATTTCATACCTTTTACCACTGCCACTTTGTTCATCTTTTTGTACAAGGACCTATATGGAAACAAACATTTTTTATTGTATAAAATACATGAGGTATGACAGGGTGGTGGGTTGCTGCCAGGTAATCTCTCCAGCATAAGCATGAAAAGTAAGAAAATTTGAGTTACTTTAAAAAAATGGCAGGCTTTAATGCAGCAAAATGGGGTGCCCTGGAACTTTAACCATATATTTCTGATCGTCACAGACCAGGAGTGTACTAAGTTTTATTAAGTTGTATTGTAAATACAGGGGTTGAGCTTGCAAACCATTTGTACTGATTTGAATGTATCAGAATTATAGCCTTCTTCTAATTGTTAAGCTCGCTAAACTCCCTATTAAACACCTGTGAGCCTTTCTTTGGCCAGAGCACACTAAAAGTAACGAAGCCAGGAGAGTGGCTGCTTCACTAAAAATAGAGAAAGCAAGGAGACCTCGCTCTGATAAGGCAAGTTAAAATGTGATGCTTTTTACCTGACCGATGGAGGTGGTCACTTTGCCGAAGTGGTCAGGCTTAATCCTGGTTCAGCTGGATAATGGGAACTAAGAACTCCTCCAAAATGAATGAAAAGTAAGAAAATTTGAGTTACTTTAAAAAAATGGCAGGCTTTGATTCAGCAAAATGGGGTGGGGGGGATGTGCCCTGGAACTTTAACCGTATAAATCTCTCCAGCATGACAAAAAGCACGAGCCAAAGGCAAGTGCTGTTTGACATGAGGGTTGGGATTACCAGACAGTAACCCCCACCCCTTAGAGTCACCTTGCTATGCTAAAAAAAAAGTGTTTTTGATTTTTTTAAGTTAAAAAAAATAAACTATTAAAACTATTGGCTGCTCAGCCACATGCGACTCTACATTGCGAAACAGCAATCAGTGCATGAACTGTATGAATACCACTCTTCACAACGGTGGCTAAGGGCCTTAAAAAGTGCCAGCTTTTTGGCACAAAACCTTAAGGTCTGTTTATAGAGGGGGAGATATGAATCTACTGTATGTCTGCTGTTTGAGCAATAAAGATTATCCTGAGCACAGCCGTAGTGTTATTTTGAGTCAGGATTGAGAGGCAAATCTTTGTGAGTACCAAGTGAGTACCATCTGGTTTTGCCATGGGTCCTAGCAAATCAGATGGCTAAAGTTCTTGATCCAGTTTTATAATTACTGTAAACAGACATTTCTCCTGTTGTATGCCATGCTGGCAGTATTGAACACCACAGCTATTTGGAGCCCATCCATGGCTGTGACTGATTAATGATTAATTGACTTTGTTAACTTACCTCGCCTGCCAACATTATATTTATTTTTGCCATTGACAAATAGATCGGATATGCCAACAATGCAGTGTTTAGAAAGGGCAGAATGTCCTAATCATGTGAATTACGACACACTGAGAGCAAAGTACACTAACGTTTGCCACAGTGAAGCTCTGTTACTGCAGAATCCAATAATATGCCATAGTTTCCTGCAGGATGAAAGTTGAGAACTACCATTTGAGTTTGTGCATAGATATCTAATCTAGCCTTTTAGTAAATTACTGTTAATAATAAAACACATCAGCTGTAACTGAAAATTAAGTGACTTACCCAAACCTTGCTTAAAGCTCATTGTGGCACACTTTAATGTGATATACAGTATCGATGAGATGTACAGTGCAGTTGTTTGGACAGAAGGAGGATCAACCCATTGAAGTGACCCTTCTGTTATTTCAACAGTTACATCCGACTGGCCTGCCGGTGCATCGGAAGTGGTTCCATCTGTGATGCTGATGACTGGGGTTTGGGAATGGAACTCAGATGTTGAGGGTCAGCTTGGGGGGGGGGGGACTGAACATCCCAGGGACTGCTTGCCTTCTCTGGGGAGGAAGGGAATCTGGTACCTGGTGACTACTGACCTCTAGCATTAGCAGGGAGTGTGGCAGTCTGTGACCACACTGGGAGCCTTTCTGGGTGGGGACTGACAGATCTCTGCACATCAGGTGTAGGAGTGCACCCAGTCATGTACTGAGGTGATTGTATGATCAGCGTTGCTGTGGACAGGTGGAGAAGGGGGACGTACATGGGAAAAAATCCTCAGTGCAAGCCCCATGATGCCCGGATCCTGACATATAACAAGACCTAGCTAGTATGAGGGGTGGATCTCTTCCCCAGCAGTGTCCGTGGCTGAAAAACAATCATAAAAATAATTTACATCCATTCATTTCCTAACCCCCAACCCCACACACACACACACACCTTTGTGAAACCGTTAGGTCTTCTTTTGACCTCCCTTGCATTTCTGAAATTCAAGATTTCTTGCAGCAAAGAGTTCTACTTTACTAGAAAAAATACTGTATTTTAGTTGCTCTGCTAAAGCCCAATCTCATTTGCTGGAGTGCCCCCTTTCCCTCTCATATTTAAAATTCTCACAGAATTCTTTGCTTTCATCTTTTATGTTCCCTGCCAGAATCATAATTACTGTTATCAGTTCCTCTCTGTAACTCCAGGGTGTTTTATTCCCAGTTTCTTTAACTAGGCTTTATATACCATTTCTTATTTTCCAAATCCTTCATTCATCTGTCATTCTTCTCTGCACTAGGGGTGTGCAAGTATCTTCTTACAACTATTTTGTATCGGTTACTGTTTATTCTATATTAAGGCAGAAAGGGGCAAAGACTCAAAAAATCCTTTCCCTTTGTTCAGGTGGCTGGGGCTTTTCATATGCCCCCCCCCCATTGCTCATATCTTGTCCCCACCCCATCCCCTTAATCTTCACATCTGTTAGTAATAAGACCTGACAGTGCATGCATTATGGTGATATACTCACACAGTGCAGATGCATTGTTAGGGACTATTTATTTATTTAGATTTTGGTAACCGGGTAAGCCCACTGAGACCAGAGGTCCCTTTTTCCGGGGTGACCCGGAATTAGTTACAGAAAAAGACACATAATAGCATTATTTACAGTAGTTACAATAGTTACACAAATATACATTAGCAACAGTTTACAGGAGTAGCATCAGGTTCACATTCAGGCTCTTATAAGCAATACATGATGTCAAATTACACACCAATTAGTAGGGAATTGAGACAACAACAGAAAATTGACATCCTTGTTTTGGAGATTCACCGACTAGGTGCGGGCAAGTGCTATTAAATGCACCTGACAAGTCAGTTAGTCAGTTAGCCAGTTAGTCAGTTAGTTAAAACTTTCATTTTTATACAGGATAACACGTGTCATTCAGGATAAATCCCGTTTACAAGACAGTCCTGTGCAGGATACTTACAAATTTCTAAAAAATAAGATTAACATGATTACAATAGTACACATCACTTCATATATACAAGTATCTTTCATTTATCAACATACAACTGTAATATTACATTTAATTCAACTAGACATAACTAACAATTACAAATCAGTGGAACGTAATTGTTCAAAGCAGTAACAAACTTATTATCAGACATGATTATACACATATCAGAAGGAAGGGTATTCCAGCATTGAGCTGCCTAGTCATGTAGTTTTTTTTCTAAATTTAGACTTGCATAAGCTTGGGCTGATCTTATTTATGTGAACAGATTTGGTTAATATTCATGTTAACTGAACTTCTCTACCAAAAGCAATTCTGGGAACAAAATGTTCAGGATTATGAATTAAAAGTGTATGTAAAGTTTTTGTCCAAGTTTTGTTTTTTCTTGTTTCAAGTGTAGACAACCCTAATCTTGGTAACATTTCACAGTGATGTGTATTGAAACTACATCTCTGCATGTACCTAGCCATTCTGTACTGTATCTTGTCCAATTTATACAACAATTATTTTATTTGCTACCTTGTATATTAAATTTCCAGTTTCTAATGATGTTAAAATCATCTGTTCCACTACTATTTTTCATGCCTGTCTGTTTAAACACTGTGTGGTACGCCTAAAGACTCCTATCTATTAATTTGTCTTTGAAATCAATGTGACAATATGTTCTGAAAACGTAAATTCTGCATCAAAGGTTACTCCTAGATTTTGATATTATTTTACCTGTTCTGTCTGCTCCTTGTTATTTGTATACATATAGGCCCAGATAGTCAAACTGCGCCAGGCTGTGGCTCAAGCCCAGGCGCAGCTCAATTTGGCTGTGCAGGGGCATGGACTGGGTGATATTCAATGGAGCTGCACCATGGCTCAGCATCGTTGAATATCGTACACTGGCCACCTGCAGTGCACATGGTGCAGTGGCACTGTGCCAGCGCCAGTGGCCAGAGTGGAGCATGGGGATGCGCTAGCGCAAGTTCCATTACGCTAGGCACAACAACTGCGATATTCAAAAGTTGACATGCAAATGGGGCCATAATATATGCAAGGCACAAATGGGTCTATTTGCATGTCATTATGGCCCCATTTGCATGCAGGTGCACCGATCCCTGACGACTTGTGCCTGGTGTCCTTCCAGGCAGCAGCCGTCGGGGACCGACGCCCCCTGCGGCGCGGCAATGTGCTCCACAGCCCGAACGCGGGCTTAAGTGTGAAAATAAGATAACTTCTGAATCCCTGGTGGTCCAGTGGACCGTTGCCCACCTGATCGCGGGCTTAAGTGTGAAAAAAAGATACATCTTCTAAATCCCTGGTGGTCCAGTGGACCGAAGTCTGCCCAATCGCGGGCTTAAGTGTGACAGAATATTACACCTATATCCCTGGTGGTCCAGTGGACCCTCCTCCCCACCCGCCCACTGATCCCCACCACCCCTCCCCCATCAGCGGCAGGCGGCAGCACCCCACCCGCCTGCCGCCCCTGCGCTCGGCTGACACCGCCGGTGGGGCTGTATGCCCATTGGTCCACAGCGTGAGCCAATGGGCATGCAACCATACCATACTACATTCCAGATATGCAGATGGATCCATTCACATATCTGGAATGTATTATAATGTAAACTGCAGCCCGATAGCTCACGCCAGGACCAATGGGCGACAGCCCACTGGACAGTAGCCAGCTGGCGGCGGCATGCAGGTGGTGCTGCCGCCCGCCGCTGACTGGGGAGCGGGCGTGGGACCAGTGGGTGGGTGGGAGGGGTTCACTGGACCACCAGGGATATAGGTGTAATATTCTGTCACACTTAAGCCCGCAATCGGGCAGACTTCGGTCCACTGGACCACCAGGGATTTAGAAGATATATTTTTTTCACACTTAAGACTGTGATCGGGTGGGCAGCGGTCCACTGGAGCACCAGAGATTTAGAAGTTATCTTTTTATCACACTTAAGCCTGCGATCGGGCAGGTGGCGGTCCACTGGACCACCATGTATATAGGATAAACTATTTATTTGCTGAAGCTTCCGATCAGGTGGACAGCGGTCCACTGGACCACCAAGGATGTGGGGGTTTATCTTTATTTTACTAATGCCCGTGATCAGGCATGGGGGGGCTCCACCAGGAGGTGCAGCCGGAGCTCAGGTGACCACCCACAGCTGGCAGCTGCCGTGTTGCGCCCTGCAATGTGGCAGCTCACCTGTGGGTGGCCATCAGTTGTTCCTTTTTTTGGATCAGCTTTGTGCTGGCACAGGTAGGGGTTGTGCATGCATGGCTCCGCACATCCCAGGCTGAATATCGGGCTGTGCAGAGTATGCATGGGCACGCCCCCCCCTACCTGTGCCTGCATACATTACTGATGCGCTCCAGTGCATCGGGATTTGTGTCAGGTATAATTCCCATTTGAATATCACGCCGGGGCACAACCCTTTTGAATATCTGGGCCATAGTATGCAATTTGGATTCGCTTTTTGCTCCAAAGTGCAAGACATTAGTTTTCTTTCTGTTCATCCAAAGTCTCAACCTGGAGAGCCACTCTCTTAATCTGTCGAAATCTGACTGCGTATTAGTATCTAGTTCCAATGAGTTACCTTTAGGGGTCCCACAGGGGTCAATACTACGGCCCTTACTATTCAGCTTCTTCCTATATAACCTTCCTGAAGCCTGTGACACTACATTGATACTTTACGCAGACGACGCTGTACTTCTCACCAGCAATTCATCAACAGTCGCCCTCCAATCTGAGCTGCAGGCATCTTTCAACAATCTAGAAGACTGGTTCTGTAGCCATAAACTTCTATCAAACTACAAAAAGGCCAAGATGATGCTCACAGCCAGTCCACAGCACAAAAAGAAGCTCCCACTCCTCACCATCTCCAACAAAGTAAGTGAGCCGCTAGAACAACTTCATTCCTTCAAGTACCTGGGGGTCACCATTGATGACTCCCTCACCTTCACCCAACACACTGACACAGTGGTAAAGGCAGTGAACAGCAAGCTGGGTGTACTCTATGGGCATAAAAAGTATCTCACTCCAGAGGCCCTGCGTCTCTCAGTCTCCAGCTTCATCCTTTCTACCATCGACTATGGATTGGTAGTCTACAGCACAGCAACAGACACAGCACTAAAAAGGATTCACATTGCCCTCAACAAGGCATGTAGGCTCACAATGGCTGCAGATCAAAATACTCACACCTGCTCCTTATACAAGCAGACTAATTGGCTGCTACTAAAGAACAGGATAATATTCCAAACATGTCTCCTTGGAAAAAAGGCATTAATGGGTAAGCCCCCCCCTGCATTTCTAGCAACACCAAGTGCTACCAGCTATGACACCAGAGGCAGGATGAGGGGGGCCCTATCAACACCATTCTATCAAATTGTGCAGGGACAGCATGCTTTCGCCTATAGGGCCCCCCGATGGCTCAATGAAATCCAAGTGCACATTCTAAACTCCCAGTGCATTTCACAATTCAAAAATGGCCTAAGGCAACACCTTCTTACTAGGACAGTTTGTTACTGCCTCTAGGACTCTAACACCTAGAGTGCCCGCCCCCCACTCTCCTTCCCCTTCCTTTCACCCCCACTCTTCCCCCTTGCCCTACCCCTGTGTCTTCTTCTCCTCCCTGTGCCTTTTCCCCCCACTGGATCAACCTTATAACTAACCTACTACCACTACCTGCCAATCTCCTAGACAAAGCCACTACTTTGGCTGCCAACTCCCCCCATCTCCCCTTCCCCTAACCTTGACTCCTCCTCGGCCTCTCACCCTTGGTGTCATGCCTCAGTATCTCCTTTGCTACATATAAACACTGTCCTCTTTATCCTAGTGAATGCTCTTGGTGCTGTACTATCACTATTGGTACTATGAATGACATTGTAACCTTACTGTATATTAGCAACCTACTATTTGAGTATTGTACATAAACTGTTTGTTATTGTTGTCATTGTCACTGTTTGCTGTGGAACCTTTGTAAAGGAGCTTGAACTCAAAGGTATGATCCGAATCTCTAAATAAAAAAAATAAAAAAAAAAATATATATATTTTCCAGATCCAGTGGATTTGCTCCAGTGGCAATAAGTGCAGTGTCATTTGCATATAACCTTATTGCAGAATGCTGCACCACCTGTGGAAGATCATTATTAAATAAGATGGATATTGCATTCTAGTACTCTCTGCGCCCCCAGCCTTTACACAAAAAGTACTTCTCTGCCAGTGCTTCATAACTCTGAGAGCCCCCATGTCTGTGATGAAAATGGATGTAAACTAGCAAATCATGGCTGTGCACCCACTTCTTTCAGTGTGAGCAACTCATTTTGGTTGCATGGGGTGAGGGCTAAAAGCTTCTAGGTGAAAAGCATGTTTCAGTAACAGTGCTATCAAAATCTGTGTAGGGACAAGAGAGGCACACATAACAGCACTGAGCAAAAACATTGTGTGTACAGATAGTGCCAAGACTGGGGTGCATAGATGTCAGTGAATGGGCAGACTGCAGAAAGGTACTGGGAGCACCACCAAGTAAGATGGGAGGGACACCGCACTGCAGGCAAGTTGGGTGGGAGGGAAAAAGACAGCCTGGGTGGTAGGGATAAATTTGGGTGGGTGGACGATAGAGATGTGGTGAAATAAAATTTCACCAGCGAAGTTTGCATGAAGTGACGAAATTCGCCACTTTGCGGAGCTTCACAAAGCTTCCCCAGACCTGAGGAAACTTCTACATCACCCATAGTGTGTTGGACAGTGTTATTCAGGGGGATCTGCCCCCAGCACCCCTCGTGCCATAATTATACATCCACCAAGACTGCACTATCTCGGGGGGGGGGGAGTAATAAAGAAAGAGTTACATCATGGGATTGAACCACGGTTGGGCCTACCTCATGCACTCACAGGTTGTTCATCTATCTGCAACCCCTCGATGCCAGCACGCTGTCACTCCACACACTAATTCTCTTATCCTGCTTGGCACAAGTAAAAACAGATACAGGTGGAGCGCTATAATGTCCGTCCTATTATTCACCTGTAGCTGTTTTGACTTTCACTCTTTTCACTGTGCAGTTTTTACCATGCTCATATTGAAATACGCTTTTGAATGGCTACCGGGATGAAATAACCTATTTTAATTAAAAGTTCCATGCACAGTTGCTTGTACTTGTTTTCTTTCACTAACCAGCCAAGTCTAGTCAGAGTCACTACAGCTGCTAATGCCTTGACTTGATAAAGGATAAAGGATATCAAATTAATGTGGGTTGGTGGGACCGCTGCTGACCTTACCCAGCCAAAACGCAATGCCAGATGGCAGCTGTCTCAGCCTGGCCTACCACTGATGTGATGCCTGCATGTTCACTCCTGAAGTCAGGTCATCTCAATGGCAGCCCGATACACTGCCACTGGGACATATGGCATCCATTGCAATGGGAGGGGGGAGAAGTACTACCAATTGCAGATCCTTTGCTGGAGTGGATGGACAAGAAGGACTGGTGCCAAGTGCAGCTTCAATGTAGGGGGGACCCTGGAATTGGTGTTCAGAAAAAGAGACAAAGGTAGCAGCCTGGTAGGATCTTTGGACTGAGATTGATACCATTCTCCTGCAACTGCTCCTAGCTGCTGACGAGGTATGAATATTTTTAATTAGAACATGGGCAAGGGAATCCTAGTGTTCCAATTGGCTAGGAACCCCATCTAAGCGGGCCAGTACTTTTCAATAGAGCTCACTTAAAAAAAAGTGCCAATTCGGGGTGCCCCATCACTAAGGATGTTCTTGGGCACCCCAAATTTTCAAATGTGCCAGTTGCCATTTTTTTTTCTTCTTGGTAAGCTCGAGATGCGACCCCAGCCCCGCTCGCTGCAGTGCACAATCACGGAGCAGTGAGCACATAATCTTAAGTTTTAAAAAAGTGAAAAAAAACTTAATTTCTTTGACCCCAGCTCTGGAAAAGAAAGCCATCAATCTGATCAGCTTCACATAATGGACACTGGGCAGTTTTTAAAAGCACAGTGTGCACCCAATGATGGAACATCTCACCAGGCCATCATCATTCATCTAACAGTGAAAGGCCGAAACTTCCCCAGAAACAAAAGTTGCCGACCACAGAAAAGCATAATGGGGGTTTGTAGAAAAAAATTAAATAGATGGCTATGTCTGTTTCCTTCAGTATTTTTTCTACCGAACCCGAACACAGCCATCCATTCCTCTGCTACTCTACAAACCTGCCAGAACACGGCAGCCCCTTCCTCTCGGCTACACTTGCTGCCTTTGACCTGTCTCTTTCTCCTGCTAACAAACAACCTGAAATTATTTAAACAAAAAAGCCACTTCAATGTTTAAAAAATAAATACATACCTCTTCTCTGCTGCTGCCCTTCCTTTTCAGAAATGCCATCCCATACAAATGGGAAGGGGAGGCGGGGGCGCTGATGTCACTAAATAACAACAAAAAAAAAAGAACATATGCTGTGTGTGGAGGGGACAGTACACTTTCCCAAGCAAACCAACTGTGACGGAAGAAGTGGGGGAGGACTGTAGGAGAAGTAACTGTAAATCACTGCAGTGCCCTCTACTGACATACCAGTGGAGGTACTATTTTATGGGAAAAAAAACAGCCTTACAGTCATTTCTACAAATTTCTTCTTACTTTCTTGACACTTCATTTATTACATAAAAAGTGCAACATGTAGCCCATTTTCTAAGCATAGTAATACCCTCCAGGGTAGACTTTATTGGGAAATACCAGACCTTCCAGGGGCTATAAGACCTACCTGCAGCATCGGGCCTCATTACACCCCTGAGCGTTCCGGTATTTCCCAATAAAGCCCATCCTGTCGGGTATTATTGCTTAGATAGGTTTACATTTAAAGAGTTTCTCTCAATAATGTGATGATCAAAATCCAAAGTTTTGTCTCTGATAAACCTTTGGATTTTGAATCTGATCATCGTCCTGCAGTCCAGTGAGTACAGTAATTTGATTTCTGCTGTTAAAGCATTGACAGGGAGGTTGTCAGTGATTCAGCTGAGGGGTAAATTATGTTTCACTTGGCACTCCTCTGCAAAACCTTCAGGAAACAGGAATGATCAGTTTCTTTGTGTCCCAGCCCTAACATTTGTTGGGAAGCTGAGACACGGTCCCATCTGATCCTCTCACTCTCCAAGTTCCCTGGCTGACTGGCTCACACGTCTGTCTTTTTCTGTTTTTTTTTCTCCTTCTCTTTGTGTAAGGGAGATTATTAGGGGTGCTAGCTGCACACTCGAGCAGACTTAGATAGACTGGGTGGTCTGTTTCTGCTGGCACATTTGTATGTTCGTGTGTTCATAGGTCAGCTGACATTGATGCGCTCCCCAGTACTGCTGCCAACAAAAAGTAAGTCAGTGACACTGAATCTGTTTGTCTGAGTTAGCTGAAACAGCTGATCAGTTTGGCCAGGTGGGGGAGCAAGCTCAGCTTCTTCTCTGTGTGTGTGTGTGTGTGTGTGTGTGTGTGTGTGCACGTGTCTACGTGTGCCCAGCATCCAGCAACTGATTTGGAACTACAGCCTGAATGCCCACCCCTAGCAACACCCCTGGGAAAGAGTACCACCAACTGTGGCTCCATGGCTTGTGGGAGGTTGGAGAACAGGAAGGATTGCTGGGGGAAGCAGAAAGGAGTGCCTCCAAGTGTGGCAGGGGGGGCAGGAGCACTGCAAAATGCAGTTCTGATGCTGGGGAAACAGGAAGGGGGGAGAGACAGGGAGACCAAAACCTCATTTACTGAATTTGATATACCTAGCATAAATCCCATACCTGGCAAGCAGTTGAAAATGACTGCAAATTCAAAGGCTGTTAAAGTGAACCAGGAGCCAGTGAAAGGCTTGAATAATTTTGGGCTATGCGATGCTACAAACAATAAGATAGATCCCTCTAGAAAAGGCATTGCAGATTTTTTGGAACCTATGGTTAACAGACATAATACCATCAATCAAGACACCAACATGTGCACTACAAGGGATATGTCAATGGCAGCAGCAAACGGGCAAGTCTTGACACAGTCTAAAACTGAAATGGGACTGGAAAGAAAGAGCAGAGAGGGAAATGTGGCTGAAGAAACAAAAGATACTAACTCATTAACTTTGGTCAAACTTGACTATTCTAAGCAAAGAGGGTCATTGTTTCTTTGTGTCCCAACTCTAATATTTGTTAAGAAAGCTGCAACGAGACCTCACCTGACCTTCCCTCTCTGATTTCCCTGGCCAACTTGCTCACATACCTTTCTTTCTCTCCTTTTTTTCCTCTCTCTCTCTCTTTCTCTTTTTCTGTGAGGGAGATTATCAGCTCAGATGGCACTGATGCACTCACTAGTACTGCTGCAGGCAACAAGTAAGTCGGTGACAGTGCATCTGCTTGTCTGAGTTAGCTGATCAGCTCAGCCGGTGTGTAGGTGGGTGGGTGGAGCTGGGCTTCTCCTGTTCTTCTGTGTGTGTGTGGCTATATGCTCTCAGCAACCAGCAATTGATTCTGAGCTGCAGCTCCAAATGCCCACTCCTAGCAACATCCATGGGAAAGAATGCCACCGACAGTGGCTCCTTTGCTCAGGAGAGGTTGGAGAGCAGGAAAGATTGCTGTGGGGGAGCAGAAAGGAGTGTAGCTGAGTGTGGCAGGGGGGCAGTAACACCACTGAGCATGGCTCCAAGTTGGGGAATGGGATGGGGAGGGGGAGAGAGAGAGAGGGAGAGAAGGGATAAAAAGGGGGAAGAGAGTGAGCGCTTTGATTCCATACTCAATATGTGCTTCAACTCCACCCTCTGTGGAGCAAACATCTGTGATGTGTTCAGTATCCACTCCCAGAGACCCCTTTTGTCTCTCTCTCCTACATCAGCAATACGTCAGCATTGATCTCACTATGCAGTCGTAAAAATGGCATCTCATGACATCTAATGTATGATTGAATTCCAAAAGGTACTTGACACAAGTTGCCTTAGAAGGATTTTGCCACATTAAAACCCTGTTTTGAGGGTTTATTGGTCTGCAGCAATGTTTCAAGGTTTTAGTGATCAAAAGTATCATGTAATATGTATACCCTTTGAAAAACTGCTATTCTGAAAACTACAGGCCTTGGTGGAAGAAACCAGTGTTACACAGTTAAATCAAAAATGTTTTGAGGATAAAATATTAATGCACTGTTCCAGAAAACATGAGGAAAACAATTGTTTCCTTTATTGGTTTTGCCAAGGCATACATTGCTGAACTGAAACTCTTCAGCATAAATTTACATTTTTAAATGCATTATGAGGGAATATTACAGGGAAGCAAATTAAATCTTTATTAAAGTATTATTTTTCAAATGTACTGTGGTTTCAGATATTGATCTCCAGCTGTCACATTCTGTGGATATTGTCATTGCACAGCTAGGGAAACATTCTCTTTCAGAATAGCTGTTCCAAAAGTCTGCAACACTCTCTGCTTTTTCATCTTACAGTAATACCAGAAGATAAGAACTTTACCAGCTCCAGAAATGTGGGTTTCTGCTCTAAATATGTCCTTTGCTCTCAAGCTTCTAAAACAAATACCATTAGCAAAAGCGAGAGAAGTGGGCCATTGGCAACTTCAGTTCAGCTCTCAGATGGGCCAATTAAATTCAGTTTGGCTCTGAGAATTCAGCTGAACCACTTCTGCTCTAAATACAGTAAATGACATGGGGAAAAGCATACTGCAAATGAGGAGGTATAAAGCCTTGCGGTCTGCAGTTAATAATTATGTGTATATGTGTATTTATTATGAAAGTTTACTTGTTGTGGCTCATGTTGCCTTGCATTTACTGTGTACTTTTATGTCCGCGGTATTGAGACAGAGTCTGCAACCCAGTTGACCATCATGGCCCAGTGCTACGCTACAGTAATAGTTAATAATCATTGCTGAACTCAAGGCTTATAGCTCCTGTAGTTTGTGCTTTATCTCCATGCCAATTGCAATAGTTTCTTGGGCAATATACTGTAGGAATGTAAATGATATGATACCCCTCCAAAAATTATGCACCAAGACCATAAAAAGAAATGAATATACATTAAATTTAGGGCATTTCAGTATTCTTTCCAATACATCTGTGGTGTCCATCTTGTCCCTTCAAGTTTCCTATGTCCTTTTCTCTACTTGCACTTCTCCCTTGCCCTAACAACTGCATCCTCTGCAGTGATACACACTATACTCCTGCTCACCCAGGTGTGCTTTCTGTGTCCCCTTCCTGGGTTTGAACCCCTGACCCTCCACTCTGGAGGCTTACACCCTATCCACTATGCCATTCTAGCAGCCATTTTGGCTGTGTACTGTGTATTTTTCACTCCTTCTACCTTTCCTATCCTCTCTTGTCTGAAGCCACCCCTGATACGTTGACCATCTAGTTACCTATCACTAAACTTGCTCTCCAGTATGAGGTGGGCTATGCTACCACTTCTGGGAGCCTCACTGTTAGGCACCCTACTCCTTGTAGATTTTGATGCTTCCATATTTGCCATAGAACAGAAGCTCCTGTCCTGCCTTACCCTCTCCTTCACCCCTGATGTTCCCCCCATCCCACTGTCGGGTGGGAGGTTACCCCCATGGGACTTTCTTTTTTTGGATTTCTTTCCAAACAGAATGCCTGCTGTCTTGGCTTCCTCCTTTTCTCTACTACTATCCCCCTTCCACATTTTCCCATGGCATATCACCTGCTCTTCTCTTTGCTTCTACTAGCAGGAGACATTGAGACCAATCCTGGCTCCCCATGTACCGGCATTGTTCACTCAAATCCTATATGGAACTCCTCCTTTGGTTTGAAGTCCGTTCACTTCAACCTCTGCAGCCCTTCCTCCAAATTCATTGACCTTGAACCCTGGGTGGCCCTATACAGGCCACATGTGCTAGGCATCTCCAAAACATGGCTAAAACCCCATCTCTCTGATGCTGCCTACTATCTTCCAGGATACTCCCTGCTGAGGCATGACAGGCCTGGTAAGAAAAGGGGTGGTGGGGTGGCTCTCCACATCTATGAGCCTCTCTCTGCTACCCCAGTCCTCTGCTCTGACCCTAGCTCAGCCAATGAGTGGCTCCTAGTGGAACTGACCATAGGTGCAGCAAAAAAGATGTATGTGGGTTGCCACTATAACCCCCCTCCAGGACACCCAGCAGGTCTCACCACCCACCTTGAAGGGATGGGAAGGCTCTCCCCCACTAGGGACACCATCCTCCTTGGGGATTTCAACCTGGACTAGTTTAGTGCCCATGAACCTGATTATTCTAACCATCTCAAGCTCCATAACCTAGTCCAAATTATCACCATCCTCACCAGGCACAACCCTAGTACCCAAAATCATACACTTCTTGACTGGGTAATCACCAATAGAGAGGACAGGGTGCTTCTATTGGGAACTCTGTCAGATGCTATTAGCGAGCACTCCCAAATCTACCTGGTCTGGGCCTCTAAGACCAAGTGCCCACCCCCTAAACTACTCTCCTTCTGTTATTTTAATCATTCAGACATCCCCTTCCTCCTTAATGATGTTCCAGTGATAAACTGGTCAGCCTTTTACATCTTCTCTGACGTATCCGAGGCTGAGAGTTTCTTCACAACCACGCTCCTTCATCTCCAAAATCAACATTTCCCCCGACTACTCTCTGAGTTAGAGGTGGCTGTATGCACTGGGTTACCAAAGACCCCCGGACATGATAAGGGAAAGGGATAGACTATGGTCAGCTTATAAAACAGCCAGCTCCCCTGCCTGATGGAACAATTACCAGTGGCTATGAAACCTTTGTAAACAGTCAGCCCTTGCCAAAAAGCATGCCTTTTTTCAAGGCAAACGAAGGGACAGTCTTGGTGACCCCCATCACTTCTGGGGCGAGGTCATCTCATTACTCAGCCCATGCACTCATAACCCCATTATTCACCTTGACACTCCCTTCAGATGTCTGGCTGACCCCGTTGCTGTGGCTGAGGCCTTCAATAAAAAATTCACAGACCTGTCTGCCCTCTTTAGCAAGCTGCCACCCCTGGTGACCACTGGCTTCTCTGATCATACCCCCACCCATACCACTCAAACTCCTCCCCTTCCCTCTTTCTACTTCTGGACCATCACCCAAAGGGACACTGCCAAACTGCTGAAGAGCCTGCCTAGCTGTGGCAGCCAGGGCAGTGATGATCTTTTCCCTGTTATGCTTAAACTTATATCACCTGCCATCTTAAAACCACTCACCTACCTCTTTAACCTGGCACTGACTACCTCCTCAGTGCCCAGCCCTTGGAAGCATGCCAGGGTGGTCCCAATTTTTAAGACTCGTGACCTGCTATCCCCAGATAACGATCAGCCTATATCCTTGCTCCCCCACCTTAGTAAACTCCTAGAAAGGATTGTTCACTGACAACTGTCTGACTATATTGAAACACACAATCTACTGTCCAGACAGCAACACAGTTTCTGTAAACATCATTCCACCACATCTGCCCTCACCCTGTTTACCATTCATAGTCTTTGGAACATGGACCTTGGAAGAGCAACGGGTGCCATATTTGTCGACCTGTCTAAAGCCTTCGACCTGGTCGACCACACCCTGTTGCTGTCCTCCCTCCACACCCTTGGCTTCTCTACTGAGACCACTCGGTGGTTCCAAAATTACCTTTCAGATAGATCTCAGTTGGTATGTGTAGGACCTTCTACCTCCCCCGCTCTCTCAGTTGCTACTGGTGTAACCCAGGGCTCCATCCTGGGACCACTCTTATTCTCCCTGTTTATAAACTCTCTCCCCTCTGACTGTCTCACTTGTGATGCCCTGTTTATGGAGATGACCTTGTCCTCTTCACAAGTGACAAGGCTCTTGAGAATATATCCAGGGTTTTATCCGATAACTACTCTGCGGCGCACACCTGATTTCATTCACATTACCTAATTGTTAATGCTATAAATATTTAGGGCTGACACTGGATAAATATCTGACTTTTGATTTACATATTACAAATATCTCTAGCAAGCTAAAGAGGTTATTGGGATTCTTTTACAGGGACAAAATATTATTTAATTTGAACGTCAGGAAATTGTTGGTTACTTCTATGTTTCTATCAGTATTGGACTATGGAGATACTGTATACAAGAATGCTAGGAATCATTATTGAGTTCTTTAGATACTTTACATGACAGTGCTCTAAGGTTTATAACAAATTTGCCTAACAGAACTCACTGTTGTGTGTTGTACCGAGAAACAGATCTTTCTTCATTATCTGATTGACAAGATATTCATTGGAATACGTTTGTCTATAAATTTATTATACAAACCCCTCCAGAATGTCTATTTAATTTAATAAAAATTAAACCAGTGCAACATCATTTCTTAAGATCTGCATCTCAGACATCATTATATGATCCGAGATGTAAAACTAGTTTTGGGGATAGAACCCTATCAGTATTAGTACCCAGAACATGGGACAGAATATCTAAACAGCTAAAGGTGTCTACACTGTTGTCTTTAGAACACTTTAGAGCACCTCTGGCCAACTTATATAACAAGCATTGTAACTGCTATGGATAATTTATGTCATCATACAGTATGTAATGTTTTATGAATGATTATTGTACACTTTTTTATACAGCAATTTATGATGTTTGTATTTGTATGTTTATACTGTATTTATTGCTATGTCATGTTAATTGCTGGATGCATCTGAAAAAGAGATAATTTATTTCAATTTGTTATCCAATAAAGTTGAAAGTAATGCTAGAAAAATAATTCCATACTATTTAGATCTAAACCCTTCCTCTCTAAGGTCGCCAAGGCTGGATCCACCCTCTCAGTAGTCTCACCAGATAACACTGTACTTGAAAATGTACAAACTTTCAAATATCTGGGAGTTATCCTGGACCTGTCCCTCTCCTTTTCCGATCATATCTCCTCTGTTATCCACCGTATTAACCAGAAACTTGGTGCGGCCTATCGGGTAAAGTCACTCCTGACCAGGGAAGCCCATTTAGCCATTGCCCAAGGCAACCTTATACCCTTTATTGACTATTGCTACCCTATTTACTCACACACATCCTCAGCCTTGTTTGCGCGCCTCTGCTCTACGTACAACAACATATGTCATTTCACTCTCCTCGCACCATATTCCACTCACCACTGCCACCTCTACCAGACTCTTGGCTGGCTCCCACTACACTGCAGATTTGATTACAGGCTTGGCTGCCTCCTGGACAGCGCCATCAGGCATGGCAAAGCCTCCCCTTGTATATCTCTCCTCAAGACCAGAACTCCCTTGAGGTAGCTGCGTGCATCCTCTGCCCCCCCTCCAGATATCCTGAAAGTCTCCTCGTCTGTGGGTAACAGAGCATTATCTGTAGCTGCTCCAACTCTATGGAACAGAATCCCCACGCCCATCTGCTCTCTAGATTCTATGTCACTTTCAAGACACATCTCAAATCCTGGCTGCTTGATGAGGCCACATGCCATTGCTAGCTTGGATAACCCCCCACCTTTATGACTTTTCCATCCTGGGCTGCTTTGGCCTCCCCTGCCCTCTCTCATTTCTTTGGACTCCTTTCTTACATCCCTCACTACCTGCTTCTCAGGCTCTCCTACTTGGCTATTATATATTTTTTTTTTACATCATGCATTAATTTGCACGTATCCTTTGTAAATAATTGCACAATAATTGTTGCTTATCATGATGTACTGATTGTTTTTTTTTTTTTCAGGCTGTTAATAATTATGTTACTTTCTTTGTTCAACAATGATGTCAGTATTTCCACTTTGTTCACCAATGATGTCTGTCTATCCACATGGCTTGTACTCATTGTATAACTTGTCACTACCTCTGTAACTGCTGCCTGTGTGGCCCAGGTCATGCCTGAAAATGGTCCCCTGGATCAGTGCACTTACGCGGTTACCAAAGACTGGAATAAATAAATAAATTAAATACATATTTTAAAATCCATGGATAGAGTTTTGTTGCTGACTCTTTATTTTTCTTCTTTTTTATGTTTTAAGTTATTAGCCCTTAGGCTGCTGACAGAATTAAAAAGGATAGTAATTCTGGACTGATATATCAGTCCACAGCACAGCAAAGGTTAACATACATTAAACTTAATCTGAACAGCTGCTGCCTACTGGTAGTGAATGTTAACTTGCAGTTAATTGACTCTGTGAGTATGGAATGCAGAACTGTGTACTCATTTCACTTCCATCCCACCTATTGTGGTTGTGATGGAGTGATGGGTATTACTTAGCTGGTAATGTGTCTGTGTGACACACATGACTTTGTTGGCTTCTTGATGATGACACTTTGAAAGTCGTTACAGTGGATCATGAGGAGGGTTTGTGCTGGAGGCATGCATCTGAGTAGCCTTGTTCTACTGCTACTGCAGGTAGTGGTGAGCCAGACATTGGTGCCAGTGGGATTACAGAGATGTGCCACCAGGAGCTGTAGAAGTGGGAATAGTTAAGTTGATCCATGATATACTGAATTTGAGAAAGGCTTAGAATTCATGACTCTCTGCATGTAGCATTAAGTGTTGTGGTGGAGCAATATTCCCAGTTGCAGTGAAATATCTTTCAAAAGTGAACAATGTTGGAGAGATCTGAGAGCATACAAAGCCACTTTGGCAAGTGGTGGCCAAAAAGTATTTCATTGAATCACTATTTCTGTTACACCGAGGCTGAGCTAGATAAGTCTGCATCATGTACTCTGATAACATGCCTGAGTCTTCCTGACAAAAAGGTCAGAATGGCACTAGCATTCAGTATCCCAAAGCTCTCAAATGTCCCACCCTCATTGTCTCAGGAGCTCATGCCTGGAACTGGCACCCCAAGAAGACAGCAGAAGAGGAGGAGCAGTATGCTTTTAAATTGCATTTAATAAACAAAATTCATCAGAAGATAAGGCTTGTGATCAATAAGTGATAATAAATAGTACTGTGATAATAATATAATGTGATAGCAATTTGTAAACTTTTATTACTTTTTATTGGTATTTATCATATATTGCATATTATTTACGTAAGCCCCCCAACTCTGTTGGACTTGCCTTTGCTGGTCCATTTTCTCTGCAGTGCCATTGATTGGAATGCCTGCTTTCTGGTGGGTCAGCAGGCTACACATGCACAGTTTGAGCATCAGGTTGTTTGCAGCTGTGGCGGTTACTGGGGTGGTCCCCTGGTGTCACCAGAATGGAGTCCAGACATCTTGAGGAATAGCTAGAGGAGCCCCAGTTTTGTTTTATTTCAAGAGCACCAGTAGCACTAAGACTTGGGAGTTATGAATATTAAAGCCAGCTTATGAATATTAATGAGCCCGCTTGCTGCATAGGGAGAATGGTTTTCTGCAGCAGTGACAGGAGGGGAGATAAAAGAAAAGTTTAAACCCTGCATCTGGGCTAGTGGTTGAGGGTACTGCTACATGTTTGTGGGGGGATAAAAATGTTGAAAAGGATTAATGAGGCTGAAAAATGTATTTAAATGTGGGGACATTAAATGTGGGGACTCTGTGGGGACTGAACACCAGCAGCCATACTTGTGACCCCTAACTCCTGAACCAGCCAATAGGAGAGCCAGGATTGTACCAAAGGACTATGGGACTATACCTGAGACTCTTGGGAATAAAAACAGGGACATTTCTAGGTGCCAAACCAGGGGACCAATGGGGCACTAAGGGAGATCAATGAATATAAATTTGTCAGAATGGCAACTGCATGGACCAATCAGGAGCTGGTTAGAGCTCCCAAACACTAGAGACTTTTTTTGTTCAGAGTTCAGTCCATCGGGACCCCCTCCTGCAGGAGGGTGGGGCTCCAGTCACAACAGAGAAAAATGTTTCTTTTCAGCCTAAAGATGAATATGCCTGAGGGTTGCCAATTTCCTGTCCCTCACAAGCCTGAGGATTTGAAGGCTTTTGCTATGAGAGAGCTGTGAGCTCACTTCCATCCAGCTGTGAGAGAGCTGTAAGTGACTGAAACCAGAGTGGTGGCAGCACTGTGGGGGACTGTGACTTTAGAGGCTATGGTTTCTTTTGGAAAAGAGAAAAGTTTTAACATTTTAAGGACTGTGTATTTGCTCCTTGGTCTGTCAGCCATGAAGAAGGACAAGCTACACTGAGCCTTTATGAAGTTATGCTAAAGTTGATTGGCGAGCTGCTGCTCCACAAAAATGTCTGCCTGATAACTGCTGTGTGAAGGAAACTTTGGTTTCACTCCAGAGGGGGAGCCTGAGATTCAATAAGAAAGGGTCTGGAGCTTGCCTTTAGGTCAGAGGACTCTGCCATGGATATTCCACCCGAGGGTACTGGCCTGTTGGCCTGAGATTCTGCTACTGGCCTGTTGGCCCAAGATTCTGCTACCTGCCTGTTGGCCCGAGATCCCACCTGAAATCAAGGCCTTCATTGAACAGTTCCTGTGAGGGCAACAGAGCTGCGGTTCATGTTTAGCAGAGAAGCTGCTACTTAAGCTGCTGTCTATCAATTACTCTCGTGTGATTCAAAGACAAGGACACCTTTCCCACCAGCACTATGTCAGCTAAGTATAAGTGTTCGACGATGGGATTACAAATGTTTACTTCTACTCCAAGTTGCTTTGCCTTGTGTTATTTTTGCACTTAGGGCCCCAACCTGTGGCATTGCATGCCTGCCACTGTAGTGTGGTACCCCAAAAGAGATTCTGGGACAGGTTTGGTACCAGATGGGTGGGAGCTTGAGAGAAGTTACATTGGCCATTCGTAATGGTATTACAGATATAGACACTGGTATTGAGAAGTGTTGCATAAAAGCCTAACCTAACCTTATTTTCTCACAGCCAAGTTGCCAGCCCCTTTTCCTCTTTCCTTCCCCCAAAAATAAAACTTGTTTATGTTTATGGTAATTGCCATCTTCAGGACTGTTTTTGGATACTGTACTCTGTTTGGGGATTGTCTGAAGGGGGCGGGAGATGAAAGTATTGTTCCTGGGGGAAGGAGAAAAGTCACGGTTAGGTTGCCCAAGTCCCCAGGTGGAGGTACCACACTTTAGAAGGTATAGTGAGTTTCAGTCCTGTCTTTTAAGAACCCATTCCAGCCCCCTCAAGTAATCAGGAGGGCCCCAAAGTCGGCACTCAGGACCGGCCAACAAGGCTACAACCCTGCCCTACATAATGGAGGATCACCGTTGGGATTAGTGCCTCTGGTAACCATCCCCAAAACTGTATTTTTCAGTGAAGAAAGTTCTAAAACCTTCTCTTTGTGAATGGTATAGGGAAAAGTGGGCAGTTGTGTATTGGGGATAGTCAGATATGTGATGTCTAAATTAAAAAATGACATTGTGATTCTAAAATCAAAAAATATGATTTGCAGAATGGATGTAGAGGCCTTAGTGGGGGACTGGTGCCAAGATTAAAAGGACCCCTGTTATTCCTGAACAGGTCTTGTGCTGGTCACAGCACCCTGGGGTAGGGCGACATGCACCCTACTTTTATGGAAGAAGCGATAGTGCCCTGAAAGCCTGTCATGGCTGTTCACCTCTTCTAATGGAAATCTATGATCACCCGCATTGCTTCCATTGAAATCCCCCTGCAAACAGCCTGCCTGGTGGTGCTGAGGGTTGAAGCGCTGGATGCCACACCTCATGCTATGCTGGTAACCCATGTTCGGGAATGTGCACGGGCTGCTGGGGGTTGGCAGGGGAGGGAGAGGATCAAGCATCTGGAGGACAGCTCTCCTCTCCTGGGGAGGGTGGGCTGGTACTCCCACCAAATGACTACCCCAGGTGGAGGCCAGAGGGTTGTATGGGTCAGAGGGGCCAGAAGAAGGGAGGGTGCTGCGGGACTTTTGTGGATGCATACATGCCTCTACATGCACCATCCTGTGTGTGCACCCCAGCAATGGGAAGGGAGAAAATGGCAGAAAAACACCCCCGGCTGCGGATGACAACTGACCTCTCTCAGGCTGTGCACCCAGCGACTGGGCAAGGGTAAGTCCTGGTGATACTGGGGTGACAGGGCTGGGGAGGTCAGTCAGAAGGGGGCAGCCAGGGGTAAAGGAGCATAAAGTACAAATAAAAAAAAAATAAAGAAAAAAGAAATCCCCCTGCAATTGGTACACAAGCATGTAGTTTCAGTAATCTATTCCCCGTGGGCTGAAAAAAATGGAAAGAGTGGGAAATGTCTAGAAAGTTGGTAATGTAATTGTATGACTGCTACTGATTTTAAGATATGCTTTACTAGACAGAAAAAGGTGTCTAGTAAGAACTAAACTGGAATGTATTCTGCCTGAATTGTTTTGTCTTTAACTGTAATTGGCTTGGCAAGGACGGCAAGGGCTTGGGGGGGGTATGTAAGCCCAACAACTTTGTTTGGCTTACCTTTGCTGGTTTCATTTTGCCACGGTGCTGCTGATCGGAATGCCCACTTTCCAGCAGGTAGATGGGCCGCACATGTGTAATTCAGGCATCGGGTTGTGTGCCACTGCGGTGATTATTGGGGTGGTTTCCTGGTGTTCCCGACCTTTTTAGTCACAAGAATGGTGTCCAGGCATCTGGAGGAACAGCTAGAGGTGCCCCAGTTTTGTTGTATTTCAAGAGCACCAGTAGCACTAAAACTTGGGGGTTAGGAATATTAATGATGGCTTATGAATATTGATGAGCCTGCTCACTGCATAGGGGGAACAGTTTTTTGGCAGCAGTGACGGGCAGGGAGAAAAAGGACAAATTTAAACCCTGCATGTGGCAAGTGGTTGGGGGTACTGCCACATGTTTGTGGGGGATAAAAATGTTGAAAATAATTAATGAGGCTGAAAAATGTATTTAAATGTGAGGATTCTGTGGGGACCGAACACCAGCAGCCATACTTGTATGAGTGCAGATGTTAATAGTACTAAGTGTTAAATCAGTACAATATTGCAATAGTGTAATCATTAATTTAAATTGTATTTTAAATTCTGCTTTTGATTATCCTATGATCTGATACAGCAACACAATATTTTGTACAGTGTAGGCACAATAGTGTAGCCATTAATTTAAACTGTATTTTAATTTCAGCTTTTTGATTATCCTATGATCTGATACAGCAGCACAATATTTTGTACAGTGTAGGCACAAATTAATTGGGGGCTTCAAACTCTGACATGAACTGTATTAGCAGCTTTTTATTTGGGATAGTGAATACAGAAATCTAACTTGTTGCTTTACACTTTGCCTTCCTTTTCCACATCCTGATTTCAATCTATTACCTTGTCTTTCTACTCCCTGCATTAACAGTGTAATACGCTCACTGATTAGACTCTATTCTTAACTTCGTTACCCCCTACTGGCTCTCTGTCTTTGTCTCTCCATCTGCCCTTGCAAATCCTCCCACAGATTACTGCCCTGATCTGAACCCTCCCTCTGTTTTATTCTTTTTTAAGTACTGTTTTTGTTTCTCTCCATTCTGCAGATCAGCCCTCGAATGGGCTTACACTGAGCAGCCCCTGACTGGGCGCTTGTTATTAGCGGTGCGAATTACTGTAGCAGCTGCCATCCGCTTGAAAACCCGCTCCTGTTCAAGCTCCAGTAGATCCCGCCAGCGCTTTGTGCCGGCTCCCCACCCTCCCCCCATCAGCCTGCCCTATATGGACACCAACTTAAATAGCTGAAGGTGTCACATGACTTCCATAATAATAACAAACAGATAAGTTCTCCATTAGCCCATTATATTCTTGTCTACTAGGGGTGCTTGCTTTTGCCCTCTCCCTGCAATGGCAAAGTTTCCACAGTTAGCTGACAGTGCAACTGATTACACACGGCTACTACATTTATATAGATGCATCCTAGCACTCCCTAAGCCCATTCTTATTATATATAATCATTTGATGCTCACCAAATTGACTTACAAAGTTAACTCGTACACCATTAATACAGAGTTAGTTCACTTACCCTGTTACCTCATCACAATCAAAGATGCTCATCATCCTTATGCTTCTTCTGTACCCACAAATGATTGCTGTAACAAATCAGACTGCAGCTTCACAGTCTAACTCTAACGTTCATCTACCTTTTAATTTTTTTACCCAACCCAATCCTCACTGACAGTGGAACTTAGCTAACATTGTGCTAACATTTTCCATTACCCTTCCTTATCCAACTTCAATCAGACCATTAATGCTTTTGTGCGCAACAGTGAACTATCACTTACTTCCTACTAAACAATGATTTCTTGCAATGCAAGACCGGCACAATCAGCATAATAAATTACTTAAAATTATTACAGAAACCTACATTCAGCAAATAATAGTACTGCTTCTCCTCTGCTCAAAGAACATAGAGCTTAACCCTGGCCCTATTACTCCATTACAATCAGCTACTGAGTTTCTCTCTGTTAAAGGACTAAAATTGATGCTTGTTAACATATGCAGTATACAAAAGAAACTAACAGATGTGCAAGCCTGGGTGGCTTACACCAGCCCGAATAGTTTAGTATTGACAGAAACATGGCAAAAGGAAACCATTAATTATCAGGCCATATTCCTCCCATCCTATTCTCTGTACCGAGCAGATAGACCCACTAGGGAGGTGGCATGTCCATTTATGTTACGGAGAGATTTGCCACTACTATTCTGCATTCTGTTTGAAAGCCAAGGGAATTTCAAACATGGAATTTATCAACTTAATTGAGTGCTACAGGCCTCCCTTCGCAGGCCTGTATCTGCTATCCCACCTATGCCAATTCCTGAGTGATAATAACAATGAGTCTCTAATACTGGGTGACTTGAATTTGGATTGACTCAGTGCTAAATCCAATCCTTTAAAACAGCTGTGTGATGAAATGGGACTGGCTCGGATCATCACAGGTCTCACCAGACCAAATCCCAAACAACAGGCGGAGTCTCTCTTAGATGTAAGTCTAACAAACAGGCCTCACAAAATTACCCACGAAGCTATTCTACATAATGCCTTCAGTGACTACTACATTGTGGTGTGTGTTAGAAACTTATGCAAACAGGTAACTGACAGCAAATTTATTTCTAATAGATCCTTCAAGAAGTTTAATCCAGCTAATTACATGGCTTACCTGAGAGACATTAATTGGCAAGACTTCTATTTAGCCCGTTCCATCAAGAAAGCTGCTTCTATCTTCAACTCCACTCTTACTGATATTATAAATAAACATGGCCCTATGGTCAGCTATAGAATCAAACAGGCATCCTGTCCATGGTTTAACAGGGTTATTAAAAAAGCCCTGCACAAAAGGGACAAATTGTGGGCAACTGCCTGTCAGTCTAATTTCTCTGCTGACTGGCCTGCTTTTAGAGCATGTTGTAACACTTGCACTAAAATGATCAGAAATACAAAAGAGTCATATTTCTTAAACTTACTTGAATCAGCAAAAGGAAATCCAGTAAAAATCTGGCATACTTTTAAATCTGTAGAGGGTAGCAAAGCACTTCCATCACTGCCAAATAAAATAATTTACAGGGTACTCCTGTACCTGATAAAGACATAATATTAAACAAGCTAAATGAGCATTTTGCGATGGCAGGGCTTGCTTTTGATTCATCCAAGGCAGCTGCATTACGGCATAATAATCCCCAAACAACTACGACAGGCAATCCACTGTTTTATACCCCCTTTACCTTCTCTGAAATTACCTTTAAGCAAGTTGAAGAGCAACTGCTTAGGCAAAACACTAAAAAGAGTGTAGGTGTGGATGATACAGACCCCTTCGTTTTAAAACTGGGCTATCATTACCGTACAGCTTTGATTACTCATTTATTTAATCTATCATTAGTTCAGGGCAATGTACCACAGGTCTGGAAGGTAGCTCATCTGTTACCTCTCTACAGGCCTAAATAATAAATAGAGCGGCCCAAGGGACGAACCGGGCAATTATCAGCCAGTCAGTCTCACTTCCATAGTGGGCAAGCTTATGGAGATGATACTGAAGGAGAGGCTGGTGTCATTTCTAGAGGACAATTACCTCCAGGATGTGAGGCAGCATGGGTTCGTATTGGGGAAGTCCTGTCAGACTAACCTAATACAATATTATGACTGGGTAACAAGAGAGCTGGATGGGTGCCATGCTGTGGATGTCCTCTACTTGGATTTCAGCAAGGCCTTCAATTCAGTACCTCATGGGTGGCTTGAGGGGAAGATAACTGGTGTGGGAGTGGGGGCAATGATAGCAAACTGGATTACAAACTGGCTGCGTGGGAGGCTACAACGGGTGGTGGTGGAGATTCTCAACACCTAGACCAGTGATGAGCGAGGTGCCGCAGGGCTTGGTGCTGGGCCCGGTGCTGTTTGGGCTCTTCATCTCAGATATTGCACACAGAGTGGTGAGCAGGGTAAGCCTGTTCACAGACGATACCAAAATGGGTGCAGTAGTGGATGAGGAGGAAGGATGAAAGCAACTGCAGGGGGACCTAATCAAACTGGAAGAGTGGTCGGAGAGGTGGCAACTGGGGTTCATAGAACATAGAAACATAGACTTGGACAGCAGATAAAGACCGCTTGGCCCACGTAGTCTGCCCATTTCCCTACCTACATGATAAGCTACAGATCCTAGTTAACCACCAGCCTGTTTCTTCCTACCCCCACAAGAATTGCCTTATGTCTGTCCCATGCATTCTTGAATTCTCCCACAGTTTTAGACCCCACAGCCTCCTCAGGAAGGCTGTTCATGTGTCCACCACCCTCTCTGTGAAAAAATACTTCCTCACATTGCCCCTGAGTCGTCCCCCCTCTATCTTCAAATTGTGTCCTCTTGTTCTTGCACATCTCTTTTCTGAAAGATGCTACCCTCTTGGACTTTGTTGATTCCACTGAGGTACTTAAAAGTTTCTACCATGCCCCTCCTTTCCTCAAGGGTATATATATATATATATATTAAGCTCCTTTAGTCTCTCCTCCTATGGCTTCTCTTGCAGACCCTGCACCATTTTAGTTGCCCTCCTCTGGACTGCCTCCATTCTGTCTATGTCCTTGCGGAGATGGGGTCTCCAGAATTGGATGGAGTACACCAGATGTGGTCTCACCAGCTGTCTGTACAGAGGGATAACAACTTCCTGTTTTCTGCTGGTGATGCCTCTCCCTATACATCCCAGTATTCCCCCAGCCCTCCCTACTGACTTCTCACATTGCTTGCTAACCTTAAGGTCATCTGATATGATTACCCTCAGGTCCCTTTCCATTTTTGTTGCTGTTACTCCCTCCCCCCATTGTGTAATCTTCCCCTGGGTTTTTGTTTCCCAGGTGCATTTTGTTGCACTTCTTTGCATTGAATCCAAGCTGCCATATTTCTGACCATTCCTCCAACCTTGCCAAGTCCCTTCTCACCCTTTTCATGCCTCCTTGTGTATCAACCCTGTTGCAGATCTTTGTATCATCTGCAAAGAGGCATACTTTTCCTTCCAGTCCCTCTGCAATGTCACTTATAAAGACATTAAAAAGGACTGGACCCAGAACTGAACCCTGCGGTACCCCACTAGTAACCTCTCTTTCTTCAGAGTGGACTCCATTTACAATTACCTTCTGTGTCCTGTTGTCCAGCCAATGTTTTACCCAGGCTGCCACCCTGGGACCCACTCCCAGGCTGGTTAATTTGATTATTAATCTTTTGTGTGGGACAGTGTCAAATGCCTTGCTAAATTTTAGGTAGGCCATGTCCACAAACCCTTCCTGGTGTACTACATTGGTCACCCAGTCAAAGAAATCAATTAGATTCGTCTGACATGACCTTCCTGCTGTGAACCCATGCTGCCTTGGGTCCTCTGCCCCACTTTCCTCTAGGGAATGTGAAGAAGTGTAAGGTTATGCACTTCAGGGCAAATAACCCAAGGAGAGAATACTGATGGGGGGGGGGTGAAGCTGGGGATCACTGAGGAGGAGAAGGACATAATGGTGATGGTAAAAGGGAGCATGAACAATTCTGCCCAATTCAGGAAAGTAGCAGCGAAGGCGAACAAGATGCTGGAGTGTATAAAGAGGGAGTTCTCATCCAGGTGGAGGGAGATGATCTTGCCCCTCTACAGGTCACTGGTCAGGCCGCACTTGGAGTATTGTGCGCAGTTCTGGAGGCCATACCTGAGGCAGGATATCAAGCTACTGGATGAAATGCAGTGGAGAGCAATGAGGATGACACAGGAAATGGAAGGGAGAGACTACAAGAAAAGGCTGGGGGAAATTAATATGTACACTCTGGAGGAGAGGAGGGATAGGGGAACATGATCGTAACTTTTGAGTATCTGAGAGGAATCAAAAAGGATGAAGTCAACAGGGTTTTTAAACTGAGGAAGGGAAGAGACACTAGAGGGCATAGGCTAAGAATAGAGGAGGAAAGATTTAGGAGGGAGATGAGGAGGCATTACTACACAGAGAGAGTGGTGTTGAAATGAAATGCCCCACCAGAGAGGGTGATATCATGCAAAACTGTGGGTAGCTTTAACTCACTGTGGCCTCATGAGCTCCTTGAGAGATTCACCACTTGTGGCCTGTATACTTTTAAAGCGACTTACCACGTTCTGTGTCAAAGTGGTAGCAGCATCGTGTTCAACTTCTTTGCCCAATTCTAGCTGAATATCAATTCAGTTTTATTCTGTTTTACCTCAAAATGCCAAATTTTAGTTAATTCCGAGCCGTGTGTGTCTCGCAAGTTTTTTTTCTTTGTCTTGAGTTGGTGCATGCGCATTGGATGGGCATCCGCGAGTGTCGTCACTTCAGGGACGGCGTTCCCACTGCACTTTCGAGCTGGCTGTTCATTCAGCATTGGGAGCAGCAGCTGCGGCACTTCTTTTGAATCATTTTCTATTTTCAGCCCATAATTGGATAACATTTGCCAGCGATTTCGTTTTGCTGTTATTTGTCATTTAAACAGTTTGCTCTTATATTGTGTGATGAGGCAGACGGGGTTCTAGGCAGTAGCATAAGTGGCATGTAAACTGAGTTTCATGGCTGTGTTTTCTGTGTGTGTGTAGGTGGGGGGGGGGGGTTCCTGCAGACATTCATGACATTAGCCTGAGTAAGCAACAAGAAAACGCTGCATTTCATCAGCACAATATTCGTTGACCACTGCAGTCGGATTGTAAGGGGACAGTATGAGCTGTACAGAGACATGTATGCACCCGCGTAAGCTGTGGTGCGCTGGCATGTGAAGTCCGTTTTTGAAACTGCTTACATTCTGGTAAAACACTGATTAGAAGCCAGGTGCATGACATAAGAACAACAGGGTGCAATAATCATGTGGGTTTTGTGAACAGCTAAAGTCAGAACTGGGGCAATAAGTTCCCTGACTGCATTCGCACATCCATCCTTTGCTACAGCTGTTTAGGGTTACTACCTGTCCCTATTTACGCAGGAACGTCCAGATTTCTGCAGCCGTGTCCTGCAAAAAAATACAAGAAAAAGACTACATGTCCTGCAATTATAGTAGCAAACAATATTTCCAGACAGACTTCCCTCTAAACGTTGCAAAGCTAAAATAGCTTGAAATCATTAGAAACGCTAGGACCACCTATAAACCTGCAACACTTAGTCTGAATTTTGATTGTTTTGTGGCAAGTCTACTGCATTGATTGAGGTACATATCGCCCTGCGAACCATCATGTTGCAGTAAGCAATGTCCTACTTTGGGCTTCTTGAAAGGTGGTAACCCTACAGCAGTTCTCTGTCTTTATTACAAAACCCTCTTTGTCAGTAACTAGGAACACAGCTAATTGGGCCAAGTACCATTGATTACTTCTCCAGCTTGTTAAATCCTCATACTGTCTGTTGATATTTTCTAATTTGTTTTTTGTTACACTGTGGCCTGCAAAACTGTTTCTTAGTAGCTCTGTAATCTCCTTTTTCAGTGTGTGTGGCCGGGTAACTCTGTGCTTCTATTACTGGCATTCGCTGTATATATTGTTGTTTGTGGTTTTTCATTTTTACTCTTCACAATGGTTAATTATTGTGTTGTTGCAGGCTGCTGTAATACTCCCTCCACAGATATTTCACTATTTGACTTTCCAAATCATGCTAGGTCACCCACACATTTTAAAAAGTGGGTGTCCTTTGTTCTTTTAGACCGTGAGTGGGACTGGCAATCTTCTGTTGCCACCACTATTTGTTCTGCCCATTTTGCCTCTGAATGCTTTACCAATGCCATGCAATTTGAATTCAAGTTTTGTAAGTCACTGAAATTAGCCAAGGGTGCAATCCCAACAGTACGCCCACTAATTGCGCTGAAACAGTTGTTGTCATCAAACCCATATAAACGTGTTCATTACAAAAGCGCGAAAGCAGAAGACAAAGCAAAACGCCGCAGTCAAGCAAAAGACAAATTGATGGCCTCCAGGGTATGTATGATGCTATTATTATCAGTGTGCCCTTGTGCTCTTTCATGTGCTTGTGATCTGTTATGTTACCGTGTGCACATTGTGTTTCTCTATGTCTGCCTACATCCATGGTAGTGTGTGATTTGCAAACTATGGCGCATTTGTGCCACAGCGTGCCCATGCCCTGTTTTAAACCAGTTTGTTCTGTTCCCCTATCTAACGGTTGCCCACTGCCAACCCCCACACACACACACACAGACATCATGCTGTGGTCCAGTAGGTCATGGTCTGTGCCTGCATGCAATGTATTACACATAGAACCACCCAAGTGGATGGCAGATAGAACTATGTATGCCCTTTCCGATATTTACTGTTTGATCATATTGATCATATTGCCCTGGCCTACTTTCTCTGCTCCACTGTATAGATCTTGTTGATTCACAGTCACTGCTGACCTTAGGCGTACCAATCTCCCTTCAAATGTGTTTTTCTCAGTCTTGGACCACCCACACAAGACCAGGATTTGTATTTACCAATCACTGGTTATTAACTTCACTGTGTGTGAGTGATGGGATCGCATGCATGAGAGACAGGGATTTGTGGGAAGGCAAGATGTGGGGGAAGACAGTGGCTCAGTGCATGCAGCATATAGCTTGTGCATCTGGACATGGTCCAGGATTGTTCCGACAGTGCAGGTCAGCTGGTCAACTCCGCCATGTAATATGCTGTATCCTGTGCTTGTATCCTGTCCTTCTGAGTTCTTAATCAGGAGTCATTGATCAATCTAGGGGTGTAAGATCTACTAGATATAAGTGACCACCCAACAGTTTTTTTATTCTTTTTCCATTTTCCACACAGCTTGTTCGTGATCACGCCTGTGAGGGTCGCTCAAGCCATGATGATCAAGCCAGTGCAACTACTGTTGTAGCAGCCACGGGGCCCTTGCAACCTGGCATGGATGTCGAAAGCACGGTCAGTACGGCTATATATGTGACCCACAAATTTTCAGAGCTTTCTCTCCCACAGGGCTATACAGACCATTCATTCTGCATCCAATATTTTTTATTGCTCTCTTTACTTGCAGGCCGCCAGAGATGCCGAAACTACAGAGGTTGTTGACACAACACCAGAAGGCCATATCATTTGGGTTCTCACTCCAGGATTGCATCAGCTACCTCATACAAGCCAAGTGACTTCAAGGCATGATCATCCTGATGCCCAGACTGTTACTAATAAGTGTGTGAGTGCAGAAACCCAGACAGCCATGCACAAGAAAGCAAAAGGTGAGTCCCCTTTTGCGCAGTCTACAGTGTCTATAGCGGGCAACATGTCAAACGGCCGTGGGTCTACACCGTGTTATTGGTTTCTTCTTTTGGTCATAACATCAATGTCCAAACAACTCTTCTCTGCTAGATGCATTGCAGCACCATGCTATATAGAGCCTATATTGTATTTTTGCAGTTTATAGTGTTACACACATGCATGCTTTGCTAACCGTGTCTGTATGGACCTATGGTGTAATATTTCATTGTGTGCATAAGTTATGTATGCGTTAGGTGGTTAGATTACTACTACTACTACTACCTACAACCATTTGAGTCATAGACTCATTCCCAAATGCTCCATGTCAGAACAAAACATAGACATTCACACAATACCCATCGACTTACAGTGGGTGAGCAGTCGTACAGGGTATATGTACAGGGAGGATTGGTTAATGCATATACATGTGTTAGCTAAAACAGGGTAGAGCCCGTGACATATTTACCTAATGATCAGTTACGAGGGCTGTATGCTACAAATAGTGAGTGTTCTCTTCACTTGCATGCCACCACATACACAGAGTGTGCTCCACTGCCAGGCAAACGGTTGGTGTGTTGCAGGATCCACAAATGCAGAAATCCACATTTCTCAGTGCTCTACAGAAAGGGGTCATTTCTAGTGGTGGGTCACAGGTTTCAGTACAGTGTCCATTCCTTTCTAAGGTGATTATGAGCGTCATTGCCGAGGGACTGGAAGTAGAAGTATGCCAATTGGCAGATGACACAAAGATTTCAAACAGGGTTGATACACAAGGTTGATGGAAAGGATGAGAAGGTACCTGTCAAGGTTTGATGAATGGTCAGAAGTATGGCACCTTGCCTTCAGTGCAAATCACTGCGAAGTAATGCATCTGGAAAATCAAAACCAAAACCTGGGAATTGTACTGGGTGGGGGGCATCCTTATGTGCCGTGCAGTTCTGTATTTCTGTCTAATGCTACTTCATTTTACAGGTGTCATGGCAAAGCTGAAGACTGTTTCAATTGGTATTCAGTGTGACTTGCTCAATGATCAGACCATGCAGCTGCACAAACACCTGCAGCACAGCAATGCCTGCTGCTCGACACCTATCAACACGTCCTTGTCATCGGTATTGGATCCCGAGAATGCAGACAACGAATCGGAGTACATTCCTGGTGATGACTCCATCCTTGAAGCTGGGAACGATCAATCATTGGACATTGATAGGTTTGTATTTCTTCATAGCTTCATAGGCATTGCACTCATTTTAAATGTGTTTCGACTCAGTGCATTATTTTGATGGTATGTGCTGGATTATACAGTGATCCTTCTATGACTCTGTTGGCGGCCTACTACCCACACTGCTGTAGTATGGACCTACCACTTCTGCCTGTTCCAACACTTCCATCCAGTTCTTGCTCACACGACCCCTGCATTTCATCTATGCCACAACAACTTTGTTGCATTGGTGGCCAGTGGAGACATACTACATGCACAGCCCTACATTCACACTGTTACGAATTCTTGGTCTTGTTTTACTTTTTTGGTTCTGTCACACATCTGCTTCCATCTATACCAGCCATCTGTGCTCTATCACTATTGATGCCTCATGCATTCCTCACTGCCATCCGGCATTGATGGTCTTCAGTCCCATTTTTTGTTACTGTTTTCACTTTTTTTGCTGTTAGATTTTGTGTTGTGTGCCACGTGTCAACACAATATCATATTTTTTTTAACTCGGTGACTACGTTGTGGACAGTGCATGCATTGTACAGCTCAGGCACACATTGTCAGGAGCACAGCACCCATCACAGATGTATAGTATTCAAACAGCCACAGTGTTGTGGTGTCATAAACATTCCATGCAGATCCCTACAGTAGCACCTAATGTGCATCGCCATAACAACAGAACCATGGCTGTCACTCCCACACCCACGCCACCTTTTTTGTCAGCAGAAAATGCACACTGTTTTGTGCTACATACATCTGTAGTGGCATCATTTTTCAGTGACTTGTGGTACTATTTCATGCTGCAGTTTGGGAAAAATGCCAGCAACCACACCAAACTGCACCAGTGAACAATAAAAAATGCTGCGGCAAGGTGCTATTATGGCACTATTATGTATTAACAGTCAACAGTGTATCAGGTCCGTTACTATATCTGTTTGCTGTGTGATGTACACTTGACTGTGGCTAACTGCTCTGTAAGCTACTACCACAGTCTTGCCTGTTGACCGAGCATGAGCAACAGTTATTCGGCTTTGCTCTGAGTGGAAACACATTATTGTGCCCATGACTGTTGTACTAATGGAATTTTTTGTTTGCTTCATCCTTCTTCCTCCCAGTTTGTTGTGTTTCTAGTGATGGTCCCCCGACCAATTTGCATCAGACTGATACGCCCACAATACAGTTGCTGCATCCTGCAGCCACAGGGTTTATCAAATTGCATTGTATGGCAGTGCTTGACTTGTACTTCTACTGAGAAGTATTTATGCAATTGAACACTGTGGTAGTGTTGAACATGATGTACATAATGGATTGTATTTACATCATATTTACACGATTGTGTGACCTGTTGTTTCGCACATCAATTTACCACACAGTGGGGCAAGAAGCAATAGAGGAGCCTTTACAGGTGAAAACAACCTTTATTGTACATGTGTATACACTATATGTGCATTCTTTTATACAGTTTCGCATGACATCATGCTGTCCCGACCGACTGGTGTCACTGCATGCTCCTGCGCATTTTTACTGTGGCACACAGCACTGCTCTGTGCTGTTGTCTTATTATTGAGATTCACTTTCACCATCAATCCACAACTGTGTGATCACAGGTGTTTGTGGCCAAAACACCTTGTTACGGACATGTACACGTCAGCACTAGTAGTAGCATTTTCATTTTTTAGCAATATTTGTTTCACTTGGTTTTGGTGACACTTCGAGATACAGTATGTTGTTCTGAGTGACACTGTGTATTTAGGGGTACTGGTGAATAGTTAAAAGTGGTGACTATGGTTTCAGCGCAGTGTTTATTGATGCACGTCACTTACTGTAAGCGTCAAGAAGGTCGCTATACTGAAAGTATGTGCATAACATAACTCGATGGAAGCTCTCACATGTTACTTCCATCCTTGTTTGCTCGGCATGCCATGCGAAGTTTTGTCACATGCAAACCACCATTGCATTTTAGTGACTCAGCGACACTATATGGCTATAGTTAACATGGTATACTGTTGTGTTACTGCTTGCCATGCCATCACTGACATACAACTAATGAGTCTTTCTAATCCTCTCTTTTAACAACATGCAGCATTCGAGTGCAGGCACCAGATCCAAGCGCAGAGGCCCAAAAGTTTTTTGTTTTCCGTTCCAGTCTACATGAACTGTTTGCAAAATGCCCCAGTTGTGCAGCAAATACCACAGTGCTTTACTCCACAGATGAAGTACAGAGAAGGCTCATCACCCTTCTCATTGTAACAGTTACTTGCCCGGACTGTGGTTAAGGTCGAGTTTGGCCCAATCAACCATCTTTGGGCCATATTCCACCCCCATGAATATGATACTATCATCTGCCATTCTAATATCCAGATGCCCCATTTCTAAAGCACTGCGTCTATTCAAACTGATGAATGTAGCTTCCATTAGCCAGACAACATTTGATAATCACCATCATGATCTCCTTCTACCAACTATCGAGAGCTTCTGGATTCAGACACAGAAAAGACTCATTGAACAATTAGCAGCAATGGGTGGTGGACTCATGCTCACTGGCGACGGTCATTGTGATAGTCCTGGTCACTGTGCAAAGTATGGTTCGTACAGCATGCTAGAGCAATGCATCAACAAAATTATTGCGGTCTCCTTGGTCCAAGTGAGTACAGAAAGTATTAGACTGTCTTGTGCTTATTCCTTTGTCCCCACAGTGTGTACTATGTATGTAATTGCCATGTTCTTCAATTAGAGCAATGAGGTGAAGAATTCTACATGGATGGAGCTGGAGGGACTACATCAGGTCCCTTCATTCCTTGTGTGTGAATCTCAATTGAGAATTTCCTGTCTGGTGACTGACCGACACACGCAAATAAATGCGTGGCTCAGGGACAACCCACTGATGACTGGTGGTGACCACTACTATGATGTTTGGCATGTAGCCAAAGGTAGTATAGCATTACTTGCCCTCTTGTTCGTAATTTTCATTGTTAACTAATATTTGTTATCAAATTGTTTGTGTCTGCGAATGTGCAGGAATTTATTTTTTCTTCCTTGTAGGGCTACAGAAAAAATTAGAGGCCTTGTCAAAACAAAAACATTGTGAGACAATCAACCCATGGAAGAGGACTCAACAGTCACATTTACTGGATTGTTGTCTCAACGCCAGACTGTGATCCCAATCTGAGAAAAGCAAAATGGCAGTGCATGATAAATCACATGCAAAACATCCATGAGGGCCACAGTGACCTGTTTCCATGCTGCTTGCATCCACCTCTTATGGGCCGGGAGCAGAACAAGAAATGGTTGCAGCCAAGTCAGTATTCAGTCAGAGAAGGTATCATTTGATTTTTGTAAAATTCTTTTCTGATGTCTGAGTTTGTCTTTTCTGTCAACAGGTGAAAAAGGGTCTGAGAAACTTTTTGAAATTCTTGCGAACAAGTGTCTGCTAGGTGACATTTGCCGCCTGTCGCCGCACACACAAACATCAGCAGTTGAGGCGTTTCACAGTACCATTCTGAACTTTGCTCCGAAACACAATTCATATTCGTTTCATGGGATGCAGTACAGGTAAGTTTATCTGTAAGGTAATTGGGGCGATGGTGGGGTACACCCACATATGCATGCTGTGGCACATAACATATACAAGCTGAACAATAATACTACTTGTTCATACTTGGAAAGCTAGTGTCAAGGGGACTGTCAAGAGTTAGACGTAACGTACTCTCCTTGTCATTTTATTGGTGGGAAAATTCCTAGGACTGTGCACTGTGGAGGAACTGGTGATTAGTGCAAATTATTAGTATCTAAGATTGTATTTGTCCCTGTATAGTGATTTACATCTTTGGCCATATCTCAAGTACAGAGTGGATCGTCTAATAATGGCAAATTTCACCGACTCAACAGTGACAGATTGTTGTGCAGTTCCACTGTGTTGATCCTTGCACCCATGCTATTCATGACTGATACGGTTACCTGTTTTGGCAGTAGTGCTTGTTATATCCTGCTGCTCATACCATATGTTGGTCTATTGTTCTGGTAAAAAAAAATTTTTATGATGGCAGGTATTTGACCTGGTCACGGCACCAGACTTGCATCTGCTGTCACTGCCAGGTCACTCCCGGTAAACCCAGGCTTCCCCCCCATAGGGCGGTGCCACTGAACTGGTCCCCGATGCAGTCTGCAGAACAAGTAACTGGTTGTGGGATAGGGGCAACAGCAGGCTCATTGAAGTCCAGCGAGGGCTTCGTAGAGGCGGAGGCCCCACATTGATTTTTCTGAACATTTCCACTGTGGAATTGGGTGCATTCACTGATGCAAGCTGATGGAAAGCACACACGCATCCATGTCCGCTCCCTGCAAAGCGTCCGCACCCCACTCCCCCCCATGCTTTCGTCCATTGCCATGCACCCAAGCCCCAGGGTGCGATGAGGCACCCATGCTGTGCTGCCCACTCTCCCCAGAAAAGGAGAGCAGTCCTTGGGACGCTCAGTCATCACCCTCACCAGTCGACAACCGATGACCCATGCCCTTTCCTGAACACGGGTCGCTGGGTCCAGTGAATCTTAACAACCTGTGACCATGGCATACATTGCTGACAGTGGGCCATGGTATTGATTCACATGATGAAACCAAAAGGTACATCTCTATTGACTGACAAGGACGCACCCACCAATCCGATTTGGGCAAGCATACATTGCATTTGATGTCACATTGTTTGTATGATGCCATGATTTGCAAATTGTAGCTCTGAGGTCTGACATCGAACAGTGGCCACTGCAAACCTAAACAAAGCTATAGGGACACTCTCATTCTCATTTTCCCTTTCTTTTCAGATTGTATCTGTCAGCACTGCATTTCAACGAAAACACAGGGAGAGACACACTGACAGACAAGGATGGAAAGGAAAAGTTTTCTGTCTACTTCTCAAAGGCAAAGAAGGGTGAGCCATCTGTCCAGCCATGTAAACAGCCATCTACATATGGTACGCAACATCAGAATGCACTTTTGCGTCACCCATAATATGAGTAGTTACTGCATATTATTAGCAAAACTTGGCACAGCTGGGAAGTCAAAATTGACCACAGTCACGGAACACCACACTCCTATTGCACCAATATGAGACCAAAAAACATGTACATCTCATCAAACATCTCTGTTTGGTTACCCACGGCAAAACGCTGTCTGGTTTACATGTCTGGGCTACATGGGCATTTTTTGAGATGGGGAGATACAAAGAGGAAGCTTGTATCATTATTAACATGCTTTGCTATACTGGTATGTATGGGTGTGTCCCCATGAACACCACATGACGCCTCATTGTTTGTGGCATTGACATTTCCCACACCCACGTAAAACTTTTCATCCATCCCTAGTGCTTCATCCATCGAGTTCTGTATCTGTGCAGTGTCATGTCCAGTTCTCTCTCCTCTAACTCCCCCCGCAGCACACTTGTTAATGTTTCTACTACTATTTCTCCGTGTCCAATAGAAACCATTGTTATCATGCATTATTTTGCCCATTTCACAGCATTGGCATTTCCATGCGAAACAGTACCCATTATTATAAACTTATTTAAGCTGGTGCCACCTCTACAGTGCACCATGTTACTACTGATGGATATTAAGTGGTCCAAACATGTTGCAGGACGAAGGCTGTATACCACCGCGGTTAGTATAAAACCAATACTGAACCTGTTGAATATCACAAACAATGCATAGCACTTAGGCTACCATCTGGTGCCATGCAGTTTGCATGCAATAATGGTATTCATGAGCATATCCACACCTGACAATTGTCCTCTACCCTTTTTTATTTCCCCAGAGTATGCACATGCTGTCATGCGAGAGGCCATGCTGCCACTGAGTGACCCAGAACTCATGGAGAAGCTAAAGAAATCCTCTGGATCCAAGCAACAGCCTGAATACCTGTCTGCAGCATTCAAGGATGTTGACCGTGCAAGTACAGTCCAGCAATACAAGACTCAATTTCCTAATAAGAGTTAGCATTTGCAAGTACAGTGCCACACAGTCATCGCTTTGAATGATAACTTGCACAGTAAGCCTACTTGAGTGGCACAGTCAGTGGGTTTGTCTGTGCCTTGATGCTAACTGACGCTGTCCAAAAACCCCATTGTGCGACTGACAGAACACTGTTGTGAAATAAACGTTGAATATGTCACTATGACTAATCATTGATTTGTGCTTTGTGACGGACAGTGGGATGACTCTTGTTAGAGTAGGCTAATAATACTTGTGTCTGTCATGACTGCACATAGACCAAGAAATGCTTGTGTTGAACAGACTCTGATGTAGCTAAAGCACGTTTGTGGGCACACCTACTGAGGGCATCATCAAGCCATACCGTCATAATATATTAAGCACAATTTTATTGTACTGACCCTGGAAATGGAACCAGAAATGCTACAAAAAGGGATAGCCCCACCACAGGGAACTGATGCCTTTTTGTCTCACTGTCCATGGCACGTATAACTGTTATGCTTACAATTTTTGTTGGCGTACTAACTCAATAAATGTGTCATTGACTACCGTGTGAAAAAGCATCATGCCCAGTATCTGTTCTGCATGCTGTGGAAGGCTGGCACAATTTATATAAAGCTGAAAAGTGAGACGCACTGACACAGGCACTGATATACCAAAGAATTTTTTTATTACAGCATTTTGTGTCGAAAGGTGGTGGTAGAGAAAGCAATGCAATACATAGAGCAAAATATCTATGGTAGCACGATGCGTTCAGGCTTGAAATGATGGTTTGCCAGGCCATCTTCGTTGGGGTAACGTTCACGTATCTTGATAATGCTACACGAGGGCAGTGCAGCTCTGATGTCCTTGCCGAGGTATCCCCAGCACCAGCATACCATCTGCCTGTAGCCGGTGTATCTGTACTTCCTTGATGGGGAACAGAAGGCTAAAGTCTTATTATGTGCTGCAAACTGTCACACAAAGCAATGTGCCTTAGGTTGTTTGACTTTCCTAGCAAGGTTTGGTCTGGGAGCTGTCGATGTTATATGGGAGCACTGTATGATAATATCGGTGTGACCAAGCACTGAGCACTGTGGTAACCCATTTGTGAGTGGTGGAGGGGGTGGATTGAGTACTGCACCATGACTGATTGCATTCTGTCCATCAGGTAGGCTGTGCAGGAGCAGATAGGCCATCAACTGCAAGGGAGTAAAGTATAATGGCATTAGAGGCTGTATTTAAAGCCTTGGTTAGGGCAACAAAAGTAGCAGAGGTGCCGAGTCCATTGACCATCACAGTAAGGATGGCAGAGGCACGGAATGGTACAGGTGGAGTGAGAGGTGGTAACAGTAGGGGAGTGAGCAGTGGGAAATTATTAAAGGTGAAGTAACAACTGAAGCTGAATGATGTAAGGAAAGAGGCAGCTAGATACTGGTTGTAGTGGACATAGCTCACAGTGTGTGGTGGTGGGTTGCATAACAATGATAGGGGGTATTGGTTCTTGGGAACGCAATAGTAAAGTGGATCGGGGATGAGGAAGAATGGGAAATGCACCATTGAATCTTGGGAGAGGCAATTTCGTGACTGAATGCAGTGAAGCCACTTTACTTTGCAAGTAAGAAACGTGTGTTTGAATACCACAGGCACCACTTGCATATTGTGTCACTACATGTGCAACCATGGCAGATGAGGAAACCAGCTTCAGCTTACTTACTGGTTATACAGTTTCCCCATCCTGTTCACGTTGCCTAGTAGTTACAATGGTGGTCGAACTCATAACAGATTACCTTGATAACAGGATGCAGGATGCAGAGGACAACAGATACAGTCCAAAAGGAGGTAAATGGTGTTAGGACGCAGTTGCACAAAGCCTATACAGTCATCATTGCAGGGGCGTAGCTACAAGGGTGCAGGTGCAGGTGATGCAGTGGAACCCGGGACCACGAGGTTTGAGGTGCCCAAATTGTAATACTAATGGTTATTCAGAACTGGGGGAAGGGACCTGTAACATCGCCTTGCACCCAGATTGCAGCCTTCCTATATGTCTCTGAGTTGTTCATTGTGACATATGACAGTACCCCTTGGTCCCTCTCGCCCTCTGTGACTGGAATTGCTTTTCTTCCCTGGCTATACCCCTGCATTAATTTCTGACTCATAGATGCATAACCTTTGACGTTACTGCACTGAATTATACTTGCAATTGTCCTGGCCACCTTTCCAGAGCATCCAGATCCTCCTGCAAGTGCAACCCTCCCATCCTCCTGCATCACCACTGTTCTAAGCTTTGCATATTCTGCAAAGCGACTCATTTGACTCAAGCTCCCCTTCCCTATGTCTGTGACACCTACGTTGAACAGGAGTGGCCACAGCACTGACCCATGGGACATCCCACTAGTGGCCAACCAAGGGGATGTGGCTAACCACCACAACAGTCACCCTCGGAGTATGCTCATGGAGCCAATTTCCTATCCTTCTCCAACGGCCCTATCACTTCAACAAGACATGTCACGTGGGACATGACACTTACTCATAAAGACTGCGTGGTGCATTTCCTTGATTGTACTGCTGGACGTAGCCATAGTACGCAGTCTGCAGCATCATCGGGGTCGAGGACTACATAGTTGAATGCCGGATTTCCTGTGATGCAATCCACGCTGATATCTTCCCTCCGCCAATCCATGCGATCAATTTCCCTGCAACACAAGCACTCCAGGATGTCCTCTATTATGTGGCAATTGCCACAAAGACACCTAGAGATATGACAGCAGAAGAGAAAATTGAGCATGGTTTACAAGGTGTGTGGTTCTTATGCAGCAGTGTCACCTGAAGTAGCTGTACTACACTTGTAACACAATGGATGCAATTGGAATAGTAATAGTAACCAAGGTTAGTTTCAAGGTGAGGAAAAGACACCGTGGTGAGGGTTGGTGTTAAAATGAGTAACTCAGAGCAGTGCAGAAGTGCCATTCAATGCACTGTCTATGGAACCTGTGGCTGCTGCTACTATGGAGGACTTCTAGAAGGGCAGGGATCAGTGTTGAGTGAGGGTACAAGCAGAAGCAGAAGGCTCCAGCTGCTCACAATACACTGTATGATTTACAGCTAGGCCACAGAAATAACACAGACATATGGCTTCTGTGCAAAACAGTGGGGCACAAGATTACAGCAGTCAACCTCCTAGATAGGCTGGTGTGTTTAGCACCTCTTTCAAACATAACTGTATGCAAAAGTACAGGCCTGAACAATGTTACCCAATCAAAAGAGATAAAAGTGATGCTTTAGCACTCCATTCTCATGGTGTATTTATAGCAACTAGGTGTTGAACACTGCTGATTAACTATAATTGCTTTGATAATGGTTTTTACTCTGTGTAGCCAAAAAACAATGGATGTAAAAGCAATTCCAGTGAGGTGCTGGAATGTAAAGCAGACATTATGTGGCATTGTGCGCACAGTGAAGCTAGTATGCTTATTGTTATTATTAGGGGCATCCAATTTGACTTCACATGAGACTGCTGCAATGCCATAAACTGGTGATAGGGCCAGTGCTGTAATATGCACACACAGAGTAAGACTACATGGAACATGTGCTGCAGCAACCATAAGGGAGGTAGAAATGTAAGGAGACAACATGATGACAAACAAATGCTTGTATACATTGTACTGCACCAACATAGATGTAACACAAACAACACGGTACTTCTTGATAAGAAGTCAAACCTTTTGAAGAAGGATCTGATTATTGCAAAAGCTAGTGCATGTTATTTTTTGTGGGTGCAACATCTATGATGGTACAATGAAAGGCACCTAATGATTCCTTTCAAAAAATGGAAAACATGATTGAATACTTTCTTTTCTGGGATACAACATGAAACAGTTGTGTATCCTCACCCATTTTAATATGAATATGCCACCTCCCCGAACATGACAGTCACTACTGTTGCACCAGTCACCACTTTGTGCACTACAGAACTCCAGCACTGCCAGCACCTCACTTCCCCAAACCCAATACAACGGGCACAATTTGAAGATGGGGGCAGTTAGAGGTAATGTAAGGAAGTATTTTTTCACAGACAGGGTTGAGGATGCATGGAGTCAAGTCAAAAACAGTGGTTGAATTCAAGCATGCATGGGACAGTCATAAGGCAATTCTAGGGGGTGGGAGTAGAAAGAAGTAGGCTGCTGGCTAACTAGGATCTGCATCTTATCCATTAGGTAGGGAAATGGGCAGACTGGGTGGGCCAAGCGGTCCTTATCTGCCATCAAATTCTATGTTTCTATGTTTCTATACTGCTTGCATTTGTATTTTTGGTATCAGCTGATCCTCCGCGTGGCAATATTCAATAAAATTATATTTCCCTACTAGGACTCTGCTCACTGCAGAGCACTGATGTATTTACGAGAGGCTTTGCGCTTTTTCTCCTAACCCCTTCCCCTTTATTTTCTGCTACATTTGGACCTATTGATGCCCCCTATTTTTCCTTTTTTTTTCTTCTTTCACTTATTTGGATTGTTCATACTGCTTACTTGAGTCTTCACTATGTTGCGATGGTTACACTGTTTTTGGAAGGCAGCACTGACATGCTACTGTCCTGTTCTATATTTATGGATATAAAATACGTACCTCTGAGAACTGTAGACTTAAATTCACTTCCTGGGCTTAGTAGCCATGCCTCCTGATGAAGAGTCCTATTTAGACCCAAAGCTCCAGGCTTTCAAATGCCATGCTACAACTTTGTCAATAAACTGTGAATGTATTTCACCACTGTTCTGGCCATTTGATTCTTTTCTGAGTGACATTTACTAGTGTGTTTTTGCATTGCTTTACTTATACCCTCCCTTTATTGTCCCTACTGCACCTCTACCCCTCTTTGGCAATTACCCCCTTGGTGGCAGAGAAGGACCCTCATCCTTGTGTGGTTTGCCTCTGCTCCTGTCCTTATGTTGAGCTACACTATACAGCGATCACTGGTACCTAGGAGACTGCCCACTGTGATGTTTGCAATGCTGTGAATGTAAGCATTAGGTTTAGCAATACTCCATCCCTAGAGGGTTCTTTGACAAGCTGCCAAAGAAAAGCTCCTTGTAGTGAGTCAAGGATAGCCTTGTTCCTTGCTGAAGCCACAGTTGGAAAGGCAGAAACCACAGTTGGATGCTCAACTAAACATCTGGCAGATTGAAGTCACCAATTAGCAGTACTACCCCTTATGGTAGCATGTGATAACAGCGAGGGAATAAAGATGACTCAATCAGGGTGACTACATAATGACGATAACACGAACGGCGAACCGGAAGTTATGGCTAACGTACAACACTGGTGATATTAGTGAGCAATGTGCGTCTCAGAGTAGGAAAATTAGAAATAGAGGTGGTTTGGGGGTGCAGGGGGCATAGGCCCCAGCATTGCAACAGTTGAAGTGATTTAGAGTCATAATACAGGTGTGCTGGTGGGGGAGCCAGTAGTCGCAGGTGAGCTACCGCCGGAGGACAATGTTTTGTCTGCCCAGTATCCTGTGAGTCAGAAGGGGAAGCAGGAATACACTCTTATGTACGATCGCTGCAATTTCATGTCGCTGTTAGTGTAGGCGCTGTTTTTGCTTCACCATAATTGATTTCACCTTTATTCCATCACTGTTCTCGCATGCAGCCCCCCCCCACTTACTTGCCATTCTGATGCTGGCTTCCCTAAGTGCCTTTTCCATCTTCTGGCCATGAGCTGGAGGTCTGTACGCTAGCCCCGTATGGCTAGTTGTCCCAGAGTCTGTCTCTAGGGTGCCTCAGAGCACTTCCAGACCTCTATTTCCTCTTAGTGCCCTGTACCTCCCTGGCCTTAATTCCCTCCTTCACATATAGTGCAATCCCACCTTCCCTCATCCCTTTCTCAGTTGTAGAGCTCTGTATACCAAGACACCACTATGACCCCTAGCTCTAGATTAGCCTCTGCCATGATGGCTTCCAGGTCTGGAATTTTGTTTCCGATGCTCCATGCATTAGCATATATGGCTCTCCACACTTTCTTTCCCCCTTTTCTCACTACCCTGCTTCACCTTTCCATGCCTGCCTGTGTTGTTCCTTGAAGCTCCCCCAAGTCAAGTCTTACCCTTTTCTTTCCCTAGTCCTGGTCTCCCTCAGTCCTCTATCCTTCCCTACCTGAGATAAATACCCCTTTTCTTCCATCTTGTCACAGTCCCTGCCTTTCCGTGCTTCTGCCCTAGGGGAGTTTTTTTTTTTTCTATATGTAGTTTTTGCAGCTTTTTCCCTTTTGTCCCTGATGCAGGACCCCAGCAGACACGCGCATGCATGCGCATGTAGGCACACACTTATGCCGGGTACTGGCTCGGTTCTTCTGCCCCCCCATGGCAATCGCCACTGCCCCCTCCCACCTATGTTTCTCAGTGGACCTCCACCCAATGGGAGCAGAACTATGGGGGGGGGCAGACAACCACCCCCAGGAGAGGATGGATGCGCTCTTTATCCCTCCAAACCACTGCACCACTCAGGTATGCCACCTCCATATCCTCCCCAGCTCCCAAGTCTATCCTCTTCACAACAGAGTCCCCCAGCAGAAGCTGCTTCCTCTTTGGCTGGGTGCTCTCCCTCCCTTCTTGAGGTCTCCACTTCTAAGGACCCTCCACATCCTCCCTTCCCACTACAATGGCTACCTCCTCTTGATTTCTCCATTCTGCCAGTACATCAATGTGGTTTTCAGTGGTATAGTAGAGGAGTGTGCACTCCCCCCCCACCCCCACAGAGCACACTAAGATCCATCCACTTTGCCTCTGTCTGGGCATCCTCTGGAAAAGCAGTGCTAGACTTGGTGGCCCCTGGGTGGAGCAGAAGGTCTACCATACCCTTGCCAGTTTGGCACAGAGTCCAGCAATCTGTGCCCACACCCAGATAGGTGATTACATATGCAGAATCTCCTCTGTCTCCAGAAAGTGTCCCAAATGACTGTAGCACCATAATCATTGCACTGCACCACTCCAATGACCTACAACTTCCTTTGCTTAGTATCTATGAAAACTTGGTTTACTCTTCTACACCTTCCTTCTCCTGTGATACTTCTACCCCTCTCTTTCCTAGCTGTTTCCACTTTTTCCTGGGAGTCTGCTAGCCCATACTCACCTTTACTGTGGATACAAGCTTTAGCTACCTGTCTTTTAGCAGGTAGTTACAGCAGTTATGTGTCACCAGCTACCTTGTTCTGGTGTTCCGCCTTGAGAGTGGCCTATGGACTGCAGACATCCCCAAAGCAGATGCTTCACTCCTGCTCTGTGACAGTCATATAATCTGTGCTGGATGATGTCCAGGACCCATTTGTTTGTGGACATTGTTGCCATTGTGGCAGAAACAGAGAGATCTTCCCCTCACCTAATTTCCCAATGGAGGATCAGGGTGGTAGAGAGTCAGAAGGATGGGGAGGGATGACCAAAGACCACCTTTCCCATATCCTTTGGGGAACTTTGTAGGGGGCCCCCATGAAATTCTAGCAAGAACAAAGAGGCCCTGGCAGCAACTTTCTCGAACAGTGCTATGTTCCATTCACTGGACCAGCTTCACAATAAGGGAGCACGTACACAGGAGTGCTTTGTGAATGAAAAATATTTGTTTACATACCATGCAAAAAAGTCCATATCAGTTCACTGCAGCATAAAGCAATGAGCAAAGTTGCAAAATTCAAGCACAGAAAAGGAAATTACATATAGACATCCTGGAAATTAGCACCAGAACCAAAATATAAGTGATGGCAGGATTCCATAAATCACACGTGGCCTACAAGGGGATATGGATTTGATGACATGGAAAAAGAATAACATTATTGGTGGGAATAAAACTAGTTGCAAGAATTTATAGCGGTGTGATACGGCCTTGATTCACTTCTGAACTCCAAAACAAAGAGTGACAGGGCGACTGGCATGCATGAAGCGAGGATCTGCAGTGCATTCGGTCCCAAGCCCAATGAAAGTGACCGTATTTACTCCTGTCCCCCACCCGTTGTCTGCACCCAATACCATCGTCCTCAACACCATCGTCCTCAACACCAGCACCCACACAACATTGATAATTAGTAATAATTTTCAACTCATGGTGGATGCCTGGCACTACACGCTGTAATAAAGTAACTCAGGCTCCTCTGCCAGCGTTAGTGGTCTTCCTTCACTAGGGTGAGAGCAGCAACATCCCACTAACTAGGTTCAAGGATGAGGGCTGGGTCTGGGAGTTGAAATCGGCAGTAATCTTTCGGTCACTGACAAGTCTGTTTGCTCCTCCGCAGGCGATGTGTCGAGAGTCGAGATCCCTACCTGGAGCCACTCAGTCAGGAAAAAAAAGGAGAGAGTATCAGCGCTCCTTCACAGGATAAATTCTCAGTAGCGGGTGTATGCTGCCAAGAAACTCAGGCTCCTCTGATAGCGCTAGCGATCGGAAGTCCATGAGAGGAATAATAGAAAGGAATGAGAAAATTACTGTTAAATACCATGCAGTGCTGCCGAGTTTTCCTTCACCTCCATAGGCGAATGGGTCTGGACTGCTGCTGTGGCTGGCAGAGGGGCTCTCCACATTGCTGTCACTGGAGGCATAAGGGTCATCATGATAAGGATCCATTATACGGCAGCTGTCAAAAACTGGCACAGTATCAGTGTCAGAGTAGTCACTGCTGGGCAAAAAAATACTGCCCTCATCGGAGTTGGAAAACGACATGCCTGCAAACGAACTTGCCATGCTGATCGCTGTGCACACAAAGTTTGGCACCGAGACTGGCTTGCTGTGGTCAAGAAACGATTGCTGCAGTTGATAAATGGAGTGCAGGCCCCTGTCGTGACGCGATCAGGTAATGAGTGTCAAAGGTCACAGAAGGCAGGTTACAATACATATTTTTAGACTTCCTGGTTAGCGAATGGGAAAACAAGTATTATTGTTCATAAAAAGGCAGTGCAAATGCGAAAATACATTGCGGCTGACATCGATATGCAGTGACCAATGGCTGGGTACATTCATGTATAGAAAGTTGATAAATCGCTTTAACAGTGCAACCTGGAGCTTTCTGAGCAAGATCAAGTTATAATTAACATGCCACAAACAAATGTGAATAACTTATGAACCGTAATTGCTACACACAAAGTACGAGTGGCAAAGTTGCTCAGCACAAACTTACCTTTCCAGTGGTACTATGCAATTAATTATAAGTAGTTCCTATTTTTTTCTACATTGGTTGAAATAGCAAAAAATATTTTTTTTCAATAAAAAAGGCAATGGAAATAATTTTTTGTGGGAAAATATTTAACATATCAACACCAAATTAAGCATCCATACATTAGATGGAGGTACAAAACTAATTTTATACTAAAAAGCAGTTTTTCTAATGTGATACATGTATTTCTTTTCTGTTTTATTGAGGTGGCTAGGTGAAGCTTGAGAGAGAAATGTCAGCCATACACACCATACCATACAAAAATGTGAATATCTTCTAAAGTATACATAACAGACATAAAGTATCAGTGGCAAAGTTGTTCAGCAGAACATGACCTTTCCAACAGTGTTATGCAGTCAATTCTACTCACTTCAGTTTGTGAAATATTTAAGTTTTAAGCAGTGACATCCTCAGGCATCAAAAGTCCTCAGTGGCACAAAGTGCAGGACGTCTGGAGGCGTTAAAGACCTCAGGAGTATCTTTTCTGTTGCCACCTACAGGTGTCTTGGGGCCTTAATGAGTTAAAAGGGCATGGGACAGAGAACAGGGAGAGTGCTGGTGGGTGAGGCTGAGAACAGCCAAGGGTGACAAAAAGGAGGGGGTGGGGCAGCTGCAACTTAGGGGTGCTAGCTGTACACTCAAGCAGACGTTGATAGACCAGGTGGTCTGTTTCTGCTGGCACATTCGTATGTTTGTACATTCGTACATATAATTACAGGCCTATCTCAATTCTACCAGTCCTCTCAAAACTCTTGGAAAAGCTAGTTAATGCTCAAGCAAGAGCTTTCCTGGACAAACACCAGTTAATAACCCCCCCTGCAGTCTGGCTCCAGACCATCTTATAGCACTACTTCTACACTATCCAAAGTAACAAATGACTGGATAGAGGCTATTGACAAAAAATTAGTTGCAGCTGCTGTTTTTCTGGATTTGAGTAAGGCTTTCGATACTGTGGACCATCTATTACTCCTTGATTGCCTTAAACAACTGGGTTTCGGTATTAATACAACAGACTGGTTTGCCAGTTATCTGGAAGATGGACAACAGCAAATAAAAATAAATGGTACTCTTTTGTCCCTACTACCACTTCAATGGGGGGTTCCCCAGGGTTGCATTCTAGGTCCACTGCTGTTCCTGGTATATGTTAATAATTTAAGCAAAAGCATCTCTGACTCTAAGACACATCTGTTTGCTGATGATGCAGTACTGTACACCTCTAAACCCTCATTCACACAAGCCAGCGTAGCACTTCAATCTGACTTTAATCAGCTCCAGCACAATCTAATCTCAGCAAAATTACTGTTAGATGCAAAAAAAAACCAAGGTAATGTTTTTCCACTGACCAAAATCAACGGTAGCAAACCTTGACTATAGCAACACTGCCCCTAGCACCACTCTACTAGGTGATAAGCTTGAGGTTGTGAACAACTTCAAATACTTAGGTTTTATATTGGAGTCCCACTTGACATTTGCCCCCACATTGAATCTCTGGCTAAAAAACTGAAACAGAGATTGGGGTTCTTATTAAGGAACAAGTTCCTATTTTCACGGGATTCAAGAACCAGACTAGTTCAGGCCACCTTTTTGCCCTTACTTGACTATGCAGATACATAATAACTGTACAATTGCTAGCCTTCGTAATATGGACATTCTATATTACCGGGCTTTATGCTTTATTACTAATGCTCCAGCTAGAACACACCATTGTACACTATATGAGGAGATGAACTGGACCTCAGTGTCCAACAGGAGACTTCTACATACTGTATATACAACTGGGTATATAAAGCACTTCTAAACAAATTACCTCCGTACATATCAACTACCCTGCATCATTTGCAAAGCTCTTACACCTTAGGGAAATGCGCAAACATTACATTGGACATTCCCAAAACTGAAACCAAACTGGTAAGTCAGCCAAGAGTTATGTAGTCCCTATGGCCTGGAATAAGCACCAAAGTACGCTTAAATTAAAAAACCTAATCCCCCTAACAGCATTCAAATCTCTAGTGGAAAAAACTACTCCAGAAATCTGTAAGTGCTACTAACTACTATATTATTGTTACACCTAGCTCCTGTCCTAACCTTTCAATTAGCTCTGCTACAGGTTGAATTATGCACTCATTTTTGCCTCCTCTGTGCTCGATGTTTTTGGCTGTGACCAGTGATACCTTTGATTTTTGTAAATGAATGTTTCTTATTTCCTTATTTTGCCTATTATATTTACTATAAATGCTTGCTGTTTTACTGTACCTTGTCAACCTACCATGTACTGTACTGTACTGTTACTGTTGTTTTATGTATAAGGGATTGGCTCGTGGATGAGCTTGCTCAATGGTTGTTATCCCTGCAAATAAACTGAACTGAACTTGTGACCCCTAACCCCTGAACCAACCAATAGAAGGGCAGGATTCCACCAAAGGACTATGGGACTATACCAGATACTCTTGGGAATAACAACAGGGGCATTTTTAGGCGCCAAGCAAGAGGAACAATGGGGCATCAAGGAAGATTAATGAATATTAATTTTTCAGAATGGCAACTGTGTGGACCAATCAGGAGCTGGAGAGAGCTCCCAAACCCTAAAGCATTTTTTGTTCAGAATTCAGTCCATCAGGACCTCCTCCAGAATAAAAGGTGCTCCAGTCCCAGATGAGAAAAATGTTGCTTTTCAACCTAAAGATGAATATGCCTGAGGGTTGCCAATTTCCTGTATCTCAGGACCCCAAGGATTTGAAGCCTTCAGCTATGAGAGAGCTGTGAGCCCACTTCCATCCAGCTGTGAGAGAGCTGTAAGTGACTGAAACCACAGTGGTGGCAGCACTGTGGGGGACTGTGACTTTAGGGGCTAAGGTTTCTTTTGGAAAAGAGAAAAGTGTGAACATTTTAAGGACTGTGTGTTTGTGCCTCGGTCTGTTGGCCATGAAGAAGAGTAAGCTACACTGAGCCTCTGTGAAGTTGTGCTAAAGTCGATTGGGGAGCTGCTGCTCCAGAGAAATGTCTGCCTGATGACTGTTGTGTGAAGGAAACTTTGGTTTCACTCAAGAGGGGGAGCCTGAGATTTAAGAAGAAAGGGTTTGTAGCTCGCCTTTAGCTCAGAGGACCCTACCATGGATATTGCAGCCGAGGGTGCTGGCCTGTTGGCCAGGGATTCTACTACTGGCCTGTTGGCCCAAGATTCTGCAATAGGCCTGTTGGCCCAAGACCCCACCTTAAATCGAGGTCTGCATTGAATGGTTCCTGTGAGGATGACAGAGATACGGTTCATCTTTAGCCAAGAAGCTCCCGCTCAAGCTGCTGTTTAACAAGTGCTCCAGTGTGATCTGAAGGCAAGGTCACCTTTCCCATTGGCACTGAGTCAGTAAAGGATAAATTCTCCATCAGGGGATTACAAATGGTTACTTCTACCCCAAGTTGCTTTGCCTTGTGTTATTTCTGCACCTAGTACCCCAACTCATGGCATCGCAGGCCTGCCACTGTGTTGGGGTACCCAAAAAGAGATTCTGGGACAGGTCTTGTACCAGATGGGTGGGAGCTTAGGAGAAGTTACATTGAGCATTGGTAATGGTGTTACTGATATAACCACTGGTATTGAGAAATGTTGTACAGTATAAAATAATAACCTAACCTTATTTTCTTGCAGCCAAGTTGCCAGCCCCTTTTCCCCTTTCCTTGCCCTGAAAATAAACTTGTTTTTGTTTATGGTAATTGTCATCTCCATGACTGTTTTTGGGTACTGTACTCTGTTTGGGGATTGCCTGAAGGGGGCAGGAGATGAAAGTATTTTTCCTAGGGAATGGAGAAAAATCACTTTTCGGTTGCCCATGTCCCCAGGTGGAGGCACCACACTTTAAGGTATAGTGAGTTTTGGTCCTGTATTTTAAGAACCCAGGCCAGCCCCCTCAAGTAACCATGACGGCCCCACAATCAGCACTCAGGACCAGCCAACAAGGCTATGACCCTGCCTTACATTTCCATGCTGAGAAAACATGATCCACGATGCATGATGTATGATCCATGATCTATTAGAGTGTCAGTGGCTCAGAAGATTGCACACTTGCCTCAGAGGCTGGAAGATCAGAAGTCTCTGCGTTCAATCCTCACACCAGGCACTTGGGTTAAATCCCAGTACTGACACTGTAGTGCAGCATGAATGGGTGCTGCATTCCTGAGGTGCTGTCTTTTGAATAAGATGTTAAATTGAGTTCTCATCTGCCTATTCTGATGGTAGTTCAGGTGGATGCTAAAGATCCCATGGCACTTCTCAAAAAGAGTAGGGGAATTTTTATTGAAAAATAACATAACCAGCAGGCCCGGTGGTGCTGAGGGTTGAGGTGCTGGATGTCACACCTTGTGCCATGCTGGTGACCCATGTTCAGGATTGAGCACAGTCCACCAGAGGTCAGCGGGAAGGAGAAGGATTGAGCATCCAGAGGACAGCTGTCCTTCTCCAGGGAGGGGGTGGTTCCAGCAGTCGGCACTAGCCTGGCTCCTAGCAGTGGCTGGGGGCTGGCGCACTGACACTGCAAGATGGGGGGGTGTCGGGAGTGGCGTAGACGCTTGACAGTGGCATGCATGGGAGCATGCACAGTGCCGTCACAGGCATCATTGCACGTGCTGTCCTGGCAAGCAGGAAAACCAGGAAATAGGCACCACAGAGGATGAAGGGAGAGCTCACAGGCCTTGTACCCAGCCAGTCATGGCACAGGAACACTCGATCTGTTCTCTGAGGGGGGCCCCCCTCAACCCAACCAGCGGGGGTAAGCCCTGGGGCCACTACTGTGCCAGCTGATGGATGCCAAGGTGACAATGCTGCGGCTCCCCCAGATTGTAAGGGCTGTGGAGGCAGGAGTATAAACAATCACAAAAAAAGACATGTCTTTGGAAGTATGAAGGGCTTGTGGGGACATTTTGTTCCTGTATGATGTTCTTCAGGACCCTGGATTGATGTGCGATTTGGATACAAGCTTTAAAGAAAATAACATGGAAATAAGGGGACAACCATTACAAATCAAAGGAAAGAGGTTCAGAACAAATGCTAGGAAATATTCCTATACTGTTAGAGTGGTACATTTGTGGCACTCGTTACCATTGTATATTATAATAGCAGAAACCAAGAGTATATTCAAAAATAGGTTAGATAAATATATTCTAGATGGCCCTGATTTAAGGTATTACAGATGATGATGGAACTCAAATGGGCTTTGGCCTTTATGTTCCTATTCCTACCTTAGTATGAATAATTATCACAAATCATATAAGCACCATAAACAATATGTACAGACAACTACAAAAAAGATATTTTCCATTTCCAAGTGTTAGACTTCAAAAATAACAAAACTCACAAAAGGGTGATCTGACAACAATATAGGGGGGGGGGTGAAAAAGGGAAAGGAAAAGGATTTCCTACACCTAGTTACACAGCATTATAACATACCTTGGCTCAAACATTATTATAAAATGGGCAGGGAAAATTCTGCATTTTGATGAGTTGCTAGCTGTGCATTAGAAGTGTCTAATACACAGCTAGCAACAAGTTTATTTAACCACAGCTGCATTTCCAAAATTAGGAAGCCAAATGGAATGTTCATATTTGAATGACCGCCATTTTTTTTCTTGACTACTAACTGTTCCTTCAGTCAATCACTCCTCCAATGTGCACAGAAAAAAGATGGGTGCACTCACAGTATCACATATTCAGTTGAACAAGACACTTATTTCAGTTCTCTGTGTGCCATTTCAAAACTCATCTGTGAAGCCGACGGTGCCAGCCCGATTGCTGCACTTCTGATCTCCCGCTCTAAATCCCATTCCAAGAGAGCATTTAACTGATGCTCAGGGGAAATCTTTTAGCAAAGTGGCCATTTGAATAAAATGGGGATAACTGCTACACTAGCATCCTAGTAATCTGTTGCAGTTTTTATCTCTCGCTCGTACTTCCACCTGCTCCCTAGTGCCTTCATTAATCTGCTCAGACGTCTAAAAATTGAACAATACTTCACAACGTGCATGCGTGTGTGTGTAGGGTGTCAGGGGAGGACATGACAACAGTTAACATTTGATCCAGCTAGCATCTGATCACCTGGGCTGCCACTAGTGCTCCCGATCTAATCTTGACATCCCCATCACTCCCCCCCCCACCATGATCGCTCATTCATTCCCACATCACACATACTGCACAACTGTCACAGGAATTAGAAGGCAGATTAAAAAATAAAGCAGACACTTCAGGTTGGTGAAAGTGTTTTGCATCTGTCGTAAAAATACCTTACTAGTGCTCTTCAGTTGCGCTCACACCTTTTCTCCCGCCCAGCCATTGACTCACTGTCTGCTCAGTTGCCACTTGGCCACCCACTCACTTGCACCGCAGTAAGTTTATTAAAACTATGGCTTTACTTTGTAAAAAAAAATATGTATCAATGAATACTGTGGGTGGGTGTGGGGGGTGGGGGTGTTGCTGGGGAGCTATAGTTATGGTGGCCACACTAGGACAAATGTCTTAAAGGTAAAAAAAATCACCTATTGGGAAGGTGGCAGGACTATTTTAACACAAAGTTCACTAAAGATTGAAATGTTTCTTTATATAAACATACAAATATAGACTACTATAAATATATGTAAAATACAGATGCCAATTTTATTAGCACAATAAGACACTCTGGGGGTGTGCATTAGACATTTCTAACACACAGCCAGGGGCTGAAGACACTTGCAGCCTCATGCTTCACTACACCCCTGGCCATGCGTTCCAAATGTCTAATACACACCCCCTTGTGTTTTATTGCTTACATATTCCTTTCAAGATTATCACAGCTTTGTATAATCATTTAAATTTGATCAACAAAGAAAACCCTTTTCAACATTTTAGCACATTTTCTGATGAATAAAAAGAGATATCTCTATCATATATGGAATTCATTGCTTGTTCACATAAAATGATAAAAGTTTCATAATGCATTATATGTAGTTGTATCTCCCACTGGCATCTAGCCTGCCACAAATAAAACTTTAAACAACAAAAAATATACAGCTAAAGTGCCCTCATAATATTTCTTAAATGACAAAGGGTAATTCCCCAATATTAATATTTCATAACTAAGTTTAGTTAACCAAGGTAAATTCCATTTTTTGGCTACATATTCCCAAAAGGGTGTTACATAGGAACACACAAAGAGAAAATAATCCATTGTTTCTTCTTTAGCTTGGCACGTAATGTATGAACAACATCTTTCCTTCTGAGCTTTTGTACTTACGATTTCCTTGGACATTTAATCTGTCATAAGCAGATAACCAGAGGATCTTTCACATGTGAATGGGGATCCTGTCATTAGTTGTACTAAGACCTTTTTATTTAGATGGGGGGGCAATTCTAAAACTCAGGTTCTGCAGGGTGGTGTTTCAACATGATTAGGTTATAAAGTTGGGGACCTGAACTCTGTATAATTTGCATTTTATAAATACCCCACTTATACAATTTTTGAGATAACCAGGAATTTGTAGATGTGAAGTTACTTTAGGCGGGGAATTCCACCATAGTTGAAAACATTTTGCCAAGGTATTTTGAGCCCGTTTATGTGCTAGGCAATTTGAGGGCTGTAACCCCAATTTGATATTTTGAGATATAAATAATGAATAAAAAAAGGTTATAGGGTCTATCATGCCTAAGCCTCCTTATTTTTTTTGGTAAATAAGTAAAACATCTTTTGATGGAATTCAGTCTGCTTCCCCAAAGCATCTGAAAAAAAAAACAGCTATATAATCTAGTTTCTAAGTTAGATGGAGGAGGGAAAATCATGGCTGTGTATAATAAACACAGAATCAGGAACTGTTTAATAATGTGTATTCTTTTAATTTTGGATAACTTCTGTCCCTTCCATCTTTGTACTTTATTCTCTATGGTGCACACTGTGAGGTCCCAGTTGGGAAAGGGAATATTTTGTGGACCAAACATGATGCCTAAGATTTTAACAGGCTCAGTGGAAATCTGAATACCAGAAATAGTTACAGGGGGGATGGCATGAAGACCCTATAAATAAAACCTTTACATTTTCCTATATTTAGTTTGAAGTTTGACAACATTGAGTATAGGTGCATTTTCTAAAAAAATAATTATAACTGGATATGATTTAAAAAAAATAAATAACATCTGCATATGTTTGGGCTTTTAGTACATCTAGACCATTGCCTCCAGATAGACTGTGCCACTGGGTGTTATAAATTAGTCTCCTTGGAAAGGGGTCTAAAGAAAATATGTAAAGGAGGGGGCTCAAGGGGCATCCTTGCCCTACCCCTGCTGAAATTTGTAAACTAGAAGTAACATGTCCTTTTATTATTGGTTGAACAGTCGCAGAAGAATATAGCAACTTTACCCAATCAATAAATTCTAAAGGAATACCATAGTGCTCTAAAGTACAGAATAAGAATGGGTGATATACCTGGTCGAAAGCCTTACTTTGGTCTAACGATATTAGACATCCTGATTTCCTTTGGAGAGAAAAATAATCTATTACATCCCTAATTATCTTTAGGGGTGCTGGATTTTTCAGTTAGGAAGCCCAGAAAATTGAGATGGACGAATTAGAAGCATTGCTATTTTCATTAAACGTTCATTTAAGATCTGCAATAAGATTTTAAAATCAGCATTTGAAATGGTGATTGGTCACCAATTTTGAGTTTTTTGCCTGTCTCCTGTTTTAAATGTAAAGACTATTAAACCGGAATGGGGTCCCAACAGATGTAATTCAACTGGACTTTAGCCAGGCATTTGATAAGGTCCCTCATACTAAACTCTTACAGAAATTGCAGACACTGGACATTTCAGCTTAACTAGTGGATTGGATAACTGACTGGCTTACATGTAGGACTTAAAAAGTCAGAATTAATAACATCTTTTCTGATTGGGGTTTGGTCACGAGTGGGATTCCCCAGGGATCAGTGCTGGACCCCACATTGTTTAACATATATATTAGTGATATGCAAGTTGGACCAAATAACTATTTATCAACATTTGCTGATGACACAAAATTGTGAGGCAGAGTCAACAATCCCACCAACCAGGCATCGTTAGTCTCAGACCTAGGAAACATAGAACCCTGAGCAAATGTATCATTCTCCATTTTGGAAAAAACAATCCAAAGCATAATTATTATCTGAATAACATAATACTTAAAACATCTACATGCGAAAAGGATCTGGGGATACTTACATCTAACAAACTCACATCTAGGGAACATTGCAATAAAAAGGCCAAGATGACCAAAGGTCTCCTAAAACAAATCAGGCACACTTTCATTACTCATATGGAACAATGTATTATCCCCCTATATAGGACCTTCATAAGACCATATATCGATTATGGGTCCCCTTTCTGGAACCCCTATCTTAAAAGTGACATACACTGTTTGGAACAAATACAAAGATCAGCTACCACAATAATACCAAGACTTACACATTTTGACTGCCCAATAAGATTAAAACTCACTGGTCTTCATTCATTATAAACTAGGAGAAAAAGAGGTGACCTACTCATGACATACAAGTTACTTCAATCACCCACTCTTATGAATCACTGTGGACTTACTTATTCAGCCAAATGGATAGTCCCTAGACTGCATAACAATTAGTTAAAGGTCTCATCCTTTAAAACCAACAAAAGGGGAAACTATTTTTCTGTAAGAGTCCCACAGCTATGGAACACTTTGCCACAGGAGCTGGTGGATGCATGTAGCCTAAACTCTTTCAAAAATGGTTTAGATGTCTGGATCAGGGAGAACTTGCATTTGTTCTAAAATAAAATCCCACATAGTATGGAGGACATTCTTGATGGGCCTCAGCCTTCTTTTGTCCCTTCAACCAAGTAATACCAGGTAATACCAAGAAGTAAAATAGGTTGGAACCTTGTTGTTTTTAAAGAAGAAGGAAAAGACTACCTCCAAACATGTTGCAAGTTTCTTGGGAAAACATTTATAAAATTTGTAAGGGAGGCCATCAAGGCTTGGAGATGTGATGTCCTTAACTTCAGAGATTGTATAACCTCTTCAGTTTTGGGTGCAAGTATAGGAAGAGTAAGTTCATTTATTTCTTTAGAAGGAGTAGATATTTGAACTTCCTTTAAATATGAATTAATGATAGAAACCTGAGAGAGATGGACCATGGTATGGGACAGTAAATATTTAGCAATTAAGTCATATAAATCTACATCTGATTTTACTAGGTTTCCTGCTTTATCAGTTAAGCTGTGGAACACAGTTGCCTCTTTTCTGGCCTTACAGGCCTCAAAGGGGTTCCCCACTGGTGTCTTCTGTGTACCATATTGAAGTTCAGCTCTGATTGTTTTTGCTCTATCATACTGATAAGACTTCATTTAGATTTTTAAGTTTTTTTATTTGTGCAGAATAATCAAATCTGGAATTGGAGGCTAAAGAAAATAAGTACTGTAGCTGGTTTCATAGCTGTAAATATTAAAAAAATATTGAACTCCCTTTCTGTTTCCCAAAAGTTTGAAACCACAGCTTTATATCTAACATGGTGTCTGCTCACCATACCCTCATATCAAATCAAATCAAATCACAGTTTATTTATATTACGCTTTTCAGATACCAAAGTGCAAATACATGACAAAAACATACATCAATAATACATAAAAATATGAAAATATAAAAACAGTTAAAAAGACAGCAAAATAAATTTATTCATAGGCCGATTCAAACAGAAAGCTCTTCAAAGAAGCATTAAATGACTCTGTGGATGGGCACTCTGTAATCCGATGAGGTAGAGAATTCCACAGGGTTGGAGCCACAAAAGAAAAAGCTCTGGCCCCCGAAGATTGAAGACGAACCCTGGGAATCTCTAGCAATCCCTCGTTGGCAGAACAGAGTGGGCAGAGCGAGCGGTAGGGCTGAAGGAGATCTTGCAAGTAGCCCGGTCCCAGTCCGTGTAGGGTCTTATAGGTCAGCAAAGTGACCTTGAAGGTAATTCTCCAATGCACCGGCAGCCAGTGCAGTTCATGCAGAACAGGTGTGATGTGGCAAGTTCTTGGTAGCCCAGTCAACAACCTGGCTGCAGCATTCTGCACCAGCTGCAGGTGGTGGAGGTCTACCCCTAGCAACCCTAGATATAGAGCATTATATTAATCTAGACACGAGGAAACAAAGGCATGAACCAACACAGGAAGGTCATCATGTGGAACAAGATGCTTTATCCGGGCTATATTCCTCAGATGGTAAAAAGGTGACTTGACAACGGCTGACACCTGAGTCTTAAGCGTCAACTCACAATCAAGTATTACGCCCAGATTCTACACCTGTTCAGAAGGTCTCAACTGATTACCCCCTACGACAAGGCCAAAGGGAGACCCAGGAGTCAACTTCTCTGCACGTGACCAGGGTCTACCACCAGCACCTCAGTCTTGTCCGGATTCAGCCTCAACCAGTTATCACTCATCCAGTCCTGAATCTCAGTGAGGCAGTTGTTAAAGACCATGAGTGCGTCATTCTGTTCGGGTACAAAGGACATATAGAGCTGAGTATCATCTGCATAGCAGTGAAAATGCAGCCCATAACATCTTATAATGTCTCCCAATGGCAGCATATGCACCGTGATCAACATGGGAGAAAGCACAGAGCCCTGCGGCACCCCACAGGCCAGCGCAAAGGGAGCAGAGGAAAAAAATTCCTGATACTACCCTCTGAGTTCTGCCCATGAGGAGAGAATGAAACCATATGAGGACTGTCCCAGACAGTCCGCAGATCAGCCGCAGGTGCTCCAGCAGTATCCCATGGTCCACGTTGTCAAACACAGCAGACAGATTGAGGAGAACCAGAATTGAATGGCTCCTCCGATCTCTCGCAATTAGGAGATCATTAAGTACCCAAACCAACGCCATTTCAGTACTATGCCTCTTCCTGAAACCGGACTGGAGAGGTTCATAGATTTCATGGGTGGTAAGAAAGTCATCAAGCTGCAGGGCGACTACTTTCTCAATAACCTTACCCAAAAAGGGCAGGTTAGAGATCGGTCTGTAGTTATCGAGACAGTCTGGGTCAAGGGAAGATTTCTTCAAAAGGGGTGTCACAACAGCCTCTTTCAGAGAGTCCAGAAACACCCCTTGGTCCAATGAGCACCAGACTATCTCAGCAAGGACTGGTCTGATCACATCCACGCAACCTACAAGGAGACACATGGGCCCAGGATCCAAACTACAACAAGTCGGCCACAAGCCCTGGACAATCTTCATGATATCCATGATCACTGGCTGGTTGAAGTCTGTCCAGACAGACTGAGGGCCTGAAACCTCACATCGATCTCTGCTATGCTCATTTGAACGCATTCTGCGGATATCCAACCTGATCACTGATACCTTATCATCAAAGAACCAAGCAAACTTGTCACATTTCAATTGTGAAAAAGCTCTCCAGCCCTGCAGACAGGTTGGATTGCACAGCCTATCCACAGTCCAGAAGAGCTGAGCTGGTCGATTCCTTGATGCAGCAATCTCCCTGGACAGGAACTCTGGCTTCTTTCAGGAGATTTCTGATTGATATTCCTAGTAATGGGCAATCAATCTAAGCCTGTCATTTTCTAGGCTGGATTTCTGCCAGCAGCATTCCAATCTTCACCCCACTCTCCTCAACTCCCTCAGTGTCCCATCAAACCAGGGGGACCAGGGCAGAGGGAGAGGGGGAGAGTTCGGACAGGTGCTATGGAATCCAGAGCTTTTAGCACCATATTATTATAGTGCACTACTAAGGCATCTGGTTCCTAGCACTCCACAGGCCAACTCGATAGGTTCAGCACCACCATCAGACCCTCAGGGGTAACACCCCTCAAAGGGTGGTACTGGCCCATCTCCAAAGGGGTTGGTCTCATGGGAGGGGCATAAAATTGAACCTTATAGAGTGATGGTCAGACCACCCAACTGGTTCCACCACCAGTCCAGTGATCTCCATACCCAGGGTGAACACCAGATCCAGTGAGTGACCCTGAATATGGGTAGCAGCGGTGACAACCTGTGTGAAGCCCAACGCATTTATAAGTTGGAGGAAGTTTTGATCAAAGTGCGAGAGTTCATCGTCAGTCCAAGCATTGAAGTCCCCAGGACCAACCACCTGGAGGGTTCCAATACCAGGTCGACAATGAAGTCTGCAACTTCCTGCAGAAAAACGTTCTTGTCACTGGGTGGACAGTAGACAAGTAGGATTCTGCTACCCACACCTGCTCCCATGATACACTCAAAAGATCTAGGGGTCACCACTGGTACCTCTACAAGGTCCAATTCTGATCTAAAACAAATAGCGACCCCCCCCTTCGATCCAATCTCAGGCGGTGTATCACTGAGTACCCAGCTGTAACAGCTGACTCCAATATGGGGCCAGCATTTTCATCCAGCCAGGTCTCAGTGATGCAAGCCAGGTCAGATGACTCAACAAGATCAGCAATAATTGCTGTCTTGTTCTTTATAGATCTGGCATTGCATAACACCGCCCGAGTTGGATGAGAGGCCTTGGAGGAGTGGGCCACTTGCCCACCATCAGTGGAGCCCTTGGGTATGGGAACCAGGCATCGAAAACCCCTATCCTGGACCCATTTCACCCCAGGGCATCCCCCTAACCTCACCACCCCTATCTCCGCTCCCCCCCCTGGTTGCAGCACCCTCCTTCCCCTCTGCCTCCTCCGTGCAATCCCCAAGGCCTGACAATGCCTATAAACCTCAGGCTGCAATGGGGGACTATTGAAGGGGCACATGTCTCTCAGCCTGGAGGGGGAATAGCACCTGCCCACAGAGACTCGGCCCCAACACATGCTGTCAAAGATTAAAACCTATTAAACAGTCAGCAAAATTTAAACACACCATAGACACCACTAACGTATTACTAATAACTTAAACAAAATCCTAAAGAAAGCCAATAATAAACTAAAATAAATAAGAATCTCCCTCTACTCTCACTAGAGGAAAAAAACCAATCCCACCCAATCAAAAACCCTTAAATCACTTAAATCAAATTACAATTTAAGAAAACTTAAAAACAGTTTAAGGGAAATAAGGAGACCAGGCCTCTCATGCAGAGAATTCTTTAGCGTGGAAAACACAGACTACAGTCAGACTAAAATGAATGAATAAAAGAAAACAAAAACATCTTCAGCCCCCCAGGTCCTCTCACAACTGGGGCTAACGATCTACAGGGACTCTTACTCCCTGTAAGATGAAATAGATATATGTCCCAAAGCTTTTAACAACCCCTCGAACCCTCTCACGATAAGGGGGGTTATACAAGGCAAAACAGAAAATGAGAAATTAATTGTCTGACCGTGTCCAGTAGAAAAAATTGACGAAATCCTCTTCACTGGTGTCAATGGCGCCACTCCTACATGAGCTTGGTCCCGAAAATCCCAACCAGGGATTAGGATTGAAGAGCCACGGCCCCCACTATGAAAATCTGCCAGGCCAACCCACCGGTCGGCCCTCCAGAGAAACTAGAGGACACACGGCTCAGCCCTCCAGCTACCCAGCAAGGTCAGGCCCAGGTCCCCCGTGTAGACACGTATCCCACAACCAAGCACTCCTGATGGGTCGGGCCAACTGCTCACTGCACCAAAGTTCAGTCCACACCTCCGATAACTCCAGCATACCTCTCAAAGCCAAAGACACCCTAATCCACAGCAGCCAAAGTCCTGGACACTCTTCAGCTACAGATAGTAGCCAGATAGTTCCTGAAAGTTCCTCACTCACCTCCTCTCTACAGGGCCTTCTCTCCGCAGATTCCAACTCTCTTTGTTGGCTGGCTAATGGACCGAACCAAACTGCCAGGCAGGGATAACGAACTCTATTCAAAATCTGACCACCAGCCACCAACCACAGACATGTCTGGAACAGAACAGCTGGTCCCCTTAAAACATTCAGGAACTGGCTTCAATATTGTCTCCAAATACATTGAAATAACTGCAGATTATATGGTATATAGCTGTTGAACTGCTTTGCAAAGTCCTTTAAACTCCTTTAAACTTTAAACACTTAAACTAAATTAAAAATAGCTCAAAAAAATAAAACAATAACCTTTAACACATAAATAAGATAAAAGAAAACTAGCAAGTCTAAAGAACATCTGACAGCTGGCCCAATGTGGCCGCCATCTTGCTCAGTCACTTCTTCTTCACCACTTCACCACTGGATGACCTCCATGTTGAGGGTTCGCACCGCATCCTCATACAGAAGACAGACTGAGACCCTGGCTCATAGCAGAGTTAAAGTCTCCTTCTTAACTATGGTGTCAGACAGAATGGATGAATTTAGTCTCCATGTGTTCCACCTATGCTTGAGTGAAGGGTGACCCTGAATATTTATTTTTATGTATATACTCGCGGATAAGCCGATCCGCATATAAGCTGACTCCCATAACTCCATGCTTTGTTTTTAGTAAACAGCAATGACTCGTGTATAAGCCAAGTTTTATTTTATTTGCAAGATTCAATCAAAGTATAACCAAAGCAATAAACAAACAGTGCTAAACATAAAGATAAGCAAGATAAGCAAAAAGTGCAACATAAATGCTAGTCATATTCAGCACAATATTCAGATGATTCAAATCAGTTCAAGTGCTGCATACCCATAGCATACCCAAAGCAATAAACATAAAACGATAAACATAAAGATAAGCAACAGTGCAACATAAATGGTAAAACTTGTAAGGTTTTAGTGCAGATGTCTCTCATTCAGTCCGTTTCCTAGTCCTCGCCCATTTCAGAGTCAGAAATCCCTAGTGCTTGCAGATTATCAGACAGCAACTGCTCAGTCAGCAGTTAGTCCGTGTAATCATCCGCTTCCTGTTGCTCTGTCTCACTGTCCCCCTCATCCTCCTTGAAAATAGCATTGTCTTCGGTACCATCCATTCTGTTGCTAATGCTGCACTTCAGAAAGGAGCAGATGACCATTTCATGTGAGATAGACTCCCAAGCATCAAGGACCCACTGACAGATAACATCAAGGTCAGGGCATTTTAAGTTGCCTGCTTTTGTTAATGCTCCTTCCCCCGAACACATCCACTCTCCCCATTTGTGTATGACTCGATCCTTGAAAGGTTTATTAAGGCACACATTTAGTGGTTGCAGAATTGAAGTGAGTCCTCCAGGAATCATGCAGAGGTCGATCTTAGACTTCTTTGCTGTTTTTTTAACAGCTTCTGTCAAGTGTGCATGGAACATGTCATTGGTGTCTCAGCCATGTTCCCAATTTGGGAAAGATCATACCCATGTTGATTTCTAATTTTAATCAGAAATTGATGGAAACTGTCAACTTTTAGCTCCAGATCTGGTGGCAGTTTCTGTGTGAATTTAATGCGCTGCCTTAGTGTTAGGCCATGGCTCTCCATAAATCTCAAGTACCACCCAGCGGAAGCAAAAATGTGTCTGATGCTGTGGTGCAATATTTGGGCTCCTTACACATCCTTAGTGCCTGCAGGTGGATGGCCAAGTGAGTGACAATGTAGCCACTCTGGTAGTGCTTCAGCACCCAATCGTTAAGGTCAGACTCCAACACAATGAAAGCTGGTCTGCCCCCTCTACAGGCTTTCTTTGTCTCAGGCATTTCTATTAGAGTGTCCTGCTGTTTTTGCTAGTCTTGCACTTGCTTTTCATTAACAGCGAAGTGCCTGGCAGCAGCGAAGTTGTTAGTGAATTCAGCATAAGCCACCACTCGCAGCTTGAAGGCTGCTTCATATGCACTGCGCTTTTGCTTACCAGATGGCCCAGCACTCATTTTGACTACTGTACATTGCGCATTGTGAAACATCTTGTGTTTTAAGCAAACAACAACTGCATGGTATCAATCATGGCAACAATCACAGTTTGTTCATTCCAGATAACAATTGGTGTTTGAAAGTGACCCGTGTATAAGCTGAGACCCCTAATTACAAATTTGTTTTTAGGTACAAAACTATCAGCTTATACTCGAGTATGTACAGGAATAGTAAATGATCTGTGAATTCCAATGAAAGGATTTCTAAAACTGGGGGGGGTATATATTTTTAGAAACAAAGAAATTATATATGGCAGTGCTGAATCTCACTCTCTTATAGGTATAAATCTGCCCTGAAATCTGGTGCTTAGCACAGTCTGTGAGGTTAGCACGCTCTATACACTTTTTTAATGCATTGAATCACAATAAATTATTTTTCCATCAGATTTTCCACAGACTTGGGAACTTCACAATTAAAATCCCCACCTCAAAAAATGCTGTGGGAGGTTACTAAAAAAGGTTGTAGTGTGAAAAGGAGGGCAACCCTTTCTGCTTTTGACTGAGGTCCATAGATGGTGATAAATATGCATGGGGACTGATCCCATATACCATCAAGAACCAGTAATCTGACTGGGACCTATTAATTTTGTTAGTGAAAAAGAAAAGGAATGAAGAACTATACCCACTCCATCTGCTTGATCATGGCCAATAGACCAGTAAGAGGGTCCCCAGCACCATTCAGCCTGAAAAAGCCGTACCTGGTCACAAGAAGACATCCACGTTTCCTGGAGGAAATGAACATCACAGTTGTTATCATGTAGATATTGAAACACTGCCTGTCTTTTAGCATGGTTAACCATACTATGAATGTTAACTGAGGCTAGACAGTGTTTCCCCATAGGTCAGTGTTTGAACATCAAGGGCTCTTTTTCCTCCTTTTCTTTTTCTTCCCTTTGTATCCAACAGCATCTGTACCACTTTTAATATTGTCATGGTTGTGAGAGTTAGTGTCTGAGTCCCTAATTTCCACTCCTGGTCCCAAACAATTCATCATCTAGGATGGCTTCAGGGGCACTCAGAACCTTGCATTTTTGACTAAGCCAGTATACAATATCCTCTACGTGGTCTCCCTCATTTCAAAACATGATGATTATAAACTTCATCAAAGGCTTAGTTAGTGGTATCACTAGAAAAGGAGACCAAAGAGGAGAGAGAATTTAACTTGATTATATCTTTGCCAGAATAATTCAAGTGCATACGGTAACCAAAAGCTCATGTCAAAATTGTCTTTGCCTGAAATATTGATGAATGCAAACACTTCTTTCGGAGAAAAATGAAGGGGGTCTTTGTGAATTTTTTTCCCCACATAATGTCTGTTAGGCCTTGTTTCTAAGCCACCTTTGTATCTGATCCAAACCACATTTCTCCTAGGGGCTGCATCCTGTTTAGTTTTTTGAAAACATCATGATAGTAGAGGCCTCTGAGGAGGGGGAGGTTCAAGATCAGTTGTCTGTTCTTCCTTAGAATTGCTTGGGTACTGTGAAATGAGATGCACGCCTGCATCTTTACTCAGTGTGGGAGGGAAGGGGCAGAGACGGCCCTCGGCCCCTCACTTCCAAGGTGGGGTTGTGGAACTGCTTCTCCTTTTTCCACAGGAGTTTGATTTAAAGCTTCGGTAACAGTTTTATTGTTTGCAGAAGGTATTGGTGCAGGTACCTGAGTCTGTACAGTTGGGCACCATTCTGGTGTTGACTGTGAAAAGGGGGGGATGATGGGGACCAATCTGGATCGGGAAGCCATTTGCCATCTGACATTTTCTCCCATCCAGCTTCTGCTAAGGCTTTCTCTGGAGACCAATGTGCAAAAGGATCTGCTGCAGAAGGATTTATTGCTAAGGCAGCTTGCAGTGGTGCAGTAACTGACTGTGTCCGTCCTCCCTCACTCAGGGTTGGAGAGGCATCATCTGCAGACTCATCACTTAAAATCAGAAGGTCTGAAGGAATGTTTCATTTTGATAAAGTGAAAGCCATCCTTTTATTTTTGGTGTCTCTTCTCCCTGCAGTTTTGGGTCCTGTATTTTTTGCAGAAAAGGAAAATACAGTTACACCTTCCTGGTTTTTGGCATCTGTTTGGTAGATAGTCTAATCCATAAGAAAGGAGGGCATTCCTTCAACTGCTTTGGCAGCTAAAGAAGCCACAACCAAAGCAGTTGGTCTGCCTTTTTGCAAATGCCTTGGGTGTCTGCACCACATTTAAGTTATCATTCTGCGGTAGGTTAATAGTTTTTCAGTTGTCACTGTTGTGGGTTTCTGTAACCTGATTTCTAAGCAAGACGAACTAGCCATACTACTTGAAATCCCTTGTACTTTTCTCTTTGGCTCTATGCACATACTATTCTTTTTTTCATTAACACTGCCAGCCACATTTTTAGAGGTATTGAAAGGTAGGGAAATCATTACCTGGGGTGTAACAGAGTTGTCAGTTGCTTGGGTGGCAGCTTTTTTTGGTTATACTGCGTCATCAGCAGGGCCACTGGGAAAGTGCGGAAAAGGTTACCCAAAATTGCGGAGCATTTTGCAAAAATTGCGGGAAATTGTGGAGGGTTCTACTATAGACCCTGAGTGCTTCACAATAAATCTTTTAATATTTTATGCAGCATATATTAGTCAGTATAAATTACTAAATGAATACACTGACACCTGAATATGTTTAAAACATAAAGAAAAGTTTATGTTCCTAACAAGGAATCTAAACTGATAAGCTATCGTAAGCCTTGCCTGTCTTCCAAAATTTAAAAGCATCTGCCTCCTACAGTGCTAAATAGATTCTAGAAAGTGAGCCACAGCAAATAAATATTAAATAAAACCAGAAAAAATATTTTTTTGTTTGTTTCTGGCTGTAGAATAATGAAGCCTAATCAACAGCTGTTTACAGTGCTCTGCCAACTATTCACCCACTTTGGTACAAGAAAAAATAAGCAGACAGAGTGGTGAACAATTTAGTTGTAGTTAAATGTTGTTAAAGTGTTTAATGGTCATAATTTGTACTGTAGGTACTACGGTACACTATTTTTGAAATCACACATTTAAACATTAAATCTGGGGGTTATTGGGACTGGCAGTATAATCTAGATGTAAGAGTAACAAACTGTGAATGAGCTGACGACTTCTAGCAGACCTGGGTTTGATTCTCACAACCTCCACTTGCATACCGTGTGATTCTGAGCAAGTAACTTAACCTCCTCAGTGCTCCTGGATTGTACCTGAAAACAGGCACTTGTGCCTAGTGGGCCATACATGGTTACCAAAAAATGTAAAAAAAATACCAATATATTTTTACTGCATCATACAGTAGTCAGGGCACCCTGTAATTTACCTTTGTTTTACTCTGGCTGCAAAGATTTTGTCTAGTTAAAGATAAATATTCAGATGCATTTTGTGTTTTATAAGCTTGTTTTTAGATTTAGTCAGGTTTTTATTGTAGTCTTTGCATGTGAGCATCTAGGGGGTAGTTGCTAAGAGTGAGATCACTGTTACCAACTAGCTTATTCAAGTTTAAAATCGGCAGAGTCATCCAAAAATCCTCAGCTGTTTGAATCAAAACTAGTCTGAATGAAAGTATGCTCACAAGGAATAACTTGCCCTGCCACTTACAAAAAGGCTTCATAGTTAGCACCCCATTTAAGTGAATTGGATAATTTGCACCTTTTCTCACATCTTTTGTTTCACTCTGTGTATCAACAAAAAGTTTTCTGATAGACTGCTTCAACACAAAACAAATGTTAAGTGTTTAAGTGTACTTATGCTTGGCCAGTGGATTTTGAAACCAAACAAGACAAAGATTCAAAAGAAATCAGTGTCACATAAAACCCTTGCTCTACCTTGCACTGCATAGTTTCAGCCAAACCCAAGTCTGCATGCAACATTGTCAATATACTGAGAATATTTTATTAAAAATGTTAATACTTTTTACATAGTTCAATATAAAAGCTCAAAAATTCAAGAAATTGTGGAATATGTGAGTTTTTGTGGAGAATGGTGAAAACTGTGGATTCCGCCAAAAAATTGCAGGCGTAATTTTCCAGTGGCCCTGGTCATCAGGCATTTGATGTGTGTTGACATTTGGGCCCTTTGTTTTGACAGGAGGGCTTTCTGCCTATATCTTTGCTAGTTCCAACTGCAGCTGCAACTACAGTTTCATATGTCTGAGTTCTTCTGCTTCGAGTTTTAACAGCATTTCTTTTTGTAAGTGCTAACCATTATTTGTTGGATTTTCCATAGTATTAGATATTTGTATATCTGAGATGGCCAGATTCTGTGGGTGGAAGGGTTCCGCCCATGCTTAGATCCTCCATTGACACAAACACTTCATTTCCCAGGTCATCCTTCTGAAATTCAACAAACATAGTGGCATTTTTGGTGGCCTCTTGTGATACGAAGGCAGTGGAGGAGGCCTGCTCTTCTGTCCCAGAGACATCCATTCCCTCCTGTGACTCCTTCAGAGTGTCCATCATAGTGGGAAAGCCAGCAGTTCCCCTACTAGCAGAGATGGGGAATTTCCCCGGTGTCCTGGCCAAATTTCCCCCATTCACTAAAAATACCACCAACAGCTTAATCTGTTTCAATGACAGTTGGCATCCATCTGTATCCCCCTTCCCTGGGACAAGGTTGAAAATAGGCAGAATTGTCAAGTCTTCCTTTTCGGGTCAACAAAAACTAACTAACTAAATAAATAAATAAAATGATTTGTGTTTGGAACCAGTTAACTTGTTTTTTTTCTTTTTATTTTTTCACCTCTCCTGGATGGCCCTCTTTTGGGCAGATGCCATAGTTCCATCACCCTGACCTCCATCCGGATTTACTGCCTGCAATCTTTCCCCAGGGCTTCCACCCCAGCGAGGTTGGCAGGGTCCCCAGTGCCCAGTGAGGACTGGATTCAGTTCAGGCTTGCGAGCCTAGCAAGTCAAGTGTGGGACCTGCGGGCACCTGCTGACACCCTGTGACCAGTATTTTCTGTTTTTTTATTGTCTCCCCAAGAGGCAAAAAAGATTACCTAAAATCTCCTACCCTCAAGGGTTCAGTCCTTACTGGCCCCCCGCTATGGCCCCCACCTAACCAGGAGCTCAGAATATCTTACTTTTTCTGTTCCACACTGCTGCAGTACCTAAGGACAATGTTCCTTTACATACACAGCCTCATCCTGGTACAACTTGCTTCCACCTGCTGTTACCAACGACACTACCCTGGGCACTTTCAAGTGCAACCTGCATCAGCACCTTGTCACAATGGCCTCCTCTGAATGTTTCTCCTAACTAAATTTACTCTCCTTCCCTCTAATTCCCCCCTCTAAGTCCTTCCCACCTTTACCCCCTACTATCTCCTATCTCCTTCCTTTTTATTTCCCCACTATTATCTACATTCTTTCCCCATAGCTTCCTCTACATGTACCTACCATCTCTCCTGGCAGTTTCTAATTTATTCTAGTGAACCATATTACAACTGTGTTTTTTTATTGTACATATGTTCTTGAATAATATACACAAATTACTGTAACTTAACATACATACTGTGAATCATTGTACATATTACAGTAATTCCATATGAAAGCTTTAATGTACCTGACAAAGCCTATGGCTGCTTGAAACTAGTGTATTTATTATTGTCCTCTCTATGTTCTGTATTGTTTCCCCAATGTGGAACCTTTGTAAAATAGCCTTGGCTCAAAGGTGTCTTCTGAAATAATAAATAAATAAATAAATAAATAAATAAATAAATAAATAAACTATACTTAAGGATTTTATTGCAGTTTACAAATGAATATTCTCTTATAGTTGCTGCAGAGGGAAATGAGTGAATGGGAGGGTCATACAGTAAATGCAACTTAAAGTAAAAGGCATACCCCTCCATAGACTCACATAAACTTTCCTACCACAAGGTTTTAAATATACAAAGCATCTAAATATTAATAAAGCTTCTTAAAGAAATGTTTATAACAACTTAAATTTATGTTTTGTCTAGTCCTAGAAGTGGGAGGGACAGTCCTAGGGCAAACATATGAGAGAAATGGATTCTAAAGGAGATACATTAGATTAGGGGGAGCAGGGATGTGAGATGTGGGGATGTAAGTAGTAGGCAACTCAATGGTTTACTCCTGTAGCATGACCAAAGTGTCCTTCTGATGGATGCTAACGCTAATGGTAATGGTGAAGGAAACTTTGCACAAGTGGGAGAAATAAAGTTCCTTGTTCACAATAGAAAGGGATGGGGAGTCTCAAAGACAGGGGAGAGTTCTACTAATGCTACAAAGACAGTATAATAATTGCAGAGAGGAAAATATAAATGGTGATAATTATGCAAGGAGATAATCTGAGATTGAATATAGTCATCTGAAACATGCAAACATACAAAACTCTCAGCAGATACAAGCCATTCGGTCTATCTAGTCTGCTCAAGTGTGCAGCATGCTGTCTATTAAAATGTAGCTGCCCCCCCATGTACCCAATTCTAACTTGGTGCCCCCCACTTCTGACTTCTCTTCCTCACCTTTCCCACAGTTTTGACACTCTCTTTGGCCCTGTCCCACCCCCTCTTGAAGCTGCCCACTGTCTGCAGTGCTACCACTTCTTCTGGCAGAGCATTCCAACCAGCCACCACCCTCTTCATGAAATAGTGCCTCCTCATCTCTCTCTTAAATCTTCCTCCCTCTAATATCAGACTGTGTCCCCTGGTGTCCCTCACCCCTTTTAACTTAAACAAGACCTCTGAATTAACTCTGTTTATGCCCTTTAGGTACTTGAATGTCTCAATCATATTCCCTCTTTCCCTTCTGTCTTCACTGGTGTACATGTTGAGCTCCCTCAATCTCTCCTCAAGTGTCTTGTCCTCATCCCCAGGATCATCTTCGTCACTCTACGCTGGCCTCCCTCCAGCAGTTTGATGTCCCTTTTCAAACAGCGGCACCAAAACTGCACACAGTACTCCAAGTGCAGCCTCACATGGGACCTGTACAGGGTCAAAAAGACTTCCTCCCTCCTAGAGGTGAGTCCCCTGCTGATGCATCCCAGCACTCTATTTGTCTTTGCAGCCACCTTCCTGCACTGTGCCAAGTGTTTCGTGTCCCCTGTCACCAGCACTCCCAGATCTTTCTCCTCTGCCAAAGTGGTTAACTGCACTCCCCCCAAGCAGTAGCTGTTCTTTTTTGTTTTTTGGCCCCAATGCAAGACCTTGCATTTTTTGGCATTAAACCCCAGCTGCCATGTGGCTGACCAGCATTCAAGGGTCACCAAATCCTCTTGCAGTACCTTACCCCCATCCTCACTATCCACTTCAGCACAGCTTTAAGTGTCATCTACATAGAAATTGATTTTTGATTCTTATCCCATTTGATATGTCTGTTACAAATAAATTAAATAGTAGCAGCCCTAGCAGCAACCCCTGCTGGACCCCACTGGTTACCACCCTGGGTGTCGAGCGCTCTCCCCCAACTACCAACCTCTGCTGTCTGCCCTGCAACCAGCTCTTAATTCACCCAAACAGCTTCCTTCTTGCTCCAAGGCTATTTAACTTGCTGGTCAGCCTTCCATGGGGCACAGAGTCAAATGCCTTACTGAAGTCTAGGTAAAGGACATCCACTGCATGGTCCCTACCCAAAGACCTCATCGCCCGGTCAAAAAAGTTAACAAAGTTGGTCTGACATGATCTCCCAGACACCAACCCATGTTGCCTTTCAATCTATAAGCCATTCTCCTCCAGGAAACTCACCAGCCTTTCCTTACGTATAGTCTCCATTAGCTTTTCCACAATGGCTGTAAGGCTCCTGGTCTGTAGTTCCCAGGCTCATCTCTGTGTACACTCTGATGTATTGGCACTACATGTGAGTGATCTTATCAACTGGGTGCTGACCATGAAGATCGCCTGTCCCAACTACACACCCAGCATCTCCTCAAGCAGGTGGACTGGTATGACAATGCTGTGGTTCGAATAAGGCTGGGTGAAAGGAAACACCTGCTAAGGAGAGGCAGAAGACAATCTGGAAGTCTGATGCCCATCCGGCTTTTATTTATATACAGGAGAGGTAGACACGGTCACAAAGGAAGGAAGGGAACCAAACCTTAGAAGCAATAAGCAATGCTCTACTTACTCTGCTTTTCTTACAACTCTATAGGTGAAGCTTGGCTCAAGGCTACTCTATGATACTCTATGACTCTATAATATTTTGCTAGAAGGCCTATGCACCAAGGGGGTATAAACTTATATTACTTTATCAGAATATACAACAGGCATACAGTGTACAATAACCACCAGGCAGTATAACACTTTCAAAGTCTATAAGATTTAGATGTTCTGTCATCTTCATGCACAGCTGAGAAGTAGGAGTAAAGGGAAAAGGAAACTCCTGTTTGGCTCCAAGCTTACAAGTAGAACCTATGAGAGGTGGCAAGGCAGCTGGAGAGATTTGTAAACAGACCTTAGTCTTTGGCCAACTCACCCTCTAGAGTTGCCAGAATATCAGGGCACAAACTGACTGAACTGGGCTAAGCTGTTCCCTGGCACAAACCCTTGCCCAGGGCTGGCAAGGATGAAGAACACAGAATGTGGCAAGGAATCCACCTGCAGGATTGCCACAAGAGAAGAATCTGCTGCTATCTCCCTAGCACCAACTCTTGACCAGGGCTGCCAAGGACAAAGAAGACACTGCTGTGGTTTTCCTGGCACTGACCCTCGACCAGGGCTGCCAAAGATAAAACACAGGACTTGGTGAAGAATCCACTCAGAGGATTGCCAAGGTTGAATACACCAACTGCTGAGCTGCTTTGGTGATGGATCCACTTGGAGGACCACAAAACTTGAGCTGTATCCCAGAAGATTGCACAGGTTATGCAGGTCAGAACAAGCAGGAAGAAAAGCTGGAAGATGAAGATTAGGATTCCACAAGGTTCAGAACAAAATAAGAAACCAGTGGACATGAACACACGTTGGCCATGACAGACTCAATGTTTGGCAGGCGTCTGGGAGTGATGGACGAGGCTTCTTCCAGTCATTTCACTTCCAAGCTGACCAGGAACTGGTGGCTGTGACTCTCCAAGGGACATTGATTTTGGCTTATGGGGGATGATAGGGCAAGAAGATGCTGAAGTCTCTGTTGGCTGAAGACTGCTGAGGTGACGAGTTGATGGCTGCTGAAGATCGAGTCCACAGACTTTATACTGTACACTGGTACTTCTACTAGCACTGTACACTGGAATTTACTAGTTGCTGGGGCAATTTGCCTAGAGCAGGGGCAAATTGCAACAATCTGGAGCAATTGTTCACTTGCAGGGGCAATTTGCCTGGAACAGGGGCACATTGCAACAATCTGGGAAAATTGTTCACTTGCAGGGGCAATCTGCCAGGAGCAGGGGCAAATTGCAACAATCTGGGGCAATTATTCTCTTGCAGGGGCAATTCACCTGGAGCTGGGGCAAATTGCAACAATCTGGGCCAATTGTTCACTTGCTGGGGCAATCTGCCTGGAGCAGGGTCACATAGCAACAATCCAGGGCAATTGCTCACTTGCAGGGGCAATCTGCCCAGAGCAGGGGCCAATTGCACCAATCCAGGGCAATTATTCTATTGCATGGGCAATTTTCCTAGAGCTGGGGCAAATTGCAATGATTTGGAGGAATTGTTCACTTGCAGGGGTAATCTGCCTGGAGCAGGGTTAAATTGTAACAATCTGGGGCAATTGTTCACTTGTAGGGGAATTCTGCCTGGAGCAGGGGCAAATTGCAACAATCCAGGGCAATTGTCCTCTTGCAGGGGCAATTCACCTGGAGCAGGGGCAAATTGCAACAATCCAGGGAAATTGTTCACTTGCAGGGGTAAATAATCACAATACTAATGCACCTCAATATAGTATCGGTGCTTATTGCAATCAACACAACACTTGTTGGATCTTTTTACAGCTGCAGTAGGTGGAACCTGCAGACGTTTTGCATGTACAAAAGGAACTGACTGAAGGTGTAAATAGTCTCTTCCACCTTACCCTCTTCCAAGCAATGTTTTCCGGCCTCAAATAAATGCGCTTTCATGTTAATCAATGGTTGTAGCGTACTATTTTCTTTCTTAAATGGGTGGTACAATAGCTGGAACCTGAGTAGTGCGAGGCAGCATTAGGTTTTTTGGGGGGGGATTAAGATCAGCCCCCACCTCCACCTGAGAAGCTCCTAAAGATCCACCTCCAACTTTTTTCTGATTCATGTGGGAGGGGCATGAGGTGGCTCTATCTTGCTGTAACAAGACACACTAGTTTGGGCCTGCATCAACCAACAGAACAAGTCTATGCAGTGGAGAACAGAAGATAATGCCTTTATTAAGGACTAGGAGAACAGAAGCTATTTAATGCCTTCAAATTGACTTAAAAAACCTTTGGAACAAATGATTATCAGAGCCACCTGGGGCCACAGAAGGAGACCTAGACACATGTTCTAATTTACAGTTAAGAGCCACAGGTTTTTCTTAAACATTATATATATATTATGGTAGCACGGTAGTGCTACCATAGTTAGGGTTGAGGAGCCATTTACATGTTAAACCCAAAATTTTGCACCTTAATAACTTTGCAACCGTTTGATGGATTTGCCTGAAATTTGGAATACACGATCAAGACCCATACGCCTTGGGATCTGCCAAGTTTCATACTGGTTGGATACACAGCTGCGGAGTTATTAAGCATGATTTGCGCATGCGTTTACGCTTTTTCTGGAATTCTACGGTCGTGCCTACAGGTCGCATGGTTTGCGCGACCAGTCTGAAATCTTCAGGGAACATGCGGCCAGGGCCCCCGATGTGCCTTTTGAAGATTTCATGAAAAAATATTAAACGGTTCATAAGTTATTCAAAAAACAATTTCCCATTATCAGTCAATGGGAAAACTTAACAAAAAGTTTGACAGTGTCGCAAATGCACTTTTTACTGTCGCAAATGGCCCTTTTACCGTCGCAAATCCGCCATTTTGTTTTCAGTTAGTGATCAGAAAAATGCTTGCCATTTAAAATTGGGACCCTCTAGCAACCTAATTCTTTTTGTATTCACCTAGTCGGGCCCTGAGGATGCTAGCCATGTCTTTATTTTGGGGTAAAACACCCCAGAAATATGATTTTCAAATTTCTGGAAAAAGTACTTTCGCAAAGTAGTGTCGCACTCATGAAAGTGTCGCAAATTTTTGCGAAAGCTTTCGCAAATTGCGACAGTACTTTTCTAGGCTGTGGGAAAATGACAGCAATTCTTTGCACAGGACCTAGAAGGCAGAATTTCACTGTTCGCTGATGACACAAAGCTCTGTAACAGAGTAGACACACCAGAGGGTGTAGACAGAATGAGGAGGGACCTGCAGAAACTTGAAGAATGGTCAGGGGTTTGGCAGTTGAAATTCAATGCAAGGAAGTGCAAGATAATGCATATGGGACACAAAATCCCTGGCACAATATATCAGTTGGGAGGTGAGGATATAGCATGCACCAAGCAGGAAAGGGATCTTGGGGTTATAATCTCTGATGACCTCAAGGCAGGGAAACAGTGTGACAAAGCAGCAGGTAAAGCAAATAGGATGCTGGGATGCATAGGCAGGGGCATCACCAGCAGGAAAAGGGAGGTCATAATTCCACTATACAAGACACTAGTGAGGCCCCACCTGGAGTACACTGTACAGTTCTGGAGACCTTACCTATGTAAGGATATAGACAGGGTAGAGAAGGTTCAGAGGAGGGCAACAAAGATGATGCATGGATTGCATCACAAGTCCTATGAGGACAGATTGAAGGAACTGAATATGTACTCCCTGGAGGAGAGGAGGGAGAGAGGGGATATGATAGAGACATATAAGTATCTTACAGGGAGGAACAGGGTGCAGGAATACACTATTTTTAAGCAAAAAAGATGTTCCAGGACTAGAGGGCATGGGATGAAGTTGGAGGGAGGACGATTCAGAGGAAACGTGAGGAAGAATTTCTTCACAGAACGGGTGGTGGACAAGTGGAACACCCTGCCAGAGGAAGTGGTGGGGGCTGAAACAATCACAGGATTTAAGAATGCATGGGATAGACATAAAGGAATTCTGGAGTCAGAGTTAAGGGGCAACAGACTTCTTGGAAAACATAAACTGAACTTACAAGCTCAAATGGGCAGACTGGGTGGGCCATAGGCCCTTATCTGCTGACACTGTCTATGTATCTATGTATCTATGCTGCAAAAGAACGGTTTTGGTGCTTTGGCCTGAAATTTGGAGGGAACGCAGTCGACATCTCACAGATGTGCCTTTCAGTATTGCATTGCAAAAATATTACACGGCGGCAAAGTTACAGCTCTCCAAAGTTGATGCTTTTTCCCATAGGATAACATTACTGCATCCGACGCATTGCAGCAATCCTTTGGCGCCCTGCTGCAATATAACGGCTTGGTCTTTTGGGCTGACATTTGGAGGGAAGACAGCCAACATCCCATAGATGTGCCTTTTAGTGGTTTGGTGAAAAAATGTAACAGGGAGCCAAGTTATGGCACTCTGAATATAACTTTTTTCCATATGATAGCTGTCTGACATTAGCCAGCCTTTCAGGGCGATATCTCAGAAGCGGCGCGAGATACGGACTTTTTGTCAAAAAAATGCTTAGCCCTCTAATAGGGGCTAAGTACAAAGCTAGCCAGGAAAGTCATAAATCATATGACTTTAACATTTTTTTTTCTACGTCGTACAGTTCCTGAGATATAAGCTATTTAGTATTCCAACTCCTCATTTTCTGCTCCGAGACCCATTATTATGCATACATTCTTTGTACTGACTGTCTTTCTCTATGCAGCTTTTGGGGAAAACCAGCCTGTGTGCTTACATTACTGTTACCATTGCCCTTTCTGCTTGTGGTTCCGTACCCGTTTCACTTACCGTTCACATCTATGCCACCATGTGCGTTATCGTTGCGTTTTCATTTGTGCTTCTGTTTCCATTATTTTTTGCCATTTGTGTCTACAGTACTGTTTCTGTTTCTGTTTCGCTTTCGCTATGCGTCACCAAGCCCATTGACATTTCCATTTGCGGGCACCATGTTACTATGTGACAGGACATCACGTGTCGGACCGTTTCCGTCTACTCCACCATGTCACGTTACCCTTTCTGTTCTCATTCGCAGCTGCGTTACCATGTGTGGCACTGTTAGTGCTTCTTGTTTGCGTTGCTGTTCCTGTTACTATGTCACAACACATCACGTGAGAGCGGCCCTCTGGGCCCCTGCTCCCGCCCACTGCATTACATTCACTATTTCTCGTTATCATTCTCAAAAAGAAGGGAAATTAGAGGCAAAAACTCAGTTTAATGCATCAGTTAGGGTTGTTCCACAGCGACAAAAGTGAGGAAATTTGGTGTTAGGGTTGAAAACCCCCCCTTGGACCCCCCAGCCCACCTCCCAACCAGCATTGGGGTGCGCATTGGGGTGTTCGGTCCTAACTCTCACCCCATTCTCCTATACTTCTGCTGCTTTATACATGTGATGGGGAACTCCCTGTTGTGGTGGTGCCAAGTCCAAAATTAGAAATGCTGCAATGACACACAATGGAAAAGCACACATCTTATTTCAATGGAGTAAGCAGACCTCCTTCATTTTCCATTTATGTGGATTCGGTGATTACCCTTGACACATCTTGTGATACTAGTGCTAAGACAGCTCTTTATTGAAAATATAGGTGTCTCGATAAAAGATGATGAAGAGCAGCTAGAAAAAATAACATCCATGTAGAATTCTTACACATTTGTATAAGACACCAGCTCAGCGTCCAGCTGTTAAAATTCCAACTGATGTTTTACACTTTGCGCATCCTCAAAGTACTATGCATCAATTTGTTAGCTATGATTTAGGTTCTGCCAGAGTGTATAATAACCTGGCAATGGACTTCTATTGATACAGTTCTTAATTACATGCCTACATTGCTTTGGCATACAATTGCTAGGTAACGATAAAGTCACCTGTTACGCATTCATTGTTTGGCTCCTAAATGGAAAAACAGTCCATTATACACACTTAAAACAGGCATTTAAAATATGTTCTTTTCAGACTAGAACAGGAGACAAGATCAAAATGAATTTTTTTTTCATTTCAAAAATGGAAGCTGCAGTTCCAAACAACTCTTGCCCCCCCCAATTGTTGTACCTCTGCATGTCTTGTTGGTAGAACGACTGATTTGTGTGTTTTTTCATTTTTTTTTATAACAGCCTACTCTCTAGCCAGCGAAGGAGCACACCTTGCTCCTGAAGACACTTAGCATATCCCAAACCATTGACTGTCATCATTTACATTAGTTCGGTCAGAAGAACGGTGCTGCTTCTTTTTATCATTAAATAAAAATAAAAAAAAGAGGAAAGGCCTAATATCTTGAAACAGATTTAAGAAAAATTATTCTGCACTTACTTTGATACACTTTTTTCAGCTCTCCTCTTTATGATCAGAGCTGCTGATGCCACTGTGAAAACTTTGAAAAAACTAATAACTTGGTACAACTCAGTTTACATTTCAAATATATTCTGTAGATTTCTCTTGCCTATCTTTTATTACAGAGGAAATTTGGATGAATATATGATCTTCATCTGTTAGAGTTCATCTGCCTCTATAGCTTACTCCCTACTTCAAGTCATTATGCTATGTTGTGACATCACAGTCTGCTGTCATGGGAGTAACTGTGATGTCACAAGCCATGCATTATGACCTCAGCTAGGGAGAAAGCACCAGGAATACATGAACACTTCAGGAGCAGCGGTCCTCCTTTCAGCAAATGGCCTCAGTAAAAAATAATGGGGGGAAAATACAGAACTAATTTGAAATATAAACTGAACTGTGTCTGAATATTATGTTTTCTTTCACTTATCCTGAAAGCGTCATATGCTCTTTAAGACTGGCACTCTGCTTGGAGGAGGGTGCTCATTGGAGCAAGGTGGCAACATGTATGTTACATATATGTTTCATTGCTAAACTATAACACAATTGCTTTCATTGTTTTTTCTGTACTATAACTGTTTTAAGACATTCCAATACATGCTTAAATCCATAGGCGATTACTGACAGCAAAATAGTGCTGCTTGAAAAGTTTTTCAACCCAAATTAGTGAACATGACTGTCACTCTAGGAGCAGTTGCCTCTCCAAAGGCTGTCATGACTATAACTTCTCCCTCTGTCTGTCTGTCTATCTGTATGTCTATCTATGTGATTATCTATATTTCTATCAATTGCATCTATCCCTATTTTTACCTACTGTATATGTAAAATAAACCTGCATATTGCATTTGCCTGCACTCTGTACACATACTTATGATACAGTGCATATTTGTACTCCACTCCTGTATAGACCTCATACTGTCCTGATATTCCCATTATCACAGGCATAACTATCTGAACCTTATCAACAGTGACCCCTTATAAAAGTTACTATCACATTTTCTCTCCTAATGAAGTCCATCATTACACCTGACTGCCTGACATCAACACATTACTTAAATATAACTTACATCACCGCATGGACAACCCCCCTGTTTTTCTCTATAAAACTGTGTAAATAATCCCAAGACTGAACATATTCCAGCCATTATTTGTACTGCCACGTATTCTACCTGTCAAACCTATATTGCTTACCATTCCTTCCACTGAAATCTACACCTCCATATCTTTTCCTAATAATGTGTCTGCCTTCCTTAGAATGAAAAATAAAACAAATCTTACTAGTTAAAAATCATTGTGTTGTTTCTCCATGTCTCCTTAACAGTTCCACACAACCTCACTAACTTCATTATGCAGCTGTGGTGGATCTGACCAGAATTTGTTCCTCTTGGGGTCTGTCTTTATTAGGATCTGGCTACCCCTAAGCACTTCTGTGTGACTACCCCTAGATACTGAGCCTGAATGCCCTAATCACTTCTGGGCCTGGCTGCCCTAAATACACTGGGCATGGATGCCCTCTTATGGTTCTGGCCTCCTTTCTGGACAGGATCCCTCAAATAGATAACTGAGCCTTTTATGGCAGAGCTCTTGAAGGATTCTGGGCTGTTTTGTAGCTGAGTCCCTTTAACTTATGGGCCTAACTTGGGCCTTGCTGCCACTCATGTTCCTTTGCTCCACCTTGTCCTGCCCCTAACAAATATTCAGCTTTCTTCTCCACATTCTTTAGTACTGAGCCCCTCCACTCTGGGTGTCTCTAGCAAAACCCATTCTTAAATAATTAAACAGGGGTCCTTCTGGCCCACCCTCCTCGCAGTGCTCTGCAAACTGTTTCAATAAATAAATGCAGTCTTTACTCTTTGTTGGGCGGACAGCACAAATCCGGTGCTGCCGCTGACCCACCACTCCTTGGGGCTCTGAAAATGGGAACGGGAGGCGGGAGGTAGTCTGGCAGTGGGAGTGCATGAATCAGGAAATGCGGTGGATGTCAGGGGCCTCTGGAAAGCTAACAGATGAACTGGCGATGCGGCCCTAGCTAGCCACCAACATGGGAACGGGAAACTTTTAATTTAAATAATAAACAAAATGGGGTTCTTAGTCCAAACGGCCAAACTAGACAGTTGTCTTTCTTCGTGGTGCCCCGATGGCACCACTGACTGTGCCACACAGTTTTGGGGCGAATCTTCAGACACTGGCAGCAGCGCAGACATGTAGGCAAGTCTTTGGGGACAGCTTCAACCACCAGTAAGCCCTTTTTCCTTGTCCCCTTAACTTGCTTCATCCTTTCTCGTCAACAGCTGCTAGGAACTAGCAACTGACTGAATAATTTTAAAACTAAACCTTCTCATTCCAGAATGGCTGGAGTGGAATGCTGTGCATTAGCAGCTCAGCACAACATTCCATCCAGACCATTGTTACTTGTGCAGCAATAAAAATCTATTTTACTATAGTTTAACGTGTTCTAGGCACCTTTTCTATTTTTGTACCAGTGTTTTCCCGTAAAATGAGAGGGAATTAACTTATGAGGGGTCCCTTTTTATTACTCCCTGCTAGCCCCATACAACAACAGGGTACCCTGGGAACCTGTAAACCTTTATTCTTTATTGTTACTTTTCATTTTCTGTAGTGCTCCAACTTTGGGGCATTACAGATTTGGGCCTCCCTAAAAATACATGTCCCCATGTATTCCCGTTAAACAATTTTATAAAACATTTCTTAAACATTACTTCTATAGGCATTTATAATATCTCTTACCACTTTAACATTTGACTTATCTCTATGTAATCTTTCTGTAGATAAATCACTCTTAAAACACTCTTAATATTTATAAATTTCAGAAAATTGTCTTATTTACTTAGCTAAGTGACCGTGTCTGAGGAATTACTCTAAACAGGTCTATCCATAAAAGCTACTTGAAGAGCTTCTAGTATGTATTTCTTAGAAGGAGATACCAAAATGACATCTCTGAGATCTACTGTACACGGCTGAAAAGTTACTGGTTCTACAGGAATATGTTCTGGCTCTCTAGGACTAACTGCTGGTTCTGGTAAATCAGGATGTTTTGGCATTGCTATTAGTTCAGCTAAAGGATGATTATTTGAACATACATGTGAATACCTAACCCAAGGATCTATACACCATTTTGTCGGTGTATCCATTTCCATCACTTTGCGAGTAGAGTTCTCCTTCTTCTCCTCTGATGTAGCTTTCTCTGTAGCATCTATTAGAACACTGTCTCTGAAGGTACAAGGTTTAAGAAGATTTCTATGCACTATTTTTGTGCCATTACCAGTCTCTTTTTGAATCTTGTACACGGGTAGGTCAGGGTAGAGGATCTCAACAATGAGGAAAAGTTCTGTTTCCTATCTGGTAGCTAACTTGTGACACTTCTGAGTCCTTAGCAATACCCGTTCTCCAATCTGCAATGGGGTCGCATTGGTCTTAGCATCATAGGTCACGTTTTGCTTGAGTTGTACTTGTTTCATGTGTTGACTTACAACTTGACTAGCTTCTTGTAATCTTTTGCTGTGTTCTTGTACCCAGTCTGTAACAGGTAATTCATTTGATTGGACTTCAAGTACTAGATCCATGGGGAGTCTACCATGGTGACCAAACATTAAGCAGTGCGGTGTGTATCCAGTTGAACAGTGTACTGTATTGTTGTACAAATAGGTAAGTTCAGAAAGTAAGGCTGGCCTATATGGACGCTTATATTCAGGAAGAGCTCTTAACATTCCCAGGAGTGTTTGGTTTGTTCATTCACACAGTCCATTGCACTGAGGGCGATATGCAGTGTTTTTTAATTTTTTACTGCCACACAAGGTACAGAGCTGTTTGAAGAGCTGCAATTCAAAAGCGGTTCCCTGATCAGTCAGGATCTTGGTCGGATACCCATAAGGATGGAAAAATAGTTTCAAAAATGTCTCAGCTGTGGTTTTGACAGACAAATCTTTAACAGCACTGATGACCATGAACTTGGAGTAATGATCCACCATTGTTAAAACGTATATTTGACCATTAGCACTGGGTTCTACCTTGAGGTGATCCAAAGCAACTAGTTCAAGAGGTACCTTACTAACTATAGGATGCAGAGGAGCTCGTTGGTTGCTTTTATTAGGACATTTTAGACTGCAGGTTGGGCATTCTTCACACCATTTAATAATGTCACTTCTCATCCCAATCCAGTAGAATCTTTTTCTAATTATGGCTTCTGTTTTTTTGTGATCGAAGTGTCCAGAGTGATTGTGATATGCCTCAAGTACTAGTGATGCACCCTTTTTTAGGAACAATGGTTTGGGAGAGATCTTACAGTGAGTGGTTGGGTCTCGGGTTTTATGAATGAGTTTAGAGTATTTTATGGTCAACCGAGTCCTGTGCCTCCATAACTTTATGGCTTCTGGCTCCATATTCCTTTGTACTTGAAGTGGTATATTCTGTTTTGTTGAAACATAGGTTTTGATTTGCTTAACTACTGGGTCTTGGTCTTGCAACTGTACCCACAGGTTATTCTGTTTTGCAAACTGGTCTGGACATTCTGGTTTCTGTTCTGGCTTTGCATCCTCAATTACATTGACTTGACAACAGGCCTGAACAAATTCTGATGGTATCTGAAGAAAAGGCGGTATTTCTACATTCTCTAGAAAAATATCATCCATCTCACTCTCTGTCTGATTAGGCATCCTGGACAGTGCATCCGCATTAACATTAGGTCTGCCTGAACGATACTTTATGGAAAACTGGTAATTGGCTAATCTTGAAGCCCATTGCTGCTCTAAAGCTTCCAGTCTTGCAGTGTTCAAATGTGCCAGTGTGTTATTATCTGTAAACACGGTAAAAGGGGTGACTGCTAGGTAGTGCTTAAACTTTTCAGTAATTGCCCAGACCAAGGCTAGACATTCTAATTTAAATGAACTGTAACAAGCATCATTTTGCTCTGACTCTCTCAACCCACAGCTTGCATACGCTATTACACGCTCGATACTTTCCTGCTCTTGTGCCAACACTGCACCTAGCCTTTTATTGCTTGCATCCATGTATAGCAAAAAAGGTTTGGAATAGTCAGGGTACACTAGCACTGGTGCTTGGATAAGAATTTGCCTCAGATTGTTGAAAGCCTCTTGTTGCTGTTTGGCCCACTTGACTGGTCGTTTCTTGGATATTTGCCCTGTCTTAGTTCCTCTGAGAAGTTCATTTAGCGATAAAGCTACTTTGGAGAAGTTCTTCACAAACTGCTGGTAGCACGCAACAAAACCCAAGAATCTTTGGAAATCTTGTACCGTTATTGGAACTGGCCATTCTTTTACTACTTGCAGTTTCTCAGGATCAGGTGACATGCTGTTGGAAGACACTATATGTCCCAGGTAATTCATTTGAGACTGTAGTAGATGACACTTGGAGGGTTTCATTTTTAGCCCATACCAGATTAGTCAAGTAAAAACCTCATCTAAGTGCTGCAGGTGCTCTTGGTGGGTCTTGGAATAGATGATGATGTCATCAAGGTACAATAGCAAAATATTGAAGCTCCGACTTCCTAAGCAGTGTTCTACCATCCTCTGAAAAGTTCCTGGGGCATTACATAACCCAGAGGGCATGCAGGTGAATTCAAATAGACCCATTGCTGTTATAAGGGCAGTTTTCTTTTGGTCTTCTGGAGCCATGGGTACTTGCCAATACCCACTCGATAGATCTAGGGTGGAGAAAATTGCAGCAGACTAAAGGGCTGTGAGAGAGTTCTCTATCCTCGGTAAAGGGTAGGCATCTTTGTGCAGTATACTACCGATAATTCACACAAAACTGTATCTTTCCATTCTTCTTTTTGATTAAGACATTGGGAGCAGCCTAAGGACTGTGGCTTTCTTTTATCACCTTGGCTTACTTTATCTCCCGAATCATCTCTTTTACAGGCTGGTACATGGCCAGGGATATCAGTTGAAATATTTCTCTTATAGGTGGATGTTGATGAGTATGGATATGATGTTGTACTTCTTGGACCAACCCAAAGTCAAGGAGATGCTGACTGAAAGCTTCCTGATTCTTCAATAAAACTTGGATAGCATCCTCTTTTTGTTGCACCGTGGTTTCAGGGTTATCCAGGTTAATCGCTCGTATCCACGATGGTATGCTGGAGTCACAAAGGTCACTTCGTCCTCCAATGTCTGGTATTCTAGTTTTCTCATGAACTTTATCTTCTGGTTCTATAATGTCTTGCAAAGACACAGTGTGCAGCTGAGTGCACTGGCTAATTTTTATGGAGACACATATCATGGTTTCTGTAGTAAATGACTCACATAGGGATCCTTCCTTTGGTGACCGTAGCCACACTCCTAGCCACCAATATGGGCTCTTCTTTCTCTGTCAGGCATGGTTCAACCACGGTGTCATAGTCCTGACCATGAGGTCCTACCTTTGTCTTGCACCACAGGGTAGTCTCATTCCCTGACTTCAGGGTGATAGGTTGAGCGTCAGAAACTCAAACTTTCCCAGTCTCACCAGTGCTGCTCGCAAATCATTGGTGGCACTGGAGGAGGTGTATTGTTTGTTGCAAAGCTCGTTTCTTGATACACGGAGACCTTTTTGCTTGGTTTCATAAGATCTGTACCAAGTCTTCAAGACACTTCTGAAGGAAGTTCTTCCCGTGGATAAGTGGTGGCAAGCTATCACTTCCTGCCTTGCTGATGAGGATCCCTTGTCCGTCTTGTACATTTTTCCCCAGCTGGATGCTCCCTTCCAAGTATCCTAAATATGGAACCTCGGCTCCATTGCTGGCAATTAAAGTGATCCATGACTTGGGAGGTGGCTGAAGATTTTCAATCTTCCAATGTTGTCGAAAATATCATCCCTACATATTCATAACCTGAGATCTGGTGTCTAACAAAGCCATTAACTCGATTCCATCCACCAGAACTGGAATGATTGGACTTTTTCAAATAAAACTGGATCGGTTTGTTACTGGACTTGGACCTGACTGATCATTCTTCGAGGATCGGTCCCTGACCCCGAAGATTCCCTGTTTAAAGTCACCACAGGTTCTGGAGGCAGCTGGCATCGCCTTATGATATGGCCACTGACTGCACATCTATGGCATATTGATCTGCCTTGACCATCAAATTGGTCAGTTGAGTGCCTTCCTTCTTCCCTTCTCCTGAACTGAGGTTCGTTGAACCATCTTCCTCGTTCATTTTGCATCTGGACGGCTTCTCTTCTCCAGCCCTCCTACAGCCCTTTTACTTTCTGACAAACTTTTCCAATAGCTCGTGTCAAGGTAGCAATTTGTTCCAACAAGTCTGAGTTTTGGCTGAAGTTGGTTGCCATTTTGCGAACTGCCACTTGTGCCATCTGACCACACAAGTGGTGATAACCTGGATGATAACCTGGATGCCCACTTGTGGATTCTCAACCATAAATCCACTCTTTGCCTGACTGCTCCTCACTTAGTGGCTGCCCACACCACGGGTCTTCTCATGCCAATCCCTCCATCAGATACCGTGGCCATGCTGCCCTCAGAGGCGTCACCATCTGTGGGTAGATTACCATATCCTCGTCTGCTCAACCTGATCCCAGGACCTTTATGGCTTTCTCCTTAAAATCCAGGAAGTCTGCGTTTGGGTCTTGAAGTTGTAACATCTGCAGTTTTCTTCTCAGAGTTTCGCTGTGTGCCCCCTCTACAAACTTTTCTGTCAGAACGTGATCCAGATTGGTGATCTCTCATGTGTCCACTCTTTTGATTGCCTCAATAACTCTTGAATGCTCAAAGCATACTCCTGAAGGGTCTCCTGAGGCCTTTGGGTACGAGAGAAAATTTTCATTTTGAGACTGGATACAGCGAGAGTGTCAAAACTTTGCTACAGCCTCTGCAAGATCTGATCAGCTGTGGTCTTTGTACCTGTGGGCCATGACTGAACCTCTGTGTGAGCAGCCCCTTTTAGCTGTCCGATAAGTATTTCCACCTTCTGTCTTTCTGGAACTTGATACAATAGGAACATGGCCAGCATTTTGGGATGGAACTCCCCTAAACTACAAGTTCCATTTCCAGCCTTCTCCCCTGTAAACTGGGGAAGCCAAGGTGCCCCAAAGTAGTATGGCATTGTCAGGGGTGAGTGGGTATATTTTCTCTCTCCTCCATCTTAGTCTCGATAGCTTCATGGATGCCAATGTATGCATTATCCCCTCTGGACAATCCACCACTGCAACCTGGTACTGCTTGCATCTTCCTCCAGAAGCTCCAGCTTTGGACACCTTATATTTAATCCTGCAGTCTACGCTGAGAAAGTTTTTATGGTGTGGTGATCTTATCAACTGGGTGCTGACCATGAAGATCACCTGTCCCAGTTGCACGCCCAGCATCGTCTCAAACAGGTGGATTGGAGAGACAACACTGTGGTTGGGTGAAAGGAAACACCCATTAAAGAGAGGCAGGAGACAATCTGGAAGTTTGATGCCTATCAGGCTTTTATTTATATACAGGAGAGGTAGACACGGTCATAAGGGAAGGAAGGGGACTAAACCTTAGAAGCAATAAACAATGCTCTACTTATTCTACTTTTCTTATGACTCTATAGGTGCAACTTGGCTCAAGGCCACTCTATGATACTCTATGACTCTATAACATTTTGTTAGGAGTCCTACGCACCAAGGGGGTATAAACATATATTACTTTATCACAGTATACATCAAGCATACAGTGTGCAATAACCACCAGACAGTATAACACTTTCAAAGTCTATAAGATTTAGATATTCTGTCGTCTTCATGCACAGCTGAGAAGTAGGAGTAAGGGGAAAAGGAAACCCCTACTTGGTGCCAAGCTTACCAGTAGACTCTGTCAGAAGTTGCAAAGCAAATGGAGAAATTTGTAAACAGACCTTAGTCTTCGGCCAACTCACTCTCCAGAGTTACCGGAATATCAGGGCACAAACCCACTGAACTGGGCTAAGCTTTTCCCTGGCTCAAACCCTTGCCTAGGGCTGCCAACGATGAAGAGCACAGAACGTGACAAGGAATCCACCTACAGGATTGCCACAAGAGAAGAATCTGATGCTGTTTCCCCAGCACCAACCCTCGACCAGGGCTGCCAAAGACAAAACCCAGGACTTGATGAAGAATCCACTCAGAGGATTGCCATGGTTGATGACACCAACTGCTGAGCTGCTTTTGTGACGCATCCACTTGGACCATCAAACTTGATCTGTATCCCAGAATATTGCACTGGCTGTGCAGGTTGGGAGCAGCAGGAAGAAAAGCTGAAAGATGAAGATTAGGATTCCACAGGGGTCAGAACAAAATAAGAAATCAGTGGATGCGAACACACCTTGGCCATGATGGACTCGACTTTCGGCGGGCATCTGGGAGTGACGGGCGAGGTTTCTTCCAGTTATCTCACTTCCAAGCTGACCAGGAACCGGCAGCCATGACTCTCCAAGGGATATTGATTTCGGCTTATGAGGGATGATAGGGCAAGAAGATGTTGAAGTTCTCTGCTGGCTGAAGACTACCGAGGTGAAGAGTTGATGGCTGCTGAAGACTGAGTCCACAGACTTTGTACTGCATACTGGTACTTCTACTAGCTCTGTACCCTGGAATTTACTAGTTGCTGGGGCAATTTGTCTGGAGCAGGGGCAAATTGCAATAATCCGGGGCAGTTGTTCACTTGCAGGGGCAATCTTCCTGGAGTGGGGCAAATTGCAACAATCCAGGGCAATTGTTCACATGCAGGGACAATTTGCCTGGAGCAGAGGCAAACTGCAACAATCTGGGGCAGTTGTTCACTTGCAGGGGCAATCTGTCTGGAGCAGGGGCAAATTGCAACAATCCTGGGCGATTGTTCACTTGAAGGGGCAATTTGCCTAGAGCAGGGACAAATTGCAACAATCTGAGGCAATTGTTCACTTGCAGGGGTAAATAACCACAATCCTCATGTATCTCAGTACAGTCTTGGTGCTTTTTGCTATCAACACAACACTTTAGATGCTTGAGGAATAAACATTTTGTAGAAACAGTACATTAGCTGACAGTCACTCTATAGTAAGTTGTGTGCAAAGCATCTCTTGGTTGGACCCTTCTTCCTCTTGGGGTCTGTCTTTATTAGGATCTGGCTACCTCTGAGCACTTCGGTGCGACTACCCCTAGATAATGAGCCTGGATGCCCTAATTACTTTTGGGCCTGGCTGCCCTAATTACACTGGGCCTGGATGCTCTCTTATGGTACTGGGCCTCCTTTCTGGACAGGATCCCTCAAATAGATATCTATGCCTTTTATGGCAGGCCCCTTTAAGGATTCTGGGCTGTTTTGTAGCTGAGCCCCTTTCACTTATGAGCCTAACTTGGGCCTTGCTGCCACTCTTATTCCTTTGCCTCACCTTGTCCTACCCCTAATAAATATTTAGCTTTGTTCCCCACAGTGTTTAGTACTGAGCCCCTCCCCTCTGGGCATCGCTAGCCCAATCCACTCTTAAATAATTAAACAAGGGTCCTTCTGGCCCACTCTTCTCATGGCGCTCAGCCACTTTTCTTTGTGCCTAGCACAAACGGTTTAAATAAATGCAGTCTTTACTCTTTGTTGAGTTGACAGCACAAATCGGGTGCTGCCGTTGACTCACCACTTCTCTGGGCTCATGAAATGGGATCTGGAGGTGGGAGGTAGTCTGGCAGTGGGAGGGCATGAATCAGTCAATGCAGCAGACATCAGGGGGCCTCTGGAAATCCAACAGATGAACCAGCGATGCAGCTCTAGCAAGCTGCTGAAGTGGGACTGGGAAACTTTTAATTTAAATAATAAAATAAACAAAATGGGTCTCTTAGCCCAAATGGGTGAACCAGATGTTTTTCTTTTTTTGTGGTGCCCCAGTGGCACCACCGACTGTGCCACACAGCTTTGAGGCAAATCTTCAGACACGGGAGGCAGAGCAGGCCTGCCGGCAAGTCCTCAGGGATGGCTTCAACCACCAGTAAGCCCTTTTTCCTTTTCCCCTTAACTTGCTGCATCCTCTCTCCTCAACAGCTGCCCAGAAACTAGCAACTGACTGAATAATTTTAAAACTAAGCCTTCTTATTACAGAATGGCTGGAGTGGAATGCCGTGCATGAGCAGCTCAGCACAACATTCCATCCACACCATTGTTACTTGTGCAGCATATAAAAATCTATTTTACTACAGTTTAACATGCTCTGGGCACCTTTTTTATTTTTGTACCAATGTTTTCCCTTAAAAGGAGATGGAATTACCTTATGAGGAGCCCCTTTTTATTACTCCCTGTAAGCCCCATACAGCAACAGGGTACTCCGGGCACCTGTAAACCTTTATTCTTAATTGTTGCCTTTCATTTTCTGCAGTGCCCAACTTTGGGGCATTACATGTGCCACCTTCCAATCCCTGGGCACACATCCAGTATTCAGGGAAGTGTTGAACAAATCTGCCAGTGGTCCCACCAGGACCCCTATCAGCTCCCTGAGTACCTTAGGATGCATTCCATCCAGACCAGGTGCCTTATCCATGCTCTGGGCCTTAGGCCTTCCAACACCATTTCAACTGGGATCCCCACATCCATCACCTCCTCTCCTCCTACCCCCTTGTCACCCTTCCCCTGAGATATAGGCCCATCCCTCTCCCTGGTAAGCACTGAGCAGATGTACTCATTTCGTACTTCTGCCTGCTCTGCCCCCTGCTCTACGTTTCCTCCCTTCTTCCTAACCCTAACTTCAATGGAGTTCACTCTCCCATAACATGAATACTGACTTACGTTAACAAGAAACGGATTGATATTTTACTTCTGCAATAAATTAATTTAGAAGAGCGGGAAATCATGAAACCAAAATCTTTCTGGGTCAGAAACCTCTATTTCTTTTTAAGGACTAGTAAGAACAGAGGATGAGCTTTTTAAATTAGGAAAATTACAAACTTTCCCTCTCAAAATCCTTTCAGAGATCAAGATGGAAGAACAATAATAGTTAAACAGAAACTAACAGGTAATGATTACAATATAGCTTCGGCCTACAGTACACACTATTTATAGACTATTGAACTTAAAAAGCAAACCTGAGCAAGGATTAACAAAGCTAGGAACTACAGAAGTCATCATAGGAAGTGACTTCATTGTATTCTCTGATTGAAGCAAGAATAACACCTCTACCCCAACAGCAGAAGATAAAAGGAAACCAAAAATTGTTAATAATTTTAGAAAATAACTTAGTTGATATATGTAGATGTAAAACCAAATATACAGTAGGAATATATATTCAGTCCCAATGGGGACATCTTCTAGGATTGACTATATCCTGTGCACTAAAGCATTCTGCCAAGCTATTCAAAGCATAGAGATATACTGTAGAGTCATTTCAGATTATAAAATGGGGTAGAGAAATCCCATCACCTGATTGGTCAAAGGTTGGCTAGAGCAGTGCGGATAATGATCAATAACCGCACTGCTCAGTCCAGAGCTGTGTGGTTAATGATCATTAACCCCACTGCTCTGTCCAGCATCCTGAAAGTGCAGGTTCTTGATTTCAGTCTGACCCCAGTGTACTAAACTGACATTTTTATCACTTATTTAGTTTATTTATTTGAATTGCGATTTAGTAGTTCATTGTTAGTATGTTAATAAGTTTTTAATGCCATTTTAAAGATTTATAGATAGTTTTCTTATGTAGTAATTTTTCATTTTTAATTGATAAATAAAATGTTGTTTGGCACTGTTCAACCAGTTGTAATTTGTTTTTTCCCCATTTTACAAGTGCAATGATACACTTCTGGATGTGTGGTTATCGATGAATTACTGCACACCCCACCAGGGTTAAAGAGCACTCGGCTGGCGCCTTGTGCCTCTACCCGGGGGGGGGTGGGTAGTTCACTGTTAACTGCACACCCAGTCATGTATTATTGCTTTCTTATTCAATGGTAAATTGTTGATTTATTCCCACAAGGCAGAAATTAAAAACCAAACAATGGTCATTTAATAATGTAGTGTTGGGAATACTGAAGTTTCCTAAAATAATTGGAGAACAAATTATCCAGTGCTGTTTGCTTAACTATAGTGGTGCTTAGGATATAGTCACTTTATAGGACACCTTCAAAACTACCATAAGAGAGCAAACCATTTACTCTGAAAAGAATATATTGAAAGATGCAAAAAGAATAAATACTTAACAAAAGAACGAGAACTGGAAGAGATTAGAGATTAAAATACAGAGAGGAGATTCTGGTTTGACAATGGAAAAAAGAAAAGTCAAACTGCAATACAAAATGTCCAAAATGAACAGATTGAAAAATAGTGGAACCTTAAAAATAAATATCTATTATAACCGTAATAAAAGTGATAAACTTTGGGAAGAATGTATCAACTTCTACTGCAGGCTGCAAAGTTCAGGTCAGGAACCCAAACATTTGTTAGAAACTGGTGTGCCATATTCAAGGCCCAGATTTTTCTGCAGCACTGTGGGACCACATTCTGCAGCAAGGTTACCATTTGCCACATTACTTCTGCAGCAGTGGTTTGAAATTTCTGTGGCAGTTCTGCTGTAAAACCATTAGTACAATAAAAAAACCCACAAACTTTTATATATAATATTGCTTTAAAAAAGCTGAAATCAAATCTATCACCCAAAGTCCTTTCCTACTGCATAAATGAAATATGCAGTGTGGCCACTGTGTGATAAATGATTTATCTATGCTAATGTTGTTTACACCCCTCATGTGGTTACCTGAGGTCAAACAGTACTTGTACAGATAAATAATTTATCCCACAGGTCTCCATTGTGTATCACATATTTATGTAATAGAGGTGAACTTGAAAATGCTGCTGACAAATCCATTTATTAGAGCAACTATATGTATAAATTGGAGACCACTGATTTCTACATATAGTAACTTCATCATCACCGATTTATACATATAGAGGCCTACGCATGAATGTGTGGAGTGGCTACATGCTGTGCAGTTGTGGCATGTAGCCACCCCACATCCATTGCACCCCCCATGCGGGATACACAAAACAGGGTGTGCAGCCCCAATGCCCCTTATCCCCAGCCATGAGGACAGTAGTAGCAGTAGTAGCAGTTTATTGTTGTTCGGTTATTTAAACCATTACAACATAGGAACATTTAACATTCTCTAAGCATGAATTTATCCAAACATTCACTTATACATTAAAATTCATCAAATCTATAAGCAGCATAATGCTAAACATCATTCTGCTTACATGATACCACTTTAGTAAGCAAGTTAATCATATATTATCATTATTTATAAATACTGTCTTGCTTGACCTTTTACCCTTCACTTTACTTATCTTATTTAATTTAACCATAAGCCCAAGGGCTGCTGTTGTCTACTATAAGAGACAGTCCCCCACCCCAGGTTCTCCCTCAAAACTACTTGGCTCTCCTAGCTGTACCTTCCTCATTCAAAGGCCCCTCACTGCACCAAGCTGGAGATAAATTTGTGTCAGTCACTCTGCCTTACTCTAAAGACTATTCTCAGCCTTTGCGGCTACTTTAACCCATACATGAGTCAAAGGATCACTGTCACAAGATTTGAATAAAGCCCACCTGTACTTCTGGTTTTATACCCATCCAAGGTCCCAATGGACATATCCCGCAGCGCATGCTGCCATGTATCCCACCTATATGGGACCCACTTGAGCACCTTATACCAGTCTGCACTATGTGCTACATATATCGGATCAAGGATCTGGACCCATAACTACATGTTGAGTCAGTTTGTCACATATGCTGAAACTGTATTCAGAAGTGGGCCCAAGTGTCTTAACTCCATTTTCACCTCACTACTATACTGCAATGGCAACCTCTTACGATTGAAACTAACAGCCTTTTGGGTCAAGCAACCATAGGTGCACCTGACTAACTGACCCAAATTCACCAGAAAGCGACTCCATCAGACTCTGTATAGTTCGTTCATTACATTCCTCTAAATTTCAACAGCAATCTAGATTCAATATACTGTAAGTCCTTTGTTTGTTAATGAAAAACCTAGATTACCTTAGAAACAGTATTCTAAAACTAAAAATGAGCATTTCTTACTCACAAAAACTTTTGAACTTACAAAGATATAATAACTTGTAATGGCTGCTCACGATCATTAATAAACATTAATACAAACTTTAGTAGGGACATGACAGTACCTGCAGTCAGTTATTTAAAATATATTCCATAGGAGCACCTAGGACAAACAAACATTATAAAATACTTCACAGGGACTCAATACAAACATTCAGATAAAACTGAAATAGTTGCACTCCATTCAGAAAAAATGTTTCTCGAGCCTTTGCATTACATTTAAAGGGCTCCACTTTAAACATAGGAGTACCTCTTTTAACCCAATTTTTAACTAATCAGTTAATTCAATCTCCCATTACAGGAGTCCTTAAGTCAATACCGACTATTCTTCATAATTCCAGACTGTTAACTCCACCAAACGTCCTTCACAGTCTCAGGGAACGGAGCATCTCTTTTACTCCAAGACTCCATAACATGCTCTCTGTCTCCCTCCCAAAAGTTCCTCAAACTGAAAAAGAAATCTCCATTTCCCCTCATCCCTGGAGCTTTCTCTGGAAGTTTGCACACCTGTTAAAGCAAAGCAAATAGGCACTCCACTAAGCGCAGTAAATTCAGACAAATTTAAAAACAAACCTTAGAACTCCAACCCCCCCAGGCAGCGCTGGCATTCCTTTAGAAAAGGCTAAACAAGCCTATCATCACTGGGATATCTCCATGCTTCCAAGCACTAACCCTTTTATTTGGAAAATGCTCTGCATACAGCCTTCACCAAATAGTTCCTCACAGAATTTGGTACGTGCCTCCATTTGCCACACTGAGCCTGGGTGCTCAATCGGAGCATACATCAAAAAAGCTCCCGATTCAAATGAAACTGCTCACCAGAGAACATACAGGCAGAACACCAGTGCCAACTCAGTACTCAAGCCATCGGACCATCACCAAATAGCGACAAGACAAAACAGCATCAGTGGAACAAACCAGGCAAGATTTTAGGCTGAATTTCAGTCATCCATAACCATTTAAAAATAAAATTAGCGAGCAAGAACGCTACTTGGAGCAGAACAGCGGGGAATGGAGCAGCGGTGCAGCCATCTTACTGCTCCACCCCCAAGAACCCCCATGAGGACAGTAATGCATCAGGGGGTGGGCTGAGGGTGTGCCAGATCTATGCGCCATGCACTAAGGTGCATAGTGTTGCCCATGGGGGTGCAGAGGAGAGCACGGGGTATGCCAGAGAAAACTCTGCTGTAAGTACCCTGCATGCCCTGTGCACACAGACCACCACCTGTGCCAGCCCATGTACAAACCAGCAACACCCCAGCATCCCCAATACCAGCCCACCCAGCACCATCTGCCCCAGAACATGGCTGTGCACTGCCCCCGTATAGGCATGCCCCCCTACACCACACATAGGGGCACCAGTCTGGCTAGCAGCCTCCCCACTCCTGCCCCCACCCTGTATGATCCAACCTGCCCCCCCACAACCCCCACTCCAGACCTCTTCAGGCACAAAGTGGTGGCTAGTGCCCCCGCCAGCCCTGTACCTGTCCTGTGGGAAACATGGGATGGCCAGTGGCATTCACACCTTACTCAGCCACTAGCCATCCAAGTGATGCTGGGAGCGCACCACCGACATATAGGTGGTGTGATCCCATCACCACTTGGACAGCCAGTGGCCATGGAGGTGTGTGGAGGGCTGTGCCACTGGCCATCTGGCCATGGCACCAACAATGCAGGTATAGGTGGGGATGTCAGAGCCACAGGGGGTGCCATGGGCTACCATTGAAGGTTAGGGGAAGGGTCCAGGGCACAGGTGTGTTGGACATGCATGCTTTGGGGGGGCTTACTGCATGGGTGCTGGGGCCACCAAAGGGGTGTTTCATGCTGGACTGCTAAGGAACTTGAGCCTCTACCCCTCCTGTCCCAGTATGGACACTCCCAAAGACCAGAGGTCAGTCTCAGGACTAGGGGGATATGTGGCATGGGCTACTGTCCTGGACTTCCAGGCTCCAACCCCTCATGCCCACCCCTTGTGATGCCCCAGCAGATGCTCTGTGATGGGGTGTGTGTGGCAGTGCAGTGGGTGGCACCTGTGCTCCAGGGACATGGCCATGGGGTCTACCACCAGATGGGGTAGGGCTGTGCAGGTTCTGCTGTCTGCTGGTGCTATTCATGCACCCAGACCCACACCCTGCCATGCAAGGGATCCACTTGGGACCCAGGATGGGCATCCGATAGGATGCCTGGCTGGGTCCATGACTCTGCCCCCCAGATGCCACGTGAAGTCCTGTGTGCTGGGGAGTTGGGGCCACAGACAAGTGGCAGCTGATAGTGAATGCCAGCCATGCTGGAGCTATGCGGGTGGGATATGCATTTCTGGTGCATATATCCCACCCATTTATGCATAGGCCCCAATGTTAGTTCATCAGTGCATTGTGGCCACTCCCCCACTGCCTGCCCACTGGCACTACTTAGAAACACTTTTGTTTCCCCAGCCACCCATTTTTTTCCCAGCTCACAGATGCTCCAAAATATCAGGACATCAGAACTTCCTTAGCAACCCCTACAGACCACTCCAGTGGATGTAACAACACAGTGCCACAGTGTACCTTCACTGGGTTGAGGGTATTAACATTTTGACTCCAATTTTAAACACAGGCTTTTTATGGCTCCACTTAATGAACCTGCTAGGTTGATTTTTTTCAAGTGCTGCCTGAAAGGTGAATTTGCAGAGCAACTGTAACATTACTTTTCTGTCAGGATTTGGAAAATGACACCTGTCACATTCATGAAGTGGCATAGACAAATGACTACATTGAAAATTTGGGGTTAAAATATTTAAAAATACAAGAGTTATGAGTGAATATTGAAACATTTCTATGTACCTTCACAACTTAGGTGTTTTGTTAAGATTTGGACCCCAAATTTTCAACATAGTCTTTTTATGACCCAGCTTCATGAACCTGTTAGGTGAAGTTTTTCAAATCCTGCTCAAAAGGTGATTTCATGAAGTGGCTGTGAAATAACCTTTTGGGCTAGATTAGAAAAATTTCACCTACTTTCTTTATGTGGTGGAGTCCAAAAAAGGCTATATTGAAAATTTGGTGAAAATATATTAATAAATGACAAAGTTATGAGTAAAGGTTCAAAAAAGATTGAAAATGCAATGATTGTACTTATCTTGTTTCTTCAGTTCCCAGCCAGCATTGAAAGAGAAATATGTGTGCTGTTGAAGAGGGGTGATGGACCATTTCTAGGCATGTGAAGGTGTGAGAGGGGTAAGTGTTGGTGGGTGTTAAGTGAGGAGCTGGGATGGGGAGGATGGGGAGTCAGGAACAGCATCAAAAGACATTGATGGATGGTTTTCTACTCTTCAGGTGAAAATTATGTAAAAACAAAGAAAAGATTACAGGGGACTTATTTCCTCTACTGTGCAAGGGTGACACAGGGGATTAGGCACCCCAGTGTCATAGATGTTTGGTGGCACTAGGGATAGTCACCCCGGTGTCTGCAATTATGAAAGGGATTGGGACACGGTACACTGGGGGAGGACAGATGCTGGTGGGTCACAACACAGCAAAGGAGAGATTTATTTATGCTGGGAGGGGGTTGAATGTTTATGTCTTCCCACTCATGGTGGAAAAAGATGCCCACAGTGGGACACAACACAGCCCAGGAGGGCTTTCTTCATGCTAGGTATGGGGGTTTGAAAGTTTATGTAGGAGCGAGAACAGATACCCACTCACAGCATGTGACAGCACAGCCCAGGAGAGTTTTCTTTGTGCTCATGCTAATGGCTGGCAGGAACTTCTGTGGGCAGCCAGAAATTTGTCAGCTGACCACAAACTGTACAATTTCCATAGAAATCCATGGTAAAATCAGTGACCATGAATTTGCTGAAAACTTAGGCTTTGGTCATATTGCACATTTATAGCACTACATGTGGAGTCTAGCAGAAGAAATGGTGCAGTGAAAAGCAATGCACTGACTTTGTGTCTGGAGCAGGGTAGCAAAAGAACATTGAGTACTAACTAACAGCAAAAGCATTGATCCCATTAGTTCGGGTAGAGTGACTGTGTGTTGCTTGTGCAATAAATTACGAGCGTCATGGAGTGTACAAGGAAAGTGATACTGTCCATCAGGAGATTTGAATGGAAACTCAAAGAGAACATTGTGTAACTGTGTAGCGCTATGGTAGGGTAGTGCAGTAAATCCCACCCTGACTAGTATACATGCAAGGAAGCCTTGACGTGTGTGGGCAAAGGCCAGTCAACTCTGATTCCTTGTGTCTGGAGCAGGGTAGCAAAAGAACATTGAGTACTAACAGCAAATGCATTGATCCCATTAGTTCAGGTAGAGTGACTGTGTGTTGGTTGTGCAATAAATTACGAGCATCGTGGAGTGTACAAGGAAAGTGATACTTTCCATTGGGGGACTTGAATGGAAACTCAAAGAGAACTTTGTTTAACTGTGTAGTGCTATGGTAGGGTAGTGCAGTAAATCCCACCCCCGGCTAGTATACATGTAAAGAAGCCTTGACATGTGTGGGCAAAGGCCAGTCAACTCTGATTCCTTGGCTTGCATTGGCAGGCTTTATGCCCAGTAAGCCCACAGGTTGGCTCTGTGTAAGAGAGCCTGTTGTGATAATCTTTTAAAAGTTGTAAACAAGGCCCTGATTTCTTAGCAGCAGTTTGGATCCAAGTTCTTCTGTGGCAGAGGTTTCTGAATTATGTTTAAGATCTGTTTTTCCTGCTAGAAGCTTCAGCAGCAACATAGATGCACTTCAGTAATTCTGTACTTTAACTTTCCTGCCCTGTGACTCCCTTCATTAATTAGAATTAATTAACAGAAACACACATCTGTTATTCCAAACATTATTATTATTATTATTAAGATAATACTATCAACCAATAATATCATGTATTTAGTAACCCTCACAAAAATGTGTACGACTAAATTATTCATTTATCAGGTTTGATCTTTCAACAGATCTAATCATCATTACACTCCACCATGCTGACCATAATTCTTTTATTTTTTTCAAAAAGCAGGTCAATTCCTTTTACCAGATATTCATTTCAGAAGGCTTCCCTAAACTAACAAACTCTGGCTAGGGCCAATAGGGCTGCAGGAGAGGAATCTGGGTTTAAAATATTGAAAATTATATTTTGTAATATTTTTACCAAAATCTTCAACACAGCCTTGTGATGAACCTGCCTCATAATGAAGGGCAGATAAAATGTTTAACTCCTGGCATAAAGGTGATGTTGTGCAGGAACTTCAAAATCTTATTTTGGGCTGTAAACAGACATATTGGTCAGAAGTTGAAAAATTACAGCTGTCACATTCATGAGTCACTGTTTCAAAATGGCTATGTTGAAATGTTGTGGCAAAAATATTGAATATTACAAAAGTTATGAGCCTGCATTTGCAAAATTCAACATAGCCTTATAAATTAATAGGTGAACATACTAGAATCATAGAATACAAGAATGTGCAAAGTATAATACCACCCCATATTACATTTATTCAAAGCCATGAAATGCATTACTAGTCTCTTTTTGGCTTTGAAAAAGTTTAACTTGGTCCATGGGGAGAAACTTTGGAAACAGCTTGACTTTATCAAGCCCTAAATATCATGATATCAGGGCAGAAAGTGGGTCAGGGTGCATTCAGATGAAAGTGAGGATAAGGAAAAGAAAATTTATTGTGGTACTGTACTCTATAAAGACCCTGCTGAAAGAATGCAGCATGAAACTTGGCATAGATGCTAAATTCTTTTGTGTGGTCTTATAGTGCAGCAAGTTGGTGTCAGTATTCTTTTTTGAGTGGGGGATTGTGAAAAATGTCAGATAGTTGTAAATTCCAACCCACCTTTTCTCTTCTTTGGTGACAAAATTGTTGTGTTAAGAAAATGGGCTATGTAGGTCATTATGATCCATTGTATTTTCAATAACCTCAACTTTTTATACCCTATGGGTCACTGTCCCACATAGGAAAACTGATCTTCTCACTCATCTCTGAGTGCAAACCAAGCCCCCTTTTTAATAATAGTAATAATTCTTTATTTATAGTACACCTTTCTAAACCAAGGCGCATAACAATAAAATAGTTAAAACATATAAAGCAAAACATCAACACATTCAATAAATACATACATGTCAGCCAACATCTTCACTGAATACTTCATTCCACAGGAATGTTTTTAATGCCTGCTTGAATCCCCCCCATAGTCATGCACTCCCTAATCCAATGGGGTAGAGAATTCTAGAGGGTCGAGGCCATGAACATAAATGCCCAGGCTCCCGCAGATTTTAAAGTCACCCTCGGAATCTCTAGCAACCCCTTGCTGACTGAGCAGAGTGGTCACTTAGGGTGATAAAGAATCAGGTGTTTTTTCAGGTAGTCGGGGCCCAGTCCACGTAATGCTTTATATGTCAGTAATCCGACTTTGAAGGAGATTCGCCACTGAACTGGCAGCCAGTGCAGTTCCTGCAGCACCGGTGTAATATGGGAAGATCTCAAAATCCCTATCAACAACTGGACTGCTGAGTTCTGTACCAGTTGCAAGCGATGGATATCAACCCCCAGTAGCCCAAAGTAAAGCGAGATGCAGTAACTAAGCATGAGGTCACAAAGGCATGGATCAATGTAGGCAGGTCTATGGACGGAACAAGGTGCTTAATCCTGATGATGTTTCTAAGATGGTAAAAAGAAGACTTTATGATGGCCGACACCTGCACTCGAAGTGTCAGCCCCGAGTCTAACAACATCCCCAGGTCTCGCAACTGTTCAGAGGCCTGAAGCTCAGCATCCCCTAGGAACAATCCCAGGGAACAGCCTGCCCCCAGCCCCCCTATCCAGCGACCTGGATCCAAAACCATCACCTCCATCTTCCCAGGGTTCAACTTCAACCAACTGGACTTCATCCAGTCTTTGTGTTGACAAATCCCCCACCATCTGCCACCTACTTAGTGGCAGTGAATTTATGTAGCATTTTTTAATTCTGCATATTTATGCAGTCCCATACAGTAAAATGCCAACTGACACCCTTTGTAAGCTTCCCTCTATCAGTTTCTTCATATTTCCTCCAGTGTTTACATTTACTGCAGCAGTAAAGAGAATGTGTTCAGTACTAAAAAGGAATTTGCTGGTTGGCTTTCTGTTTGGATATCTTTTTTAAGGGGAAGCTGCATTTTCAAAACAGGAATACCTGGAAGGGTCTAACAGATAATATCCACATTTATGGTTACTAGTAGTTATTACCGTCCTGTCCATGTGGAACAAAACAAAAGTGGATCTGGAGTGGCAGAATAAGTAATAAGGTGGTCAGCAATGAAAAAACTGAAACAAACAAAAGGACGAGGAGTACCTACATATGCAGAAAGCACTTGGATCACAAAAATATTCAGTGTTCTTCATTCAAGTAAAGTGCATAGTGCACCCACACATAGTGAGCTTAAAAAAGTGATGACTTAGCCACTGTGAAAGTAATGCTTCTCCCGGCTCCTGCCAGGCATCATCAGAGTGAGTCACTCTGATGACACCTGGCAGAAGTCAGCAGAAATGATAGTTGCAGAAAGGCTCAGCCGCCACTTTTTTATGCCCACTACGTGTGGGTGCACTGTGCACTTTAGTTAAATAAAGGACTTTGAATAATATTTTTGTAGTCTTGGTGCTTTCTACATATGTGGGTGTTCCTCATCCTTTTGCTTGCCCCTGTGGAACAGCAAACTGAGATGGGACATGAGCTCAGTCTTCCCAATCTCAGGAATATTGAGACGACTGAACATATGGATATGTTCTCCAGCAGGACACAGGAACATGCTCTGATGGTAACAGATGACAAGTTTAGGGTAACATTAGGAAGCATATTTTGTTTCAGAAGGTGGTGGTCTTCTGAAATGAGCTGCCAATAGAGCCGGTGGACATGAAGACAGTTGAGTGGTCCCCAGTGTTACCCATCCATTAGTCTTTGCCAGCATTGAGCCAATACAGCTATGGAGAGCTTTTAGGAGCGGCAAGAGTATTGAAAAGAATATGCCATGCTCTTGCCATACCAGAGTCAGATGTAACTGATACTGCTGTGATTACAGAACTGCACACGACTGATACTCGGACATGTGCAGTTTGCTCTGCAATCAGCCGTATCATGGCAGCACTGACATGACTACATCTGGGCGATGCTTACATAAGCATAGTTTAAGTCAGCACCACCATGTTGCACACAGCGGCCATTAGTATCTCAATAAATCTGTCCTGTGTCAGTACATTGCATGCAAATGTAAACATGGGTAAAAGTAAGACCCCACTGAACATGAGATACTGCATCTCAGTCAGGCTAAGTTGTATCAGTACATTGTAAAAAAAAAATGGGTAAAATTAGGAACCCTTGAAAATGAAATACTGCATCTCAACAAACCTGGCATTGTCAGTAATATGCCAGAACGGATAAAAGTATGAGCCCACTAAATATGACATACTGCATCTCAGCCAGGCTATCTTATGTCAGTACATTGTAACAGGGCTAAAGAGCACATAACACACCCTTAACATTTGTTATAGCAATTTTACTGACAGGCATAATAAAGTTAGTTATATGTATGTATTGATTTGAGCATACAGGAAAATGTACAGGAGTTTTGTCCCAGTTTTACACGGAAAGCACAGGAAAAGTGAGGTTGTCATACAGGGAAATGCTTTGTTCAGTCTGGGAACACTGCAGTTGACACCCCTATGATTTATTTGTAATCCCCTATGATGCCCCTTGCAACCTCTGAAACCCCATAAAACATTAGCTGCCTAGCATTTACCCTTCCTGCAAATATAAAACCATAAGAGTTCCAATACCACTAATTAGATAGGTCTCTGAAAGGGTTAACATAAGTCAACGCTTCAGAGAAAATACTGTAAATCACTGCTACACACATTGGGAGAGATGGCCAAGGATGTAATTTGGAACTGCTGTGCAGTTAGATGCTGTATCCTCTGTTGGAACTCGAACATGGGTAAAAGTAAGACCCCACTGAAAATGAGATATTGCATCTTGGCCAGGCTAACCTGTATCAATACATTGTAGAAATGGGTAAAATTAGGACCCCTCTGAAAATGAGAGCCTGCATCTCATCAATGCTACCCTGTGTCAGTACATTGCCAAAATGGATAAAAGTATGACCCCACTGAATATGATATACTGCATCTCAGCCAGGCTATCTGGCTGTGCCAGTATATTGCAACAATGCTATAATACCATCAAGAGGTTCTGGAGATATAAGAACATTGGGAGCAAAGCTTGAGACATTCCAACAGCTTTACATGGAAAATACAGGGAAAAGGAGGCTGTGTTACAGGGAAATGGTTTGTTCAATCTGGGAGCCCTGCAGTTGACACCATTATGATTCTTTGTAGTTCCCTAGTATGCCCCTTGCAACCTCAGAAAACACCTAAAACATTAGCTGCCTAGCATTTATTTACCCTTCCTACAAGTATAAAACTATAAGAGTTCCAATGCCATTAATTACATAGGTCCTGAAAAGATTCATATAAATCAACTCTTCAATTCCTTTGGGTAAATATTGCAAAGAATGGTGTAAATGATGATGTATTAGGACTCGTGTACATATATCTCATTCCTACTAGTTACTTTTCCCAGGGAAAGGGGGGCTGTGGGATTTTATTCCTATGAGTATTTATTTAGATTCCTTAGACTGGTTCTGTACATGTTTGTTATACATTGACACTGTATTGAAATCTGTACATATCAGGCTCATGGTCTCATTTTCATGGGAGTCCTTGACAAGTAGTTTTGTTTTTTGTTTTTTTATTTGTCACTTATACTTACAATTGATATTATCATGTATTAAATGTTGTTACAGCACTGACGACTTTAAAGTTTATGTAGTGCATTAACTGGTTGAGACTATAGTTGAGAAAATGTCTCAAGCTAAGCTATATATTATATTTTGTGGGAAACATTTGCTTACTTTGAGTAAACTTCACTTTAAACCCTCTGTATGCCATATGTGTATGTTTGTATAAGTTTGTGTGTGTATATATATATATATATATATATATATATATATATATATATAAAATGGCAAGAAAAAGCTAGAAATCTCACTGGCCAAGAGAAATCAGCTGATTGTACATTAAATCTCTATATATGCACAGTCATCCTGGTCCTAAACCACATCACACAATGAGCAAATCAGTCCTCATACAAACAGAACTATCTTCTATCAGTCCCCCTGCAACCAAAACTGATCTTCCATCACAAACATGGCTGCTACCTTTACACTGTAAAAACCTTCAACTGGGCCCTAAAAATAAAACTATAGCTTAAATAAAAAATAAAACAAATTAATTAAATGTTGTTTACCTGATCATCACACTCTCCTTACACACATAAGCAAATTAGAAACATTAAGTATCGTTTATAATTTTCATTACAACTGTTTCTTTACTGACAATGAAAAATCCCCCTTCTATCTTTACCTGGTCATCAAGGAAATCTCTTCTGCTTCCCCCTGACAGTGAGATAATTGATTCTCTGGCTCTAAAACAGGCCTTTGTTGTCTGTGTGCAAAGTATGTTAGGAGAGTAACATTCTACCAGTGGAACTGAACAGAAATTTGAATCCCTGTATCCAATGGTAAACATTTCATAATAAATATTCTATGTCTTGATAGTGGGGAAAAACAGAAAGAAAAACAGAATGAAGAAAGTAGGCAATATAATAATACTTTATAAACAAAGATAAAAGGTGAGAAAACACAGTTACATAGGTAGAGGCAGATCCAAACTGCTCAACTACATTGCTTATGTTTATAAAAGCACGTACATTTTAATCATATATAGGTGTTTTCAGGTGAAATCTACCCCACCACCACCACCACAAAAAAAGGCAACTTGGCAGGTTTAAAGTTTTTTTCTTACTAACCTTTCACCTCAGTCCTATAGTAGTTTTCCTTTTATGTACTAGACCACAACACATAAGTAAAAAACCAAAATAAAGAGAAGGTTGTCTTCAATGAAAGTATGTAACTAAAGTGTAATGAAAATTAAGTTTTAAGCACTACTTATGTTTTACAAATTTACAGATGTTACAGTGCATTTATATGATAATTTACATGTTACAGAGAAAATATTTATTTTCAACCAACTCTACTAATAAATACTTTTACTGCAAAGTGCTGTTCTAGTTAACCTATTGCTGAGATATGCTATTTTATTCATTAATAGTAGCATAGCAAATTCCCAGAGGGCCTGGGTACAAGGGTATGTCATAGGGCCCCCCTGGTTTTGACTAGACATCAAAATTATGATTTGTGCCCCTCAAACCTCATGGGCTCAGGTGCAAATGCACCCACTGCACCCTTGTAGCTACATCCCTGCTACTTTCTTCAGATGTTAGATGTTGTACAGGTAATGTATTATACACTCTTTTAAAAATAGTAAATACGTTTTAATCCCTATCAGCGTAAATCAAACTAATTCTTTAAAGTGCGATAAGCCACTTAAGGGTGTGCATTAAAGGATTTTAATTCACTTCCTAGGGGCATAAGGACACTTAGCCTTTGGCCTTGGGCCTTAGCACACCCCTTGGGCATGCATTAAAATCCTTTACTGCACACCCTGTAATGGCTTATTACTTACATATATGTATGTGTGTGTGTGTGTTTTTGTAGGTATATGTGTATGTATGTACATGTGTGTGTGTGTGTGTGTGTGTGTGTATATCTGTGGGTATGTGTGTATGTGTGTGTATATATATTATATGTAGAAAGATGTATATATATGTATATATGTGTGTATATATGTGTATACTGTATATGTGTGTATGAATGTATACGTGTGTGCATATATAAAAAACACACACACACACACGCTCACATATAGATATATGTATAATTTTATTTTAATTTCAACTTGCAATTAGGCCTCATTTCAGCATTTTGTCTTTCATTGGCTGTGCTTTTTAAAACACAAAAGACACTTGCAATAAAAGTTGTAAGCTCATCTTACATGTATTAGGGAGAATAGTATCCCAAGGTTTTTCTATCAGTAAAATGTTTTTTGAAACTTACTGAGACAGTTTAAAATTTTGTGAGAAGAGCTCTCTACTTGTTGATAATTCTTGATAAACTTTCCCCTTCAGGGGCTTCTCAGCTAAAAGCATACTGGTGTTAATTAATTTCTCTGAAGTAATCTTCTGTTATGTTTCAAAAGTACTGTAAATCATTGCTACACACACACACACACACACACTTGGAGAGATGGCCAAGCATGTAATTTGAGACTGCTCTGCAGTTAGGTGCTGTTATCTGTCTTGCAGTAGCTCTACAAATGATGCTTACCAAGTTGGATTGAAAAGAAAAAAGTGTTTCTTGTAGTCTCTGAAGAACTACAAGGCTGCCCAAAGAACTAGAATTAATCTATTTGACTGAGCTCTGCACAGATGTTTAGTCTGCTGCACTGCAATGGTTAAATTGAAGGGCTGCAAAGTAGTGGAAGGATCATTTGAAAACTCCAAAGGAAGTGTTCTTCGGTCTGAATCCTGTAGCTCATTTTTAGAGCTGACGCAATAGGGCTGCAGGCTCACCTACCTGCAGCCCTAAAAAGGCACAAACATATCTGTTCATAATACGGCAGGATTCACAAATATCATGAAATTCCAGGAGCTGTGGCAAAATGTCAGCGCCAAAGGGTGGCCACTTGTGGAGCCGCAGGAGTCCCGCAGTGGTGGGTATTCACAAAGGTGGAGCCGGATTACGACTGGCTCCATGATTTATGGCTGCTTGTGGGTGGTGTCACCAGAGAGACTGCTGCAGCTGTGGAAAGATGCTACGGCTGGTGGAAGCAGCCATAACACCGTCCGCAACTGCTGCTGCTGCTATGAATCGCAACCAGCAGAGCTGCGGGTGATTTCAGTCTGCAACTGCAGTTGCGGAGTGGGACTTGGGTCCCGATAGCTTTATGAATCCTGCCCAAGGTATTCATTTAACAGGTCTATGTTATTTTCAAATATTCATTTCTTGATTTCAGTGTAATAACTTAAAAAGTAGGTAGTAGTACAGGCTAATCAGTCACATATCATAGCACCTGCCATATGCTGCCACTTCCTCAGGGAGTGGAAGCAGGGATAAATGACTATAATTTATAGTCCCTAACTTTCTGTGCCTTAAAGTGTCTGTCTGTCTGGCTTGCAAGGACAGCTTTAGAGCTACTGCTAGTGATGCCCTGAGTTAAGAAGCAAGCCTAAGAAGCCAGCGTGTAAGCAAGGGAAAGCTGGACTGATCATCCATCAAATCATTCAAGGTGCATGAAGCTTGTACCCTGCAGTGTTACTACCACCTTGCAGAGGCTAGGTGGTGTCGCAGTCATGGCAGGCAGCAAGGGCGAGGTGCTCACAGACATGCAAATGGCTGCACACAGAGCAGTGCATGTGCTTCACTTTATAGCTGGCAACCCTGGGAAGAAAACAGGAAATGCCTCCAGACTGCTGAAGTTGATGGTGCCCCACTCCCCACAGGCCCAAGCACTACCAATATGGTTCTCCACCTCTCCCTTCGCCACTAGTGTATCCTGTGAAGAAGAAGGAGAAGGAGAAGGAGAAGAAGTTATATAGTGCTTTTCATACACAGTATCCCAAAGTGCTTTACAAACAATGCTAGACTGGTAGTGAAGTGACTGAATGTGTGGTGGTGGCCATATCGCACATCATCACCCACACACAGCCTGGATAATTGCATGAACCAGTTTATGGGAAGGGGAATGTTGACCAGGACACCGGGAGTGTTCCCTGCTCTTTGCGAAGGTTGCCCTGGGTTCTTTTACTTCCACCTGGACAACACCAGGATGGGCAGAAGGGACATGGGCTTAACATCTCATCCGAAGGACGGCACACCCCAGCAGTACAGCACCCCCTAATTCTGCACTCAGATGCCAGCAATTTATAGGTGCAATTCCAATCCCGGTGTGGGACGAGAACCCACGACCTTCTGGTCCAGAGGTGGATGTGCTACCAACTGAGCCACACTGACACCTAAGAGTGGGTATTTGTAAGTCCATGGGAAAGCTAGTGATGGGGATAGGTGGGTGCCACTAATAGAGGCAAAGATGGAGTGAGAGAAAAAGCTAGACTTTAAAATTAAAAAAGTGAGTAGGTGCCTGGTGGTGTAAAAATATTAAAAAATAGAACAGCACAGAGTTCGCATTACCACTGTGAGCACTTACAAATCTTGGTCTAACACAGGAGCTTCACCATCATTTTTTTTAATTTGTACTTTTTCTTGCCTCCACGGAGCTGGCAGGCAGCTCCAGCCTGCCCTCATAGGGGCTCTTCCTCCGACCTTGACCATCCCGCCCGATCATACCCTGGAGTTCCCCACAGATTACCCCTGCATTGAGGCTATAGAGAGGAACACCGGCTTTCTACCCCCATTGAGCACAATCCAAAATTGGGGTGGCTAGGGCGGAGGGTGCATCGGGCCGTCATGAAGCCTGCCAGCTCCTGGTATTTTCCACCTGTTTACTCCCTGGGCCCAACAAATGTGCACTGGGTGGAGAGGCTGGGCTCTGCCTTCATGGAGGCAGCCTATATCCTGGATGTGGAGCCCTCCCATTCTGATGGCGCACCTGTGCTGACACCCAGCCACTGCTGGGTGGCAGGCTAACAGCGTACCATACTATCTCCCCTCCCTTAGGAAGGAGAGCTGTCTATGGACGCTCGATCCTTCCTCATCCTTGCCAATCCCCAAGTGACCGGAGTCTGTTCCTGAACCTGGGTCACCGGTGTGGCGCGAGGTGTGGCATCCAGCACCTCAACCCTCAGTGCCACTGGGCAGGCCCGTCACTATCATTTTTGCAGAAAGAAGGCCCATGCAGATATAAGATTGCTTGGTGATGAATGCAGCCCCACATTAGATAAAACTATTTTTAATTGTTATTTTAAGGTAAAATGTTACATGTATTTGTGCCTTTAAGTGCCAGTTTCTGATCAATATAGTGAATTTGAGCCACTTTATGATAACAGAAAGAAAGAGATTAACTTATACAACATTTCATTTTAAATGTTTTAACCTAGTGTTTTAAAGGTTCCATGTCATTTGAGTGAGGATTAATGGGGTGACTTCAATTTGAGAGAATAATAAAGAGCGATTGCAATTACAGCGACTGTTCAGTAGAGCGAATGTAATTTAAGAGATTATTTGGCACAACTGCACATGGATATTAAGGGGCTCAGCAACGACATGGTCCACAATGGTATGCACTCACACAGGACAGTGGTACCGATGGTACTCCCCTCAACTCCAGTAGATATTTCCATGGACCTCTTTATCTTGGTGACACACAAAGATACACACATAGATCAACAGTGACATTCCCCTCTGGCTCCTGGTGATCTCCGCCTCCATCATCAGCCATTGGTAGCCAACATCCACCCAACTTTATCCCCCGTGAGCCACAGGTGCACCATTGTCAGGCAGAGGGCTATGCCCCCCTGCACATCTCCACGGGGGGGGCTGCGCCCCGGTACCCCCCATCTCTAGGATTACAACACCACGGTGCACATGGACATGGGGTAGGCTAAGAATTTGTTCACCCAAATGTCAGTTCACTGTATTTGTGTAGTCGCCCAATTGTGTGTTGTTCATTTTGAATTGCTCAAATTACTTTGCCCAAATTACCACTCTCAATTGATGTGCTACCATTTAAAATGATTATTTAACACTATGATCAGTTGCCAACCCCTGCTTGTTGTGTGGAGATCCAGTCTGTGGTCATGTGAAGAGCTGTGTCACTACCCCCTGTTTGCCCTGCTGTCTGAAATTGACAAACACGAACAGCGCCATAAGGGTGACAGATCATCTTTCAGAAATTTATGTCAAATTTAAATGCACTGGATTTGTACACCTCTAAGTAAACTGTGTCGTGTCAGTCATTAAATGTGTGTCTGCTGTGTTATGTGAATGCTGAGTAAATAGATAGCAACTGTCAACCAGAGGAAAAATTGTGAGTGCTTGTGATTGATTGGCTTGTTTGTGTAAAATCTCATTAGCCTGTCACTGAACAGCTGATTGCTAGTGGCCCTGTCAACTATTGATGGGAGGAGATTTACCTACATCTAATTAAAAACGTCTGGGTAATACAATAAAACATGCATTTGTTTATCGTACAAAAAATTTATATAATTTGAAATACACTTCACTTTATGTGGTTCTCGCAGTGAAGAAGTTGTGTTCAATATACTGTGAGAACATATTGTAAAGCCCACTGCTGGTAGCTCTGCTATATTCCCCATCTATTCATGGAATTGTCTCACACAGATTCTTTTATAATACAACAAATATTGCTGTTTGTATTATTACAAAAAAAAGTGTTTTTTTTTTCAGAACCATAATCTAACACATAACAAGGCTTGATAAGGGCGTGAATAAAACTATTCATAATATATATACAAACTACACTGCCTTTGGCAGGTTGAAGTAAACAAACAGAGAAAAAAACAAACAACATTCCTGTCCTGACTACACATAAGCTATTCAGTAATACTTATGATTCAAATATGTATCATTAAACTATTTGGCAGATGCAAATTTCTCATGTAAAATAAGAATTGTAGTACTGCAAGCATGAATGAAATTACGCAATTCAGGATAAGTATAAGCATTTGTCAATGATAAGTAGATAGATACTTTATTTGTATAGCACTCCTTTCCAAGGACTCGGAGCGCCGGATGTTTGCCATTGATATAGAAGCTCTGGGGTAATAGATGAATTGTGGTGCTCTCTGATGGTTATGTATTATCAAACATACGAGCCTGCATTTGTAAATTTCAACACAGGCTCTTAGCTTTGTTATGCGTTAATATTTTTGCCACAGATTGTCAACATAGCCTTCTTATGACCCCACCTCATGAACAAGTGCAGAGAAAATGTTCAGCTCCTATCTGAAAGGTGATTTCATGCAGCGACTGCGAAATCACCTATCGGTAAAGCAAGTCCTGGTTTGCTCAGGACAGTCCTGGTATACAAAGATAAGTATACAAAGAGCTGTCCCGGAGTCCTGAAACCTTTCTACAAATCAAGATTTCATCCCAGTTTCCAATAATGGTCCCGGTTGATGACACTGTTTGAGTTGGCTGCTGTCATCCACCTCTGATCCACCTACTCTTGCTGCACACTCCCTCATCTCCCCACTGTTCTGTGTCAGCCCAGTCCGCTTAACATTTTTTGCCCTTTAAATTAAATCTCTAATCATACAAGGGGACTGGGTAGAAGGGACCAATCGGAGACTAGTGCTGCGGCTGTGCTAGGGGGTACGATCTGAACACAGCAGGCTTATTGCTTTTAGTTCTGTACACTGACTTGACATGTCATGCTGACCAATCCATCAATGGCAGGTGAGCTACGAGCAGTGTTACACTGTAGTTCAGTCTGGGTCTCTCACCTACTCTGCCAGCTCAAATATAGTCAGAGTGTGCTAGCCCATTTCCGTGGAGAGACTAGAGAGTCACTTTCATGTCTGGCCACTCGATTGGACTCCAGTCTGAATTTTGTCCCCCCCACCATTTTATTTCATCAGTGATTACTTTTTTGACTGTGAAATGCAGTTATTAGCACAATCATGGTCACAATGCTAATGGGTGAAGGCCAGCAAGGGGATTGGGATGGCTGTAGCAGCACTTGCAGAGCACAGCGTACAGAATGTGAGCCATGGTATGGATTAAGTTGCATTGTTGAGACAACTACAGAAAGGAGACAAAAGCCATTTGAGGTGAATGTGAGTCAGTGGGCCAGATTTTCAAAGGGCTCTTAGATCCATGCAAGCTGCATCAAACAACCAGCTTGTGTCAGATCTAGGTGCACCAAATACTGTGAGCCATATTTTGCAAGAAAATCATTGTCGGTATCAAAGTCCCCCAAACTAATGCAAGAGGTCCACAAAATGACACAAGGGACAAGAATGACGCAAGCTGCACCAAAACAAATAATGCACGTTGAATCAAAAATGGTGCAAGTTTAGACAAAAAAATGACTCAAGGAAAAAAATGATGCAAACTGAGTAAAAAAACGGTGCAAACTGAGTAAAAAATGGTACAAACTGAGTCAAAAAAATGGTGCAAGTTGAGTAAAAAATGACACAAAGAACAAGAATTGGAAAGGCTTTGCCTGGAGTTCAATGGCCAAGCAGCCAGCCACCCACACTTCCTGAGCTATATAAGCAGTTCTTCTCAGTCTCATTGTGAAACATCTTTTCTTTGCAGCCAAAGGCTCTGTCCATCTGTCCTCTGAGCTGGTTGGGGCCTTCCCCCCCACCTTGCTGCTCCTGCTTGTCTGCTCGATTCTGTGTCTTCTTTCCTGCTTCTGGTTTGTATTTTGCCTTCGGCTGTGTGTGCTTCTTCTGTCTTTGTTCCCTATTTTTCTGTTTGTGTGTGTGTTTTTTTTCTGGGGGCTTTGCTTTCAAACTCTTAGCATATCGCTCCTGAGCTTCTGCTATTTGCACTGTTGCTCCCAACTCTCAAACTACTGCAATGCAACTGCAATCATTATCTGTATGTTTCAGCTCAACCATAGCTGCTCCATGTTGCATACTCAATTGTTTTCATCTGACCCAGGCTTACTCTGAACCTAGCTATGCAGCTCAATTATGCTTTCGCATTCTACTTACAGCTTCATTGCACTGCCTGGCTACACCTGGCTTCAGAACATTGTGTCTCCTTATTTATGTTTATTGCAGTTTTACAACTCAGTGTACTCTGTACAGATGTTGCTTCTATGTTTATTCACCCTGTTCTACTCTGAGGTAAGCTAAAAGCTCCTGCTGAGGCTGTTAAACTAGCTTTAAGATCTGCATGTGGTTCTCGGCCCTTCCATCACTTTCTTGTTTTTCCTACGATGGGGACTGAGAAGTGTCTGGGCAGTCATGGCTAAATATTTCTGTTTTGCATCCCGCCTTTGCCACCAAAAATCCTCAGAATATGTGTCACCTTGATTTGACTTTTACATGCCTGGCTGGCTTGCCCCACTATTCAGTGCTGTTTCATTGCTACTACCTTTTGCAGACCTATGTGCAGATCCACTTATTATTACTCTGTTTACTGACCTATGTGCAGGTCTATGCTTGCATATGCAATCGTTGCTCATTTCTTACACAAATCATTGCTTCATGCCTACTGCCATGCCCTCGGCTTCAGCCTCTGGGATTCTGCTGCACTCAATTCTGCATTCGACCTTGCAAGGTCTCAGCACTCACTGCTCATTACAATCTCAGCATACCAGTACTCAATCAGCTCACCAGCTTCTCAGCTGTCAATCTAATTCTGGGGCATTCCAGCCATTCTATTCTGGCACAGGGTTCCTGCAGCTGATGGTCTCACTCCGCATTTAGTCTGCATCTTGAACATGTCCACCTTGGGGTGGGATCCTTCTCACCTGGCCCATAGCTGGGAATGTCTTCACCCTGGGCTTGGCTTTAGCTGCCTGCTACACGACAGCAGCTCCTGGTGTAGAATTTAAGACTAGTGGTGAAGGGTGGTTACTCCAATCTCCTTTGGCCCTAGTGTTTCACTATAGCGGTTATCCATTGGCTTTAGTGGTTTCCCTAGCAAGGCACCTTCACCACATTCTCCCCATGATTGCCTCTGGTTCACCTGGTTTGAGTTTAGGACAGGTATGCCAGGTGGGTGCCTCAGCAGTCATTGTTCTCCTCCTCCCACCTTGGTTGCATGTATTGTTGCAGAGTTCTCTCGCAACCTTCCATGGCATTTCCTGCTAGAGGGATTGAGTGAGAGCCTTCCTCCAAATTGGAATATTTTCCACCTCCCTTTAATTGGGTTTTCCAAATTGCAGCTGCAGAGCCATCACTAAATAAAATATCCCAAGCCTGGAGGGAAGGTGACCTAGGCCTTGGATCCCCAGCCATTTCCTTCTCATAGGGTTTTTTTTCTCTCCTCCATTGCCTCAGGTCATAACTGTCACTTAGCAATGTAGTGTCCCCTAGTTTCTTTAGGTAGGTTCCGATCTTGGATGGAGGTGGATGGTGTCCCTGCCATTCCCTCTCTCCTTAGAGGATCCCCTTATTCTCAACGCAACCATCAGTATTATGCTACGCAAACCTGGGCATTTCATTACGTTATCAAACTGAGCAGCTCATTACATTATCAAACTGTCTATGCTTCTCTACTACTATGTCACAGTTATTGCTCCTATGTCACAGTTACTGCTTGCTGATATGCTTCTTGTCATCTCATTCTTTTGGGATATGCTTGCACTACATCTTTTGGAATTCCTAAGGTACCTTTAACCACGGGAATTGTCCCATGGCACCTTTAGGGGTGGAACCCTCTCTGAGGGTTCCTTGCCTTTTGTACCCCTACAGGGTGGTAATTCCTCTGGAATAGAGTGCGAACAGCCTGGTCCCCTCTGGTATGTCAAGAACAGATAGGCTTTGTAGCCAGCCACCATTCTAGCGACCATATTCATAAAATTCTTCACCTTATCTCCACATCAGGAGAGGGGACCACAGATAATGTGCTTGTCTACCTCAACACGGAGAAGGCATTTGATCAAGTGGCCTGGAATTTTCTGTTTACCATACTCCCTAGGTTCAGTCTCCCAGCTGAATTTGTTAGATGGATATATATCTTCTATCTTTGTCCCTCAGCCTGGGTATTATGTAATGGGGTCCTACAATGTATTTATTTTTTATTTATTTTAGAATATCGGATTTACAGACCTTTGAGTCAAGGACTCATTTACAAAGGCACCTCATCACGGAGTACAAAGACAGACAGTGTTATGTGGTTCAATACACAGTAATAGTTACAGGTTACAGGTTTCAAGCAATAGTTACAAGGTTTCAACAGGTGTTACAGGAGGACAACGCCTCAGTGATACGTGAATAGAATACAGTTACATGACTGAAGGAGGCTATATGGGAGAACAACGCCTCAGTGGTAGATGAATAGCAAAACAGTTAAGCAGTGTACAGTGAAATCTGGTCCCTGGTCAGTACAGCTGTGAGAATAGTGGTACAACACAATGTATTGCCAGGTGACAACAGCAGGAAGGGATGCAGACATTAGGCCCTGAGGGGGACTGTAGTATTTGTGCAAGGGGTGGGGCACTTGTGAAGTGGCATAAATGCAGAAAAAGCAATCTGAGGGACCTTGTCATGATCCTAAGCAGGATCGTTTCTAAGGGTTGGTAGATTAGTCCCCTCAGGGGTGGTTCAGAGGAGTGCTGGAGACTGGATTTAGGCACAGCAGCAGGTGCTGAGGAGGTGGCTCTTGAGGGCTGTCTTGAAAGAACCAGTTTTAGTGAGGTTGGTGATGTTGGCTGGGAGGATGTTGAACCAGGAGGGCACTCTGCAGCCAAAGGATCTCTGGGCAAGGGATGTCCTGGCTCTTGGTACTAGAAGGGCAGACTTACAGGCACTACGGGTGGAGACCATAGGGGTGGACTGGTGAAGGGAGGCTGTTACCCCAGGAGTGGAGACTCCAAGGAGTGTTGTTTTGGTTAGCAGACAAGTCTGATAGTGGATTCTTTCCTCTAGGTTGAGCAGGTTGGCTGAGGAGTACAGTAGACAGGTGTGTGTGTGTGTGCCTAGAAGCTCCGGTCAGGAGCCTGCAGGTCTTGTTAATGGAGAGCTGGATTTTGGCTAGTGCAGTGATGTCAGTAGCTGCATAGATAGGCAGGCCGTAGTCCACTGGAGACAGGATGGATGAGGTGATGGCCAGCCTGAGAGCCTCGGGGAAGGCAGTCCTTATGATGGTATAGAAGCCTGATCCTGGAGTTAGTGATGGCAGAGAGGGCACCGACGTGGGTGAGGAAGGTGAGGACAGAGTTGAATGTGATACCCAAGTATTTATATGAGGACACTTGCTCTAGGGTGTGCAGAGTGCTGGGTAGTATCAGGAGGGGGGCATTTCTGGCTTTGCTTTGGTGGTGCATGAAGAGCATTGCCTTAGTCTTTTTTTAAGTTCATGACCAACATATGATCGGTGAACCATTGTTCAGCTTAGTGGAAGGCATGCTGGAGGGAAGCCTGTAGTGAAGCAGGGTTGGGGTGCGAGGAGAATAGCACTGCATCATCCGCATAGAGGAGTATTCTACTGGAACAGATGGTGGGGAGCATGTTCAGATGGAGACTGAAGATAAGGGGTCCCAGGATGGAGCCCTGTGGTACTCTGGAGTGGACAGGTCAGGTGTTGGACAGGGAGCTACTGATTTTTACACACTGGGCTCTGGATGAGAGATAGCTGGTGAACCATGTGAAAGGACCAGCTGAGAAACCAAGGTGGAGGAGAGAGTCAAGCAGGAGGAATGGCAGACCATGTCAAAGGCCTTGGAGAGGTCGATGAACACAGCTCCAGCAAGGTTGCCAGAGTCTAGGGCAGTGTGCAGGAAGTTATAAAATTCCAGGAGAGCCATAGTGATGCTATGACCTGAGCGAAAGCTGTACTGCTCAGGGCACATGATATCATACTTGGTGAGCTGCTCTGTGAGTTGGTCTGCTACCACTTTTTCAAGGGCTTTTGAGAGTGGGGTGAGGATAGAGATTGGCTGATAGTTGCTAGGGGAGGACCAATCCCCATTCTTGTGTATCAGAGTGATGATGGCTGTTTTCCAGGCACTAGGGAACTGACCCAAACATAGTGAGCAGTTTAGAAGGTCAGTAAGGGGGACCAGAATAACATCCAAGACCTGACATAGGATCCTAGTGTCCAGGAGGTCATTACTGGGGCTGTTACTATTGACAGCTTTTTGTAGATATGGCCTGGCTTCAAGTGGGGATATCGTGCGAAGGTAGAATGGTGGGTGAGAGAGGGTGGGAAGCTGAGAGGCTGGGATTGGGTCAAAGAAACTACTGGGAAGGATGGAGCTAAAGTCGGAGAAAGTGGCATTTAGGCAGTCTGCAGTGCCAAGAGGATCTGTGATGATAGTACTGTTAATGGAAAGTTGGGATGGGGGGCCCCGAGACTTCCAGTTCAATTCTTTCATATTATTCCAGAAGTTCCTGGCGGCCCCCCAGGAGGAGGCAAGGGTGATGTGGTAGTGCTCAGCCTTAGCCTGTCGGATGGCCCAGGTACACTTATTCCATTTGGTGCTATAGGCTTGCCTATCCGCTGGCTTGCCAGACTCTGTAGCAATGTGCCAAAGGTTATCCCTTGCTTTATGTTTTTGGATGAGGGAAGCTGTGACCCATGGCACATTTTATTTCTTGGAGCAGGTCCCGGCTAAGGGAGCAAAGAGATCGCAGGCCTTGTTAAAGGCATGTGTGAAGAGTTCGAGAGCTACATTAATGTTCAGGTGCAGCTGATGTGGGACCTGTCCATCTGGGCAAGATAAAGTTAAATTTTTCTGAGACCACCAGGATGGAAACGCCAGCACAGTATTTATCTTGGTACCAGTTTATTAGTGGTAGAGGACCATGTGAATAAGACAGGGGAGTGATCACTTAGCGAATTGGAGAGGATGTTGATATCCTGGATTTTTTGAGGGTGGTTGGTTATAATGATGTCCAGTAGAGTGCTGGTTCCAGAAGAGGGGTTTTATCTGGTGGGCTGGGATACTAACTGGGTCATATCACGGGCAGCAAAGGTGTTTCTTTTTTGGGACGCAGAACTAGCAAGCCAATTGATGTTGAGGTCTCCAATAACAACTTGCCCTGCATTGTGTGGCAGGTTTGTAAGGTAGTCGGTGAGAGACAGAATAGCGGGGTTCTGGTTCCTTGGGGGAATGTAGGTGACTGTGAGGTAGTGTGGACCCCTAGCAGGATCTGGGGTGATTTTTAGTGTGAAAGCTTGAGCTCCATTATCAAGCTTGGGGGCAGGCAGTGCATGGCCAAGGAGGGTGTCATGCAAGTAGGCAGCACATCCACCCCCGCTCTTAGCCGTCCAGTCCTCCCTGAACAGGGTGTACCCTGGGAGGGCGATAAAGGAATCAGGGGTATCAGCCACCTTTTTCTTAGCCTGGGGAACCCATCAAGGGTGCCCCCCTCTCCCCATGTTGTTTAACCTCTACTTAGAACCCCTGGCCAGGAAAATTATGTCAGAATCCCAGATTAAAGGGATTTCATTTGATAATAAAGACTTTAAACTATCAATGTTTGCTGATGATGTTCTTCTTCATATTTCTGACTGGAGTGTTTCTCTCCCCAAAATTTTAGACATCATCAACAAATTCTGCCACTTATTGGGGTATAAATCAAACCTACATAAAATTACGGTTTACCATGTTTCCTCAACCTGCACTTCAGCTCAGGTAGCAGACCTGGGTCTTAAATGGGCTAACACCTTGATTTCCTTTTTGGGTCTAGAGCTCACAAAGAACTTTTTGATGCTTAAGAAACTTAATTTAAACACAGTTATTCAGCAGAGGAGTCAGGATCTGAGACGATGGAAATCACTTCCCCTTTCTTTATGGGGAAGGGTTAATATCTTAAAGATGGTGGTTTTTCTGAAACTCATGTATCCTCTGTCAATGCTGAATTTATATCTTCCCAAGTCATGGTTTATTAATATTTTTTCAGAGTGGTCTAAATTTTTATGGCTGGATAAACCTCCGAGGAGGGCTTTGGAGAAATTATGCCGGTCGAAAGAGTTGGGGGGCTACAAGTTCCACATCTCTACCTTTACTATTTAGCCTTTCATAGCTCTATGTATTTTAGATGGTTCAACAACACCCCACAGAACCCCTTACCACTGGAATAGTTGGTTATTGAGTGGGATCAGGTTGCTGCCTTTCAGATTTTACTTTCTGCCTTGTTATACATCCCACACAAAAGATTACCTGCACAGTTGCAAAGTTCACCCATAGGGTGGTCAGTCAGAGCACATACCCAGTTATGCAACCATTTTAAGATATCTGCTTTCTTGGATCTAGGTCAGCCTCAGTATAGAAACCTGAATTTGAGGTTGGGGGATTATGTTGGTCCATCATCCATCCTTTTGGCCTGAAGTGTCAGTCTCTACTATACAGGATTTGATCTGTGGGACAAATTTATTCCATTATCAGTTTTCAGAGACAGATATCCCCTCCCAGTGACCTCCTTTTTTAAATATGCACAGCTTAAACACCTGGTACACTGCCTTTTAGGAAAACCTCCCTGTGTTATTCTTGAAGACTGCAGGCCTGGTGGAAGAGGACAGGCCCATCTCTAAGCTCTACAAGGAATTTAACAAATTATTTTGGCTAGAAGAACCTCTGACTCCATTTTATTGGCATTACACATTTATCTTATACGATGGAGATTTGGCAAACTATTTGGTTAGACATACAGTATATAAATATGTAATGTAAGACAGGTTGTGGTTACTACAGTTTAAGATTATGCATAATTTATATTATACTCCTTGTAGAATGTACAAGATGGGGAAAAGGCCTGGCTCTGCATGTCCAAGATGTGGATGCAGTGAGGGTACTTTATTGCATATGCTGTGGAATTGCCCTTGTATAATAACTTTTTGGCAGACCATTCAGATGGCTGTTGTATCTTTGTTTGGGCATACAAGCTATTTCACCCCTGAGATCTGCATTCTGGGCAATTTCTCTTCTATAGTTCATAATAAAGAGAAAGCCTTTATGGCCATGATTGCCTTGGTCATGAAGCTTTTGATTATGAGGCACTGGCTAGACAAGGAAGTTCCAGTTTATAAAGAATGGGTTCAAAAAATGTCAACTTCTTTGACTGCACAGAGAGCCCTTGCAAGAATGCATCATTGGTTACCTGCTTTTCAGGGATTATGGGCTCCTTTTCACCATTTAATCACTGGGAGTTGAGTGTCGGCAGACTTTGGAATGCAGTTGTCTCCCCCTTGAAAGTCAGTTATAGACCTATGTTAAAAATATGTAGGATGTATTTTGATGGTTGGACATTACGTTTTGGATTTGTCTGGCTGTCTCCAATGTTCTTTCTTTGCAATGCATTATGTCTGGTGGAGGGGTTCTGGGGAGGCAGGGGTGGAGCGAGTTGATTGGGAGTAGGTAGGGGTTTTGTTTTGTATAGTTTTCTTTTTTATGCATGAGGATTAACTGGGTAATATCTTAAATATTTTTCTGTGATGTAGTATATTTTTAGATTTTCATTGTTTTCTCTCACCCAGCACATGTATTTGGCACTGTTTTGCATTGTAAGATGTTATCTTGATAAGTCAATAAAATATGTTAAATCACAAAAAAAAAAAAAAAAAACAACTTCGGAGGTGTGTCAAGGGCTGGGAGTTGCAATGTTCACAGAAAACTGCAAATGGCCCCTGGAAGAGATGTCACTGAAATTGGATGTGTGGCACACATTGTGCAAAACGCAATTATACTGCAGCAGATGTCCTTCCTGTGCATGTGGAATGCATCGCTGTCAAGCTCTACAAATACTTTTACATATACAAAGCAAGAGTACAGCAACTGAAAGAGTTCTGTGACTGTGGACATCACCTACAAGAACTTGCTTGGTCACTGTTCAACTGGATGACTCTTCCTTCTGTCAGCAGTGGAACAAATGTTGCTGCTCTATGCTGCATTGCAGTCATACTTTCTCTCCCAGGAGAAATGTCCCTCAGTCATCATCAATAATTTCTTCAACAACCCCTTGTCTGATTTATGGTTTCTCTTTAACCATAATCAGCTCTTCCTCTTTAATGGCATCATAAAGAAGCTGGAGAGGCAGACTTGCACTGCTGTTGAAGCAGCTGGCGAAGTTGAGACCCCCATCACTAAACTTGAAGAGAGGAAGGCTGAGAGATTTGTGGGACTGAAAGTAAAGGGAATGCTCCAGTCCCTCGGTGAAGAAATGGATGTAGAAGAAACTTTTATGAAACGTGAAGAGAGCTTCTATAAGACTTGTTTCCAGTACATGAGGAAGTGGAATTCACTAAAGGACTATCAGAAGTTCTCATGAATTCTACTCAAGGAGACACTATTGTGGGCAACAGTAGAAGAAACACTGACCCACGTAATCAAGAAAATGAACATAGTGGCAGATGAAGGGGAGCTCTTTGATGAGATTACCTATGTGAAGTCATTTGCTACTGCTGAAAAGATTAGTGACTGGAACACCAATAACATAGATAAAGCAGATCAACGATGGGTGGACATCTTCCAGCACTTCTCCTCAAAGGAAATTCCATTCAAGAATGTACTTCCTCTGGTGGAGTATGCTCTTTCCCTGCCAAGCACAAATGTGCCTGGGGAGAGGGTTTTCTCACTGGCCAACAATATGCGGACAGAGGAGACGACCAACCTGAATGTATCTACATTGCAAGCAATGCTCATTGTCAGGTGCAACTTCAATGCTACATGTAGTGAATTCCTGGCAGTTGTTCAGCACAGTTCAAGGGTCCTAAATTGTTAAATTCCTCATTCACCCAACAGCCATCTGATTACTAACTACAGGGACCAGGATTTTCAGACTGCGCCCAGAAAGAGTGCAAGTGTGTGCGCCGAGCAACCGAGTTACACTGGAGTGCAAAACTGCTATATTCAAATGAGTTGCACAATGCACATCCCATCTGAATATAGCAAAATATGTGAGCAGCACAAATGGGGGCTACCGAAGATGAGCCGATGCATCCCCTGCGAGGTCTGAATACCTGGAATGCGGATATGCAGCACATCTTTGGAATGTGCCGGGCTCAAATTCTGGATATTCAGACCGCGATATGCAAATAGCCCCAGCTGCCATTGCATATCATTATGGCCCCTTTTGTATGTCTGGGGCAGGGATGGACCCAGCACCCTGCAAAGTTCTGTGACAAACAAAACACACCACATCCCTGGTAGTCTAGTGTCACCCCCCCTTCCAGCCCGATCGTAAAAGAAAAAGTAAAATCCCACACATCCCTGGTAGTCTAGTGTCCTCTCTCCCGTACCTGAACCCTGTCCGATCCATAAAACATATGCAAATACCCTGGTAGTTCTAGTGGTACCTCCTCCTCTCTGAATCCAGTCCACCATTATTTATACATCGAAACACCCTGGTAGTCTATTAGCCCCTCCTTCCATCCCTGAACCACCTCTGGAGAAAAAAATGAAACCAAACTACCCTGGTGGTCTGGTGGTACCACCCTTCCAGCCCTGATCGTGCTGTAAAAAGTAATCCCCTGATCTTCCTGGTAGTCCAGTGGACCCACACCCCCCACCCACTGAGGCACCCACACCCCAACCGGGTCCCTCCATCCCAGCATAGCTAATGACATCGGTGGGCAACAAAACCCACCCACACTCCTCCATGACTACCTGCTGACTGAGTTGTCACAGAATGAATGACACTTATAGTATGCACCACAATACCATTGGTCAGCACTGTTGACCAATGGGCTTGCAGTGTGTACTGTAAGCTTTCTTTCACAACTTTGTGTCATTCACACATGCAATGCATACTGTAAGCTGTCATTCTGTGACAGCTCAGTTGACAGGCAGTTGTGGAGGTTTGTGGGTGGGTTTTGCTGCCCGCCGATGTCATTGGCAATGCTGGGTTGGGGCAGTGGGGTAGTGTGTGGGTGCCTCTGTGGGTGGGGGATGCACTGGACTACCAGGGAGATTGGAGGATTCCGTTTTATGGTATGATCGGGGCTGGGAGGGGGGTACCACTAGACAACCAGAGCAGTTCGGTTTCTGTTTATTTTATGAAGGTGGTTCAGGGATGGGAGGGAGCCACTAGACTACCAGAGTGTTTTGATGTATAAATATTAATCAGATGGAGTTTGGGGAGGGAAGGGGGTACCACTGGACTACCAGGGTATTTTGGATATATTTTGTGACTCAGACAGGGTTTGGGTATGGGAGAGGGGATACTAGATTACCTTGGATGTGCGGGGTACACTTCCTTCATTTATGATTGGGCTTCAGGGGGGTAGCCACTCAGGGTCTGGGCTGCTGTGTTGCACTATGCAATACAGCAGCCCACCTGTGGGTGGCTATGACTTAGGCATGGTTTTTCCATGCTTAACTTTGCGTGGCACATCTCCGAGATATGTGGCAGCTGCACCGCACATCTTGGCTGAATATGGAGATGTACCGCATATGCAGGCAAATGCCCCCTTTTGAATATGGCCCAGGGGCGTATGTCAGGCAGAACCCAGTTCCACCAGGTGCATCTCCTTTGAATATTTGGGTCCAAGAGGCCAAATGTGTACTATTTAACTTGTAAAAGTCTGTAAATTTATTTTTGATCATAGAACAGAACAAAGAAATAGCAGGTTGTATTTTTTGTTTTCTTTTGTTTTTACATTGTGGTGGGAACATTTCTGTAACTAGTGTACAGAATCATGAACTGTATAAAATTAAACATGGGCAACCATATACAACTTGGCAAGTGTTTCCATCTCAGGGTTGAGATGACAGCATGGATCTCTCAAGCATCAATCTCGAGGTTCATATGCTGTCATCTCAACCCCCCCCCGATTTAAACACAGCCATGTTGTGTATAGTTGCCCATACATTATTCTGTGTATTCTTCACCCAAGTGTTTTCTATGATGGCCGATGACCTCAACAGTAATGCTCGAGATGTCCCTCTGCCATCATAGATAACACTGGGGAGTAGACAAATTGCATTTGGGATGCCATACACTGTTCCTTACAGTGTGCCATCCTAAAAAACACAATTGCTTACTTTTTTCTTGTAGAGGGGGACAGCCTTTGTTGTCCACAACTGCCATTTCTCTTCTGTGTGATCACCAGCCAGCCCACTCACACACAACACTTCAATCACCCAAGTCCTATGAATAGCACAGATGGGGGTGGTTGCATTGTGACATAGCTACTAACACAGAAAGGAACATCGTTCTGCATTGGTAGCTGCATCACTACTACACAGCATAACCTTTTACAGTGTATGATTTTCCATAGACAATAGCACTGACCATACACTATAAAGGGTCTTTCTTCTTCAATAAAAGCCCCCCGAATCACCACAGAGTGGACTAAAACCGTAGAGCTTCTGGGGACCTGGCAGCCCCCAGACCCCAGCTTTCATGTGACAATATTTTGTAGTATATTACAGTAATGTCTAGGTGGTGGGTGGATGGCATCATTAGTCAGACAGTTGCCATAAGGCCAGCTAGTCTCCCAGACTCTCACACACATCCCTAACTCCAGGGAAAAAATGATTTGTTCCCTGGAATCAGTAGCTGGGGATGTAACAAAATTGTTATCATTAATAACAGCCCCAAAACTAACCACACAGCATCTAAAACTCCAGAGCTTCTGGGGGTCAGGTGGCCCCCAGACCCCCGGCCATAATTTGTCCCCCTTGAACCCTCCCAAAGATTTGGTGGCTTTACCTTTCAGTACACAAAAACACATTTTAGCCAGCATTTGAAAAATGACAGCTGTCACATTCATGAGATGCTATAAAGAAATGGCTCTGTTGAAAATTTGAGGTAAAAATATTGAAAATTACAAACGTTATAAGTTTGTGTTCACAAAATTCATTGTAGGCACATAACTTTGTTGTTTTTAAATATGTGTATGCCTGCTTTTCAACATAACCTTCTTATGACCCTGTCACATGAAAATGGGCACAGAAAATGTTGAACCTCTGCCCGAAAGGTGATTTCACGCAGGGGCAACAAAATCAACTTTCAGGTCAGATTTATCTAATTCACTGCAATGGTTCATGAGGTGGGGTCCCAAAAAAGGTATGTTGAAAATGTGGGGCAAAAATATGCAGTAATGGCCTGGTTATGCTACAAAGTTCAAAACCTATTGAAATACATTGAACCGTATACCTGTTTCCTCAGTTCCCCATCCGGCTTTGAAGAGTGAAGACGTGTTTGTGGTGCACAGCAGATTATGGCACTGGACCCAAGGGGGCTAAGTAAGGGCTTGGAGGGGGTGTGGGGTGGTGGGTGATGAGTAAGAGGGTCGGGGGGGACAGTAGTGGCTGCAACAGGCTTTGATGGACTTTTTGTTTACAGGGTTTATTAAAAAAAAAACAATGAGGGAAGGTTTTCTTTATTTCAGGTTGTGACACTGGGGGATTGGGCACCCCAGTGTCAGTTTTAGGTTATATGGCGGTGGGAGGGTGGGAGTGAGTGGGTGCTGAGATGGAGGGTTGGGTGAGTGGGACAGTTACAGGCACGGCAACAACAGAGAGTAATCAGCAACACTGGGGGATTGGGCACCCCAGTGTCAGTGTAAAAAAAAAAAAACTACACGGGAAGGTTTTCTTTATTTCAGGTAATGACATTGGTGTACTGAACATCCCAGTGTCAGTATTTATATTTGTAGGGAGGGTGGGGTGGTGAGTGCTGAGAGGGAGGGAGGGTTGGTGGGCGGACAGTTACAAAGGTGGCAACAACAGACATGGACGGATGGCAGTGAGTGAGCCTTCTGATGCTTCAGCACCATTTAGAGATTTGACTACATATTGAGAGCAGCATGGTAGTGTATCGGGGTTTTGCTTATGAGTGATGACACTGGGGGATTGGGCATCCTCAGTGTCAGTGTTATGCTTATGGGGGGCTGAGATGGAGGGTTGGGTTGGGGGGGACAGTTATGGGGCACCAGTAACAGACATTGATGGACTTTTTTGTTAAAGCTGGCATGGGACCCTGCATCTCTGCATCTATCGATTAGGTGCCAGGAGTGGGAAAAACCAGAGCAACAAATAAGAAGCTTTTATTTTACTTTAGTTTCAGTCAGCAAAGAAGCATTTATATTTTTCTTCCTTTTAGGTACCAGAAGCTGGGAACACTGGAGCTGCAAATAAATGAGGGTTTGGTTTTCTTTAGTTTTCATTTGGCAAAGGAGCACTTTTAAAAAAAATTCCAGCAATTACAACAGTGGAGAAATGAATGGGTACAGTGGACTGGGAGTACAAAAAAAAAACAGAACACCGCAACTCAGGGAGCAGTTTGAATTTCAATTTTGGCGCCAAGACTGGAGGTATTTAAATAGTATCTTTGTCTCAGTAGCGCAATTCTCCCTTGTCAGACCAGCAAGTAGGACGGCAGAGCAAATAGGTTTTGCCCTTCTATCATTTAGGTACCAGGAGCAGTGAAAACTGGAGCAACAGATAAAGAGCTTTTATTTTATTTTAGTTTCATTCAGCAAAGGAGTGTTTATTTTTTTCTACCTTTTTGGTACCAAGAGCGGGGAACACTGGAGCCACAAATAAACAAACTTTTGGTTTTCTTTAGTTTTCATTTAACAAAGGAGTGCCTTTTTTTTTCTTTTTCTTTTTCTTTCCAGCAGCCACAACAGTGGAGAAACGAACAGGAACAGGGGACCAGAGTACAACAGAAAACAGGACACCACAATGCAGGGAGCAGTTTGAATCTCCCCCCCACACCCAATAACTAAATAGTCTACAAATCCACCAATTGGCTGGCATCACAAATGGTGGGAAAGAAGTAGCTCTAAGGGGGTGAGTGAAAAAAGTGCACCTGATAGTTGTAAACCAGAGGCTGGGGGATTTTGCATTGTGGGTTATAAAACTGAGAGGTGAAGTAGGGATAAAAGGGATCTACAGGTAGGGAGAGAAAAGAGGGGAAGGAAGAGGAGGAGAAAAAAGGTACAGTAGCTCTTAAGGGTGTGTGTGGAAATAGTGCTTCTGGGAGTTGTTAGCCTGTAGGGTAATTAATGGGTCAGAAAAATGTTTTAGGGGTAGCGAGTAAGGTCTAGATATAAGGAGTAACTATGGTGGGAATGGTGCAGTGCAGCAGCTGTAGGGCGGCAGTCTTCAGGGAGACTGCCCCATCTGCAGGCACCTCTCTGGGCTGAGATAGGAGGTTGCCAGATGCATGGCCAAGATGGCTTGGGTTAGGAGGATCTATTCCCCAACGCAGGGAGCACCAAGTCCACCTCTGCTTCCTCAAAGGGTGCCAGGTGCAGTGAGTGGCTGGACAATGATGGGCTTGGGGAGGGTTAGGGTGGTGGAGCATAGACACATCCTCAAGCCCATACCACTATGGAAATCCTATGCCATACTGAGAGGGCAGGACTGTCCCTCAAAAGCACCCAAGGTAGTGGCTGGGATGGATGTGGAAGTCCTCCATGGTGGAGACCCCAAGGGGGGGTGGCAGAAGACCCCAGAGGGTGAGGAAGTTAATCCTGGTTGGGGACTCGATAATAAGGGGGATATGGCTGGTGACAGGCAGGGATGAGGACAGGGTGGTAAGGTGCTTTACTGGTGCCATAGCTCATAGGGATGGAAAGAGGATCCTAAGACTTATTAGGGAAGCAGGAAAGGAGGGAGAGCTAGATGTCATTGTAAACTTGGGGACAAATGACTGGGCTGGGGAGAGGCCAGATGCAGTTCAGGAGAAGTTCAGGAAACTGGGGAGGGGTCTTAGGCAAGTAGCACGATCTGTTACTTTCTCAGAGGTGCTACCTGTTTATGATAAGGGGGATGACAGGAGGCTCCACACCAGGGAGTTCAACTTATGGTTGAGAAAATGGCACAGAGCAGAGGAATTCAGATTCACTGGGGACTGGGGCTCCACCTGGAGGAATAGAGGCCTGTACAGGGGTAACAGCCTGCATCCCTTGATGAGGGGAACTGAGATCCTAAGTGAACAGTTTAAAAGCTACATTAGTAAGCATTTAAACTAGCCGAGGGGAGGCGGAATAAAGCAGGAAGACATAGTCTGCACCCCCAACAAGCTTACAGATTCAGAAATGGGAATTCTGGGTGGGTGGGAAGGCCCAAGGAGAACAAACACAAATAGGTAATAAAGAGAAAGAGGGACAGGGAAAAAGGAAAGAAAATTGTGGCGGAAAAGGGGGATGGCTAAGGGGCAAGAAGCGGTGAGGTGGCAGTAAAAGATGGAGAGCCATGTGTGCAAATACTCAAAGTCTGGGCAAAAAAATGGCAAACCTAGAAGCCACCATGGCAGCAGGAGACCTGGGCATACAATGTTCCCTTGCTATAATGAATGGATTCAGAGCCATTCTGCCCGTTCATTATAGCCTTCCATTTGTTACAGTGAGGATCAACATTTTAACCACACATACCACCACCTATTCAACAAATGCCACTATACATCGATAAAAAAATCATTCTAAGTTTTATTTTAAAAAGGGATAATAAGAGAATTAATTTTAAATGTTTCAGTTCAGGTTAAATTCAGTTTATAGTACTGTACTTCATTTCCAAATGTCTGTAATCTTTTTTGTACAAGTGTTCTCAGACTGAGGTCCTGTGAGTACGAGAGCAACTGACTGAGCTTTAGTACCTTGAGTGAGTCTGCTCCCTCCAGACACTCCATCCATGCTAAACATGTTTGTAATCCTTTTATAGCCTTGGATGAACTAGGAGCTTCTGCTGTGACTGCACCACCCTCGTCTTCCTCCTCATTCTCCTCGCTGTCAGCACTGTTAATTACAGTCAAGTGACATGATGCTGCATATTGACAATTTTTTTAACTTAGCTGCTAAATTGCATTCGGTGTCAGGGAGCCATGTTGCACATTCGTAATAACCATGCATTCACTATAATGAGGTTCGTTATAAGAACGGAGCACTTTAGTTGCAATCATAGAGACCTGATGAAATGAATACCAGAACTGGGAAGTAGCCACACCAGGGTATTTGCTATTCAGGAAGGACAGGGCAGGGCAGGAAAAAAAAGAGGAAGGGTGGCTGTTTATATGAGAGAGAGAGAGAGAGAGAGCATAAAGGACACAGAAATACAGGGGGGACAGAATAAAGTGGAGGTACTATGGGTCACCCTGGAAACAGGGTGGGGGGGCTGTTATTAGGACAGGGGTAGTCTACAGACCTCCAGTGAGGGAGATAAGGATATGATAGAAGAAATCCAGGGGATGGCTAACAAGAGCGAGGTAATATTGGTGGGAGATTTCAGTCTACATGATATGGATTGGAGCCTCCCTGCTGCAGCATCAGTTAGAAGTAGTGAAATCCTAGACTCCCTGCTAGGGGTGTTCCTCAGGCAGCTAGTATAAGAACCCACTCATGAGGGGGCATTACAGGACCTGGTACTGTCAAACAGAGACAGTATTGCTGACATCACAGTGGGAAGCCACTTGAGGGCCAGTGATCATCGTACGATGTGATTCAACATAAGGACCAGGCCATAACCTAGCCACTCTGAAATGAGGGTCCTGGACTTCAGGAGGTTTGCTTTCAAGAAAAATGGGAGACAGCCTCAAGGAAGCCCTGGTAGGAATAGGGAAAGAGGGTGGGGTAGAGTAAGACTGGGAAAAAATAATAAAGGCCATTAAGAAGGCAACAGATCTCTGTGTCAGGAAAGTTAAGATGAACAAAGAGGCCATTGTGGTTCTTCAGGGAAGTAGCGGAGAAGGTAAAGGAAAATATGCAGGCATTCAAAAGGTACAAGATGACACAAAAGGAAGAGGATAAGGAGAGTTATCAAAAGAAACAAAGGGAGGCAGGAAAGGCAGTTAGGAGAGCCAAGGCACAAACGGAGGAAAACATTGCTAAACAAGAAAAAAAACAGGGATTAAACATTATTTAGGTACATAAGTAAAAAAGAAGAAAAACAAGGCAGGGACAGCAAGAAGAAAAGGGGAAGGGGAAGTGTGGAAGAGGAACAGAAAAAGCTGAAATACTGAATAATTACTTTTGTTCAGTATTCACAAAATTCACTGTTGTTGTATTGTACGCACGCCTTACCCATATTGTATGTAATCAATTTTCCCACTATGTAATTGTTGTATTTCTTCTATACTACTGTACCACTGTCTGATATGATCTTCACATTATGTATGAACTGTTTTTCATCTTATTTACTGCACCCATGTACCCATGCTGTATTTCTCCTATACTACTTTTCCACTGTCTGTTATAATCTTCATATTATGTATGAACTGTTTTTCGTCTCATTACTGCACCCATGTAACCCCTTACCCCCAGGGCGCACCAGGAATCGAGCGGCACTCCACTCAGTATGCCTTTCCTGGTAAATCTCTTAAATAAATAAATAAATAAATAAAAAGGGTAGATGAGAGGCCACAGATAGTGGAGAAGGGAAGTAAGGGAACAGAGGTGGACACTAGCCCTTTTATAGAGGAGAGAGTCCTCAGGGAACTAGCAAAACTAAAAATAGACAGGGCAATAGGGTCAGACAGGATCCACCCCTAGGATACTGAAGGAACTAAAGGAAGTACTGTCCGCACTTCTGGTGGCCCTTTTCAGTCTATCACTAGATAGTGTGGAGGTTCCAGGGGACTGGAGGAAAGTGGATGTGGTCCCACTGCACAGAAGTGGAAATAGGGAGGAGGCAGGAAACTACCAACTTGTAAGCCTGACTTCGGTGGTTGGCAAGATTATGAAAACACTACTTAAAGAAAGGATTGGAGAATACCTTGACATCAGTGGATTGCAGGATCAGAGGCAGCATGGGTTTACGGGGGGAGATCTTATCAAACAGAACTGATACAGTTCTTTGACTGGGTTACTAGTGAGGTGGATCAGGCAGGAGTGGTGAATGTGGCCTACCAGGATTTCAGTAAGGCCTTCGATACCGTTCCACACAGAAGACTGGTAAACAAGCTAGGCAGCCTGGGAATAGGTCCAAAGATAGTAAAATGGATACAAAGTTGGCTAAGTAACAGAACTCAGAGGGTGGTGGCAAATGAAGTTGACATAGAGGAAGGTAGGGTGACCTGACCAATGGGGTACCTCAGGGGTCAGTACTTGGACCGGTCATTTTCAGTGTCTTTATTGGTGACATTGTAGAAGGTGTGGAAGGAAAGGTATGCCTGTTTGCGGATGACACACAAATCTGCAATACAGTGGACACACGGGGTGGGAGTGAGGGGATGTGTGGAAAAAATTGACAATCTGAAAAAGCTGGATGACTGGTTTAAGAGTTTGGCAACTTGGCAACTGGACTTCAATACCAAAACATGTAACATTATGCACATGGGGCACAGAAACCCAAGGGCAATGTATCAGTTGGGGGGAGGTGATAATGACCACTAAACAGGAAAGGGATCTGAGGGTTATCATATCTGATGGCCTGAAGGTGGCAAAGCAGTATGATGATGCAGTGGGGAAGGCTAGTAAGATGCTGGGGTGCACAGGGAGGCGTATAACCAGCAACAAAAGGGAGGTAGTGTTACCCCTGTATAGATCAAAGGTGAGGTCGCACCTGGAGTAGTGTGTCCAGTCCTGGAGGCCCCTTCTCAGGAAGGACATAGATCGGGTGGAGGCAGTACATAGAAGGGCAGCTAAAATGGTGCATGGCCTGTAGCAGAAGCCTTATGAGGAAAGACTCAGGGAATTAAATATGTACTCACTGGAGGACAGGAGCAAAAGGGGAGACATGATAGAAACATTCAAATACCTCAAGGGTTTCAGTAAGGTACAGGAGGGAGGTATACTGCACAGAAAGAGATGCTCAAGGACAAAGGGTCATTATATGAAGCTGGAAGGGAGGAGACTTAGAGGGGATGTGTGGAAATATTTCTTCATGGAAAGGATGGTGGATGCCTGGAACAGCCTCCCAGCAGAGGTGGCGGGTATCAAAATGCTCACAGGTTTCAAACATGCACTGGATAGACACAAGGGGACCATAGAAACAGGATGGGGGAGAAGGCTGGAGATAAATTAGGGTCTAAGGTAGCACAGTAGATAAATGCTTTAGGGCAGACTGCGTGGGTCAGGAGGTCCTTTTCTGCTGACAGCTTCTATGTTTCTATGCATGTTTGACATTCCAGGCATTCCAGCCTGATCATGGAGATCAGCTCTGGTTGCTGGATGGCATAGATCAAAGGGAAAAGCTAACCCATGACTGAGTTGGCTTTTTGTTTTGAAGTCCATGATGTCTCTGTCCAGCAAGCAAAAACTCTATCATAATCAGCCCAGATTATGACTGGTGTGCCACTGTCGTGCCCCTAAAACACTACTCTGCGTTGGACAGTCAGTGTCACACATCTGAACTGCCAAATATTATAACAAAATGTTCACTATGCACATACGCACATGGTGAATGTAAAAATGACATCTACAGTACAGACACAGCTGAGGTTGACACTTTCATATGCAGTTACAAGAAGACATACTACAGCTGTATGGCAACCATACAATGTATCTACTTCCTTTCTTAATTTTTCAACTCTTAAAAACACTAATTAATGAAATTAACTGAATCTGATTGATTTGTTTTTCCAGCAGCTCCTGGAACTGATGCATATGCAGGTACAGTATGCCTCATATAATACAAATGTACCAAGGAGTCCTATAGCTATCCGTGCTTCTGACTTATTTGATAATCAGCAGAATAAGGTGTTGCCATTCTTAGAAGAATAAACACATTTCGTACATAAATAATGGATAACAGGTGAGGTCTAACACACAGACTGTTTGTTTGTTTGTTTGTTTGTTTGTTTATTCGCTCAACGGGTAAGCACACTGGAAACTAATTCCTTTTACAGGTGCAACCCACATACATTACATAAAAAAAAATACATAATCAAACATACACATACAATACAGCAAATTGCAGACACAAAATGTCCTTGTTACAAAAGAATTAAGTCATAAAAAACATTTACAATTGAATTGGGATTCAAAATACATCCTTAGTGCAACAGCAAACTTTTTAGCAGAACATAACCACCTAATATCATAAGGAATTTCATTCCAGATAGATGGAGCAATATAAGAAAAGGACCTTTGCCCACTTTTAGTTTTCATGAATGGAATCTCAAAAAACCTGCTATCTGACCTATATCTAGAATAATGACCATCATTATACGGCCTCAAAAATTTAGAAATATTATGTGGAATCCCAGAGTCTACAACTCTGTATATAAACTTAACCACACAATATTGAAAATTTAGTGAGACAGGTAACCAACCCAATTCTTTCAGAATCAAACAATGATGAGATGATTTAGGACAATTTAAGGTAAATTTGGCTATCAAATAAAGTAAAGTGGATTTCTTTGAGATCACTGTCGCAAAAGCAGTATCAGTAATTATAGCTGCATAGTTCACAATAGGAGCTAAACAGTGTTTGGAAATAGCTGACCTAGACTCAGGAATAAGAAATGAATGAATTCTATACAAAGGAGCCAATCTACAATGAATTCTTGAAGTAACCCTGAGTAAATGAGGTTCGTAACTTAAGTGTGAGTCTAACAATACTCCAAGATATTGAAATGTATCTACGTGATCAAACAATACTCCATCAAGAGATTTAACTTCCAATTTGTTAACCTCAGATCTCAATCTAGGAGGAGTTCCAAAAACCATCACCTTTGTCTTAGATCTATTTAAGAGTAACTTACAGGCCATAGGAGAAGACTGGAATTTACACATTTCCTCTGTTAAGGAAACACCTAAGTCTCCCACAGATGAACCCTGCATGTAAATTACTGCATCATCAGCATAAAGAGTTAAAGAAGCCTTGTTAACCACACTCACTACTTGATCAAAAAACAATGAAAACAAGAGTGGCCCCAAAATAGAGCCTTGTGGAACCCCACACTCAACCAATACAGAATCTGATACAGCACCCCTAAACTTAACCCTCTGGAACCTATTTGTTAAATAATTCCTCGTCCAGTCCAGAAAAGAATCACCAGCTCCCAGAAACTCAAGTCTAGAAACCAACAGCTGATGATTAACTGAATCGAATGCCTTGGTCAAGTCCACGAACACGGCACCCGTCAGGCACCCTTTATCCATGCCATTAAGTACCAAGTTCATGAACTCGACTAAGGCAGTCTCAGTACTCCTTCCTTTTCCGAAGCCATGTTGGTTCTGAGACAATAGTCCAAAGCAATCCACATACTCAATCAATTGGTTATAAACTATTCTTTCCTGAACCTTAGCTAAAGCAGACAGAATAGAAATGGGTATGTAATTACCAAACTCCTGTTGTGAACCAGATTTAAGAATAGGAGTAACCAAAGAGTGTTTCCATAAATTAGGTATAGTACCTGTCACAAATGACAAATTGAAAATAACACTAATTGGAAGTGCTAAAACTGAAGCAGCATCTGCCAATAAACTAGGACATAAACCATCAGAACCATCCCTTTTAATAAACCGACTGAATCCAGTGTGCAGCATATCACCAAACTATGCATGCAATGTCTTATTTACATTTCACTGATCGGTTTCGTACAGACATGCTGCAGCTGTATCATCACTAGAAGACCTATCTACTGCTTTTTATTTTACAACACAAACTCTAAATTCCCAAAATATAACTAATAACGTAGATGTTATTTTATACAATATTTTAATGTGTAACACACATGGATCACATTATAGTGACTTCTTTATAATCAGAAGCACATGAACTTTTCTGAGTTAGTACACAGGAAGATGTTCATGATCACACTGACGTGGCACAACAAACACAAATATCTACTTTCAATCTATGTTTCAGCCTCATAGAATAACTTAAATGCACAATGTGCTAAAATTACATATCAGAGAATATTTCTGCTTTATACATATTAATAATTTTCCTTTCACTCAATGCAGTATGATGAATTCAGCACGCAGCTCAATCAATGCAGGAAAACGTAGACTGTCAAAATGATGAGACAGGCACAGGGAAAGGTCACAAGGGTAGGGAGAGATGTCATCACTGTTTTTGCCACAGTGAGGACAGTTTTGAGAGTAGCAGACAGCACCAGATAGCAACAATCACAAAACAAGCATTTGTCAATGCCGACTGTTGTCTCACTGGCATTGGCATTGATAGTGCTGGAGTTAGAGATGCATAATAGGAATGGCAGTGAAGTGTTAAAATGACGCCAACCCCACCCCCACCCTGTAGAGACTGACAGGCAATGAGGTGTGCCTTTGGGGTCGTCAGCTATAACGCTCATGCCTTTTTGCCTCGCCCTACCCTGTAGACACTGACAAGTGTCGTGGTGTGCTTTGGAGTCTTTGGGCATTATACTTACCCCATTCCATAAGGAAATATGCTGAGGTGGGTGCAGTATAAGAGAATGAGGTGAACTTTGTGGCCAAACAGTGCAAGGTACACCACGATGCCTGTCACTGGTTGCAGGGTGGGAGTGGGGGTGGAATGGCGTGATCATTACAGCCGATGATCCCAAGTCACACCCCTAATGCCTGTCAGTCTCTACAGGGTGGGGTACTACAGTTGGAAACTCTAACACTGTAGGCGTGTGTTCGTTATTTTCACTCCAAATTTTCAACATGGGCTTTTCGTGAGCCCACTTCATGAAAAGCGGCACTATGAGTTTGTTAGCTGAAAGGTTGTTTTGCACAGCGGCTATGCCATTTGGTGACACAGGGCCGAAACACATTTTGGGCAGTACGTGGAAAATGACAACTGTATTGTTCATGAGGAGATGTGAAAAAATGGCAATGTTGAAAATCTGGAGTGAAAATATGAAAATTGGTGAAGTATGAACATGCATAGAAACTGTGCAACACACATCAGTAACCCAATTATTTTTGGGATTTTTTTTACCACATCTTTAACATAGGCATTTTGGGACCTCCCCTCATGAACAGTGGCAGTGTGATTCTGTTAATGTGTCCGAAACGTTGATTTCACACAGTGACCACGTCATTGTGCACCACAGGTACGAAAACACACTTAGGGCAGGATATGAAAAATGACAGCTGTACTGTTCATAAGGAGGTGTAAAAAAATGCCAGTGTTGAAAATCTGGCATGAAAATAGTGCAAATCTGTGAAGTTACAAGGGTGCGTGGAAACTGCGCAACACACGCTTGCAACACATTCATTTTATGGAATTTTGTCACCAAATTTTCAACATAAGCATTTCAGAAATTCTGCTCATGAACAGTGTCACCGTTATTTCCTGAAGCTGTCCGAAAACTGATCTCATGCAGCGACCGCGATATTCTATGCCGGACGTGCAAAAACACATTTTGGTCAGGATATGTAAAATCACAGCTGTACTGTTAATAAGGAGGTGTGGAAAAATGCCAATTTTGAAAATCTGGAGTGAAAATATTACAAATTCACGAAGTTACGAGCGTGCATGGAAACTGCACAACGCACACTCATAAAACAGAAATTTTGGGGATTTTTTCCACCAACTTTGCAAAATAGGCTTTTTGAGAGCCACCTCATGAATACTGGCACTGTTGTTTCGTTAATCGGTCCCAAAAGGTGATTCCACGCAGTGACCGCGAAATCACCTTTCTGAGCTGAGTAACGCCATGACAGTGCCAGAATTCATGAGGACGGGTCCTAAAAACCCCATGTTGAAAATTTGGTGCCAAAATTCCAAAAAATGCCCGAGATATGCATCAAAGTTGAAAAAACCCTATATATTCCATTATACAGCTTACCGGCATTTCTTCAGTTTGCGGTCAGCTTTGAAGAGAGCAGACATGTTCCAGGTCCACAAGAACATCGCCAGACTCGGAGGTAAGTATGGGGTGAGGGGATGGGAGGCAGGGTGAGCAGTTGGTGTGTGGGTTGTGGGAGGGGGATGGAGACTGAGGGACTGTTTTCTTTGACAGGGTAAAAAACAAAAAAGTTATGGGACCATTTTTTATTGGCATGGTGCTGGGATGGGCTCCCAGCGTGCCAATGGACTCTTTTTTGGGGGCAGCTCTAACCGACAGGGTATTGGGCATCCCGTCAAAACACAACAAAAGGGGGTGACATTATGCCGACAGGATTGGGCACCCTTCGGCTCACAACAAAAGTGGGGTGTTACATATGTCAATGGGGAGGGGCTCCCTGCTATAAACATTACTTGGGCACTAAAGCCGACGGGATTGGGGCTCCTGTCAGCAAAGAAAAACTGTTGGGGGGAGCGCATGATGCTAAGAGGGATTGGGCACCCCCTCAACATACATCGTAAATGGGAGGGGGGTTATTATGCTGACGGGGAGAGGGCTTCCCCATCGGCATTCTGACAGGAGGCGGCGGCAGTGTTGCGTGCACATCGGGAGGTGTGTTGCAGTCATGCTGCATGAGAGCTCCACTCTCATTGCAGCAGACCTTTTGTTAGATCTGGTGGCCACATTCCAAATTGCTGATGTGGTACCTGCATGCTGCCTGATTTGGGAATGAGGGACACACCTACTGATGCATGTCCTGCATTCGCCCAACAGTGACCGCGCCTCTGAATCTGCTACTACCGCAATATGTTGGCTGTGCATGCGTGATCCAACATAAAAAGACAAAAGTCTATATAAAGAATAACATTTTTACATTCTCATGAACTTAAATATTATGAATGTGTATCAGACAACAAAATAAACACAAGGACATATGTCACATGAGTTTTTATTAATTTCACCTTTAAACAGAACATAAATTATACATTTCTGAGGTAGAATGCAGCCCTGTCACTAGCTAAAATATAATGCAGCATCATTAATAACATCATATGCTGAGTACAGAGAAAAAAGGCTGGGATAAAATAAGGAGGGGAAGGAATCAGGTGCTATGGAAAAAATGCAAATGTACTGAGGAATCAACAAGAATAATACATTCTGCAGAACTACAGATATTCTGTGGTAGGTTACAAGTTCTGCATAAAATTCTGGGGCCGCAGAACTGAAGAATTCTAGGGATATTTACTGTAAATCAGTACAGTTTCAGCGTGGAAGGTAAGAGCAAGATGGTCTCCGCTGGTGATGACACTCTGCTAATTCTCCATCAGCGGAATATCTACTGCTGGGCAACTAAATGGGGGTAGCCCTTTGTTAACATGTCCCCACTTGAGGTGGGACAGGGTAGCACTATTGTTTAAAAGGCCAGGGTAGCTCCAGCCATGTTGTGACCTATGCAGGTGCTTGGGGAATTATGCCAGGGCTTTAATTTTATCTACACCATGCCATTTAGTACTGGATAAGGGTTCCAAGAGGTATCCAACAAGACAGCAGAATTATTCACTTCTTGGGTTGAAGACTTCCACTATGTGCCAGCCTAGTTACCCCCTGACTGGAAGTAGGGACACAAGACTGCACCAGTGGAGCTGCCACTTGAGTCAGCCATCCAGGAAGGCACAGTCATGTCCTGCTCCATCATCCATCTAGGAAGAGTCTGTGCCTTGGTGATTGTTATTGTGGAAAAAGAGATTAGGGGCATGCAAAGTCTATGGTTAGACTCAGCATAAGCCCCAATGTGTCAGCAGACAGCTTTCTGAAAGCAACAACCCAGCTGTTCAAGAAAATTAATTTGATTCCACAAATTGCAGTGCTTGCTGGAAAGACTACCAGTTGTGGTCCAGATAAAGTACCTGCTAGGAAACAAATTCTCCTTCTGCTAATGTGAAAGCCGACACCTGCACAGTCACTCTGTCTCCAGTGTATGTTCCTATTAGTGAATCTGATCTTGAAGGCCTTCTGATGTGAGTGATGCCCCCACAGTAGTCCCTCTTCGGGAGGCTCCTGATATGCTCAAACCACAGACTGTCTAGCAACCCAGGGAGGAACTACAGAAACAGACCAGTTAGCCAGCCTGGTGGCACTGAGGGTTGTGGTACTGGATGCCACACCTCACACCATGCCATCGATGCAGGCTCAGAAGTGAGCTCAGGTTGCCAGATTTTGGTCAGGGAGGAGAGAACTGAGTGTCCAGAACATCCAGAGGACTGCTTTTCTCTCCTGGGGAGAGTGGGTTGTGGCTCCCTGGCATCAGTGACTCCTAGCAGAGACTGGAGGTGTTACAGCCAGGGGTCACACTGGGGAAGGGGTGGAGGCAATAGAGGACATCTGCGGGCTGGGTGTAGGAATGCGCTTGTCTCACACTGGACATCATTGCATATCCATGCCTCCAAGGGGGTCATGCTCACGGAACAAGGAAACACCCTGGTGCCTATGAGGATGGTGTTGAGCCCACAGTAGACCCCATGCCTGCTGATGGAGCCTGCCAACCCAAGTCCCTGATATCCTCCAGCCTTTACTCCACCTTCACAACTGAATTTCAAGGAGTGCCAAGTAGGTGGATGGTGGCCCCGCCCAGGGGGTACAAGAAAAGGGGGTCATATGCTGGCAGGAGTGGTAGGTAGGAGTTCTGGGGGGTACCTAGGACTGGGAGGATCTCAGGGTGGGTAGGTGGGAGAATTCTGGTGGGGTTATGTCTGCGGGAGTTCCCAGGAGCTGGCAACTGGTGGGAAAAATAATTGAAAACTAAAAAAGAACAGACCAGTTGCCCCCTTGGGTCCCAAGTTAATGATTGTTCTGAGAGAAGCCCCAGTGACCACTTATTTCCAGACAGAAGCAGATAACATGCTAACTGCCACAGACATGTGGGAGTAAACCAAACAACATGTGATCCCTGCCCTCAGACTGGGTGGCGTAAACCTTGGATGTTGGATCTTGATGGCACTCTCCTGTACCCAGGTGGGCATAGAGTCTGCTGTTCTGCTTTTCAGTATGCCTGGTCCAAAAAGTTCCATCCAAATGTTCGTCCACAGGTCCAAGACTTTCAGCATGCTCAGCAGTTCTAGTTAAAGGAGGGGGGGGGCAGCTGGATTACAATAAAGGCTGACATCAGGCTGGTAAAGTATCCTGCAGCTGCAACATAACTTTTCTTTACTGCACCACTCTGCATTTAGTTTGACTCATGGGTTTATAAGACAGTAATAATTTGTTAATGAGCCAGGACCACAGACACTAAGTATTTCCTTACATGAGCTAGGGCTTGCAATCTCCAGTTTGGTTTTTGCTAAAATCAAAACACTATAGATATATTTATATATGTGTCTATATATATATATCTATCTATCTATATATATATATTATGGTAGCACGGTAGTGCTACCATAGTTAGGGTTGAGGAGCCATTTCCATGTTAAACCCAAAATTTTGCACCTTAATAACTTTGCAACCGTTTGATGGATTTGCCTGAAATTTGGAATGTGTGATCAAGACCCATAGGCCTTGGGATCTGCCAAGTTTTGTACTGATCGGATATACAGTTGCGGAGTTATTAAGCATGATCTGTGCGCTTACGCTTTTCTGGAATTCTGTGGTCGCGCTCTACAGGTCGTAACGGTTTATGGATTCAGCCCGAAATCTTCAGGGAAACATGCAGCCAGGGTCCCCGATGTGCCTTTCGAAGATTTCGTGAAAAATATTAAACGGTTCAAAGTTATTCAAAAACAGTTTCCCATTATAAGTCAATGGGAAAAGTTAACAAAAAGTTCGACAGTGTCGCAAATGCATTTTTACTTTCGCAAATGGGCCTGTTACTTTCGCAAATCCGCCATTTTGTTTTCAGTTGGTGATCAGAAAATGGTTGGCATTTAAATTTGAGACCCTCTAGCAACGTAATTTTTTTGTATTTAGCTATTCGGGTCCTGAGGATGCTTGCCATGTCTTTATTTTGTGGTAAAACACCCTAGAAATATGTTTTTCAAATTTCTGGAAAAAGTACTTTCGCAAATTACTTTCTGTGGTTTCACAAGTGTTTGAAACTTTATGAAGCTTTCGCAAATTGCGACATTAATTTTCTAGCCTGTGGGGAAATGACAGCAATTCTTTGGCACTGTACTGCAAAATAACCGTTGGGAGTTGTGGGCTGAAATTTGGAGAGAACGTAGCCTACATCTCACAGATGTGCCTTTCAATGTTGTATTGAAAAAATATTACACGGCGGCAAAGTTATGGCACTCCAAAGTTGACAGTTTTTCCCATAGGATAACATTACGGCGCCCGAAGCATTACAGGAATCCTTTGGCACCTTGCTGCAAAATAACGGTTTGGTCTTTTTTCCTGAAATTTGGAGGGAAGACAGCCAACAGTACACAGATGTGCCTTTCAGTAGTTTGGTGAAAAGATATCACATGGCGGCAAAGTTACGGCACTCCAAAATTGACAGTTTTTCCCATAGGATAACATTACGGCGACTGACACTTAACAGAAATCATTTGGAGCCCTGCTGCAAAATAACGGTTTGGTCTTTTTTCCTGAAATTTGGAGGGAAGACAGCCAACAGCCCACAGATGTGCCTTTCAGTAATTTGGTGAAAAAACATTACAGGGAGGCAAAGTTATGGCGTTCCGAACTTTTCCTTTTTTCCCATAGGATAACATTACGGCGTTCGCTGCCCCTTTCAGGGCCCGTATCTCGGAAACGGTGTGAGATACGGAGTTTTCGTCAGAAAATTTCTTAGCCCCATGGGGCTAAGATCCAAATTAGCCAGGACAGTTGTAAATAATATGACTTTTAAATTTTTTTTCTACGTCGTACGGTTCCTGAGATATAATGTATTTAGTATTCCAAGATCTCATTTTCTGCGTCGATACTCATTATTTTGCATACATTATTTGTACTCACTGTCTTTCTCAATGCAGGTTTTGGGGAAAACCAGCCTGTGCGCTTACATTACTGTTACTGTTGCCCTTTCCGCTATGGATCCGCACTTCATTTCACTTACCATTGACGCCTGGCGCCACCATGTGCGTATCCTTTGCGTGCTTTCATTTGCGCTTGCGTTTCTGTTATTTTTTGCCATTTTTGTCTACAGTACTGTTTATCTTACTGTTTCACTTTACATCACCATGCCCATTGACATTTCTGTTTGCAGGCACCATGTTACTATGTGACAACACATCACGTGGCAGACCATTCCCATCTACGCCAGCATGTGCATTACCCTTTCTGTTCTCATTCGGGCTTGTGTTACCATGTGCGCCACTGTTAGCATTTCTGTTTGCGTTGCTGTCCCTGTTAGTATGCCACAACACATCATGTGGCCGGAGCATCGGGCCCAAAGTTATGATCATTGATGTCTGCGCCAACATGTGCTGTATCCTTTGCGCTCTGCCGCTGCATAACATTCACTATTTCTTGTTATCATTCTTAAAAGAAGGGAAATTAGAGGCAAAAACTGTGTTTAATGCATTAGTTAGGGTTGTTCCACAGCAACAAAAGTGAGAAATTCGCTGTTAGGGTTGAAAACCCCCTTGGCCCCATCCATCCCTCAAACCGGCAGTAAGTGCGCATTGGGATTGTGGGTCCTAACTCTCGCCGCATTGTCCTATACTTCTGCTGTTTTACATGTCATGGGGTGAGAGTTAGGCTGATGATCCCATCGCAGACTCCAATGCCACCATATCGCCCATTGTTTGCTTGCTTTTTGTTTCATGCTTCTGTTACTTTTTAGCCATTTGTGTGTACTGTACTGTTTTGCTTTCTGTTTCACTTTGTGTCACCATGCCCATTGACATTTCAATTTACAGGCACCACGTTACTTTGTGACAAGGCATCACGTGGCACAGCATTCCTGTGCATCCCACTGTATGCATTCGCCTTTCTGTTCTCATTCATGGTTGTGGGAGCGGGCCCAAAGGGCCCCGTGATCCCGCTGCTGCATTACATTTTATATTTCTTGTTATCTTTCTTAAAAAGAAGGGAAATTAGAGGCAAAAAAGTCTGTTAAATGCATTAGTTAGGGTTGTTCCACAGCGACAAAAGTGAGGAAATTCGCTGTTAGGGGTGAACACCCACTTGTACCCTGCTGCCCACTCCCCAAAGTGGCACTTTTAGCATTAATGTTTGCGGTGCTGTCTGTTTTATTGTGCCATAACACATCATGTGGCGGTGGCGCATGGGCTGTACTGCCCTGCCCACCCCCCAACCGGCATTGGGGTGTGCATTGGGATCATGGGTCCTAACTGTCACCTCACTCTCCTATACTTCTGCTGCATTACACAGGTCATGGGGTGAGACTTAGGGGTGACGATCCCGTCTATGCCACCATGTGTGTTACCTTGTGTTGCTGTGTTACTGACTGTATGTCATAGGTAGCAAAAAATAGATGGAGTTATAGTTGTAGCAGTATTAGTAAACATTGATTTGTATGCTTAAGTAATAGACACTTATTTTCATTTCAGTATGGTATTTAAAGTAATGAGTCGACACAGGTGGTTATGGTTTTAAAAAAATTATTGCCAATTTGTCAAATGGAGAAAAGGTCGAATGAAAAGTTAAATTTTGTTAACAGAAGCAGTCTCACAATACAATCTTTGTATGTGTGCAATCATTACTTGTGAAATTTGTAAATGTGTAAGAATTATAATAAGTGTATGATGTGGATTGGACTAAGTGTGTGATATTATATGAAACTAATCAGATGTTGTGTGTTTTTAGTTGTGCTTCAGTACTCACTTCTGTTTATATGTGTGGAAGTATTTTCTGGCATTTGACTTGTAATTTTAATAGTTAGGCTGAAGATATTGCTATTGAACGTGAATGTAGTTTGTAAAAAATGTAACTTTTTAAAAAATGGTTGTATGTTGTAACTATGTGTAGTGCATTACTTGTCTGCTATGTTAATAAGGGAATGTCAGTTGTTTGTGAAGTGTGATTAGACACAAGATAGACAAGTGTTTTGTTGTAATTGTGTGACTGCTAATGTGGATGTTCCTGGGTGGAGAAACCATATGCTGATTGTCTAAGTAGTACAGTTTACACAATTGTAAGTTTAGTGACATTTGATTCTTACTATTAAATAATATGTCACTGACTAGGTGCAAATGGAAAATTCCCACCTGACCCTCAATTGAGGTGATCATAAATATTGTCAGGAACAGGTATGCAGTTTGTTGTGATCAGCAACAGTGCCTGATTTACAATTGTCAATATTTTGTACATACGGTACAGTTAGTTATGTGACAAGTACAAAAAAAAATACATGTTTTACATGAACAAAAAATTGTTTTCAATTCTTACATTGGCTTCTATGTAAATTCTTAACTTGTAAATACTAAAACTGTAATGGAATGCATTTTCTCACAAACTTATGCTTAGTTACATGTTGTTAGTATACTGCAGAGTAATATGTAAGACATTCACTTGTACTGTAGTGCTACACTGCTATTTTTAGTTCAATTATTAAATTAGTTATTAACAATGTACACTTGAAAACAAATGTTTCTATTATGTACAAGTAATTTTAAACAGTTGTAAGAGTCACTGAATTACATTCAGTAATTGGTTAGTATTAACAGTTGTGTAAGTCAGCTTCTTGCATTATCAATAACAGTAGTTGTTTTTACATATGTACAATACTAGTACTACATCTGAAAGCGTGATAGTTCTACACTGTTGCATGGTGATCTAATGATGTTCCCTATATGTGAAGAGTCACTAGAAGTGTTAAAAGACTACTTCTGACACAGTGGAATGTTTGTTGAATGTTATAAGGGTAGAATCTTTCACAGACATGTAATCATGGTTTCTCTAGTGACTGTAAATATTGTTGGCGCCGATTGAAGCCACTACAACAATTTTCATGTAGTCACTGATCTACACAAGATGTAACATGTCACAGTCTATGTAATGTCTGTATTTGAATTCAATTTTTGTTGAAATTGTATTGTTTATTTACAGTTGTAAATTGTAGAACATTGTAATGAGTTATGACATTTTTGGGGACAAAGTACTCATGTAAAAATGGTACGTTTTGTCCTATTCTTCTGAAATATGAAGGTTGTCATAATTCTTCAATATTAGAAGATATGCATTTTTTGAGGTGATGTGGGAGTGTCTATTTAAAAGTTGTTGTAGAGTCATCACACTCTAACCATCCAGCTGTGCAGCTTAGTGACGTTTTTAGATGTATAGTCTTGTATAGACATGTAATCATGGTTTCTCTAGTGACTGTAAATATTGTTGGCGCCGATTGAAGCCACTACAACAATTTTCATGTAGTCACTGATCTACACAAGATGTGACATGTCACAGTATGTAATATCTATATTTGAATTCAATTTTGTTGAAATTGTATTATTAATTAACAGTTGTAAATTGTACAACATTGTAATGAGTTATGACATTTTTGGGGACAAAGTACTCATGTTAAAATGGTACATGTTTTTTCCTATTCTTCTGAAATATGAAGGTTGTCATAATTCTTCAATATTAGAAGATATGCATTTTTCAGGTGATGTGGCAGTCTCTGTTTAAAAGTTGTTGTAGAGTCATCACACTCTAACCATCCAGGTGTGCACCTTAGTAATGAGGTGTAATGTCCAGAATGCATGGATTAACCATGGTGATAGATAATGCTGTGCGTGTCAAACAGTGATTGGTTGAACACTATTCTATTAGCTGTGTAGTCTGTGATAGGAGTATCAACTCTGAGCCCATTGGTGTCAAATCTGTGCAACATAAGCAACAGATATTGAGATGAAGTCCTCAGGCGTATGGACTGAGTGCATCTGCCTCCGCACCTTCCACAGGCATGACTACATTCAGCATTAGTGAACAGCTGTCAAAATTTGACACTTTCGGCTTTAGGAACAAAGAGAGTTATCCACAACATGTCTTGTGTGGTTTCATGCTGTGAATTGCCACATGAAACACATACATATTTTGTAACGTATGTTACTGTGAAGTACTGGCGGATTGGGGTGCCGTCTTCATCAAGGTTGTTTATCACAGCCATCATGAACTCAGTACTGTCTTGCTGTATGTCTGCAGCAAATGTACTACATCCAGCATATGTAGATAACACCTGTCGTAGTGGTGTTAGTGAGTGTACATTGTTAGAGTGGTCAGAAGTCATGTTGATAATCTGCTTCAAAGCATTTGATAGGGGATTGTCTTGTGAAGCAGATATTGCTTGCACAAACTGTGGCATGTGTAGGAAAACTTGCATAGCTGAGTTAGAATAGCAGTTTACTCTACTGCTGTTGTCAAACAGTGGTACAGCAGCTACACCAACTGATTTGTGATGATTTGTTGGTTGTGAATGTTTACTTGAGGTTGTGGCCTTTGCTGAACTCTTTTTTTTTTGAATCACTTTGTGAAGCTTGCTGCTGTTTGTTGCTTCGTATAGCTGTGACTGAATTGTGTGAGACCGACATATAGTAGGCAGTGGTATTAAAGACATTTGTGGCTGATGTAGAGTACGTAATCTGTTGTACTAAGAATACATCGCTTGTCAGCTCGTATTTTCTGAGGTGCTATACTAATGATGTGCAATCCAGAAAGGCTTTCGTACACGTGAAAGTGCAACGTAGCTCATGCCATCTTTGAAAATGTCTGTACCTATGTCTATCATTGCTGAATCCAAACTTAATCCCTGAGATCTGTGAATGGAGACAGCGTATGCAACACATAATGGGAACTGTTTCCTGTTTACGAGATATCCTTAAAAACCTGGAATTTAACGAGGTTCTATCTATGTGTACAGAGTGTTGCATGTTGTCAAACTGCACTACAAGTGTCTGAATAAATGTCTTCTGTACATTATAGATAAAGTCAGTGATGTTTCCCATGGCACCATTTACCATGCCTTATTCGACATCTAGATTATGTCGAGTATGATACGTGCATTCTTACAAAGTGTGAGAAGAGCTTCTAGGCCAGCTGTTCGTGAAACATCTGACTTCAGTTCACTTAGTCGTTCAGTCATCTTTGCTACTAGCTTTCGACTAAGAATAACGCCATCAACTGTATCAATTGCATGGAGAGTGACAATCTCTTGGTTCTCTCTTTGTAGCATTAGATTGTTGAATTCAGTGCATTTCTTTAGTCGTGGCATAAGACACACTATGTGTCTGGCAGTAGAGTATATGTCGCTGAAGACATTACATGCTGTTTCTATGCATGTACTATCTACTGTGATTTTTCGATCATTTAACATACAAACATGTTCTGATGATAGAGAACCTGTGCGAGCTTCATCTAAAAGTGATTTGTAAGCTAGGTCACCACTTTGCCGCATGTTCTCAGACAACTCAACATAGGTAAATAATTCCATATGTTATAGCCTGCAATGCAACCGAGGATATTCTTAGCTTGCTTGGCAGTCAGAGTTGTGAATACATGCCTGCATTGACTGTGCAAGTTGTAAAAGGTCTCCCAACACAAGTATACTTTTTGCTACCAAATGGCACTGCATCATCAGTACCTAAGATCTGCTGTAGACATAGATGAATACAGGCTAGCATGACATTGGAGACCATGCTGATTTCATCAACAATGAGTAGCTGCATCTTTGTGAACATGGGACGGAGCTGAGATGCAACCTCGAATGACAGTTTATGATACTCTCCAGTTCTCCCATGTTCGAGCTGGCAACATAAAGAGACGGTGTAATGTTACTCACCAATGTTGTATGCTGCTGGTCCTGTGGGGCAGTCACAGCAACAGACATTGAAGAGCCTGTCACAGTCCGTATTTCTGAAGTGATAGCTTCAATCAGGAAACTCTTTCCTGTGCCAGCTGAACCACTGACAAACATTAGTAGTGGTTTGTGCTGAGTGCAGTCACATTTTTGTTTCATGTAGTATACCATGTTGACAGCTTCAACCACTTTGAGTGTACTGTATGCTGCAGCTGATTTAGTCTTTCTCTTGCGCCAGCTGGGTTGACTATAGAGTGTGTGCCATGTTGCATGGCTGTCTCAATTTCTGAGATTAACAGTTCTGGGGCATTTAATGGCAGAGGGTCACCTAGAACACCTTGTCCTTCTGGATCAAGGTTGTCTTGTGAACTAACTGGAGTGTCTTCCTGAAGTTGCTTCTCTGCCTGCTCGAGCTGTTCTTTCTCAGCTTTTAGTCTTTGTATGTATGTTTGTGAGTAGTCAGTTTGGAAATTCTCATAAGTGAGATTGAACTGTTCTTGAATGTGTCAGAGTCACCTTTTAATTCAGACTCACTCCTCCAGGGTCTAAATAGGAATAGGAGAGCAAAGTAGTAATGTTCTGTGCTCTCTGATGTGCCTAGATGCAGTTTGCAGTGATCTATAAGCTCATGGCTTGTTCCTCTTCACAAGACAGCCATCTAGTCCATTGACCTTGTAAATTGCCGTGTTGAGTCATGTGCTGCACCTGTCTTGTAGTCATACCACTTAGCACCTCAAACAGACACATATCATTCATCTCGTTGTGTCTACGTGGGTAGTATGTGTCTATCAGGTTATTCTTCAAGATATGTTTTGAAGAAGGTGTAGACAGCAAACTCCTCAATTTCAGCATGAGGAATCAGTACACGCTTCCGTTTCTCTTTGTAGTTTACACTGAGGAAACGTACAGCGTCAGACTTCCCGTACAGATGTGTACCCATTAAGCAGTCACTGGCTTTGTAAGCTCCACCTTCTCTGTGTGAAAGAGTCTTCAAACCCAATGACCACAGCTGAGATGTCAGGCTTTTGCTTGAACTGGCAATATCTTCCCAAAGATCTTGCAAGCTAGTCTGTTCATGTTTGGTTATGTACGGTTACATAGCTAACCAGGGCTAGTGAGTTGTCAGCCACAAACTGAACATCTATGTTTGCTTGCCACATTAGGAGAAGAGTTGGGTTGTAGTCATTGATATACACCTCTTTTTCATCTCTGGGTAACTCGTATACCCTCTTGGTTGATTTTGCCTTCAAGTGGTGTCGCATTGCTGAGAAAAGGTCATTCATGGCACCATTCTGACAAACTCTTCTAGGAAATCCAAAGCGACATCGTGTGTACCAATTAGATTTGTTCTTTACTGCTCGCTGGCAATAGTTTGCGCAAATATGTTGCTGGAACTTTTGAACCAACTTCCATAGTGTAGGACTGTCATACTTGTCTGGAATGTGACAAGTGATATATTTTTTTATGAATGACAGCACTTCTGCTGCATCATGTTCACCGATTCGTGGCGCATCCTTGATCCATAATAACATATGGATATGAGGGGCACCTCGTGCTTGATATTCTGTCCTCCAAAAGTAGTGTTCTACAATGCCTAGAGGAGGATTGTCCTTTAATAAGATGAAATTGAGAATGTCATGGAAGCGCTGTGAAAGTGTCTTGTAGACAGACACAGGATCAAGTGAACACATTCGATAGTCATTGATGAGATGCCTTTGACATCGGAATTTGCCCACTTCAACAGTTCAATGAGTTCGTCCCAGGCATATTCTGCACAACTAAGTGTGACAAACCATGTGGCTGCACCATACTGTCGTAGCATTGTCATCACTTCCGAGTGTCTGCGATACCAATATTCTTTGGTGCCACGTAGGCTTGAAAGTATGGAAGACAGATTCACTTGCACATTTTCATCTTTCTGTTTCAATTTCTCCAGAAATTGAGCAGCTGTAATTCCATCTAGTGGAGTTGTTAGCGAATGGTATGTGCTATAGACGCAGACAGAATGTTAAGTTCACTTTCCTGAGCAGATGGAACAGGTACTGTATGTTACGCCTGAATTTGCCATCTTTGCTCAGGATACGGCTGGTGCGGCACTCAGCACCCTGTACCCGTATTCTCTTTCATCTAGGCGTCCGCCTGACCCTCTTGGAATAGGTCTGGGAAGCAGCGTGCTTCTAGTGTTGCCTCCCAAATGCTGACAGGCTCACCTTCCCCTGCTTCATTTGATAGAGATCAATGTTGTCTCCTAATGGATCTCTACCATGTAGTGGGTGAATTGTGTACTGTTCATACACATTGTCACTTGTCTGTGTACTGACTTTTCAATGATTGGCTTACTTTTTTCTAATAGATCATGTTGCACAGAGAGGCTGGCCATTTGATCTATGTCAAGGTCTATATAAGGAATTGTTCTTTCTTTAAATAAGCCAGAGCAAGCTTTACCTTTTTGCAGGTTGACAACATCTTGCCAGATGACCTTGGCCTTTGTAGGCACACCATTTACTAGAATGACCAAGCTATTTTCTGTTGAGATAGCTTGAACATTTTCCTGTAGAGGAAGTGGTAGATACATCACAGAACCCTTTAGAGATCTAACTAGCTCTTTCTGTGGAATCTTCCGTGTCTTTGTGTTCAGACATAGAATCGTTTGGAATAGGTTCATTGTCTGAATTAGAATATGTTCAAACATATTCAATGTTGAAATCTCAGTTGTTGTAACATCTGTTTCCATGTTGTTTAGCACTGACCTTCCTGGCAAAGTGTTGCACTTCAGTTTTGAAAAACAGTGTTTGCATAGTACAATGGTGTCTTGTGGATGAAAGTCAGATTTCAGAAGCAAGAATGCTGTGAGGCGCAACCATATGTCATTGTATGATGACCAGGTTTGTAGGTTGACTGTGACAGTTTGCTTTATGTAGCCCAAGCGGTCAGCTGACACTATACAGAATCAAACTTTGATACTTTGCAATCTCAAACTTAGCAATTTCCTTTCCGTACTGTTTCAGAATGTCATTTCCTAACACTGAAACAGCGTTTTCTGTTGAAGTGTGACACGGGAAATTTCCTGCTTCTGGCTCAGAAGGAATGTGTTGCAGTTTTTTCATGAAAGTGATGGCACTGTGCATGTCACCTGACTGCAATAAGTCATTTAAACAAGTGTACTGATGCACAACTCGCTGTACTTCATATACTCTGTAGACAAAGTTTCGCATGCCTGTCTGATGCACTGCGAGCATCCGCATGTTGTGAAAAAAACTATCACAAACACCAGTATTGAGACATGCAAGTGAGTGACCCATGAGTCCAGTATATGGTCGTATTTCACAATGGTTGATTTCAGTAAATAGCTTATGTCTCTCTTTGCGATCTGTTATTATGAATAGGTTAACAAACTGTTCTACTTTTTGAAATGATGATTGCCTACAGTTGCAGGTAGCATCACATGACCATGTAAGGCAGTGCCGTTTATTCAAGACTATGGTTGGACCACAGTCATCATCAGTATCTAATTGATTGTCATCAGAGATACTGAGGACATTTGTAAGTTTGCCGGACTCATCGATATTGAACGTCTGTTGTTTCGTAAAGTCATGATATGACTCTTCCCAGAAATATGCTTCTGAGTGCTGTGTGTGCATCCACTGTCCTGTGAAGACATGGCAGAAGTTGTCAACAGTCAAACAAGGATACTGTTGAAGCCTTTTTTTGATGCTATATACAAGTTTCCTGAATTGTTCAAGGACATGAGACATCTTATTCCACAATCTTTGTAGTACAAACAGTGCTCTGTTGACAAATGTTTGTACTTTCAGACGTAAATTCATCAGAGAAAGGTGACTCTTGATCTGTTTGCGGCTGTGCCGTAGCACAGCAGTAATAAGTCTTTCGATCTTAGCTTTACTTGCTAGTGATCGGAAATACTTTCTTTTTCTAAGTTGTAAGTCACAATTTTTCATTTTACATTGTTGATTTGAGCGTCTGTTGATGGTTACACTCAAGATAGTTGTGTTTCATCTTACAGATCGACACAACATTTGTGATGTTATACATTTTTTTTTTTTTTTAGGGATTTTTGTTTCTGTGTGCAGTGACTTGATGTAGGGGTCACTGTTGCAGTAATGGTCTGTCGATGTTCATTTTTTTGGGTAACTTTACTTTTTTGTTTGTTGCCCTTATACAACAGTGTAGTACTATTATACCGCTCTCGTTTTGAGATACACCTACGTCTGTATTTAGTTGGCATTTTCAGGTATTATAGTTCACAGTGACAGTAAGCAATCTTTTAGAAGTATCGAGGCACCTGTATGGAGAAAGAAAAAGTTTTAGAATATGCTTCAGTACATTTCTTATAGTAATGTGTATTACTAGAATAGCATGTTAAGAATGTTAACAATTTGGTGAAAAGACAAGCAAATGATAGCTTATTATGAATGTGCATTGCACAGCTGCTATGTAATATCAGAAATTTTTTCATTCTCAATATTTCTGTGGACATTTGAATGTTTTTTTTTTCACATGTGTTCTTCACGATTATGATGGCTGTTATTTTTATCTGTGTATGAACATGTGTTTTATGCTGTGTTGGTTGTTATGTGATAGTCAGTTTGATGATTAAGTATATGGTAGACCAACAAATTCAGAGTGACAGTGTGCATTATTAAATGTATAACAATTAGTATATTTACAATTACGTGGAGGATATGCCACTATTACTGTTTGTGTGAGTGTGTGTGTGTGTGGTACAGTTGGTAGATATGGTTGCATGTTAGCGAAATTTCAATGTTGATGCTGCATTGTAGTAACATACTGTCTTTTGTGCTGGTGTGTATTGTAATTCGAGCTGTGACCTCTTCACAACATGGCAAAAGAATGTTTTTCTCTACATGTGCTGTGCAATGATGAAGTTCCTTGCAGAAATAACTGTGTGGAACACAGTCTAAAAACTACTGTGGCTGCATTTCTGGACAGATAAATTCAATCTGTTCAAAATGTGTGTGAAACTTCTAAATATTTCTGATTTACAAGCTTGTGCATTGCAGTTCATAGGTAGACTAGTAAGTTCGTGTTGTGTCATACTTTTCAGTTCAGACTTTACTATTTTGCTTTTGAAAATGGGTCTGAAAATCCTACCCTTCTGATTGGCTATGATACCAATCTCAGTGGGTCGTGTTCTGAATAGATACCCGCAAAAAAAGAAGTTACTATTCGGGGTGCTGCATTACTTGTGTATTTGTTGCCAACCCGAGTCTTCAAGCTTTTCACCTGCCATTTTGTACCACTTGGTAAGCAAATGAATGAACAAGACCATGATGTCCCCCCCTGCACACACACACACACACACACACACAGACAGACAACCCAACAGAAGCACAGTACTCATACAAAAACTTCAAAACAATGACATCTACCAGCAAATAGCTAAAAAAAATGCCGTGTATCATGGTCTGTCAAAGACTGGGCAATCCATTACATGGCGAAAGCTTGCAGCATGTCTCCATTCACAGCCACTGTAAGTTAGGAAAGTGCTGTGACTGTTGCCTGGTCCTATTCAGAAAATCTAAAAACAAATGCCACAAGTCCCTCTACTGTATTTACTAATCTCGCTTGTGTCCCAAACTACTGGCAGGTACAGAGTACCTTACAAAAAAAAAATCTTCAATGAACGGTCACCCAGTGTCTTGATTGCAGATTCAGAGCCCTCCCGTGTCTGGTAGCTTCAGTCACAAAGTGCATGCCAACAAAGTGCCCTGTCACATAATGGAGTCCCCAATAGTATAGAAATCAAAACAGCCAGAGGGATTACTTAATCATAAAAGTTGTTTGAAGCTCATTTTGTATTTTTATATCTATTTTTTAATACTTTTTTCCTCCATTTTTTTCCTTTACAGTGCACATTTTCTAAGTGCAATAATACCCTCCAGGGTGGCTGATATAGGGAAATAGTGTTACTTCCAGATCCTATAAGCACTTCCTCCTGTGTTGTTGGGTCTCATTACGCCTCTGGTTGGTTTGCTTTTTCCCTACACTACCCACTCTGGAGGGTGTTATTGTTAACTTCAGACGACAATGTTCTGAATAGTGTAGATTTTATTTGTCGCTTCTTGATGATACTGTGTTTTTGTTTATGTGCTGCGTTTTACATGAGTCGATGTGAGAAATGACTATTCTGTAGAAATTTTACATATAAGAGTGTAATGTAATGAGCAGAAGTCGTGCAATGGATATATGAGGGCGTTTGAGTGTAAAACATACAACAAATAAGTGTTTTGCAAGTGTGCGCTGCACAGTTTGTGGGTACGCATTAAGCATTGTAAATCTTAAATATCTGCACTGCACTGAGATTGAGGCAGTTATGCAGCAGATTATGTGTTTACAATTGATAATTAAGTCATTTTTCCATAAAATGTGAAACTGTGTCAATATATGGCCAATTCTTGAAAAATACTTTCGTGAGCACGAAAGTGTCGAAAAAAAATACTTTCGTGCATTCGAAAGTGTCGCAAATTGTACTTTCGTGCGTTCGACACTATGGCCAAAAGTACTGTCGAAGTTCGACACTTTCGCAAATTTTACTTTCGTGCTATCGAAAGTGTCGCAAATGTACTTTCGTGCATTCGAAAGTAAAGTTAATGTAATACTTGGGAGTGGCTGAAACATTCATTATCGAATGATTAAATAGTCTGTTTGAGTGACAGATAGCTCTACCAATGAAATTAAAGATTTGTCAGGGCCACTTCTGAGAACCAATCAGTGACGGACAACACTGAAGAAGAAGAAAACAAGATCGATTTTGAAAATTGCAGAGAGATAACCAGTTCAAACTGTAAGTACAGTCTATCTTCACATCATATTTTCTAGTATTTAAAGAACTTATTAGAACATGTACATATTATTAATCAAAACGTTTTGGGTGCTTAATCTGATGATGTTAATAGTTATTATGTGGCATGTTATATTCTTAAGAGAAAATAGTTTAAAAGTAAGAAAGAAGTTCAGTACTCACTTGTACAGCTACAGTTGCAAATGGAGGAGATAGGAGGGTGCACGTGGAGTTGTTTGACTTAAGCTAAACCAATCAGACTTCTTTCTGATGTTGTAATTGTTTAAAAGTGTCTATGAAAAGCATGCATTTGTTTAGTTCTCAGTGGTTTTAGATTTTTGCAGGGACATAGTCTATTAATACTGAGTGCATGAGTTACATTGGTTCATGAAGCCAGAGCAGGAGGGAATGTTTTTTTAATGTGTGTTTTGACTGAATGCAGTGAAGCTAGTTTGAAATAAGGAGGAAAATATCAGTTTGATTTTCAGTGCTGTCTGGTTACTGCAGGGTGAATAGTCCCTTTCTTAGCTTTCTGTGCAGTTCTGGGAAAAAAAACTTAGAATGGCAGAAAATAGGAAAAGGATTTTGTGGATTATTGGAAGCAGTTACATAAGATGAGCAGCTGAGTTTGCAGTTCATAGTGATTTTGGAAGGGACCTGCAGCTCCCGAATTGCTATGTTAAATGGTTTTGTCGTGGTGGAATGAGATGGGAACATCTTATGCCAACCATGCACAGATTTTTGAGAACTCACTCTCCTCCTGACATACTGCTAATCCATCTTGGAGGCAATGATTTGGGTTTAAAATGATGGGTAGATTTAGTGTAACGGAAGCAAATTGGACCTTGCTTCTATTATGTCTATGTTGCCTGCCTGTATTATCATATTTTCAGATATTACAGAGCGTAGAGTCTGGCAAGCAGAGCATCATATGTATCTGATTGACAGAGCTCGCAGAAAAGTAAATGTACAGATTACTGCTTTTTTACGCATGCATGGAATGCATACTATACGTCACCCTGAAATTAAATTCTGTAATGATTGGCTATTCCTACCAGATGGTGTGCATTTCTCGCATGCTGGCAATTGCCATTTTCTGGGAGACCTTCAAGATGGAATCCTGAAAGTCCTTTAAGATTGTGAGACTGTTTGAGGAAATATGATAGTATACACAAAGGTTCTTTTCAGAACCATATTAATGTGGTCAAAAAATAGATTTCATGATATGCAGTAGTCTAGCTGCCATGGTGAAGTGAGTGTCTGCCAATTTCTCTGCATGCTTTGCTGTACTAATGCTTTAGTGTTTTCACAGTTTGGCAGGTTGTCGAGAATATATCCTTACCTGGTTTACTGTTGAAGGATGTTTGACAGTGATAACTGTTTGATAATACCTGTGACCTGTCACAGTATGATTCCCTTACGGAATGTTAAAGCATATGTGAATAAATGTGGTTTTTCATTCTGAGAAACAACTTGATGTGGGCAGGCTACAGGTAAGGTATTGTACAAATGAACTGTGGTAAACATCCTTGAACACTAGAGCATGAAGGATATATTTGAATCACACCCTGTAGCATTTTGTGTTTGCTAACTCGCCCTCATGAAGTTTCATCTGTAGGAGTTTTGGCTTTCCAGAAGCATGTAAAAATATTTTATACCCCTTTCCGGTCCTGCTTGATGGATTGACTCACCCACATTACATTTTGGCTACCGTGTCTAATTTATTTACTACGCAGGACAGACACATGAGGAGCTACTAGGAGTGCCCTTAAGTTGCTGCCTTTTGAAAGCGGGTGGCAATTACTAAAACTGAAGTGCATTTTAGTGGTCAGTGCCCACTTATTTCGACTCTGTGGTGCATTTCATATCATGAGGTCCTGACATCCCTTTGTCTATAGAGAGTGCTGTGTTTGGGGCCTAGCAGCCTAATATGTGGCAAAGTTGTAAATCAGAACCGTTTGTCTATGGGACCAGGCCAAGAAAGTAAAACGCCTGTCCCAATGAAAAAGCAGGTGTCCAAGCTGGGTGGAGAGTATGTTATTTCAAGGCCTGTGTACCAGTAATGTATGTTTAGAGTTCAATAAAACACAGTTCTGTGATGTGTGGTTCATCTGTGTTTGATATCACATTACAATGTTGTGCTAATATTTCACTATGGTACAGATGGATATGTCATGGTATCCCAAATTTGATGTTTGATACAGTTACTCCAACGCATGAGACTAGAGCGTATAGCATGTTAGTAGTACTAGCAGTTGTTTCTACTGTCAAGGTGGCTGTATCCTTTTTTGTTCTATTATGGTACTGATCTGTGTTTCTGCCATTTTGAAGGACAGGTGGTTCTTTGATGTAATTTAATTAGTATTGTATAGAATTTCTTTAAGAAATGATGAATATTAGTTACATTATACTAATGTATATTTTGGGGTTTGTATTTCAGAGCTACTAACACTCATCTGGTGACATGAGGCAGTGGACCTTGCTGAGAGGTGTGTGCACTGCTTGAGGCAGTCCAGCCGGGGGAATGCTCGTGTGCTCATGAGGAGTACAGCCGGAAGCTGGATGCAATGTGGAGGCACGATTATAGTTATCTATATATTGCACTCAAGTAAAGAATAAGAGTGTAGTGCAATTAAAAAAGAAGTGGAAGCTGTTGCGCCAGTGATTCTATGTACTGAAGGAGCGGAGGTGATGCCGACAACGACGACGTGCTGGTACTACACTCGCCTATGAATTATGGAGGCTGCTGGGCCAGTGCAGGGGAGCGCCTTAGTCACCGTAAGTAAATCAGCACAACTTTTAATTATAGTTGTCAATGTTTTCAGAGTTAGTGAAAAACATCTTATAGTGTGGACCACATATTGAAAAGGGTTCCTCCATGTGCAACAGGGTTGTGTATGTGCAAGTCCAACTTTTGACTATTGTGCGATATTTACCAGGAGGCAGTTATGTCATTGACAACAGATTGTGCAAAAGATCAATGGAAATGAATGCATGGTTAACAGGACGGGGAGGAACAATGCATAAGCTGCCCAACACAATATTCAGTGGGGTTGTAGATAGTTGTGCATGCGCAACCCCCAACATATGGCTGCACAACTTTGAGCCCCCCCAAAAAATGATGTTGATGGCCACCCACAGGTGAGCTGCTGTATTGCAGGGTGCAACACAGCAGCTGCCACTCCTGGCTGGATGCCTAGTTGGTTCTTGTGCTCCCCACCAGCCCCATCGTGTGCATATAGTAACATACCCCCCACCCACACATCTCTTGATGCCTGACTGCAGGAATAAAGTTACATGCCCCACCTACAGATCTCCCACAGTGTAATTGAGGGCAATAAACTAACATGACCTCCCCTGCTCACACATCTCCCGAAGCCCAATCACATCCAGAATGTGTATCTCCTCCCGCTGCGTGATCATGGGTAGAATGTGATGTGAAGCCCTTCTCAACCAAAATATCTCCCTGGTGGTACACTGGATTGTAATGTCTGATTGTGGGCAGAATGTCAAGTAACTACCACCTCAAAAGTCAGCCTGGTGCCTAGTGCCCACCCAGTCCTGTAATGCCCCTCTAGGCTGCTCCCCTTTGCAGGCGGTGGCGCAGCATCCCACCGCATGCTGCCCTGCTGCCTGCCGAATTACTGCCTGGCACGACTGCATGCCCATTGATGCCGAACTATAGTCAATGGACATGCAGCCCATAATGCACATGACACTCCACATTTATGAATGATGTTACTGTATTGCCCGTGATGGGGTGTCGGTAGATGTGTGGGTGGGGGGGGTCATGTTACTTTATTGGCTGTGATTGGGCTTCAGGATCTGTCTGGGGGAAGGTAAATGTAGACAGAGAGATAGTGTGTGTCATTGGGGTGCAGAGTGCATCGGTCTCCAATGGCTGCTGCCTAGCAGGGCGGCCAGGTGCAAATCCTTGTGGATCATGCACCTATATGCTAATGGCATGCAAATGGGGCCATAAATAGATGTAAATGATCCCACCTTCGTCTTGTATAAAGTGTTATCTCATTTGCATGCCAGCTTTTGAATAACTGAAATTTGTGCATCGCGCAATGGTACTTATGCCACTGCAAATTTAATGCTCAACTCCAGCAAGTTGTGGTGGTGCAAGTTGCAGTGCGACATGTCCAGTGGCTGTGGCTGGGGGTGATAGTCAAAGAAATTGTTCCATAGCACAATTTGATTGAATATTACCCTGGACACCCATGCAAGAGTATTTTGAGAGGCGGAGGGCTGGCGATTGAGAATGGCGCATTTCCATATCTGTGCATGCATAAATAAGCAATGACACATCGGAGTGATTATTCAATGTTGTGTAAATGTGTGCTTACTAGTGTAATGTGGGATGAGGCACAGCCGAGTACTACATCAGTCACACAGTGATTAAGTAACCATTGATATATACAGTCAGAGTGCCTTATTTGTATTATCATAGCAATATTTTGAAAATAGTATTGAACATTGTTTTGTATGTGCCTAGTCTCTACATATATATCAATAAAGCAATAATGCCCAACAGGGTGTGTGTCGTGCTGCGATAACGTCGCGTGAGGTGGTTGGGCATGAGGCCCGCGTCCGAGTGTGTCCAACAACTGAAGCGTGACGTTATCCCAAATGACACACACCCTGGAGGGCATTATTGCTATTATGCAATGTTTCATTGTTATACAGAAAAAAAAATTATTTTAAAGATGTTCTTGTGTGGAAAATTTTTTTTTTTAAGAGCAGATGAAACAATCAAGCAAATGATCAGCATGGTCATGGTGATCAGCAGGTTCACAGTAAGGCTCAGACTAGACCCGTGATGTTGTACTGATTAACATCACGGGTCCAGCCCAAGACTGACCAATCAGAGTCCAGGATTTTTTCTTGCCATTGTATAATCAAAGATTGAATACAGTAATAACATCTTGATAGAAATTAGAAAGTAGTATTTTTTACAAGTGTTGTTCTCAGTGTTAAAAAAATGTACTCTGATTTACATCTAACATTCAAATGTTTTTGTTTTGTATTTATTGTAGAACATCAGAGGCGTTCCCCAGCTGCGAGCGAGGTAGTGCCAGCAGCAAGCGAACCTGTGGAGGGTGGCCAGTCAGACACTGACAGTGTCATTATGATTGAGTCTGACGGTAAGACTTTATTATTACAAAGTTCTTAGGTTGTTTTCAAATAAGAAATGAGGGTTTCTCATGACACAAGTGTGTGATATTGAAATTGTGGCATTGATAGCACTTAAGGTATTGTGTTGTGCAAATTAGCTGGACAGCTGTATCTCTGGGGCAATATTTGAAATGTGACATGAAATGTGGTATTATCATCATTGCAAGATGCAGTGTGGGCACATTTGCATGTTGTTATGTTGTGATTTGCATGCTATTACCATGCAGGTCTGTTGGTCCATCAAAAATTGTGTGTGGTGCCCTGACAGGCTGCAGGCATGGGGGAACAATACTGCGGTGCAGCTTTATGATAGAGAAAGGAATGTAACATATCCTGCAACACCCAGTCCACCAGCCCTATCTTCAGAGGGGGGGTATTATGCTAACTACCAACAAATAAACATTTCCGTTAGTAGAACAGGACGGATATATTCAGGAGAAGGGCTGAGTTGTTTTACTTACTGGCTGCAATTGGGCATTTTGCTGCTCTTGACCTGAAAGGATACATTTTGTAGGTTACGTAACATGATACAATGGCAAGAAAATATCCTGGACTGTGATTGGTCAGTCTTGGGTTGGACTCGTGATGTTAATCAGTACAACATCACAGGTCTAGTCTCAGCCTTACTGTGAACCTGCTGATCAGCATGATCATGCTGATCATTTGCTTGATTGTTTCATCTGCTGTTAAAAAACCAAAATATTTTTCCACACAAAAACATCTTTAAAATTATTTTTTCTTCTGTATAACAATTAGCCATTGTATAATAGCAATAATGCCCTCCACGGTGTGTGTCATTTGGGATAACGTCACGCCTCAGTTGTTGAACACACTCGGCCTGCGGCCTTGTGCCCAACCACCTGAGGCGTGATGTTATCCTAGGATGACACACACCCTGTCGGGCATTATTGCTTAATTGTGGATGTGATCGGGCATTTCAGGGCATTGTAGCATCAGGTATCCGTTTGGTGGGAGTCACAGTGGTGCACGGCGTTTGGGTCAACTATCTTGAATATGCACCCAAAATACTTAGAAAAAGGTGTTAACCAACTCTAATGATTGTGCAGTGCCACCATGGCAGAAGATCCTGTACTACCATGACAAACTGGTATTACTACAGATGTGAGTGGAATAATATTCTTCATGAATCTGACAATGTATGGGTGTGCATAGCGGTAGATGTGGTGTTGTGGGGGGGCAGGTATTCTCCTCTGCTAATTTTGGTGGTGGAGTTCAATGTACAATTAAGCAATAATGCCCGACAGGGTGTGTGTCGTGCTGGGATAACGTCATGCCTCGGGTGGTTGGGCACGAGGCGCCAGGCCGAGTGTGTCCAACAACTGAGGCGTGACATTATCCTAACACTACACCCCATTATGACCTATACTATATATGGCTCATTGTTATACAGAAAAAAAAAATTGTAAACATGTTTTGTGTGGGAAAATATTTTTGTTTTTAAGAGCTGATGAAACAATCAAGCAAATGATCAGCATGATCATGATGATCAACAGAGTTCACAGTAAGGCTGAGACTAGACCCGTGATGTTGTACTGATTAACATCATGGGTCCTGCCCATGAGTGACCAATCAGAGTCAGGATTTTTCTTGCCATTGTATAATTAAGCAATAATGCACGACAGGGTGTGGTATATCGTGAGATATCGTCACGCCTCGGGTGGTTGGGCATGAGGCCGCGGGCAGGTCGTCAACGACCAGTAACGATATCCTGATACCACCCTAGTCAATATTACTAATATGAACTGGATTAATTGATATTTTATGCCTTTAATGCAAAAAGTAAAGTTTTAAATATTTTAATATTGTTTTATATAAGTGTAGGTAGACATTTAAAAAAAAAAGTTCGCGTATTTCATGTTTTGGCCAGTAGGTGGTGCTGTTGCAGGAGGATTTTGTTACAGGCTTAATTGTTGTGGTATTGATCCCCCCCCGGAAGTTTAGTTTACTGACGTAGGTTAATATTGTTTTTTTTTTGTTGAGGAAGTGAAGATGAGTCGTGCCCTACTTCTGAGGAAATCGAGAAGGTAAGGGTCAAGCCTGAGGAGCGGGTTGTAGCTTTTGCCGTTTGGCGCGAGGCAGCGTGGCAGTGAGGCAAGCGGTAGTTGGTGCTCACGAATGAAGCAGTTGCGGTCATGAAAGGGAGATTTTTTTTGTGTTTGTAGAGCGTCTGGTTTCGGCGACCTGTGGGGGGGCAATTGTGAGGATGTGTTTTTTTTTTGGCCTGTTAGTTGTAGTGGAGGTCTGACTTGCTTCGCTTGTGGGGAAGTGGAGAAGATTGCACTGGGAGTGAGCAGGCTGGTGGCCGGAGGTTTTCCGAAGCCGTCATGATGTAGCCCGATATCATCACGGCTTCGAAACCCTCTCAGCCAATCAGGTTGCTCGAATTACGATCGCCGGTTCATAATGAGTAATAGATAACAAATTCTAATGTTGTTGTAGTGTTGTAGGTGTCTCAGTGGAATTCAATGATGTGCTGCTAAATAATGTGTTGCGAATTATGACATGTCTCTAGATTGTATTTAGTTAATATTTATATATGTCATGCCAATGTTTCATTTTTATTATTGCAATAGTTATTAATGTGCATTATAGAATATCAACATGTTTGTTAATGTGTTTTAATACCCTGTAGTAATATAGTTAATAACACATACATGGCTCACATTCAGCTAGAGGGTCATTGAGTGAACAGTGACATTATCGTTGTGTTTGTGTTTTTATTATAACTCAGATTTTTAACTATTAAAGAACAGAGCGTCATATTATTAGGTATGCATGTATGTAAATTGAACATACATGTAATGTTTTTAGGATGTTCATGTCTCAACCATGCATTATGACAATGTTATAAGTATTGTGATTCATGGTCAGGCACTACTTGTTCTGCACTGCATACAATATATTTGTGAGTAATGTTTTTGAAAATACGTTATTGAAGAAATTGATGTTTTAAAGAAAAACACTTTGACCTTGAAATTTCATCTATTAATGTGATCATTTTTTTCTTGTTTCCTTTAATAGAGCCCGGGGAAGCTGCTGTTCCGGAACGTGTGGAGGTGAAGCAGGAAGCCGGCGCCAGTCCACCACGTAAGTGAAAATCTGTTGTTGATATTATCTGCATCCTTGAGAAGTACCATAGGGTTGTCAACATTCTGTGGTGATCAATGCTCCTGTTGAGAATTACATGTTGCAGTGCTACTGTATGATAGGGGGAGTGCACTGTCTATTGGATACTCACTGCTAATGTAAAATAGTTTGGGGTGTGAGCAACAGAGCTTCGTTGCTGAGGGAGTACCACTTTATTTTGTTTGTTGTGGGTGGGCGAATCACTGTTTACATAACTTACTTTACGTGTGATGTGACCTTATAAGGGTGGGAATGCATTGATCACTGCAGATACCCAACCACCCAAAAACACAAACATGGTGGTAGGATATTGTAGTTACATAAATGTTGTGCACTGCATAAAGTGTACAATAATGCTTAATTTGTTTTTTTCTCAATCTACAAGTTTAAAAGTGTGCCTTATAGTGTTAATGAGTCCTTTTCCCCAGTGAAAGTGAATAGCTGTGCAGTGTGTCTGTCTTCAGCCTTGCCAGCCTAATGCTTACCTCTACAATGTAGTGCGATGCTGTTCAGTGCACTGGCATATGTGTGTATTTTTTAAAGGTGATCATGAACTGAGGGAATGTCGATAAAACTAATAATGCAGGTAATGATGGGACTGTTTGCGTTCACCCTATGAATATCGTACGTTTCTAAATAACACTATGGAAGTTGTCTCACCACACTTAGAAAATGGGGTTTTTATTTCCTGGCATCTGATTGGCTAGTACCCTTCCCAGGGGGGTACATTAAGTTTCAATACATGCCCAGCAAATAAAAAGTTTCAGCCCCAGTACCCTCTCACCCAGTCAAGTATCCCTCTGCCCATGCAGGTTGCTCATTGGCTAAAAACATCTAAATAAATTTGAAGTCACTGCCATTTTTTTTCTGTCACTTAGTGAGAGATATTGGCCCATTAATGACAAGCTGTCTCAAAAAGACACTGCCCCACCACACACACACACACACACACACTGTCACTGTTCCTCAACAACTTTTGTCAGGCAAATTCATTCGGTGCAGAAGTGTATTGATTTAGATTTCTTTTAAAGATGTCAGTGTTTAATAAGCTAGGAGACGTCGTGGCGCTCAGTTTTTAACACCTTTTCCATATTACAGTTTTATTGTAGCCATAACTCCACTAGCGATGACTTTAAATTAAGCTACCTCCCCCCATGTCACTTACCCACCCATGGTGTGGCTGTTGTTCGAAATTACTTTTTGGGACATTGTAAGAAGATGACTGTGAGAGTGTATGTGAGTAAAGGTAGTAATATGTCTACTTTAAAACATTTGTTTTTAGATGAACATTATATGGTATCATAGGCGTAAGCCCTTCTGCTGTGCAAAACAGTTGCGCAGGGGTGTGTCAAGGGTGGTCCAGTGTACTGAGAAGCTGATTTCAGGGTGTATCAGTGTGAAACACAACCCCCCTCCTGCCGAACATAGCCCTGGTGGTCTAGTGGACCAAAACTACCATTCGCGGAATGTAAGCAGTAAACCCCCTCTGAACATACCCTGGTGGTCCAGTGCACCGAAAGTCCCGTTCTTGGGATGTAAGCAGTAAACCCCCGAACATAGCCCTGGTGGTCCAGTATATGTATTCAGTACAACAAACCTCTTCCACCGCTGTTCACATGATTGATGGTACGACCTCAGTTGGTGGTGGAAGCACTCTATGAAATCTCAAGTTACTATAGTAGCATATCCATTTGTTCAGTACATGAACTAATAGTGTCCATGTGATGTCATATTGTCTTTAGTTATGCACATTTTAAAGTTACATATGTGCTCACAAACAAAATGATTAAGACACTTTAACATTAAAACTACTACATGGAACGAGAATGACAAATGACAATTAATAAAGTAATTAAGACAATGACAGTAAATGCAACCACAACAGTTGAAATATTTCTGACACTGGAACATTGTTTTATATGTATGTGCACTATTCTTAGGAATATTAATCATGTAGCATGCTGAGTGATACTTCTGAAAAAGACAAGATATTCATGGCAAAAAACTCCGTTTAATGCATCAGTTAGGGTTGTTCCACAGCGACAAAAGTAAGGAAATTCACTGTTAGGGTTCAAAACCCTAACTCCGAATTCACCCCCCCCCAGCACCACACACACACAGACACACACACACATTCAAGTATGGGGGAGGACCAAGTCAACACAACCAATGACAGACATCCAGCAGCAGGTGACAGAAATAACAAACAATTGTCTAAATGTACTCACGAGACATCCCCACCCACCTGACCAGGTACTGCATGCTCAGTGGAGATCAACAGCAAAACTGAGGCCATAGTACACCAAACGTAACATCCCTGATTGCAGCTGGCACAACGCATTAATACACTTAGTAGTTGCATGGCTCTACCTACCGATGCCCCACACCACACCACACCACTTGTGGTGGGTCACCTGAGCAATAGAGTTAAGCAAAACCAAGGAGTTGTACAGGTGTAATATCTCTGATTATAACAAGGGTTTGAGAAATGCAGCTTTCTAATTGACTGTAAACATTGTAACAGCCTTATGTTTAGTTTTTATTAACATACATGTAGAGCCTAACCATATGATGAACATGGTTTAATGTTGTTTAAAAAACAGTTTTATTATGATAACAATAAGTCACTCCCAGGTATTATGTTAATGGTCAGTTTATCACTGTCTAGTGACATGTGGCACTTGGATATGCCTCATTCAACATTAAACCCCTACAGGGTGATTAACAGACCATTTAACATAACTGTTGGTCATGCCTTATTGCTTAATTGTCTTTATGAGTAGATACTCTCCCTCTGCTAGGCACTGCAGCAGCTGTGCAACACAGTGTCCCACCCAGTTACACCATACACTATCTAGTTGCTGGGGAATGGCTCTGAATATGAACTCATGAAGATGAACAGTGTAACTTGATCATTACAATCATCGAAACCCTAGTGTGATTATAACTGACAGACTCAGTGATAGAGGATAACCCCTGCTGCCCTAGTACATTTACCCCATTATGAGTTAAATCAATACTAAAGACATTCTGTTTATATCTACACCATACCTACTTGATTGCTGTTGTACCACAATTAACATAGTTATCACTTTAATAGCATCAGTGACAGAAGTGTGTGGCAACCCAAACAGTAGGCAAACAGCCTGAGTATGAAACAACTGTTAAAAAAATCACACTGTGTCCATAAGTGGCATAGATCACTCATTGCAACAATAGCAAATGTATTACTATTTGAATAAGTTAGTCATCACAGATGCAATGAGATTGTCTTTATCAGGTACAACATACTCAGTAAGTGCCTACAGGAAAATCTATCTATAACATGTCCGATACAGGTACATCATTGTTGGCTCAGTAGTGCTATGATATTTAGAAGTTGCTTGGCCTGATCCATGCAATTACAATCTTTCTTACAAAGAATACTTACTGCATCTTTAATATTGAAACACACTGAAGGTCTATGTATGTACATCAGCAGTACACCTTCATCAGTAAGAATGCATGTGATACTGGCAGTACCAATTTCACAGCGTTGAACAGGCAATGCTTTTCCATACGTTTACATCAGTCTCTCTATGTTGAGTAAACCATTGCAGTAAATGTACTACTATGTAAATCACCTACTAAATGTATCACTACTTTTATCTTGAGCATGCTAGTGTCTTGTAGTTAATTTATGAGCTTCTCTTAATTAATGTATACTCAGTAGTGTTAAAACCTTTCTACAACTGTCATCATGCACCTTCAGCATTTATATTGAATAACGGCACAGTACCAGTCGTGGTGTGGTGTGGGGCATCGGTAGGTAAGGCCATGCAACTACTAAGTGTGGTATGTTGTGTGCAGCTGCAATCAGGGATGTGTACATTTGGTGTACATGGCCTCAGTTTTGCTGTTGATCTCCACTGAGCATGCAGTACCTGGTCAGGTGGGTGGGGATGTCTCGTAGTACATTTAGACAATTGTTTGTTATTTCTGTCACCTGCTGCTGGATGTCTGTCATTGGTTGTGTTGACTTGGTCCTCCCCCATACTTGAATGTGTGCGTGTGTCTGTGTGTGTGTGGTGCTGGGGGTGAATTCGGAGTTAGGGTTTTGAACCCTAACAGCGATTCCTCACTTTGTCGTGGAACAACCCTAACTGATGCATTAAACAGAGTTTTTGCCATGAATATATATATATATATATATATATATATATATATATATATATATATATAGATAGAACTATATCTATATCTATATATATCTATATCTATATCTATATCTATCTATTCATCAGTTAAGGTTGCAGCAACAAAAGTAGGAAATGTGGTGTTAGGATTTCCAACCTACACCCCCCCTGCACACATGAGCAGGTGTCAGGGATGTGCCTTGGGATCATCAGCCCTCTCACCCCATTCTCCTAGTCTGTACCCGTGTCAGCTTATTTTTTTATGGAATGGGGTGAGAGTTAGGGCTGATGACCCAAAGGTACACCCCTGATGCCTGTTCATGTGTGCAGGGTGTTAACATGTGCTTTTTTGGACCCCACCTCATAAACACTGGCACTGTCATTTTGTTACTAGGTCCTGAAAGGTGATTTCATGCAATGACCACAAAATCACCATATGGGTCTGATTAACGAAACAACAGTACCATTGTTCATGAGGTGGGGTCCCAAGAAGCCCATGTTGAAACTTTAGTGCAAAAATACCTACAAATGGCAGAGATAGCAAAATAAGTTCAAAATGCTAGTGCAGCCATTATATGGCACTTATCTTGATTCTTCAGTTCACGGTTCAGCTTTGAAGACTGCAGATGTGTCCCATTCACAGAAGATAATGGAAGACAATCTCTAGAGGTAAGTATAGGGCAAGGGGGTGGTGGGTTGCTCAGTGAGAGGGTCAGGATGGGGGAGGACACAGGGAGACAAGGAATTGCTTTCTTTTCTCAGGATGACAAAAAGGAAAAAGATGTCAGGGGACTGTTTTCTTTTTTCACAGGTACTGGAAGTAATGTGACACTGGGGGTGGGATCCCCAGTGTCTCACAGTACTGGGGGTACACATAACTGGGGACACTGGGAGTGGGCTCTCCAGTGTCCCACACTGGCAAGGGGGCTGGAGATTTCTACTGCCAGCTTGGGGATTGGGCACCCCAATGTCAGCAAAAATATTTTTTTTAATCTATAGAACATGCCTTAGCCCCTTGGAGGCAATAAAAGGATAAAATATCATTTTATTAGGTAAACACCAACAGGTGTTTACCTAAATGAGGCCGAGGAGTCCAATTCTGGGTGTTTTTTTGGAAAAATGTCCAGGAAAGATTTTGGACAATTACTGGTCCGATGTTTTTTTTTTTAATCCAAGTGCCACAAATATGCAGCAGTTTTCATGACAAGTGCTTCAAATTTGTGGCAATTTGCATGCAACAGCGCAGTTACTTGCATGAAAACTGCTGTAAATTTGCAGCAGTTTTGCAAATATAGTGCTGCAAATTTGCAACGCTACTAAGGGCCGATTTAAAAAAAAGACAAATTTCTGACTGTTATTTTTAAAAAACAAGGGCAGAATCATGTTCCTTGGGATCCAATTAGGTAAACACAACTGTTGGTATTTTCCAAGGGGAAGAATTTTTTGAATTACATCATTTTTCCCTATTGCTAACTGAAAACAAGATGGTGGCTTCACAACACTAACTTTTCCATTTGATTCAGCAAAAAGTGCTTGGGAAATTTACATGGCACACCTGTTTTCCCCCATAGGCTATAGTGGGAAATTTTAAAGCTTTATAATTTTTGAACGGATTAATATTTTTCACCAAACCTTCAAAAGGCAGATCTGTGGCACAGACCCCACATACCCTAACAATTTCAGACCTTTCAGAGATGTGGATGAGCGAAGAATTTGCACCTAAATGGTAAATTACACATTTCTTTACCACTGCACAGCTCCGCAACTGCACCACCGACTGGAACAAAACTTACCAGATCCAGAGATCTTTGGTACCAGACAGTGCATGAAACATTTTGGGCACATCAGTCATACCATTGCAAAGTTATCAAAGTGCAAATGTTTGAGTATGACGTAGAAGTGGCCGTGCAACCTAACTATAGTGGCATGGCTGTGCCAGTCTAATATATATATATATATATATATATATATATATATATATATATATATTAGAGGCAAAAACTCCGTTTAATGCATTAGTTAGGGTTGTTCCAGCGACAAAGTGAGGAAATTTGGTGTTGGGTTGAAACCCTCCTGGACCCCCGCCCATCCCCCTCCCGGCATGGGCGCGCATTGGGATCGTCAGCCTTAACTCTCACCCCATGACATGTAAGTCAAGGGTAGAGAGTTAGTACCCACGATCCTCAATGCGCACCCCAATGCCGCTTGGGGTGGGCGTGGGTCCAAGGGGGTTTTCAACCCTAACAGTTAATTCTCACTTTTGTCGCTGTGGAACAACCCTAACTAATGCATTAAATGAGTTTTTGCCTCTAATTTCCTTTCTTTTGAGAATGATAGTCTTCAAGGCCCGCCCATGATGTCTTGTGGCATAGTAACAGGAAGAGCAACGCAAACAGAAGCGCTAACAGTGGCGCATATGGTAATGCAAGCGCAAATGACAACAGAAAGAGCAATGCACACGGTGGCATAGATGGGAACAGTCTGCCACATGATGTGTTGTCACATAGTAACATGGTGCCTGCAAACGGAAATGTCAATGGGCATAGTGACACAAAGTGAAACAGAAAGAGAAACAGTACTATAGACACAAATGGCAAAAAATAACAGAAACGCAAGCGCAAATGAAAAGCAGAAAGGATAATGCACATAGGGCCCGCGCTCCGCACATATTACAGCAGCGGGAGCGGGGCCTAGGGCCTGGCACTCCCACCACATGATGTCTTGTGATAGTAACAGGAACAGCAATGCAAACAGAAGTGACTAACAGTATGCACAAGGTAATGCAAGCGAATGAGAACAGAAAGGTAACAAACACGGTGGCGTAGATGGGAACGGAAGTTAATGTGATGTCTTGTCACATAGTAACATGGTGCCTGCAAATGGAAATGTCAATGGGCATGGTGATGCAAAGTGAAACAGAAAGAAAACAGTACTGTAGACACAAATGGCAAAAATAACAGAAACGCAAGCGCAAATGAAAACGCAAGCGATGACGCATCGGTGGCATAGACGCCAACGGTAAGTGAAACGGGCATGGAAGCGCAAGCGGAAAGGGCAATGGTAACAGTAATGTAAGCGCACAGGCTGGTTTTCCCCAAAAGCTGAATAGAGAAAGACAGTGAGTACAAAGAATGTATGCATAATAATGGGTATCGGAGCAGAAAATGAGAACTTTACTAAATAGGTTATATCTCAGGAACTGTATGACGTAGAAAAAAAATTTAAAAGTCGTATGATTTAAGACTGTTCTGGCTAGTTTTGTACTTAGCCCCTCTTAGGGGGCTAAAAATTTTTCCAACGAAAAGTCCGTATCTCGCACCATTTCCGAGATACGGGCCCTGAAAGGCGCGAAGCACGCCGATGTTATCCCATGGAAAAAGAGAAGTTCGAGCTTCATAACTTTGCCTCCCCTGTAATATTTGTTCACCAAACCACTGAAAGGCACATCTGTGGGCTGTTGGCTGTCTTCCTCCAAATTTCAGGAAAAAGACCAAACCGTTATTTTGCAGCAGGGTGCCAAAGGATTCCTGTAATCGCATCAGGCCAGAATGTTATCCTATGGGAAAAAACGTCAACTTTGGAGTGCTGTAACTTTGCTGCCATGTAATATTTTTTCAATACAACATTGAAAGGCACATCTGTGAGTTGTCGGCTTGCTCCTCCAAATTTCAGCCCAAAACTCTCAACCGCTTTTTTGCAGTGCAGTGCCAAAGAATTGCTGTCATTTTCCCACAGACTAGAAAATTATTGTCCTAATTTGCTAAAGCTGCAAACATTTGCTACACTTTGTGAGCACGAAAGTACTTTATGAAAGTACTTTTTCCAGAAATCTGAAAACATATTTCTGGGGTGTTTTACCCAAAATAAAGACATGTCTAGCATCCCTCAGGGTCCGACTAGGTGAATACAAAAGAATTAGGTTGCTAGAGGGTCCCAAATTTAAATGCCAAGCATTTTCTAATCACCAACTGAAAACAAAATGGCTGATTTGCAGTCACAGGCCCATTTGCAAAGTAAAATGCATTTGCGAAAGTGTTGAACTTTTGTTACCTTTCCCATTGACTTATAATGGGAAATTGTTTTTGAATAATTTTGAACTGCTAATATTTTTTTCACCCACCAGCAGTTGGGACCCTTGTCGAGGCTCCCCGAAGATTTTGAGCTGAACAGCAAACTGCGGTACTGTACGCGCATCAGAATTCCAGAAAGGTGAACGCGCGCCGCAAATCACACTCCTTAATAAGCTCCGCGCCATGCATCCGACTGGTACAAAACTTGGTAGATGCCAAGGCCTATGGTTCTGATCGTATTCCAAATTTCAGCCAAATCTGTCAAACAGTTGCAAAGTTATTAAGGTGCAAAGTTTTGGGGTTTAACATAGAAATGGCTCCTCAACCCTAACTATGGTAACACTACCAAGTTTTGTACCAGTCGGATACACGGCAGCAGAGTTATTAGCGGATCTGTGGGCGACGTACGCTTTTCTGAATTCTATGGTTCAAGCTTGCACAGGTCGCAGACGGTTTGTGCGACCAGCCCGAAATCTTCAGGGAACATGCGGCCAGGGTCCCCGATGTGCCTTTCAAAGATTTGATGAAACAATATTAAACTGTTCAAAAGTTATGGCAGTCCGAACTTCTATTTTTTTTCCCATAGGATAACATTACGGCGTTTGCCGCACCTTTGAGGGCCCGTATCTCGAAAATAGTGCGAGATACGGAGTTTTTGTCGAAAAATTATAGCCCCACATATATAACTAGCCAGGAAGGTGGTAATACATATGACTTTTAAATTTTTTTCCTATGTCGTACGGTTACTGAGATATAAGCAATTTACTATTACTACTACTGATTTTTGTGTTCTGAGAGTCATTTTGCATACATTCTTTCTACTCACTGTCTTTCTGCTTGCGGTTCCATACCCGTTTCACTTACCGTTCACGTTTACGTCACCATGTGTGTTACCCTTTGCGTTTTCATTTGCGGTTGCATTTCCGTTGTTTTTAACATTTCTGTCTACAGTACTGTTCCTCTGTTTCGCTTTGCATCACCATGCGCATTACGATTTGCGTTTGTGGGCACAATGTTACAATGCGACAAGACATCACCCCCGCGCTCCTGCCGCTGCATTACATTCACTATTTCTCATTATCATTCTCAAAAAGAAGGGAAATTAGAAGCAAAAAGCTCCATTTAATGCATAAGTTAGGGTTGTTCCACAGCGACAAAAGCGAGGAAATTCGATGTTAGGGTTGAAACCCCCTTTGCACCCCTCCAGCCCACCCCCCCAACTGGAATCGGGGTGTGCATTGGGGCCATCGGTCCTAACTATCACCCCATTCTCCTATTCCTCAGCTTCTTTCCACATGTGATGGGTGACACTTTAGGCCGATGACCCCAATGCGCACTCCCGATTCCAGTTGGGAGGGTGGGATGGAGGGGCAAAGAGGATTTCAACCCTAAAATAAAAAAATATATATATATATTCATGGCAAAAACTCCGCTTAATGCATCAGTTAGGGTTGTTCCACAGTGACAAAGTGAGGAAATTCGATGTTAGGGTTGAAAACCCTAACTCAGTACCACCCCCAGCACCACACACACACACACACACACACACATGCAAGTATGGGGAGGACCAAGTCAACACAGCCAATGACAGACATCCAGCAGCAGGTGATAAAATAACAAACAATTGTCTAAATGTACTACGAGACATCCCCACCCACCTCACCAGGTACTGCATGCTCAGTGGAGATCAACAGCAAAACTGAGGCCATGTACACCAAACGTACACATCCCTGATTGCAGCTGCACACAACGTACCACACTTAGTAGTTGCATGGCCTTACCTACCGATGCCCCACACCACACCACAACTGGTACTGTGCCATTAGTCAATATAAATGCTTAAGGAGCATGATTACACTTGTAGAAAGGTTTTGACACTAGTGAGTATATATTAATTAAAAGAAGTAAATAAATTAACTACAACACACTGCATGCTCAAGATAAAAGTAGTGTTACATTTAGTGTGTGATTTTCATAGTAGTACATTTACTGCAACTGATTACTGAAGATAGAGATGCTGATGTAAACTAATGGAAAAGTGTAGCCTGTTCAATGCTGTGAAATTCGTACTGCCAGTATCAGATGCATTCTGATGATGAAGCTGTACTGCTAATGTACATACATACAACTTCAGTGTGTTTCAATACAAATAATGGAGTAAGTATTCTTTATAAGAAACAGTGTAATTCCATGGATCAGGCCAAACAACTTCTAAATATCATAAGAGTACTGACCGAAGCATTACATGCCTGTATCAGAGATGTCTATACGATAGATTTTTCTATAGGCACTTACTCAGTATGTTTTACCTGATAAAGACAATCTCATTGCATCTGTGATGACAGACTTATTCAAATAGTGACACATTTACTATTGTTGCAATGTGTGATCTATGCTACTTATGTACACAGCATAATTTTTTTAACTGTTGTCTCATACTCAGGCTGTATATCTATTGTTTGGGTTTCACACAGTTCTGTCAGTGATGCTATGAAAGTGATAACTATGTTATTTGTGGAACAACAGGAATCAAGTAGGTATAGTGTGGATATAAACACAATGATTCTAAACAATAACAGCATCCTAGGGTTATGTAAATGGTCTGTTAATCACCTTCTAGGGTCTGATGTGGCACAAGGTGTAGCTGAGTGCTACATGCCCCTAGAGGGTGATTAACTTACCATTAACATAACACCTGTGAGTGCCTTATTGCTATTATAATAAAAATTGTTTTAAAATTGTGCTAAACCTGGTTCATCATATGATTAAGCTGTACATGCATGTTTATGAAAGATTAACATACAGGTGATAGAATGTTTACAACAAATCAGAATACTTTGTTTCTCACACCCTTTTTATAATTAGTATTGATTTAACTGACAATGGGATAACTGTTCTAGGACGTCAAGGGTTATTGTCTATCATTGAGTCCGTCAGTTATAATCACACTAAGGTTTGATGACTGTAATGATAAAGTTACAGTGTTCACTTTCATGAGTTCATATTCACAGCCAGTCCACACTAAATAGACAAGGTATGCTGTAACTGGGTGTGACACTGTGTTGCAAAACTCCTGCACTGCCTACCATAGGTACAGTATCTAGTCATAAAGAGAATGAAGCAATAAGGCATGACCAACGCTTATGTTAAATGGTCTAGCAATCACCATATAGGGTTTAAATGTTGAATGAGGCATAGCCGAATGCCACATTTTGCTAGAGAGTGATAAACTGACCATTAACATAATACTTGGGAGTGGCTTATTCCTATAATTATAAAACTGTTTTTTTAAACAACATAAAACCATGTTCATGTTATGGTCATGGTCTACATGTATGTAAATAACAACTAAGCATAAGGCTGTTACAATGTTTTCAGTAAATTACAAAGCTGCATTTCTCAAACCCTTGTTATAATCACAGATATTATAACTATTAAACTGCTTGTTTTTGTTCAACTCTATTGCTCATGTGGCCCACCACATGTGGTGGTGTCTGCTGTGGGGCATCGTTAGGTAAGGCCATGCAACTACTAAGTGTGGTACATTGTGTGCAGTTGCAATCAGGGATGTGTACGTTTGGTGTACATGGCCTCAGTTTTGCTGTTGATCTCCACTGAGCATGCAGTACCTGCTCAGGTGGGTGGGGATGTCTCGTAGTACATTTCGACAATTGTTTGTTATTTCTATCACCTGCTGCTGGATGTCTGTCATTGGTTGTGTTGACTTGGTCCTCCCCCATACTTGCGTGTGTGTGTGTCTGTGTGTGTGTGTGGTGTTGGGTGGACTCGGAGTTAGGGTTTTCAACCCTAACATCGAATTTCCTCACTTTTGTTGCTGTGGAACAATCCTAACTGATGCATTAAATGGAGTTTTTTGCCATGAATATCCTGTCTTTTTCAGAACTATTACTCACTATAGTACATGATTTATAGTTGTAAGAATACTGCACATACATACCAAAAATGTTCCAATATCAGGAATACTTCAAGTCTTGTAGTAGTATTTACTGTTATTTACAGTAACAGTACTTCACTGTGAATCATATTGTTTTTATATAACTCTATTCATTGTAATTTGTCATTGTTATTCCATTTTGTATTTTTTATGTAACAGTGTCTTACTCTTTTTCTTTGTGAGCACATATGTAAAGAAAAAGATGTACATAAGTAAAAGAGTATATGACATGAGATGGACACCATTAGTTCATCTACTGAACAAATGGATATGTTACCGTAGTAACTTGTCATTTTATAGACATTGGGTTTACAACCAACTGAGGTGGTAGCACCAATCATGTGAAGAGAGGTGGAAGAGGCTAGCTGGTACTGAATACATAACTTTGCTGTGAGTACACCAACACAGAAATTTCACTGTTGTACTAGCAGGCACATACTCATCTTCATCATGATACACATACACACATTCTGTAGCACTAGGTGTATGAAACAACAACAGTGTGCCACAAATAGTGTAAGGTAGCATTGTCACACATCTCAGTTACTTCTATGGAGAATCACAACTGTAATACCACAATAGTGTGGTATGATCTTTCAGCAAATGAGAAAATAACAGTTGTGTAAATCTTGTTTGAAACTATTTTCAATAAACATCCCCAGTACACAATAACACACCAAACACAAGAGTATGAATTCACTATTTTTTTACTATAAAAATACTTAAGAAGTTTAAAATGAAACACAAACAAAAATATATTTCTTTTTATAAAACCATAGAAAAATATATATTTACAACTATTATATTGACAAATCAAAAAATACTTATAAAAGTGTGTATTGCTTCATACACAAATAAATATTTTATAAAAATAAAGTTTTTTTTACATAGATAACAACAACAAAAACAAAATTCTTAAAAGTCCTTTCTTAACTAAATGCAAGTGTTTGGTCAAGACTTGCGAGAGGTGTATGCACTGCTTGAGGCAATCCAAGGTGGAAACTGGATTTGATGTGGAGGCGCAAAGGAAGTGGAAGCTGTTGCGCCCTCCAGAGGAGATACTGGACTACTGTGAAGGGTGGTCAGTTTGGCCCAGGAAAGCTGCGGGAACAGGTGGTGCTGGTGGAGGTGAAGCACTGGTACTGGCCACAGTGCCATCAGCCACTGCTACAACAGGCTTGAGCACGAGGTTGACAGTCCGCTGTTGCGCCTCCAAGAAGGACAGCATTCTACACTGCCCTTCAAGGAGCACAACATTTTGTTTCTGCAGACTGGCAACCTCGCGCACGAGCTGTCTATAGCAGTGGCAGTGGCCAGTACATCTTCTCGATCGCCGGCGCCCTACAAAGATTAAAAAAAAAATTGATGAATACACAAGACAAATAAAACAGTTATGACTTTCAAATATTTAACTTCAAATATTTCCTAGGTACTGCAATATCATAAATGCATTAATTTCAAACTTATGATAATATTTTGAAGTGTGATGCTAAACTATTTTGTTATGTTATTTGTATCTCTATTATACTTTATTAACTATATAATGTAATGAGCTGACAGCATCAAAAACCTTATAGTTACATGTGGTTTACAATGCTATTCTTCTATTTTATTCACTAGACATAAATATTCAGTACGTACATACTTTTGCATAATCAACGGTATAGTACCATACAATTGAAATAGATCCTCATCAAGTGTGAGAATTGTTACTTCACCATGTCTGCCTATAATGTCTAGTCAACTCTGCAATAAAAAACGAAACTATCTTGACATGAACACTATCATAATATACTTTAAATATGTACATAATCATGATCACTTTGATGATTGTTTGAAAAGAAAGAGCTTTTGAGCCGTATTTCAGCCCCTCAACACATATTAATGTTTAAATAATTAAGTCACTGATATTACGTGCATTCAGCAGAACACCATTAACAAGCTGTCATGTAGAATAATCATAGACTTACACTCTGGGAATTGTCTACAACAGGAAAATCATAATAATTATGTCTTGCAAAGCACACCCTATATGTCCACTCAATAACCTACATATTTACATATCAACAGCAAAAAATGCACTCCACAAACATGCCAGAGATCTTCAAGTACATAAAGAACATAAATAACAGATTTTTAGGTTGCATAACTACAAGAAATTCGGACAACTAACCTAAAACTTAAACTAGAGTATGGGAAAATCTAGTCAAAATAAACAGATTTAATTCATTGGTGCAGTGTTGGATGCCCGTAATGTGCAGATCACTGTGCTGTTGCACTGACACAGGGTAAAATTCTTCAAGACAATGTGGCACAGCAGTATTAAGGTTCTTTAATGTACTATCTGACATTATGAAATAAACAATTATCAATGCCAATTGTTGCTTTGCTATCATTAGCATTGATAGTGTAATAGTCAGAAAGTTTCTAACTGATGCCAAAGCACTCGCACCCTGCAGAGGATGACAGGCATTAGCGTGTCCCTCTGGCTGTTAGATATTGCAGGGCAGGAAAACATGTTGGTCACGCTGTAACAAAAAACAGCTGTGCAGTACATTAGGAGGTGAAAAATAAATTACAGTGTTCAAAATTTGGTATATAAATACACAACATTTTCAAACCTACTACAGTGCATGGGAAATATCCAATACCTGATTGCAATGATAGAATGTAATGCTCATCTGACAACAAATGTTTTAAATAGCCATATTAACACCTTTGTTCACATACAGTCTCACTGTTATGTCCTCACACTGTACCAAGAAGTGATTTCGCACAGCACCCATGCCATCATATAGTGAAAGTGTGAAAACACAGTTTGACAGTATAGGTGAGCATTCAAAGTGTACCACTGTGTGGCACAAGGCCATGCAGCATTGAAAAATTTTGCAATGTGATGTGTCTGGCCCAATATTTAACACAGTTTCGCTACTCAACAACTCATTTTAATAGCACCCCACCCAGTCACAGCCAGTGTATGATGTACTGGAACTTGCACCATTGCAAGTGGTCAGACTACTGCATTTTACATGTGGTGAGACAACTTCCATAGTGCCATGTACAAATGTGCGATATTCATGGTGTGACATGAAACAGTCCCATTATTCACTCCATTATAAATTTTACCAACATTCCCTCACTTCATTATCACCTTTGAAAAATCCACATATGTGACAGTGCACTGAATATCATCACACTGCACTGTAGAGGTAAGTATGAGGTTGACAAGGCTGAAGAGAGACACACTGCACAGCAATCGAGTTTAACTGGGAAAAGGGGTCATGAAGACTACAAGACACATTTTGAACTTTTACACTGGAAAAAAAAAAATCATCATTGGACACTTTTTGTGTTGCACACCATTTAGCTCACTAGGATATCCTCCCAGCATGTTGTCTGTTTTTGGGGCTTGGGTATCTGCAGTCATCAATGCATTGCCACCCTTGTAAGCTCACAGCACAAATAAAGTCAATAATGCCAACAGGGATTGGGCCCCTCCACACCAAACAAAGATAGTGGTACTGGCTCGCTACCCAAGGGGTATTGTGCACACCCCTCACAATTCAACACTTGGAGTGAGTATGCCAACAGGCAGTGGGTTCCCCCTGTCATCACACCAAAACAGCAAGGTGTAGTTATCAACAGGAGCATTGATCACCACCAATGTTGACAACCATAGGCTACTTGCCATGCATGCAGATAATAGCAACAAGACATAACCAAATGCTGTTCTGAGTATGATAAGCTTTGCTGAAATTGAAGTAGAGTCGCTTACAAATGCAGGGTGATTGCATTATCCTGTACACAGCTACTGATGTGTAACCTGCATTCACCCAACAGCATTACAGCCCCAAATCAGCACACTCTTAACATGTTGCTGTGCAGCTGCAGCAAGGCAATATAAAAGAAAAGTTTAGACTACCGTAAAATTACATTATTAATTACACACCTAGTGAACTAAGACACAATAATAATAACATGGATTCTAAGTTCACAGTACTGTGGGACTACATCTTGCTTGGAAACATTTTCAGATTTCACTTATGTGGTTGGCTGGCGCCGGCCTCCTGCTTCACCTCCACTGGTTCTACATCATCAGCTTCCCCGGGCTCTATAAAAGCAAACAAGTTAAAAAATGATCACATTAATAGATGAAATATCAAGCTAAAAGTCTTTTTCTTTAAAACGTCAATTTCTAATACTACATCATTGCGTACAACTATCATATGAACACATGTCTCTTTACAAAAACAGCTGTCTCTCCAGCTAGATGTATGTTCTTAACTCAGTATTACATGCATACAACAACTATTCTCATCTGCAGAAAGGCACACAAAGTTGAAATAATGAAACCGTGTGTCTGTGTTCTTCCAAGGCAAATGTCCATGCAATCCAGAACACTTAATATAAGAAATCCATTTTTTTCTGGTGCTTCCCTAACAATGTTTGTCCAATTACATTTTCACAGAAAGAAAACACAGAAATCTATAATTGATAGTATACAGTGCAGAACAAGCAGTGCCTACCCATCAATGGCAATAGTTAAAACACTGGGATAATGCATATTTCCTTCAGTGAAACATCCTAACAACCTTATATGTACCTTTAATTTACATACATGTAGACATAACTATATGATGACCTGTTTTTTAAACAGTTTGACAAAATGTGTTATTATAATAGCAAGAACGCAAACATACGTATCATGTTACTCTTCACTTAATGACCCTCTAGCTGAATATGGCAGTTGTTTATGTGTTATTAAGCATATTACCCTTACAGGGCTATTAAAACACATTAACAAACATGTAGACACTCTATACTGTCCATTTATAAATATAGCAATAATAAAAATGAAACATTGCCAGCAGATATAGAAATAATAAGTCAATAAACATCTAGGAGCATCTGGTAATTAGCAACAGATAATTTAACAGCACACTAGTGAATACCAGTGAGACACCAACAACATTACAATTGGTAATCAATTACTCATTGTACATGAAACTCCACCACCAAAAGTAGTAGAGGACAAGAGAACCCCCCCCAAAAAAAACACCACATGTACTGACAAGTACCCCATGGACATACATCCATTGTCACATAGATGAAAAATAGTATCCCACTCACATGTGTAGTAACAGCAGTTTCTCATGCTGGTGCGGGATCTTGTTCCATGCTGCCACTGCACATTCACTAGAGTTGGTTACCACCTTTTAAAAGTATTTTGTGTCAGAAGAAACCCTCGTTTCTTATTTGTAAACACCATAAAAGATTTGGAATACCATTCTCTTATGCATTGACAGTTTTTGACAATGCCAATGTTAAACATGTGTGGTTCAGAACAGCGCTCCCCGGAAATGCATGTGCTTAGTATGGAAATGCTTACAGAGCATGGAGATTTTAAGGCAGTACACCAGTAATGGGAATTGTTTGTTAATTATGAAATTTGGTAACCTGATCACTTTTTCTTTTATTCAGAGTCATTCTACAGTCACCTCTTTACAATTTTTTAGTCGAGAATGTCAGATGGAAATTTAGTAGTAACTCGAGGGGCAAAGCTGACAGTTCACCTTTAAGTGTTGTCTGTTGCCAGATGAGAGACTGCCTCTTTCTTCCTTGTACGGAATGATTAAAAAAATGCTTTCAACCCACTCAACAAGTAAAAAGAATACATACATGATTGAAATAATGCTTAATCAGTAAAGACCTTTTTTAAAAAATACAGCCTTAACTTCTGCAGCTAACACATAACATTATTTCCTAACACAGACCAATAATATAGTACAATTATTTATATCAGACTCTTACCATCGGACTCAATAACAATTACACTTTCTGTGTCCAACTGACCACCATCCACAGCTTCATGCTGTGCTGGTACTACCTCACGAGAAGCCGGGGGAGACCTCCGGTGTTCTGGCATGAAACAGAAAAAAAAAATATGTAAGTGGTTGATGTGAATCACAGTACAGTTTTGAAATACTTGCAACAACAGTAAATCAGGCACCACATAGATAACATTGCTTCTAATTATACAGACCACAAACATTGTGGCCACATATTACAATAACAATTGGATTTTTGTCAGGGGGGGGCCCATCACACAATTATCTACATAGTCTGTAACTGGTGGGGCACCAAACACTATTGATATGTACATTTCTACGTGTCTGTCTGTGTGTGTAGCACACAGGACACACCATGAGTCAATTTTGTATTACTGCTCACTGAAAATACTTCCCCCTTTTAACTGTACAGCAATGCATCTTGGACTTGTGATAGACAGCTGCAGCACACATAGAAAACTGCAAAACACCTGCAAATACAGTACCTTAATTGTAACAGGTGTGTAATAACTATGAAATGTCATATGATGCCACTATGTTTGTTGCACATGTGTGCAAATTAACTTTTAATACATACACACTATTGCAGAGTTACAAGTTTCATACCACTACATTACAATGACTAAACAGTTACATATTGTTCTCTACCAACATACCATAATAGGAAGTGCGTATATGTATGAATGTACTATTTCTGGTATGGCTATGTTACTATGGTGTGGCTTGTGACTGAACAACAGCACAGTAAATAAATACAACAACTAAGCTACATGTTTTCATAGTACATCCTTACATATAGTATTAAGTATTATAAAAAGGGTGTGAGAAATAGAGCCTTCTGATTGGTTGCAAACATCCTATTAGCCGTATGTTAATCTTTGATTAACATATATGTAGAGACTAATCACATGCTAAACAAGGTTCAACACTATTTACAAAATATTTGGATAATAATACTTCATTGAGCAGAAGCAAATAGGGTTTATATTATCGGCGCCTAATCACTCCTAGGCAGGCTGTGTGCACTGCTGTGCCTCATGCCACATTACACCACTAGAGGGTGATTTACAGACCATTAACATAACCCCTGCTCATGACTTATTGCTTAATTATGCTGTCTGCAATAATTGTTACAAATTCTGAATACATGCACATCCATTATGAAAAGTTCTGCTGATTTACTTACAGTGAGTAAGGCGCTCCCCCGCAGCTGGCTTGCCAGCAGCTTCCCATAACTCGTACGCGAGGTAGTACCAGCACATATCATTGTCCGGCATCCCCTCACACTGTTTTAGAATGTAAAAATGTTGGTGCAACAGCTTCCACTTCCACTTCAACTGCACGATTGTTTTGTTTTTAATTTTTAAAACAACGTGCAGGAAGCAGTTTATGCTCCTCCACATCGAATCCAGTTTCCTGTTCATACTCCTCATCAGAACCTTTGCATTGCCTCTGGCCTGGACTGCCTCAAGCAGTGCACACACCTCTCGCAAGGTCCACTGCCTCATTGTCATTTTTTTAATTATTTAGTTCTGAAATACAAACAGAAAAAAAATCCACATTACTATCATCTAACAATATTAATCATTTGTTAAACTAATTCCATGTAATACTTATTAAATTAAAGACCACATCTCCTTCACCATGGCAGAAACGCATCTCACTAGCATTATGCAGCCCCAAGAAGGGATTCAGCAACCTCAGCAGTAACAACAGCTACTGCTACGCTATAGTGTCCCACCAGCATGCCATCCAGTACTCTCGGGGGTGGGGGGCTACTGCATCGAACATCAGATTGCCCACACCATCACATATGCATGTCTACTACACTGAGGTGTTCACACAGCATGAGCTGTACAACTGTCTTTTGCAATCTTGCACCACAGCTATTGAGCTGTTGCACACCACCCTCACCTAAACTGTGTATAACAGACTGCATCACATACTATGCATCTATGTGTCTGTATGCAGGTAAGCACCAGACTTGAACATGTGATATCCTACTACTGTCCATAACACCATAACTACACTCTTCAACCATACACCACAGCATTGTAAAGTGATGTAAAACACAGATGAACCACACATTGCAGAACTGTGCACACACCTACAAATACACTTAATAAATGTGAAGACAGCTAACAAACCAGATCAAAGTTAAATAATATGATAATTGTGTTGTGCATTCATGGTAGGATACATACAAATTACTACACATATGTGTTACATTCAAAATAACTATTTCCAGACATACCACTAAAGAAACCTATACATTAAACAGCACCACTGTGTTTCATTGTTGTTGCACACATACCATACTGTAACAACTACAATACTGTAAGACCACAGTAAATGCTACACTCACTTAACATACTCAAACTATATAAAAATGTTTACACATAACAACATCATACAATTGTGAACTGACAGCAACAGGGTAAATTACTATTGCTGTGTCCCCACTATTCTAATATAGCATCCCACAATATTAATATTACAAACCCATATATGTGCCATTGTGTGATGCATGCAGTTGATCTATTTTTGACCACATTAATATGGTTCTGAGAAGAACCTTGTGTATACTGTAATATTTGCTCAAACAGTCTGACAATCTTAAAGGACTTGAGGATTCCATCTCAAAGGTCTCCCAGAAAATGACAATTGCCAGCATGCGAGAAATGTACACCGCTCTGGTAGAATAGCCAATCATTACAGTATTTTATTTCGGGTGACGTATAGTATGCATTCCATGCATGAGAAAAGCAGTTATCTGTACATTTATTTTTTCTACAGCTCTGTCAATCAGATACATATGATGTTCTGCTTGCCAGACCCTACGCTCTGTAATATCTGAAAACATGATAATACAGGCAGGCAACATAGACATAATAGAAGCAAGGTCCAATTTTGCCTCTCGTAACTAAATCTACCCAGCGTTTTGAGCATAAATCATTGCCTCAAGTATATATTAGCAGTATGTCAGGAGGAGAGTAGAGTTCTCAAAGTTCAGGTGATGGTTGGCATACAGATGTTCCCCATCTCATGCCACCACGCATCAAAACCATCTTACATAGCAATTCGGGAGCTGCAGGTCCCTCCCAAAATTACTATGAACAGCAAACTCAGCTGCTCGTCTTACGAAACTGCTTCCAACTATCCACAAAGTCCTTTTGCTATTTTCTGCCATTCTAGGTTTTAACACTTAGAACTGTACAGAGAGCTACAAAGAAAGTCAGTGTTCACCCTGCACTGACCAGGCAGTACTGAAAATAAAACTGATATTTTCCCTCTTATTTCAAACTACCTTCAGTGGGCTGAGACATAACACACAAATCAAAACATAAACATTCCCTGCTGCTCTGGCTTCATTAACCAATCTAAGTGATGCTGTCAGTATTACTAGACTTATGTTTCAGCTAAAATCTGCAAACAGTGAGAAGTGGGAAAAATGCATCCTTTTCATAGGCAGCTTTAAACAATTACAACAGCAGAAACATGTCTGATTGGTTCCACTTTCTCATAGGGTTCCACGTGCACCTTCCTATCTCCCTCTATTTGCAGCTGTATCTGTACAAGTTAGTACAAAAATACTATCTGACTTTAAACTCTTTTCTCTAAATAATACAGCATGTTAGATTATAACAATTTACATAATGAGATTCAGCATATAAAAACGTTTTGATTAACAGTATTTACATGTTGTTATCAGTTTTTTTAATACTAGAACAATTAATTTTAAAATAGACTGTACTTACAGTTCTGAAACTGCTCTCTGTCAGCAATATCTAAAATGGCTCCTGTTGACTTATTGTTCAGTGTTGTCCATCTCTGATTGGTTGTTCGACAAGGCCTGACAAATCTTAAATTACATTAGTAGAGCCAGCTGTCAGTCAAACACACTGAATTCTGATTCAATAATGAATGTATTTGCTACTCCCAAGTGTTAGATTCACTTTACTGTCGAATGCACGAAAGCAATTTATGGCACTTTCGCAAGCACGAAAGTAAATTTATGGGGTGATGCAGTTCGAGAGTATTCCTGACCATACTGCTAATGCATGAAAGTAATATTTTACACATTTTGTATGCACTAAAAGTACTTTTATGAAACTTTCGCATACGAAAGAAATTTTCCAAGACTGTCTATTTATTGCCACAATTTCAGATTTTATGGCAAAATAGCTCAATTTTCAATAATAAATCATTATGTGCTGCATAGCTGCTTTGAACTCACTGCACTTCAGATATTTAACATTTACAAGGTTCCGAGCGTGCATAACAACTGCGCAATGCAGAGTTGTAAAACAGTTATTTGTTGTGATTTTTGCACCCAAATGTAAACATAGCCATTTTAAGACCTCTGCTCATGAACAGTGTCACTCTGATTTTATACATTTGTACCATATAGTCATTTCTCACATCGACTGAGCCAAAACGCAGTACATAAGCGAAAACACAGTTTTGGCAAGATGTGAGAAATGAAATCTGTACTATTCATAAGGTTGTGTGTTAAAAACAAAAACATGACAATCTCAGCTGAAAACTATGACAATACACAAACTTACAAGTGTACATATGAACTGCACTGCGTAAGCTTGTAAATCAGAAATGTTTGGGAATTCTTACACCAATTTTTCTACATACTCATTTTAAGTCATTCTGTCTATGAACAGTGGCACTGTAATTTTGTTACTGTGCCCCATGAAAGATTTCGTTAATCAACTGCAGCATTGCACGCTACATGTGCGGAAAATATTTTTGCACGTTGTTAAAAATAACAGCTGCAATAGTCATAAACAGGTGTACTAAAAACACAATGTTGATAATCTGCAGTAACTATATTTAAATTTCATTAACATACAAGCATACATAGCAACTGTGCTACACACACTCACACAACAGTAATAGTACCATGTTTTCCATCTAATTGTAAACATAGTAATTGTAACAGATTTGGTGATGAACAGTATCAATCTCAAGTTTTTTGTCTACCATATAGTGAATTAACGTACTGACTGTACCATGACACGCTACATGTTCGAAAACACATTTTCGTCTACATGTAACAAATTACACCTATGCTAATCATAACTAGATATGGTCAAAACAAATCTTTAAAATGTGGACTAGAAATATTGAGAATGCACAAACTTCTGATATTACGTAGCAACTGTGCAATGCACATTCATAAAAACTACTGTTTAGTTATGTATTTACCAAATTGTAAACATACTTAAGTTACAATTCTATCAATCCACACTGTTATAAGAAATTTACTGAAGCATATTATAACACTTTTTTTTCTCTGTCTCTCATACAGGTGCCTGATACTTCTTTAAGATTGCTTACTGCCACTGTGAACCATAATAGCAAAACATGCCAACTAAATACAGACGTAGATGTGTCTCAAAATGAGAGCGTATAATAGTACTACACTGTTGTATAAGGGCAACAAACAAAACAGTAAAGTCACACCACAAAATGAACATGGACAGACCTTTACTGCAACAGTGACCCCTACATCAAGTCACTGCACAACCAAACGAAATTCCTTAACAGAAAAGAAAAAAGGTATACCATCACAAATGTTGTGTAGATCTCTGAGATGAAACACAACTATTTTGAGTGTAACCATCAAGAAACGCTCAAAACAATGCCGTAAACTCGCAACTGCTGATTTACAACTCAGAAGAGAGTATTTCTGATCACTAGCAAGTAAAGCTAAGATCAAAGACTTATCGCTGTGCTGAGGCACACCGAAAAGAGTAAGAGTCACCTGTCTCTGATGAACTTCGTCTCAAAGTGCAAACTTTTGTCAACAGAGCAGTGTTTGTACTACAGCGATTGTGGCGTAAGATGTGTCATGTGCTTGAACAATTCAGGAAACTTGTATATGCCATAAAAAAAGGCTTCAACAGTATCCTTGTTTGACTGTTGACAACTTCTGTCATGTTTTCACAGGACAGTGGCTGCACACACAGCGCTCAGAGGCATATTTTTGGGAAGAGTCTTACCATTCTCTAACAAAAGAACACACGTTCACTATTGATGAGTACGGCAAACTAGCAAATGTCCTCAGTATCTCTGATGACAATCAATTGGATACTGATGATGACTGTGATCCAACCACAATCTTCAATAAACGGCACTGTCTTGCATGGTCATGTGATGATGCCTGCAACTGTAGGCAATTGTCATTTGAAAAAGTAGAACACTTTGTAAACCTATTTGTAATAACAGATCGCAAAGACAGACATAAACTGTTTACAAAAATTGACCATTGTTAAATCCGGCCACATACTGGACTCATGGGTCACTCACTTGCATGTCTCAATAGTGGTGTTTGTGATAGTATTTTTCACAACATGCTGATGCTTGCAGTGCATCAAACAGGCATGCAAAACTTTGTCTACAGAGTATATGAAGTACAGCGAGCTGTACATCAGTACACTTGTTTAAATGACTTATTGCAATCAGGTGACTTGCAGGGTGCCATCACATTCCTAAAAAAACTGCAACACATTACTTCTGTACCAGAAACAACAATTTTTCAGTGTAACACTTCTGCAGAAAAATCTGTTGCAGTGTTAGAAAATGACATTCTGAGACAGTACGGGAAGGAAATTGTTAAGTTTGAGGTTGCAAAGTCTCAGAAGTTTGATTCTGTATGTGTGTCATGCAACCGTTTGTGCTACACAAAACAAACAATCACAGTCAACCTAGAAACCTTGTCACCATACAACGACATGTGAGTTCCGTCTGGCAGCATTCTTGCTGCTGAAATTTGACTTCTCTTACAAGACACCATTGTGCTATGCAAACACTGTTTTTCAAAAGTGAACTGTAACACTTTGCCAGCAAGGTCAATGCTGAATAACATGGAAACAGATGTTACACCAAGTGAGATTTCAACACTGAATATGTTTGAACGCATTCTAATTCAGACAATGAAACCATTCCAAACGATTCTACGTCTGAACACAAAGACACGGAACATTCCACAGAAAGAGCTTGTTAGATCTCTAAAGGGTTTGTGATGTATCTACCACTTCTTCTACAGGAAAATGTTCAAGCAATCTCAACTGAAAATAGCTTGGTGATTCTTGTAAATGGTGTGCTGACAAAGACCAAGGTCATCTGGCAAGATGTTGTCAATGTGCAAAAGGTAAAGCTTGCTCTTACTTATTTAAAGAGTAATAATCCCTTTTATACAGACCTTGACATAGATCAGATGGCCAGTCTCTCTGTGCAACATGATCTATTAGAAAAAAGTAAGCCAATCATTGAGAAGGTCAGTGTGCAGACAAGTGACAATGTGTATGAACAGTACACAATTCACCCACTACACGGGAGAGATCCATTAGGAGACAACATTGATCTCTATCAAATGAAGCAGGTTGAAGGTGAGCCTGTCAGCATTTGGGAGGCAACACTAGAAGCACGCTGTTTCCCAGACCTATTTCCAAAAGGGTCAGGCAGACGCCTAGATGAAAAAGAAGTACGTGTACAGGGTGCTGAGTACCGCACTAGCCGTGTCCTCAGCAAAGATGGCAAATTCAGACGTAACATACAGTACCTGTTCCATCTCCTCTGGGAGAGTGAACTTAGCATTCTGTCTGTGTCTATAGCACATACCATTCGTCTAACAAGTCCACTAGATGGAATAACAGCTGGTCAATTTCTAGAGAAATTAAAGCAGTGAATCTGTCTTCCATACTATCAAGTCTTCGTGGCACCAAAGAATATTGGCATCGCAGACACTCTGAAAGTGATGACAATGCTGCGAGAGTATGGTGCAGCCACGTGGTTTGTCACACTTAGTTGTGCTGAATATGCCTGGGACGAGCTCATTGAACTGTTGAAGTGGGCAAATTCTGATGTCGAAGGCATCTCATCAATGACTGTTGGAGAAATGTGTTCACTTGATCCTGTGTCTGTCACAAGACATTTTCATAAGCGGTTCCATGACATTCTGACTTTCATCTTGTCAAAGGACAATCCTCCTCTAGGTATTGTGGAACATTACTTTTGGAGGACAGAATATCCAGCATGAGGTGCCCCTCATATCCATATGTTATTGTGGATCAAGGATGCTCCACGACAGTGAACATGAAGCAGCAGAAGTGCATCATTCATCAAAAATATATCACTTGTCACATTCCAGACAAGTATGACAGTCCTACACTATGGAAGTTGGTACAAAAGTTCCAGTGACATATTTATGCAAAATATTGCTGGCGAGTAGTAAAGAACAAATCTAATTGGTACACACAATGTCGCTTTGGATTTCCTAGACGAGTTTGTCAGGATGGTGCCATGAATGACCTTTTCTCAGCAATGCGACACCACTTGAAGGCAAAATCAACCAAGAGGGTATATGAGTTACCCAGAGATGAAAATGAGGTGTACATCAATGACTACAACCCAACTCTTCTCCTAATGTGGCAAGCAAACATAGATGTTCAGTTTGTGGCTGATAACTCACTGGTCCTGGTTCGGTACGTCACTCGTATATAACCAAACATGAATAGACTAACTTGCAAGATCTTTGGGAAGATATTGCCACTTCAAGCAAAAGTCTGACATCTCAGCTGTGGTCATTAGGTTTGAAGACTCTTTCACAGAGAATGTGGAGCTTACGCGTCAGTGACCGGTTAATGGGTACACATCTGTACGGGAAGTCTGATGCTGTACGTTTTCTCAGTGTAAACTACAAAGAGAAACGGAAACATGTACTGATTCCTCATGCTGAAATTGAGGATCTCGCTGCCAATACACCTTCTTCAAAACATATCTTGAAGAATAACCTGATAGACACATACTACCCACGTAGACACAACGACATGAATGATATGTGTCTCTTTGAGGTGACTAAGTGGTATGACTACAAGACAGATGCAGCACCTGACTCAACATGCCAGATTTACAAGGTCAATGGAGTAGATGGCTGTCTCATGAAGAGACACAAGCCATGGCTTATAGATCACTGTAAACTGCATCTAGGCACATCAGAGAGCACAGAACATTACTACTTTGCTCTCCTATTCCTATTTAGACCCTGGAGGAGTGAGTCTGAATTAAAAGGTGACTGTGACACATTCGAAGAACAGTTCAATCTCACTTACGAGAATTTCCAAACTGAATACTCACAGACATATATACAAAGACTAGAAGCTGAGAAAGAACAGCTTGAGACGGCAGAGAAGCAGCTTCAGGAAGACACTCCAGTTAGTTCACAAGACAACCTTGATCCAGAAGGACAAGGTGTTCTAGGTAACCCTCTGCCCTTAAATGCCACAGAAGTGTTAATGTCAGAAATTGAGACAGCCATGGAACATAGCACACACTCTATGGTCAACCCAGCTGACTTAAGAGAAAGACTAAATCAGCTGCAGCATACAGTTCACTCTCAAGTAGTTGAAGCTGTCCAACATGGGATACTACATGAAACAAAACAATGTGACTGCACTGACTACAAGCCACTACTAATGTTTGTTAGCGGTTCAGCTGGCACAGGAAAGAGTTTCCTGATTGAAGCCATCACTGCAGAAGTACAGAGTGTGACAGGCTCTTCAATGTCTGTTGCTGTAACTGCTCCCACAGGACTAGCTGCATACAACATTGGTGGAGTTACATTACACCGTCTCTTTATGTTGCCAGTGGAACATGGGAGAACTGGAGAGTATCGTAAACTGTCATTTGAGGTTGCATCTCATCTCCGTTCCATGTTCACAAAGATGAAGTTACTCATCATTGATGAAATCAGCATGGTCTCCAATGTCATGCTTGCCTGTATTCATCTACGTCTACAGCAGATCTTAGGTACTGACGAAGGAGTGCCATTTAGTGGCAAAAGTATACTTGTGTTGGGAGACCTTTTACAGCTTGCACCAGTCAATGCAGAGCATGCATTTACAACTCTAACTGCCAAACAAGCTAGGAATATCCTCAGTTGCATTGCAGGCTATAACATATGGGAATTATTTACTCATGTTGAGTTGTCTGAGAACATGCGCTAAAGTGGTGATCTAGCTTACAAATCACTTTTGATGAAGCTCGACAGGTTCTCTATCACCAGAACATGTCTGTATGTTAAATGATCGGACAATCACAGTAGATAGTGCATGCATAGAAACAGCATGTAATGTCTTCAGCGATATATACTCTACTGGCAGACACATAGTGTGTCTTATGCCATGACTAAAGAAATGCACTGAATTCAATAATCTAATGCTGCAGAGAGAAAACCAAGAGATTCAAACTCTGCATGCGGTTGATATAGTTGATGGCATTATTCTTAGTCGAAAACTAGTAGCAAAGATTACTGAACGACTAAGTGAACTGAAGTTAGATGTTTCACGCACAGCTGGCCTAGAAGCTGTTCTCACAGTTTGAAAGAATGCACGTATCATGCTGCAACGTAATCTAGATGTAGAACAAGGCATGGTAAACGGTGCCATGGGAAACATCACTGACTTTGTCTACAGTGTCCAGAAGACGTATATTGAGATGCTTGTAGTTCACTTTGACAACATGGAACACTCTGTACACATAGATCGAACCTGCGTAAAATTCCAGGTTTTTAAGGATGTCTATGTAAACAGGAAACAGTTTCCATTATGTGTTGCATATGCTGTCTCCATTCACAAATCTCAGGGATTGAGTTTGGATTCAGCAATGGTAGACATAGGTACAGACATTTTCAAGGATGGCATGAGCTACGTCGCACTTTCATGTGTATGCAGCCTTTCTGGGTTGCACATTATTACTATAGCACCTCAGAAAATATGAGCTGACAAGCGATGTATTCTTGAGTACAACAGGTTACGTACTCTACATCAGCCACAAATGTCTTTAATACCACTGCCTACATATCTGTCTCACACAATTCACTCACAGCTAGAGGTATCAACAAACAGCAGCAAGCTTCCAAAAGTGATTCAACAAAAAAGAGTTCAACAAAGGCCACAACTTCAAATAAACATTCACAACCAGCAATTCATCGAATCAGTTGGTGTAGCTGCTGTACCAGTCTTTGACAACAGCAGTAGAGTAAACTGCTATGCTAACTCAGCTATGCAAGTTTTTCTACACATGCCACAGTTTGTGCAGGCAATATCTGCTTCACAAGACAATCCCCTATCAAACGCTCTGAAGCAGATTATCAACATGACTTCTGACCAGTCTAACAATGTACAGTCAGCAACACCACTACGACAGGTGTTAGCTACATATGCTGGATGTAGTACGTTTGCTGCAGACATACAGCAAGACACTATTGAGTTTATGATGGCTGTCATAAACAACCTGGATGAAGATGGCACCCCAATGTGGCAGTACTTCACAGTAACATATGTTACAAAATATGTATGTGTTTCATGTGGCAATTCACAGCGTGAAACCACACAAGACATGCTGTGGATTACTCTCTTTGTCCCTCAAACCAAAAGTGTCAAATTTCAAAAGCTATTCACCAATGCTGAATGTAGTCACGCCTGTGGAAGGTGTGGAGGCAGATGCACTCAGTCCATACGTCTCAGGAGTTCATCTCAATATCTGTTGCTTATGTTGCACAGATTTGACCCCAATGGGCTCAGAGTTGATACTCCTATCACAGATTACAAAGCTGGTAGAATAGTCTTCAACCAATCAGTGTTTGACACTCACAGTATAATCTATCACCATGGTCAATCCATGCATTCTGGGCATTACACCTCCTTACTAAGGTGCAGAACTGGATGGTTAGAGTGTGTGACTCTACAAGCAGTTTTAAACAGAGACTGCCATACACTTAAAAATGCATATCTTCTAAATATTGAAGAATTATGATAACCTTCATATTTCAGAATAGGACAAAACATGTTGCATTTAAAAATGACTACTTTGTCCAAAAAACATTCATACCTCATTACAATGTTGTATAATGTACGACTCTAAATAAACCATACAATTTCAACAAAATGCTATTCTGACAGAGACATTCCATACACTGTAACATGTAAGATCTTGTGTGGATCAGTGACTACATGAAAATTGTTGTAGTGGCTTCAATCGGCACCAACAATATTCACAGTCACTAGAGAAACCATGATTACATGTCTATCAAAGATTGTACATCTAAAAACTGAGGCCTTACTGCTCTCCTCCTCTGTACATATCTTTAATTATCCATGTATCAACTCATACATAACAACAAATTGATATGAGTTATAAAGTGTTACTCTTTGCAAACAAAGAGAAGTTCTCAGTTATCATCGTAAATAACTGAGCAACACTTCTAACATTCACCAAACATTCCACTCTGTCACAAGTTGTCTATAAACACTTCAATTTGTCTGTTGACTCTTGACATATAGAGAACATCATTCGCTCACCATGCAACAGTGTAGAACTATCCTGCTTCATCGTAATACTAGTACTGTACATATGTAAAATAACTACCTTTATTGATAATGCAAGAAGCTGAATTACACAACTGTAAATAAGAACCAATTGCAGAATATCATTTACTGAGTTTTACATGTGTTTGCAATTACTTGTACATAATATAAAGATTTGTATTCAGGTGTACATTGTTAATAACTACTTTGATACTTGTACTAAAAATACTAGTCTAACACTAAAGTACAACTGAATGTTTTTATTATTCATCACTATACTAACTACATCTAATTAACCTTAAGTTTGTTAAAAATGCATATCATGCACAGTCTTATTATTTACAAGTTAAGAATTTACATAGAAGATAATGTAAGAATTGAAACAATGTCATTTGTTCATGTAAGAATATTCTATTTTCGCAACTTGTTACATAAGTAATTCTAATGCATATAAAAAATATTGACAATTGTAAATCAGACACTGTTACTGATCACAACACACTGCATACCTGTTCCTGACAATATTTATGATCGCCTCAATTGAGGGGTCGGGTGGGAATTTTCCATTTGCACCTATTCAGTGACATATAATTAAATAACACCAATCAAATGTCACAAACCTAACATTTTTGTATATTGTATTACTTAGACAGTCAGCATATGGTTTTTCACCCACCCCAGGAACATCCACATTAGCAGTCACACAATAACAACAAAACATTTGTGTATCATATGTGTAATCACACTTTACAACCTACTGACATTGCCTTATTAACATACCACACAAGTAATGCACTACACATAATTACAACATACAACCATTTTAAAAAAGTAACATTTTTTTACAAACTCTATTCACATTCAATAGTAAATATATAATGAAGTGCCACAGCTTCAGCCTGACTATTAGAATTCCAGGTTGAATGTCAGAAACTACTTCCTCACATAAAGAGTAGTGAGTAGTGAAACATGACTAGAAACACACAATACCTGATTAGTTTCCTATAATATCACATACTTACTCCAATCCATAGTATACAGTTCTTATTATTCTTACACATTTACATATATGACGAGCAATGATTGCACACATACGAAGATTGTATTGTGAGACTGCTTCTGTTAACTAAATTTCAGTCTTGATTGGCCCTTTTCTCCATTTGATAAATTGGCAATAATTTTTTTAAAACCATAACCACCTGTGTGACTCTTTACTTTAAATACCATTATGACATAAAATAAGTGTGTCTGACTTAAGCATAAATCAATGTTAACTAATACTGCTACAAGTATACCTCCATCAATTTTTTTGGTGCCTATGACATACAGTCAGTATCACAGCATATGCAATGATGTGGCACATTGCATGTCACATTTGACATAATTCCTAACAGTGTAAAAAACTCAGCAATGTACTTACTTTTCCTGTGCCTATGCAGTCATTATTACTATACCAAGGTGCCGCACATCAGCACCCAACAGTACACAGCTGTGACTATACACGTACCATGCAGTCACTACTATGTGTACTTCAGAGTCTGAGAAATTGAGCTTTCTAATTGGCTGAAAACATCCTAACAACCTAATGTTAATCTTTTATTACCATACATGAAGAGGTTAATGATATACTGAACAAGGTTTAAAACTGTTTAAAAACATGTTTCATTATAATAGCAATAAGTCACTCCCAAGAATTGTGTTAATGGTCAGTTAATCACCCTGTAGAGACATGTGGCATTGGCCACACCTCGTGCCACAGTACACCCCTAGAACATGATTAACAGACCATTAACATAACCCCTTGTCATGCCTTATTAATTAATTATAAAAAGGGTCTCAGAAACTGAGCTTTCTGATCGGCTGCAAACATTCTAACAGCCTTATGTAAATCTTTATTGACATACATAAAGAGGTTAACCATTTCCTGAACAAGCTTTTAAACAGTTAAAAAAACATTTTTATTATAATAGCAATAAGGCATTACTAACGGTAATCATAATAGTCAGTTAATCACCCTATGGGGCATATGCCACTCAGCTACACCTCGTGACACAGTACACCCCTTGAAGGTGACTAACAGACCATTAACATAACCCTGCATCATGCGTTATGGCTTAATTGAATTTTGATAACCGGGTAGGCCCACAGGTCCCCGGACATCCCTTTTTCAGGGGTGACCCGGGAAGCAAACAGTTGATGAAATAGAACACAATGGCACATATACAATCTGAGGGTATACAGTATGCTTCAGTTGACAAATACATCTGTGTTGTCATCTGCATCTACAATTACAATATACTACCTAATTTTGTCTGCCATTGGGTGCTCCACTGCCTACCTGACCCTGCTGGTGATGTCTTGTGTCATAGTAACACCAACAGCAATGCAAACAGAAGCTCTAACAGTGGCACATATGGTAACACAAGTGAAAATGAGATCATAAACGGTAACGCACACAGTGACTCAGACGGCAACGGTCTGCCACGTGATGTGTTAAATGGAGGTTTGTAATTCCCTGCAAACATCCTAACAGCCTTATGTTAATCTTTTATTACCACACATGAAGAGGTTAACAACACACTGAACAAGGTTTAACACTGTCTAAAAACATGTTTCATTATAATAGCAATAGGTCACTCCAAATTATGTTAATGGTCAGTTAATCACCTGTAGGGACATGTGGCACTGCCACACCACATGCCACAGTACACCCTAGAACGTGATTAACAGACCATTAACATAACCCCTTCTCATGCCATATTACTTAATTATAAAAAGGGTCTGAGAAATGGAGCTTTCTGATTGGCTGCAAACATTCTATCAGCCTTATGTTAATCTTTTATTGACATACATGAAGAGGATAACCATTTCCTGAACAAGGTTTAACACTGGGATGCACATTGGTTGTCGTTGGCCCTAACTCTCACCCCATCACATGTGTAAAGCAGCAGAAGTATAGAAGAATGGAGTGAGAGTTAGGACCGACGACCCCAATACACACCTCAATGCTGGTTGGGACGGTGGCCAGGGGGTCCAAGAGGGGTTTTCAACCCTAACACCAAATTTCCTCACTTTTGTCACTGTGGGACAACCCTAACTAATGCATTTAACAGAGTTTTTTGCCTCTAATTTACCTTCTTTTTGAGAATGATAATGAGAAATAGTGAATGTAATGCAGCGGCGACAGCACAGGGCCCTCTGGGCCCCACACTCCTGCCATATAATGTCTTGTGGCATAGTAACAAGAACACCAATGCAAACAGAATCGCTAACAGTGGCACACATGGTAACGCAAGCGTGAATGAGAACAGAAAGGGTAACACACATGATGTGCAGTGGCTGCAGCACAGGGCCCTCTGGGCCCCACACTCCAAAGGGCCCCACGCTCCTGCCACATCATGTCTTGTGGCATAGTAACAAGAACACCAATGCAAACAGAAGCGCTAACAGTGGCGCACATGGTAACGCAAGCACGAATGAGAACAGAAAGGGTAACACACATGGTGGCGTAGACGGGAACGGTCTGCCACATGATGTGTTGTCACATAGTAACATGGTGCCTGCAAACGGAAATTTCAATGGGCATGGTGATGCTAAGTAAAACAAAAGTGTTGCAAATTTTTGCGAAAGCTTTCGCAAATTGCGACAGTAGTTTTCTAGTCTGTGGGAAAATGACAGTAATTCTTTGGCACTGCGCTGCAAAAGAACGGTTGGGAGTTTTGGGCTGAAATTTGGAGGGAATGCAGCCGACATCTCACAGATGTGCCTTTCAGTGTTGTATTGAAAAATATTACACAGCGTAGCGTTACAGCACTCCAAAGTTGACAGTTTTCCCATAGGATAACATTCGCGGCCAGCCGCATTACAGGAATCCTTTGGCACCCTGCTGCAAAATAACGGTTTGGTCTTTTTTCCTGAAATTTGGAGGGAAGAAAGCCAACAGCCCACAGATGTGCCTTTCAGTAGTTTGGTGAACACATATTATAGGGAGGCAAAGTTATGGCATTCTGAACTTTTCTTTTTTCCCCATAGGATAACATTACGGCGTTTGCCGTGCCTTTCAGGGCCCGTGTCTCAGAAACGGTGCGAGATACAGACTGCAAAACTAGCCAAGACAATCATAAATCATATGACTTTTAAATTTTTTTTCTACATCATACGGTTCCTGAGATATAACCTATTTAGTATTCCAAGTCCTCATTTTCTTCTCCGATACCCATTATTATGCATACATTCTTTGTACTCACTGTCTTTCTCTATGCAGGTTTTGGGGAAAACCAGCCTGTGCGCTTACATTACTGTTACCGTTGCCCTTTCCGCTTGTGGTTCCGTACCCGTTTCACTTACCATTGATGTCTACGCCACCATATGCGTTATCCTTTGCATTTTTTTTGCACTTATGTTTCTGTTATTTTTTGCCATTTGTGTCTACAGTACTGTTTCTCTTTCTGTTTCACTTTGTGTCACCATTTCCATTTGCAGGCACCATGTTACTATGTGACAACACATTACGTGGCAGACCGTTCCCGCCTACGCCACCGTGTGTGTTACCCTTTCTGTTTTCATTCGCGCTTGCGTTACCATGTGCACCACTGTTAGTGCTTCTGTTTGTGTTGCTGTTCCTGTTACTATGCCTCAAGACATTACGTGGTGGGAGCGCGGGGCCCGCTGCATTACATTCACTATTTCTCGTTATCATTCTCAAAAAGAAGGGGAATTAGAGGCACAAAACTCCGTTTAATGCATTAGTTAAGGTTGTTCCACAGCGACAAAAGTGAGGAAATTCGGTGTTAGGGTTGAAAACCCCCCTTGAACCCGCTGCCCACTCCCCCAACTGGCATTGGGGTGTGCATTGGGGTCATCGGTCCTAACTCTCACCCCATTCTCCTATACTACTGCTGCTTTACACATGTGATTGGGTGAGAGTTAGGGCTGACGACTCAATGCACACCCCAATGCTGGTTGGGGGTGGGCAGGGGGTTCCAAGGGGGTTTCAACTCAACACCAATTTCCTCACTTTTTGTCACTGTGGAACAACCCTAACTAATGCATTAAATGGAGTTTTTTGCCTCTAATATATATATATATATATATATTATAGTGGCACGTTAGTGCCACTATAGTTAGGGTTGAGTACCCCATTTAAGGTTAAAGTGTGAAATTTTGCATCTTAATAACTTTAGTACCATTTGACAGATATAGCAGAAATTTGGCAGGCATGGAGTGGTAGAATCGATCTTGGGATCTGCCAAGTTTTGTACTGGTCAGATATACGATTGTGGAGTTATTGAGTGACATTCTGTAGCACATTTACACTTTTTTGCGCATTCTTTGCTCACATCTACAGGTGGCATGGTTTATGCAACTGGTCCAAAAACTTCAGGGAACATGCAGCCATGGTGCCCAATGTGCCTTTTGAAAAGTTCGTGAAAGAATATTGGATGGTTCAAAAGTTATTCAAAAAACAAGTTTCCCATTATAGTCAATTGGAAAAGTTAACAAAAAGTTTGACAGTGTTGCAAATGACCCCAGTACTGTCACAAATCTTCCATTTTGTTTTCAGTTACTGATCACATAAATGCTTAGCATTTAAAACTGGGACCCTCTAGAGACACAATTCTTTTTGTGTTTACCTAGTCGAGCCCTGAGGATGCTAGGTATGTCTTTATTTTTGGGTTAAACACCCCAGAAACATGTTTTTGACAGTTTTGGAAAAAGCAGTGTCGCAAAGTAGTGTCAAACCTGCAACCCTTTCATGATTTTTTTTGCATAAGTGTCGTGTTTTGCGACACTACTATTCAACACTATGGGGAAAATAACAGGAATTCTTTTCCACCCTGCTGCAAAACACTGGTTTGTTCTTTTGGGCTGCAATTTGGAGGGAAGACAGCCAACATCCCACATATGTGCCTTTTAGTGGTTTGGTGACAAAATATTGCATGCATGGAAAGTTACAGTGCTCCAAAGTTGACACTTTTTCCCATATACTAACATTGTGGCGTCTGCCATGCCTTTCGGGGTCCGCATCTCGGAAATGCTTCGAGTTACGGACTTTTCATCGCAAAAATACTTAGCACCCCAGTAGAGAACTAAGTGCAAAACTAGCCAGGAAATTCATCATTTACATAAAATTTTAATTTTTTTTCTACATCGTACGGTTCCTGAGATATAAGCAATTTAGTATTCCAAGTGCTCTTTTTCTGCTTCAAAGCCCATTATTATGCATACATTATTTGTATTCACTGTGTTTCTTTATGCAGCTGTTGGTGAAAAAAAGGGTGTGCACGTTCGTTACTGTCACAGTTAGTGTTCCCACTTGTGTTTCCGTTACTGTTTGTGTTACTGTTCCCATCTATGCCAACGTGTGCATTACCCTTTGCATTTTCATTTGCATTTGTGTTACTGTTACCATTTGCATTTCCTTTACTGTTTCTGTTTGTGTTTTGTTTTGTGTCACCATGTGCATTACCATTTGCATTTGCGTATGCACTTCTATTTGCATTTCCTTTGGCGTCATCATTGCTGTTACCATTTGCATTTGTGTTTCCTATTGCGATAACGTGACTATGCATGTTACCATTTGTGTTTCTGTATATGCTTGCGTTTGCTTTCCCATTTGCGTTACCTTTCCCGTGTACACCACTGTGTGTGTTACCCTTTGCATTTTCATTTGTGATTCCATTTATGTTACTGTTAACATTTGTGTTTTCATTACTGTTTTTGTTTGTGTTTCGTTTTGCGTCACCATGTGCATTACCATTTGTGTTTGTGTACGCGCTTCTGTTTGCATTTCCTTTGGCATCATTGCTGCTGTTACCATTAGCATTTGCCTTTCCTATTGTGGTACCGTGACCGTGCGATGGTACCATTTGTGTTTCCATATGCACTTGCATTTGCATTTCCATTTCTGTTACCATTCCTGTCTATGCCACCGTGTGCGTTACCCTTTGTGTTTTTATTAGCATTTGCGTTACTGTTAACATTTGTGTTTCCATTACTGTTTTTGTTTGCATTTCCTTTTGCGTCACTGTATGTATTTCCATTTGCATTAGCATACGTGCTTCCATTTGCATTTCAATTTCTGTTTGTGTTTCTTTTGCTGTCATTGTTGCTGTTACTGTAAGTGTCTGCATTTCCAATTATGTTACCATCACCGTGTGCATTACAGTTTGCATTTCCATACGTGCTTGTGTTTACGTTTCTGTTTTTATTAATGTTTGTGCTTGCATTTCTATTACTGTTTGCATTATCATTTACATTTGTGTTACCATGGCGTTAGTGTTTGTGCTTGCATTTTCATTGCCGTAACTTCACTATTTAAAGTACATATTCTCAAAAAAAGAAGGGAAATTCATGGAAAAAACTCCTTTTAATGCAACAGTTAGGGTTGTTCCACAGCAACAAAAGTGAGGAAATTCAATGTTAGGGTTCCTACCCACCTTGCACCCCACCACCACCCCGCCACCACCAACAGGCATTGGGGTGTGCATTGGGGTTGTTGGTCCTAACTCTCACCCCATTCTCCTATACTGCACCACCTCAGCTTATTTACACATGGGATGGGGTAAGAGTTAGAACCGATGACCCCAACGCAAACCCCAATCCCTGTTGATGGGGTGGGGTGAGGGTGGGGTGCAAGGGAGATGGGAACCCTAACATCGAATTTCCTCACTTTTGTCACTGTGGAATATTATTTTTTTATTATTTATTTTTTTTATTTAGTTTTTGTTGACCGGGTAAGTGCACTAGATAAATCCTGCCTATTTTCAGGCATGACCTGGGGGAGGGGATACAGATGAATGCCAACTGACCTTAAACCAGATTAAGCTGTTGGTGATATTTTTAGTGAATGAGGGAAATTTGGCCAGTACACTGGGGAAATTCCCCTACTCTTTTTGGTAAGTGCCATGGGATCTTTAACATCCACCTGAACTACCACCAATCCAGGCAGATGGTTCCTCGGTTTAACGTCTCATCCGAAAGACGGCACCTCAGAAGTGCAGCACCCCTCTCATGCTACACTACAGTGTCAGTACTGGGATATTAACCCAAGTGCCAGATGTGGGAACTGAACCCACAGCCCTCTGATCTCCTGGCCTCAGAGGCAAGTGTGCTACCTACTGAGCCACTGACACTGACTTCCCTAACTGATGCATTAAACAGAGATTTTAGCCATGAATATGTATATATATATATATATATATATATATATATATATATATATATATATATATATATTATGGTAGCAGTAGTGCTACCATAGTTAGGGTTGAGGAGCCATTTCCATGTTAAACTCAAAATTTTGCACCTTAATAACTTTGCAACTGTTTGATGGATTTGCCTGAAATTTGGAATTTATGATCAATAATCATAGGCCTTGGGATCTGCCAAGTTTCGTACTGCTTGGATATACGGCTGTGGAGTTATTAAGCATGATCTGTGCGCACATTTACGCTTTTCTGGAATTCTACGGTCGCGCTTACAGGTCGTACGCTTTGCGTGACCAGCCCAAAATCTTCAGGGAATGTGTGGCCGGGGTCCCCAATGTGCCTTTCAAAGATTTAGTGAAAAAATATTAAACGGTTCAAAAGTTATTCAAAAAACAGTTTCCCATTATAAGTCAATGGGAAAAGTTAACAAAAAGTTCAACAGTGTCGCAAATGCATTTTTACTTTCGCAAATGGGCCTGTTACTTTCGCAAATCTGCCATTTTGTTTTCAGTTGGTGATCAGAAAAATGGTTGGCATTTAAATTTGAGACCCTCTAGCAACGTAATTCTTTTTGTATTCACCTAGTCGGGCCCTGAGGATGCTAGCCATGTCTTTATTTTGTGGTAAAACACCCCAGAAATATGTTTTTCAAATTTCTGGAAAAAGTACTTTCACAAATTACTTTTGTGCTCACGAAAGTGTCGAACTTTTTTGCGAAAGCTTTCGCAAATTGCGACAGTAATTTTCTAGTCTGTGGGAAAATGACAGCAATTGTTTGGCAGTGCACTGCAAAATAACCGTTGGAGTTTTGGGCTGAAATTTGGAGGGAAAGCAGCTGACATCTCACAGATGTGCCTTTCAGTGTTGTATTGAAAAAATATTACATGGTGGCAAAGTTATGGCACTCCAAAGTTGACAGTTTTTCCCATAGGATAACATTACGGCACCGAAGCATTATAGGAATCCTTTGGCACCCTGCTGCAAAATAACGGTTTGGTCTTTTTTCCTGAAATTTGGAGGGAAGACAGCCAACAGTACACAGATGTGCCTTTCAGTTGTTTGGTGAAAAAATATCACATGGCGGCAAAGTTACGGCACTCCAAAATTGACGGTTTTTCCCATAGGATAACATTACCGCGCCCGACACTTAACAGAAATCATTTGGAGCCCTGCTGCAAAATAACAGTTTGGTCTTTTTTCCTGAAATTTGGAGGGAAGACAGCCAACAGTGCACAGATGTGCCTTTCAGTAGTTTGGTGAAAAAACATTACAGGGAGGCAAAGTTATGGTGCTCCGAACTTTTCTTTCTTTCCCATAGGATAACATTACGGCGTTCGCTACAATAGGGTCGTATCTCGGAACGGTGTTAGATACAGACTTTTGTCGGAAAACTCTTAGCCCTCTAATGGGACTAAGCTCCAAATTAGCCAGGACAGTTGCAAATAATTTGACTTTTAAATTTTTTTTATCGTCGGTTCCTGAGATATAATGTATTTAGTATTCCAAGATCTCATTTTCTGCGCCGATACTCATTATTTTGCATACATTATTTGTACTCACTGTCTTTCTCAATGCAGGGTTTTGGGAAAACCAGCCTGTGCGCTTACATTACTGTTACTGTTGCCCTTTCCGCTTGCAGATCCGTACCCGTTTCACTTACCATTGACGTCTGCACCACCATGTGCGTTAACCTTTGCGTTTTCATTTGCGCTTGCGGTTCTGTTATTTTTTGCCATTTCTGTCTATAGTACTGTTTATCTTACTGTTTCACTTTACATCACCATGCCCATTGACATTTCTGTTTGCAGGCACCATGTTACTATGTGACAACACATCACATGGCAGACCATTCCCATGTACGCCACCATGTGCGTTACCCTTTCTGTTCTCATTCGTGCTTGTGTTACAATGTGCGCCACTGTTAGGATTTATGTTTGCGTTGCTGTCCCTATTAGTTTGCCACAAGACATCATGTGGCGGGGCCCCGCGCTCCTGCCAACGCATTATGCAGCGAGAGCGTGGGGCCCTTCGGGCCCTGTGCTTCTGCCGCTACATTACATTCACTATTTCTTGTTATCATTCTCTAAAAGAAGGGAAATTAGAGGCAAAAAACTCCGTTTAATGCATTAGTTAGGGTTGTTTGACAGCGACAAAAGTGAGGAAATTCGCTGTTATGGTTGAAAATCCCCCTTGGACCTCAGTGCCCACCCCCCCCACCGGCATTGGGGTGTGGATTGGGATCACGGGTCCTAATTCTGACCCCATTCTATTGTACTTCTGGTGCTTTACTCATGTCATGGGGTGAGAGTTAGGGCTGTCCCTGTTATTGTGCCACAACACATCATGTGGCGGGAGCATGGGGCCCGAAGGATCCCGTGCTCCCGCCAACACATTATGCAGCGGGAGCGTGGGCCCCGGGCTTCTGCCGCTGCATTACATTCACTATTTCTTGTTATCATTCTCAAAAAGAAGGGAAATTAGAGGCTAAAAATTCTGTTTAATGCATTAGTTAGGGTTGTTCGACAGCAACAAAAGTGAGGAAATTCGCTGTTAGGGTTGAAACACCCCTTTGCACCCCAGTGCCCACCCCGCTACCAGCATTGGTTTGTGGATTGGGATCATGGGTCATAATTTTCATCCCATAGTATTGTTCTTTTGTTGCTTTACTCATGTCATGGGGTGAGAGTTAGGGCTGATGATCCCAATGCAGATCCCAATGCCACCATGTGCGCCATCATTTGCGTTTTCATTTTCGTTTGCGTTTCTGTAACTTTTTAGCCATTTGTGTGTGCTGTACTGTTTCACTTTTTGTTTCACTTTGTGTCACCATGCCCATTAACATTTCAATTTACAGGCACCACGTTACTATGTGACAAGGTATCACGTGGCACACCATTCCCGTGTATGCCACTGTGTGCATTACCCTTTCTGTTCTCATTCATGGTTGTGTTTCCATGTGTGCACTGTTATCATTTTTGTTTGTGTTGCTGCTCCTGTTACTATGCCACAATACATCATGTGGCGGGAGCGAGTTACATTTAGTATTTTTCAATATCATTCTCAAAAAGAATGGACATTGGAGGCAAAAAACTCTGTTTTATGCATTTGTTAGGGTTGTTCCACAGTGAGAAAAGTGAGGAAATTCGGTGATAGGGTTGAAAATTGTAACTGTTAGTTCGCCCGTGAGCACCAGACACACACACGGACAGACACACAGGGATGTGTTGTGGCATGAGGTGTGGCTGTCTGGCACATGTCTCTATAGGGCGATTGACTGACTATTAACACAATTCTTGGGAGTGACTTATCGCTATAATAATGGAACATGTTTGTAAACAGTTGTAAACCTTGTTCAGTATATTGTCAACCTCTTCATGTATGGTAATAAAAGATTAACATAACGTTGTTGGGATATTTGCATCCAATAAGAAATGTCATTTTGTCAGACTCTGAAGTACACATAGTAGTGACTGAATGGTACATGTATAGTCACAGCTGTGACCTGTTGGGTGCTGATGTGTGGCACCTTGGTATAGTAATAATGACTGCATAGGCACATGAAAAGTAAGTACATTGCTGAGTTTTTGACACTGTTATGAATTCTGTCAAATGTGACATGCAATGTCTCACATCGTTGCATATGCTGTGATACTGACTGTATGTCATAGGTACCAAACAAATAGATGGAGGTATAGTTGTAGCAGTATTAGTAAACATTGATTTGTATGCTTAAGTCATAGACACTTATTTTTATGTCATAATGGTATTTAAAGTAAGGAGTCGACACAGGTGGTTATGGTTTCAAAAAATTTATTGCCAATTTGTCAAATGGAGAAAAGGTCCGATCAAAAGTTAAATTTTGTTAACAGAAGCAGTCTCACAATACAATCTTTGTATGTGTGTAATCATTGCTTGTCAAATATGTAAATGTGTTAGAATAATAATAACTGTATAATATGGATTGGAGTAAGTGTGTGATATTATATGAAACTAATCAGGTGTTGTGTGTTTTTAGTTATGCTTCAGTACTCAGATCTGTTTATGTGTGGATGTAGTTCCTGGCATTCAACCTGGAATTCTAATTGTCAGGCTGAAGCTGTGGGCTTCATTACATTCTATTGAATGTGAATGTAGTTTGTGAAAAAAATTTTACTATTTAAAAAATGGTTGTATGTTGTAATTATGTGTAGTGCATTACTTGTGTGTTATGTTAATGGAATGTCACTCGGTTGTGAAGTGTGATTACACACATGATAGAGAACTGTTTTGTTGTAATTGTGTGACTGCTAATGTGGATGTTCCTTGGGTGGGCGAAAAACCATATGCTGACTGTATAAGTAGTACAGTTTACACAATTGTAAGTTTTGTGACATTTGACTGTTATTATTAAATAATATGTCACTGACTAGGTGCAAATGGAAAATTCCCAACCGACCCCTCAATTGAGGCGATCATAAATATTATCAGGAACAGGTATGCAGTTTGTTGTGATCAGCAACAGTGCCTGATTTATAATTGTCAATATTTCTTACATATGGTACAATTACTTATGTGACAAGTACAAAAAATAAAATGTTTTACATGAACAAATTACATGTTATCAATTCTTATATTGGCTTCTATGTAAATTCTTAACTTGTAAATACTAAAACTGTCATGGAATGCATTTTTTAACAAACTTATGGTTAGTTAAATGTTGTTAGTATACTGCTGAATAATATCTAAAACATTCACTTGTGATGTAGTGCTACAGTGCTATTTTTAGTTCAAGTATCAATAGTTATTAACAATGTACACTTAAAACTGTAATGAAATGACATTTTTACAAACTTATAGTTAGTTAAATGTTGTTAGTATATGCTGAATAATATCTAAAACATTCACTTGTGCTGTAGTGCTACAGTGCTATTTTTTTGTTCAAGTATCAAACTAGTTATTAACAATGTACACTTTAAAACTGTAATGAAATGCATTTTTTTACAAACTTATGGTTAGTTAAATGTTGTTACTATACTGCTGAATAATATCTAAAACATTCACTTGTACTGTAGTGCTACACTGCTATTTTTAGTTCAAGTATCAAACTAGTTATTAACAATGTACACTTGAGAACAAATGTTTCTATTATGTACAAGTAATTTTAAACAGTTGTAAGAGTCACTAAATTAGATTCAGTAATTGGTTATTATTAACAGTTGTGTAACTCAGCTTCGTGCATTATCAATAAAGGTAGTTGTTTTTACATATGTACAATACTAGTACTATGATTGAAAGCGTGATAGTTCTACACTGTTGCCTGGTGATCGAATGATGTTCTCTATATGTGAAGAGTCACTACACAAATTGAAGTGTTAAAAGACTACTTGTGACAGAGTGGAATGTTTGTTGAATGTTATAAGGGTAGCTCAGTAATGTACGATAATAATTGAGAAGTTCTCTTTGTTTGCAAAGAGTAAGAGCTTATAAGTCATATCAATTTGTTGTTCTATATGACTTAATAGATGGATTTTTAAAGAGATATACAGAGGAGGAGAGTAGTAAGTCCTCAGTTTTAGATGCACAATCTTTATAGACATGTAATCATAGCTTCTGTAGTGACTATTAATATTGTTGAGGCTGATTGAAGCCATACTACAACAATTTTCATGTGATCACCTGATCTACATGAATCTAACATGTCACATCTATGTAATGTCTGTATTAAATTCCATTTTGTTGAAATAGTATTGTTTATTTCAGGTTGTAAATTGTAGCAGCATTATAAAGAGTAATGAATTTTTTTAGAAAAGTAGTCATCTTAAAATGCTACATGTTTTGTCCTATTCTTCTGAAATATGAAGGTTGTCATAATTCTTCAATATTAGAAGATATGTACATTTTCAAGTGTTGTTGGCTTGTCTCTGTTTAAAAAGTCGTTGTAAGAGTCGTCACCTCTAACCATCCAGTTGTGCACCTTAGTAACGAGGTGTAATGCCCAGAATGCATGGATTGACCATGGTGATAGATTATACAGTGATTGGTTGAAGACTATTCTACTAGCTGTGTAATCTGTGATAGGAGTATCAACTCTGAGCCCATTGGGGTCAAATCTGTGCAACATAAGCAACAGATATTGAGATGAAGTCCTTAGACGTATGGACTGAGTGCATCTGCCTCTGCACCTTCCACAGGCATGACTACATTCAGCATTAGTGAACAGCTGTCGAAATTTGACACTTTTGGCTTAGGAACAAGAAGTTATCCACAGCATGTCTTGTGTGGTTTCACGCTGTGAATGCCACATAAAACACATACATATTTTGTAACATATGTTACTGTGAAGTACTGCCGCATTAGGGTGCCGTCTTCATCCAGGTTGTTTATGACAGCCATCATGAACTCAGTACTGTCTTGCTGTATGTCTGCAGCAAATGTACTACATCCAGCATATGTAGATAACACGTGTCGTAGTGGTGTTAGTGAGTGTAAATTGTTAGAGTTGTCAGAAGTCATGTTGATAATCTGCTTCAAAGCATTTGAAAGGGGATTGTCTTGTGAAGTAGATATTGCCTGCACAAACTGCGGCATGTGTAGAAAAACTTGCATAGCTGAGTTAGCATAGCAGTTTACTCTACTGCTGTTGTCAAACAGTGGTACAGCAGCTACACCAACTGATTTCTGATGAATTGTTGGTTGTGAATGTTTACTTGAGGTTGTGGCCTTTGCCAAACTCTTTTTTTTGAATCACTTTGGGAAGCTTGCTGCTGTTTGTTGCTCCATCTAGCTGTGACTGAATTGTGTGAGACAGACAGATATGTAGGCAGTGGTATTAAAGACATTTGTGGCTGATGTAGAGTACATAACTTGTTGTACTCAAGAATACATCCTTGTCAGGCTTGTATTTTCTGGAGGTGCTATACTAATGATGTGCAATCCAGAAAGCTTCGTACCGTGAAAGTGCAAGCGTAGCTCATGCCATCCTTGAAAATGTCTGTACCTATGTCTACCATTGCTGAATCAAACTCAGTCCCTGAGGATTTGTGAATGGAGACAGCATATACAACATAATGGGAACTGTTTCTGCTTTACGTAGATATCATAAAAACCTGGAATTTCAGCAGGTTAGATCTATGTGTACAGAGTGTTGCATGTTGTCAAACTGCACTACAAGTGTCTGAATAAATGTCTTCTGGACATTATAGACAAAGTCATTGATGTTTCCATGGCACCATTACCATGCCTTGTTCTACATCTAGAATTACGTCGTGGCATGATACGTGCATTCTTACAAAGTGTGAGAACAGCTTCTAGGCCAACTGTTCGTGAAACATCTGACTTCAGTTCACTTAGTCGTTCAGTCATCTTTGCTACTAGCTTTACGACTAAGAATAACGCCATCAACTGTATCAATTGCATGGAGAGTTACAATCTCTTGATTCTCTCTTTGTAGCATTAGATTGTTAATTCAGTGCACTGTCTTTAGTCGTGGCATAAGACACACTATGTGTCTAGCAGTAGAGCATATATAAGCTGAAGACATTACATGCTGTTTCTATGCATGTACTATGTGCCTGTGATTTTAGATCATTTAACATACAAACATGTTCTGATGATAGAGAACCTGCGCAGCTTCATCTAAAAAGTGATTTGTAGCTAGATCACCCGTTTACGCATGTTCTCAGACAACTCAACATAGGTAAATAATTCCCATATGTTATAAGCCTGCAATGCAACCGAGATATTCTTAGCCTTGGCAGTCAGAGTTGTGAATACATGCTCTGCATTGACTGGTGCAAGTTGTAAAAGGTCTCCCAACACAAGTATACTTTTTGCCACAAATGGCACTCCATACATCAGTACCTAAGATCTGCTGTAGACGTGAGTGAATACAGGCTAGCATGACATTGGAGACCATGCTGATTTCATCAACAATGAGTAACTGCATCTTTGTGAACATGGAAGCGGAGCTGAGATGCAACCTCGAATGACAGTTTATGATACTCTCCAGTTCTCCCATGTTCGACTGGCAACATAAAGAGACGGTGTAATGTTACTCCACCAATGCTGTATGCTGCTAGTCCTGTGGGAGCAGTCACAGCAACAGACATTGAAGAGCCTGTCACACTCTGTACTTCTGCAGTGATGGCTTCAATCAGGAAACTCTTTCCTGTACCAGCTGAACCACTAACAAACATTAGTAGTGGTTTGTACTGAGTGCAGTCACATTATTTTGTTTCATGTAGTATACCATGTTGTACAGCTTCAACCACTTAGAGGTGAACTGTATGCTGCAGCTGATTTAGTCTTTCTCTTCCGTCAGCTGGGTTGACCATAGAGTGTGTGCCATGTTGCATGGCTGTCTCAATTCTGAGATTAACAGTTCTGGGGCATTTAAGGGCAGAGGGTCACCTAGAACACCTTGTCCTTCTGGATCAAGGTTGTCTTGTGAACTAACTGGAATGTCTTCCTGAAGTTGCTTCTGTGCCTGCTCGAGCTGTTCTTTCTCAGCTTTTAGTCTTTGTATATATATTTGTGAGTACTCAGTTTGGAAATTCTCATAAGTGAGATTGAACTGTTCTTTGAATGTGTCACAGTCACCTTTTAATTCAGACTCACTCCTCCAGGGTCTAAATAGGAATAGGAGAGCAAAGTAGTAATGTTCTGTGCTCTCTGATGTGCCTAGATACGGTTTGCAGTGATCTATAAGCCAAAGCTTGTCCTCTTCACAAGACACCCATCTAGTCCATTGACCTGGTAAATGTGTCATGTTGAGTCATGTGCTGCACCTGTCTTGTAGCCATACCACTTAGCCACCTCAAACAGACACATATCATTCATCTCGTTGTGTCTACGTGGGTAGTATGTGTTTATCAGGTTATTCTTCAATATATGTTTTGAAGAAGGTGTGTAGACAACAAGCTCCTCAATTTGCATGAGGGAATTAGTACTGCACTTCCGTTTGTCTTTGTAGTTTACACTGAGGAAGCGTACAGCGTCAGACTTCCCGTACAGATGTGTACCCATTAACGGTCACTGGCCGTAAGCTCCACATTCTCTGTGTGAAAAGAGTCTTCAAACCCAATGACCACAGCTGAGATGTCAGGCTTTTGCTTGAAGTGGCAATATCTTCCCAAAGATCTTGCAAGCTAGTCTGTTCATGTTTGGTTATGTATGAAGTGACGTACCGAACCAGGGCCAGTGAGTTGTCAGCCACAAACTGAACATCTATGTTTGCTTGCCACATTAGGAGAAGAGTTGGGTTGTAGTCATTGATGTACACCTCTTTTTCATGCCTGGGTAACTCGTATACCCTCTTGGTTGATTTTGCCTTCAAGTGGTGTCGCATTGCTGAGAAAAGGTCATTCATGGCACCATTCTGACAAACTCTTCTAGGAAATCCAAAGCGACATCGCGTGTACCAATTAGATTTGTTCTTTACTACTACGCGGCAATATTTTGCACAAATATGTCGCTGGAACTTTGAACCAACTTCCATAGTGTAGGACTGTCATACTTGTCTGGAATATGACAAGTGATATATTTTTATGAATGATAGCACTTCTGCTTCATGAGTCCACCAATGCGTGACGCATCCTTGATCTAACAACATATATGGATATGAGGGGCACCTCGTGCTTGATATTCTGTCCTCCAAAGTAGTGTTCTACAATGCCTAGAGGAGGATTGTCCTTTTGACAAGATGAAAGTGAGAACAATCATGGAACCGCTTGTGAAAATGTCTTGTGACATACACAGGATCAAGTGAACACATTTTCTGACAGTCATTGATGAGATGCCTTCGACATCAGAATTCGCCCACTTCAACAGTTCAATGAGTTGCGTCCAGGCATATTCAGCACAACTAAGTGTGACAAACCATGTGGCTGCGCCATACTCGTAGCATTGTCATCACTTCAGTGTCTGCGATACAATATTCTTTGGTGCCACGTGGGCTTGAAAGTATGGAAGACAGATTCACTTGCACATTTTCATCTTTCTGCTTTAATTTCTCCAGAAATTGAGCAGCTGTAATTCCATCTAGTGGAGTTGTTAGCTGAATGGTATGTGCTATAGGCGTGACAGAAATGCGCTCACTTTCCCAGAGCAGATGGACCAGGTACTGTATGTTACGTCTGAATTTGCCATCTTTGCTCAGGACACGGCTAGTGCGGTACTCAGCACCTGTACTCATACTTCTCTTTCATCTAGGCGTCCACCTGACCCTTTTGGAAATAGGTCTGGAAGCAGCGTGCTTCTAGTGTTGCCTCCCAAATGCTGACAGGCTCACCTTCCACCTGCTTCATTTGATAGAGATCAATGTTGTCTCCTAATGGATCTCTGCCATGTAGTGGGTGAATTGTGTACTATTCATACACATTGTCACTTGTCTGTGTACTGACTTTCTCAATGATTGTCTTACTTTTTCTAATAGATCATGTTGCACAGAGACTGTCCATCTAATCTATGTCAAGGATACTATAAAAGGAATTGTTCCTCTTAAATAAGCCAGAGCAAGCTTTACCTTTTGCACATTGACAACATCTTGCCAGATGACTTTGGCCTTTGTAGGCACACCATTTACTAGAATGACCAAGCTATTTTCTGTTGAGATAGCTTGAACATTTTCCTGTAGAGGAAGTAGTAGATACATCACAGAACCCTTTAGATCTAACAAGCTCTTTCTGTGAAATCTTCCGTGTCTTTGTGTTCAGACGTAGAATCGTTTGGAATGGTTTCATTGTCTGAATTAGAATCGTTCAAACATATTCAATGTTGAAATCTCAGTTGGTGTAACATCTGTTTCCATGTTGTTTAGCACTGACCTTCCTGGCAAAGTGTTGCACTTCAGTTTGAAAAACAGTGTTTGCATAGCACAATGGTGTCTTGTGGATGAAAGTCATAGTTCAGGAGCAAGAATGCTGTGAGGCGGAACCACATGTCATTGTATGTTGACCAGGTTTCTAGGTTGACTGTGACAGTTTGTTTTGTGTAGCACAAACAGTTGCATGACGCACATACAGAATCAAACTTCTGATACTTTGCAATCTCAAACTTAGCAATTTCCTTCCCGTACTGTTTCAGAATGTCATTTTCTAACACTGAAACAGATTTTTCTGTTGAAGTGTGACACTGGAAATTACTTGTTTCTGGTTCAGAAGGAATGTGTTGCAGTTTTTTTAGGAAAGTGATAGCACCCTGAATGTCACCTGACTGCAATAAGTCATTTAAACAAGTGTACTGATGTACAGCTCGCTGTACTTCATATACTCTGTAGACAAAGTTTCGCATGCCCGTTTGATGCACTACGAGCATCCGCATGTTGTGAAAAACTATCACAAACACCAGTATTGAGACATGCAGAAGTGATGACCCCATGAGTCCAGATGTGGCGGATTTCACAGTGGTCAATTTCTGTAAATAGTTTATGTCTCTGTTTGTGATCTGTTGTATGAATAGGTTAACAAACTGTTCTACTTTTTGAAATGATGATTGCCCTACGGTTGCGGTAGCATCACATGACCATGTAAAAGGCAGTGCCGTTTATTGAAGACTATAGGTTGGACCACAGTCATCTTCAGTATCAATTGATTGTCATCAGAGATACAGGACATTTTATTCTTTCCCGGACTCATCAATATTGAACGTCTGTTGTTCGTATAACAGTCATGATAAGACTCTTCCAGAAATATGCTACTAGTGCTGTGTACAGCCACTGTCCTGTGAAGACATGGCAGAAGTTGTCAACAGTCAAACAAGGATACTATTGAAGCCTTTTTAATTTCATATACAATTTTCCTGAATTGTTCAAGGACATGAGACATCTTATGCCACAATCGTTTGTAGTACAAACAGTGCTCTGTTGACAAAGTCCGTACTTTCAGACGTAAAATTCATCAGAGAAAGGTGACTCTGCTCGTTTTTACGGGTGTGCCGTAGCACAGCAATGATAAGTCTTTCGATCTTAGCTTTACTTGCTAGTGATCGGAAATAGTTTCTCTTTCTGAGTTGTAAGTCACAATTTCGTATTTTACGGTGTTGTTTTGAGCGTCTGTTGATGGTTACACTCAAAATAGTTGTGTTTCGTCTTAGAGATCGACACAACATTTGTGATGCTATACTTTTTTTTTATGGATTTTTGATTCTTTGTGCAGTGACTTGATGTAGGGGTCACTGTTGCAGTAAAGGTCTGTTGATGTTCATTTTTTTGGTGGCTTTACTGTTTTGTTTGTTGCCCTTAAAACAACAGTGTAGTATTATTATACGCTCTCGTTTGAGACACACCTCGTCTGTATTTAGTTGGCATTTTGGGTATTATGGTTGACAGTGACAGTAAGCAATCTTACAAAGTATCAGGCACCTGTATGAGAGAGAGAAAAAAGTTTTAGAATCACTTCAGTAAATTTCTTATAACAATGTGTATTAATAGAATAGTACACTAAGAATGTTCACAATTTGGTGAAAAGATAAGTAAATGATAGCTGTTATGAATGTACATTGCGCAGCTGCTACGTAATATCAGAAATTTGTTCATTCTCAATGTTTTTGTGGACATTTTAAAGATTTTTTCTTCACATGTGTTCTTATGATTATGGTAGCTGTTATTTTTTACCTGTGTATGAACATGTGTTTTATACCGTGTAGCATGTCATGGTATAGTCAGTATGATGATTAATTATATGGTAGAGCAAAAATTTGAGAGTGACAGTGTGCATTACCAAATTGTAAAAATTTGTATGTTTACAATTAGGGGGAGGACATGCCGCTATTACTGTTGTGTGAGTGTGTGTGCCACACTTGGTAGGTATGCTTGCATGTTAATGAAATTTCAATATCGTTGCTGCATTTTACCAACATTGTGTTTTTTGTTCTCCTGTGTATTGCCGTTGGAGCTGTGATTTTTCACAACATGGAAAAATGTTTTCCTGTACATGTACTGTGCAATGATGCAGTTCATTGCTGAAATTACTATGGACCACAGTCACAAATTACCAATGGTTGTGTTTCTGAACAGGTAACTTAAATTGAATATGTTGAAAAATGTGTGTGAGAATTCTGAAATATTTCTGATTTACAAGCTTGAGCATTGCAGTTCACAGGTACACTACTAACTTTGTGTTGTGTCATACTTTTCAGTTGAGACTTTACTATTTTGCTTTCAACCCACAACGTTGTTAATAGTGTAGATTTCATTAGTCACATCTTAACAATACTGTGCTTTTGCTTATCTGCTGCATTTTGGATGACTTGATGTGAGAAATGACTATAGTGTAGACATTTTAAACATAACAGTGTAATGTTATGAGCAGAGGTTGTACAATGGATATATGAGGACATTTGAGTGTAAAAATTACTACAAATTAGTGTTTTGCAAGTCTGCGTTGCACAGTTTTTATGCACGCGTGGAACATTGTAAATCTAAAATATCTGCGCTGCACTGAGTTTGAGGCAGCTATGCAGCAGATTATGTGTTTAAAATTGATAATTAAGCAATTTTTCCATAGAATGTCAAATTGTGTCAATATCTAGACAGTCTTGAAAATTACTTTTGAGACACGAAACTTCGAAAAAAATACTTTCGTGCATTCGAAAGTGTCGCAAAATGTACTTTCGTGCATTCGACACTATGGTCAAAAATACTGTTGAAGTTTGACACTTTCGCAAATGTTACTTTCGTGCTATCGAAAGTGTCGCAAATGTACTTTCGTGCATTCGAAAGTAAAGTTGATGTAATACTTGGGAGTGGCTGAAACATTCATTATCGAATCATTAAATAGTCTGTTTGAGTGACAGCTAGCTCTACCAATGAGAATAAAGATTTGTCAGGCCACTTCTGAGAGCATGATCAGAGACAGACAACACTGAAGAAGTAAACAAGATCCATTTGAAATTGCTGAGGAAAAAAGCAGTTGAAACTGTAAGTACAGTCTATCTTCATGATATTTTCTAGTCTTTAAAAACTTATTAGAACATGTACATGCTATTAATCAAAACGTTTTTTCTGTTGAATCTCATAATGTTAATTATTGTTGTTTAGCAGGCTATATTGTTAAGAGAAAATAGTTTAAAGTGAGAAACATTTAGTACTAATCTTGTACAGATACAGCTGCAAATGGAGGGAGATAGGAAGGCACGTGGGAGTTGTATGACAAAATGGAACCAATCAGACTTGTTTCTGATGTTGTAATTGTTTATAACTGCCTATGAAAAGGATGCATTTTTCAGTTCTCAGTGGTTTAAGATTTTTGCAGGAGCATAGTCTAGTAATACACAATGCATGAGTTACATTGGTTCATGAAGCACAGCAGGAGTGAATGTTTTTTATTTGTGTGTTTGTCTCAGATGCACTGAAGCTAGGTTGAAAAAAGGAGGAAACTGTCAGTTTGATTTTCAGTGCTGTCTGGTCACTGCACGGTGAACAGTCCTTTCTTAGTAGCTTTCTGTAGAGTTCTGAGTTAAAACTTAGAATGGCAGAAAATAGCAAAAGGATTTTTGTGGATAGTTGGAAGCAGTTACATAAGACGAGCAGCTGAGTTTGCAGTTCATAGTGATTTTGGGAGGAACTAGCAGCTCCCAAATTGCTATGTAAGATAGTTTAATGGTAGGTGGAATGAGATGAAACATCTTATGCCAACCATGCACAGATTTGAGAACTCACTCTACTCCTGACATACTGCTAATACATCTTGGAGGCAATGATTTGGGCTCAAAAGCGCTGGGTAGATTTAGTAACAGAGGCAAATTGGACCACTTCTATTATGTCTATGTTGCCTGCCTGTATTATCATATTTTCAGATATTACAGGCGTAGAGGTCTGGCAAGCAGATCATCATATGTATCTGATTGACAGAGCTATGAAAAATAATGTCAGATTACTGCTTTTCTGCATGCATGGAATGCATACTATAAATCACCGAGTAAAATACTGTAATGATTGGCTATTCCTACCAGATGGTGTACATTTCTCTCATGCTGGCAATTGTCATTTTGTGGGGAGACCTTCAGATGGAATCCTGAAAGTCCTTTAGAATTGTAGAGACTGTTTGAGGAAATATTACAGATACACAAAGGTTCTTTTCAGAACCATATTAATATGGTCAAAAATAGATCTAGTGCATGCATCACTCCATATATGATACATATATGGGTTTACCATATTACAATAATGGGGGTGCGGCAATAGTCATTTTCCTACTTCTGTCTATTCACAATTGTGTATTTATATAATGTGTCAACATTGGTAAATAGTTTGAGATATGTAAAATGAGTGTACCATTTATTGTATCCTTAGAGTATTGTAGCTGTACCAACAGGAAGCTAGAAATAATTTTTTGACTTGCCTGTCCGGGGACGGTATCACATAATGTTGCTACCTGTCCCACTAAACTTTTGCTGTCCACACTATTTTTACATAACTTTTTTCCACTGTCTGTTCCCCTTATGCACAACTGCTTTGTTTCACATTTTTTTTCACCTTGTGTTAATAATCCACTGCAGGGTGTGGGTTAATGTGGGAATTACCAACTTCTGCTGTGAAGTCAAGTCACTGGGACTTCGTCCTCATGAGCAAACTATACCAGAAGTAAGTAAATCCCAGTATAACCAACACACTACTGTGCATTATTGGTTCAATTAATAAGCAAGTACCCAGTGCCCCATTCCTTCAAGCTGTAGGTAAGAAGCAGGACCTCACAAGAAACAAGATGTTGCATCTCAGCTGGGTATCATGGATAAACTAAAACTAAAATAAAAGAATGAAGAACGTTTTGAGCTCTCAACAGAGTACCGTACTTTTATCAAGATTTTATTCTCACAGTAACCTGACTACCATGGTGAAGTAGTGTCTGTCAACTTCTCTGCATCCTCTGCTGTACTAATGCTTCAATGTTTTTGGGAGTTGGCCAGGTTGTAGGAGATATATCCTTCCTAGTTTGGTGTTGAAGGATGTTTGGCAGTGATAACTCTAACATAATGCCTGTAACCTGTCACAGTATGATTTCTTTCTCAGAATGTAAAAGTATATGTGAATAAATGTACTTTTACATTATGAAAAACAATCATGATGTGGCAGGCTACAAATGAGTATTACAAGTGAACACTGCTAAATATCACTCGAACACTAGAGCATGAAGGATATATTAAAATCCCACCCCCTTGCATTTTGTGTTTGCTAACTCGTCCTCATGAAGTCTCACCTGTAGGAGTTTCGGCTTTCCAGCAGCATGTTTACATATTTCACGCCCCTTTCCCTTGGTGCTTGACGGATTGACTTGCTCACATCACATTTTTGGTACCGTGCGTGATTTACTTACTGCGCAGCGCAGACACACGAGGAGCTACTAGGAGTGCCCTTAACTTGCTGCCTTTTAAAGCGGCAGGTGCCAATTAGCAAACCAGAAGCACAGATTAGCACTCAGCGCCCCCTTATTTCGAGCCCTGTGGTGCATCTTCAGATCATGAGGTCCTGACATCCCTTTTTCCTAAACAGAGTGCTGTGGTTGAGTCCTAGGACCGTGAAAATGTAGCAAAGTTATAAAGCAGAACTGCTGTCAAGGGCCAGGCCATGAAAATAAGACTGTCCCAATGAAAAAAACGCATCCGAGCGGGTGGAAGCAGTTATTTCGAGCCTATGTACCAACATGTGTATGTGAAAGTTCAATAAAACACAGTGGTACTGTAAAATGTATCTGTTTCTTCACTGGTATGTCAGGATATAGATGTATTTTAATGTAACAGAAATAGGTAGTTATTAGTATATGGGCTACAATGAAGTGCACCTCTCACGTTATCATGCACTTTACTTTCAATTACTTTATTAGCGTCTTCACATTTATTAAGTGCATTCATAGGTCTGTGTACAGTTCTGTGATGTGTGGTTGATCTCTGTTTAACATCACATTACAATGTTGTGTCAATACTTCAGTGTAGTACAGATGGATATGTCATGGTGTGTCCAATGATGTTTAATGCAGTACGTCCGACCACGAGACTAAGCATATAGCGTGTTAGTCTAGTTGCAGTTGTTTTACTGTCGAGGTGGCTGAATCCTTTATAGTCCTATATCATGGTACTGATCTGTGTTTCTGCTATATTGAAGGACAGGTGCTCTTTGATTTAATTTAATTAGTATTGTATAAATTTGTTTAAGAAATGATTAATATTGTTACATGATACTAATGTAGATTTTCTTTGTGTTTGTATTTCAGAACTAAGTAAGAGACTTACTAAATAAAATCGTGACAGTGGACCTTACGAGAAGAGTGTGCCTACTTGAGCAATCCAGCAAGAGAAATGCTAAAGTACTGATAGGGTACAAATGAAAACTGGATTCAATGTGGGCGCATAAACAGCTGTTGTATATTGCACTAAGGTCAGAACAAGTCGGTTGTGCAACTGAAAAAGTGGAAGCTATTCAGCCAAGCTTTTATGTATTGAAAACAGCAGGAGGTGATACTGGACATGACACGTGCAGTACTACCTCGTTCATGAGCTTTGGAGGCTGCTGGGAAGCCAGCTAGAGGCGCCTTACTCACGTAAGTAAATCAGCACAACTTTTTATAATAGTTGTCGTGTTTTCAGACTTAGTAAAAAAAACATTGTATAGTGCGGACCAGATATTCAAAAGGGTTGCTCCATGCGCAACAGGGTTGCGGATACTGAAAAATCTACATTAAGCCATTCTGTGATATTCAGGAGAGCAGTTACCAGTGACAACAAGTTGCACAAGAGCAATGGAAATGAATGCATGCTCAACAGGAGGGAGAACCATGCAAACCTGTGCAACCTGATATTCAGTCGGGTTGTGCAGAGTTGTGCATGCAACCCCAACCACTTGACGTGCACAACAAGCCCAAAAAAAGGATCAAGTTGAGGCACACCTGCAGGTGAGCTGCTGTGTGCAGGGTGCAACACAGCAGCTGCCACCTACCTGGCTGGCCCCAACGGTCCCAGTCTACCAGCCCGATCATGGGCATACAGTAACACCCCGCCCACACATCTCCTGAAGCCCAATGGCGGGATACAGCAACATGCCCCCCACATCTCCGACAGCCCGATCGCGGGCAATAAACTAACATGAACCCCCACTCACATCTCCCAAAGCCTGATCCACAGGCAGACGTGTATAACCCCAGTGCCGATCGCGGGCAGAATGTAAAACCCCAACCTGAAATCTCCTGGTCGGCAGTGGACCGTAATACCCAATGCGGGCAAGAATGTCAAAGTTACAACCCCAAAACATCTCCCTGGTGTCTAGTGCCCCCCACACCCACGACCCCTCCACCCGCACCCCCACAGACAGGACGGCAGCATCACCCACCTGCCGCCGCCCGCCCCCGACTGACTGTCCGGTGGGTTGCCGCCCATGGTGCAGAGCTACAGTCAATGGGCGTGAGCCAGCTACCGTACATGACAGTCAGATATAAATGAACATCATTCACAAATCTGGACTGTCATGTCATTGCTTCTACGCCGAGACTATAACTATGCACCAATGATATGCAACTCTGGACAATCGTGATGGCAGGCCAACGGCGGGTGGATGCCGCCCGCCGGCTGTGGGGGCGGAGGAGAAACTTCATGGGTGGTGGGTGACACTAGACATCAGGGAGGCATTTTGAAAGTTATGTGACATTCTGCCTCGCGATCGTGCGGTCCAAACACCAGAAATGTCAGATGGGGGTTTAATCTGCCAGCGATCGCTGAGGGTGGATACAAGTTCTGCGCGCGACTCGAGCCGAGAATATTAGTGAGGGTAGTTCATGTTACTTTATTGCCCGGTTGAACTTTAAGAAGATGTGGGAAGCGGTTATATTACTTTATTGCCAGCGATTGGGCTCGAAGAAATGGCGTGAGTTCATGTTACTTTATTGCCTGCGATCGGGCTTCGGAGATGTGTGGGGGGAAATGTGAACAGAGATACCTTACGATGCGGGGTGCAGGTGCGTCGGTCCCCGACGGCTGCTGCCTGGCAGGGCGGCCAGAGCAGAATCCTGGGATCAGCGCACCTACATGCTAATGGCATGCAAATGGGGCCATAAATAGATGCAAGTGGCCCCCTCCTGCATCTTGCATAAATTATGAACCCATTTGCATGTCACCTTTTGAATATCGGAAATTTGCCCATGGCGCAATGGTACTTGCGCTACCGCAACTTTAATGCTCAACTGTGGCAACTTGCGGTGGTGCAAGTTCCACTGCGCCATGCACAGTGGCTGTGGCTGGGGGGTGATATTCAAAGGAGTTGGTCAATAGCGCAACTCCTTTGAATATCACCCCGGCCACACCCCTGCGCAACTATTTTGAGCAGCACAGGGGCTTGCGGCTCAGAATGTCGCAGTTTTAAAATCTGGGCCTGCATAAATAAGCAATAAGACATCAGGAGCGATTATTCAATGTTGTGTAAATGTGTGCTTATTGGTGTAATGTGGCATGAGCACGGCCGAGTAGTACATCACTCACATAGTTATTAAGTGACCATTGATATAAACAGTCAGAGTGGCTTATTAGTATTATAATAGCAATATTTTGAAAATAGTGTTGAACATTGTTTTGTATGTGCTTAGTCTCTACATATATGTCAATCAAAGATTGACATACAGCTAATAACGTTGTGATACTAATCAAAACTAGTATTTCTCACAACTGTTGTTGTAAGTCTTACAAAAATGTTCTGTGATTTACATCTAACATTTACATTTTTTTTTTTTGGGCTCATGGTAGAACATCGGAGGCGTTCCCCAGCTGCAAGTGAGGTAGTGCCAGCAGACAGCCAAGCTGTGGAGGTGTGATCAGACACTGAAAGTGTCATTTGATTGAGTCTGACCGGTAAGATGTTATTATCACAAATTTCTTAGGTTGTTTACAAATAAGAAATGAGGGTTTCTCATGACACAAGCGTGTGATAGTCAAATTATGCCATTCATACACGCAAGGTATTGTGCTGTGCAAATTAGCTGCACAGCTGTGTGTCTGGGGCAATATTAAAAATGTGACATGCAAATGGGGTATGATCATTGCAAGATGCAGTGTGGGGGCATTTGCATGTCGTTATGGCGTGATTTGATGATATTACCATGCAGGTCTGCCGATCCCTGAGGAATTGTGCGTGGTGCCCTAACAGGCTGCAGGCATCGGGGAACAATACTGCGGTGCAGCCTGATCATAGAGAAAGCAGTGTAGAATACCCCGTAGCACCGCTCTCTGGGCTGATCAGAGGAATAGTTCAATTCTCCCGCAACACATTGATCGTTAGCAGCAATGTGGCCCCCTTCCTAACGTATCTCTGCTGATACAGTGGCCCGAAAAGGTCGATTGCAGGTAGTACGTTTAATGAGCTGTCTCTGAACATAGCCCTGGTGGGCAGTGTATGACCGACACCACGCACTTGCTAAGTTCCACCATCCTGTCTCTCCCTGGCAGCTGCTGGGCAGCAGCAACCCACATGTCTGCCACCCTGCCACCCGCCGAGTGACTGTCTTGTAGGGCTGAACGACCATTGCTATACAGTACAGCTAATGTGTTAGGAGCCCATGCCATACATGATAGTTCAGACTTTTTAATGAATGAATTGATTGACAAATCTGTTATGTGATACACAGTATGGGGTACATGCTCATTGGGTCTTGGTCTGAAGCAATGGGTGTGCAGCCTAATGGGCAGTCAGTTGATGGCGGCAGGTGTGTGGGATGATGCTGCTGCCCACTGCCTCTGAGGTGGTGAGCAGGGTAATGGTGCTTCATGGGTGGGTTGGGTGGGAGACACTAGCCACCAGGGCTATCTTCAGAGGGGGGTTATTAAACTAACTGCCCACAATTAGGCATTTCAGTCCCTGGACCAGGACGGATATGTTCAGGAGGATGGGTGGGTTGTTTTACTTACTGGCTGCAATTGGGCATTTTGGTCCACTTGAGCACAAGGGATACATTTGGTGGGTTACTTAACTTTCTGGGTGTGATTGGGTATTTCGGCCCACTGGAGCATCAGGGATACGTTTGGGGGGAGGGACAGTGCTGCCCGTGATTCGCCTGGTGTTGGGGGGAAGTACAGAATGCCCTCGGTCGGGCCATTGGGAGGGGATGGGAGGGATTTACAGTCGGTTGGCTGCAATCGTGCTCGGGGGCATGGGGACTAGGTTGGGGGACAGCACAGGTGCCAGCAGTTGTGTTTCACCCTGAAATCTAGCAGCTCAGCTGTGGGTGACCCTCGAGTTAGTTTTTTTTTTTTTTTGCCTGCGAGTCATGCAGGCTTGGTTGGGGGTTGTGGCTACACAGCTCTCCACAGCCTGGGTGAATATTGGTCTCTGGAGGTCATTTATGGTTACTCCCGTCCACTTAACCATGCATTCATTTGCATTGTGCTGTTGTTCAGCCAGTTTTCAGTGCCGCAGGTGTGTTTTACTGAATGTTGCAGAATGGCAGAATGTTGTACTTGCAGATGTGGAGCCCTATTGTGTATGGGTCAACCATCTTGAATATCCTACCCTAAATAGTTCAAAAAAGGTGTTAACCAACTCTAGTGAATGTGCAGTGCCACCATGGCAGAAGATCCTGTACTACCATAACAAACTGGTATTACTACAGATGTGAGTGGAATACTATTCTTCATGAATCTGACAATGGATGGGTGTGCATAGCGGTAGATGCGGTGTTGTGGGGGGGCAGGTCTTCTCCTCTGCTAATTTTGGTGGTGGAGTTCAATGTATAATTAAGCAATAAGGCCCGACAGAGTGTGTGTCGTGCTGGGATAACGTCATGCCTCAGGTGGTTGGGCACGAGGCCGCAGGCTGAGTGTGTCCAACAACTGAGGCATGGTATCTAACATTTTACACCCTGGAAGAGCGTGTGCTATTGTAATAGTTGTTGTTATACAGAAAAAAATAATTTTTAAGATGTTTTGTGTGGGAAAATATTTTAGTTTTTAAGAGCTGACGAAACAATCAAGCAAATGATCAGCATGATCATGATGATCAACAGGTTCACAGTAAGGCTGAGACTAGACCCGTGATGTTGTACTGATTAACATCACGGGTCCTGCTAAGTGACCAATCAGAGTCCAGGATTTTTCTTGCCATTGTATAATGAGTTATAGATAACAAATTCTAATGTTGTTCTAGTGTTGTAGGTGTCTCAGTGGAATTCAATGGTGTGTGCTAAATAATCTGTGTAATTATGACATGTCCCTAGATTGTATTTAGTTAATATTTATATATGTCATGCCAATGTTTCATTTTTATTATTGCAATAGTTATTAATGTGCATAATAGAATATCTACATGTTTGTTAATGTGTTTTAATAGCCCTGTAGGGGTAATATGGTTAATAACACATACATGGCTGCTACATTCAACTAGAGGGTCATTGAGAGAACAGTGACATTATCGTTGTGTTTGTGTTCTTTTTATTATAACTCACATTTTTAAACTATTAAAGGAACAGAGTGTCATATAATTAGGTATGCATGTATGTAAATTGAACATACATGTAATGTTTTTAGGATGTTCATGTGTCTCAACCATGCATTATGACAATGTTATAAGTATTGTGATTCATGGTCAGGCACTACTTGTTCTGCACTGCATACTACCAATTATATATTTGTGAGTAATGTTTTTGAAAATACGTTATTGAAGAAATTGATGTTTTAAAGAAAAACACTTTGACCTTGATATTTCATCTATTAATGTGATCATTTTTCTTGTTTCCTTTAATAGAGCCCGGGAAGCTGCTGTTCCGGAGCGTGTGGAGGTGAAGCAGGAAGCGAGAGGCCAGTCCCCACGTAAGTGAAAATCTGTTGTTGCTATTATCTGCATCCTTGAGAAGTACCATAGGGTTGTCAACATTCTGTGGTGATCAATGCTCCTGTTGAGAATTACGTTGCAGTCCTACTGCATGATAGGAGTGCACTGTCTATTGGCATACTCACTGCTAATGTTAAATTGTTTGGGGTGTGAGCAACAGAGCTCGTTGCTGAGGAGTACCACTTTATTTTGTTTGTTGTGGGTGGGCGAATCACTGTTTACATTACTTACTTTACGTGTGATGTGACCTTATAAGGGTGGGAATGCATTGATCACTGCAGATACCCAACCACCCAAAAAACAGAAACATGGTGGTATGATATTGTAGTTACCTAAATGTTGTGCACTGCATAAAGTGTACAATTATGATTTATTAGTTTTTTTCTCAATCTACAAGTTTAAAAGTGTGCCTTATAGTGTTCATGATCCCTTTTCCCAGTAAAGTGAATAGCTGTGCAGTGTCTGTCTTCAGCCTTGCCAGCCTAATGCTTACCTCTACAATGTAGTGCGATGCTGTTCAGTGCACTGGCATATATGTGTATTTTTAAAGGTGATCATGAACTGAGGGAATGTCGATAAAACTAATAATGCAGGTAATAATGGGACTGTTTGTGTTCACCCTATGAATATGTATGCGTTTCTAAATAACACTATGGAAGTTGTCTCACCACACTTAGAAAATGGGCTTTTATTTCCTGGCATCTGATTGGCTAGTACCCTTCCAGGGGTACATTAACTTTCAATAGATGCCCAGCAAATAAAAAGTACCAACAATATCCTCTCACCCACTCAAGTATCCCTCTGCCCATCCAGGTTGCTCATTGGCTAAAAACATCTAAATAAATTTGAAGTCACTGCCATTTTTTTTCTGTCACTTAGCGAGAGATATTGGCCCATTAATGACAAGCTGTCTCAAAAAGACACTGCCCCCCACCACACACACACACACACACACACTCTCACTCTTCCTGAAGAACTTTTGTCAGGCAAATTCATTCGGTGCAGAAGTGTATTGATTTCGATTTCTTTTAAAGACGTCTGTATTTAAAACAGAGCTAGGACGTCGCGCGCTCAGCATACTTCAACACCTTTTCCATCTTACAGTTTTATTGTAGCCCTAACTCCACTAGCGCTGACTTTAAATTAAGGCTACCTCCCCTGATGTCACTTACCCACCTGCCAAGACTGTGCTCCTGCATTTTTAGGATCGGCAACCACAGCAGCCAACGCTGTTCTGATGGCGCCCTCTCAGCACTGATTCCGTTCCTAAATGACACAGCACTAGCCGACGATTCACTGCTCCTCGCTCCCTTCTCTATACCTCTACCCTCCCGCTCTACTGTTTCCTCCTCAGAAGCTTCACTCTACTTTTGTGGGATTAGTTTGGCCTGACTGGGAAGCTGTAGCGTCACGGAACGGTAGCGTGGTGCAGCTCGAAAACGATGTACAGCCTCTGCCAGTAGAAGGGAAAACGGCGGTCCGGACACATTCGGACTGGGAATTTGTATTAAGCTCAGCGTCAGCGGGGTCAGAGCTGTGTGAGAGGGGCCGGTGCTGTGCTAGTGGTGGACAAGGAACAGACAAATTTATTAAACATATCTTGATTGAACTCTCTGTAGTCCTGTGTACGGTGGGGGGTGGTTATGTTAACATGACAACAGCCTCCAAACCCACAACTACAGGACTGCGACTAGGACACATGCGGAGGAACTATTTTATTACAAAAGAAATAAAATAAAAACAGTTTTCACATTAAAACATAAATATATTTTTTCTTTAATAAAAATAGTACCATGGGCCATTTTCTAAGCGCAATAATGCCCTCCAGAGTGGGCGGTAATGAGCAATACCAGACTGGCCAGGAGCTATAAGACCGTCCGCCTGTGGCGTCGGGCCTCATTACGCCCCTGGCCGGTCCGGTATTGCCCAATACCGCCTACACTGTCGGGCATTATTGCTTACTTACAATGCAGTACTATGACAGGTTGCAGTGGTGCAAATTCCACTACATTATACGGTGTGTATTTCTGGGTTGGGTGTTATGAAAAGAAGTTGCTGAGTAGTGAAACTGTGCTAAATATTGGACCACATAGATCACATTGCTAAATAGTTCAATGATGCATGGGTTAGCAACAGACAGTGTCATACTTTCAATGAGCAACTATTCTTTAAAACAGTGTTTTTAATACGTCACTATATGATGGTGTGGCTGTTGTTCGAAATTACTTTTTGGGACAGTGTAAGGAGATGACTGTGAGACTGTATGTGAGTAAAGGTGGTAATATGTCTACTTTAAAACATTTGTTTTTAGGCGCAAGCCCTTCTGGTGTGCAAAATAGTTGCGCAGGGGTGTGTCCAGGGTGATATTCAAAGGAGTTGTGGTATTGAGGAAGTACTTTGAATATCACCTCTAAGCACATCCACTGTGCATGGCGCAGTGTAACTTACAGCAGAGCAAGTTGAGAAACTGCAGCATTCTACTTGTGGTCGCAAAATCCCGATATTCTAAAGGTAATATGCAAATGTGGCTGTAAGTCAGGCAAGGCACGGGGTGGGGCCATTCTCATCTAATTATGGCCCTATTTGCATCCCATTAGCATGCAGGTGTGGTGATCCCCGAGGACTTGCGCTTGGGTCCTTACCAGGTAGCAGCCATTGGGGAAGGATGCCCGTGCAGGCTAATTGCAGGCAGGCGTAATCCCCACTGGCCTGATTGCAGGCATACTGTTAATACCCCCACTAGCCCAGTTGGGGCAGCAATGTTCTCCCGTTCAACACAGGCAGTGGAGGTCCAGTGGACCAATAAGCACAATTGCGCTATTAAGTAATGAAACACCTCCCTACCTCCTGAATATATCCCTGGTGATACCAGTGGACTGATAAGCCCAATTGCAGGCTTGAGTATTGAAACACCCCCACCTCCCGATCATATCCTGAAAATCCCAATTGTGGGATGTAGTTAGCAACCCACCCCAACAAAAGACATGAGTGTTGGGGGGCAGACATTGCTGCCCGTGATTGCCTTGATGAGGGGGTGTAGAGTGCATATCTCTCAAGTATACCACATTTGAGGGAATGTTACTCATTTTAATTCACTAAAGCTTCCTGTTTCACATTGTGAGGACTTGTAACACATTTAGTGTTAACATTTTTTGAAAATTCTATAGTAAATGATGCTAAATATATCAATTTGATACATTGCAGACTTTATGAAGTGAAATGCAAACATTTTAACAGTGTTGTGGGCTTCTAATTTAAAAATTAGATTAAGTGTTCCACGCTTTGCCTATTTTTCAACATTTTGAGAAGCAATGTAACACATTTTGGGAACAAACAGTTGAGATGTATGAGACAGAGTGTTGAGGGCAGCCACAGGTGGCAGCTGCTGTGTTGCATCCTGCAATGCAGCAGCTCACTTGTGGGTGGCCCTCAACTTAATCCTTTTTTTTTCTCAAAGTTGTGCAGGCGCAGCTTTGGGGTTGCGCCTGCACAACTCTGCACAGCTCGGCTCGATATCTGGCATGGTTTTGCATTGCATCTTATATTAGTGACTTAATTATTTAAAGTAGTGATGTGTGTTGAGAGCTTGAAACACAGGTAAAAAGCTGTTTGGTTTAAAAGTATCATTAAACTTATCATGATAGTGTACGCATGAAAGGTATTTTATTATACTGCTACTGTCAAGGTACTTTTATTTCACTGAATACATGACTACACATTATAGGCAGACATGGTGAAGTAAAAATTCTCACACTTGATGAGGATGTATTTCAATTCTACGGTATAATACTGTAAATAATGCAAAAGTATGCACATACAGAATATTTCTGAGTAGTGAAAGAAAATCTAAGAGTAGTATTCTAAGCCACAGCTAACTATACATTTTTTTATGTTGTGAGCTTATTAGATAATATAGATAGTCAAGTATGACAGAGAGACAAATTAGATACTAAATAGTTTAGCATCATACTTAAAACTATCATCATAACTTTTTAGTGAATGCATTTCTGATATTGCATTAGATAAGAAATATTTGAAGTGAAATATTTTACAGTTGTAATTGTTGAATTTGTGTTATATATTCATCATAACTGTTTTTTTTTAATCTTTGTAGGGCGTCGGCGACTGCGAAGGTGCACAGGCCATTGCCGCTGCTACAGACGGCTCACGCGCGAGGTTGTCAGTCTGCGGAAGGAGAATGCTGTGATCCTTGAGAGGCTGGACAAAATCCAGTCTCTCTTGGATGCACAGCAGCAGACTGTTAACCTCGTGCTTGAGCCAGGTTGTAGCAGTGGGTGATGGTGCTGTTGCAAGTAGCAGTGCTTCACCTCCACGGCTACCATCTGTTCCTGCAGCTTCCCTGGGTGAAACTGGCCACCCTTCATAGCGGTCCGGTATCATCTCCCGAGGGTGCAACAGTTTCCACTTCTTTTTGCACCTCCACATTGAATCCAGTTTCCAGCCTGGATTGCCTCAAGCAGTGCATACACCTCTCGCAAGTCTTCAACTGAACTAAAAGAACATTAAAATATATTTTTATATGTTTTTATCAATATAAAGAAAACAATATTTTTATTTAATTTTTATTTTGTGTATGATGGAATACACACTTTATATGTTTTTTTTCGGTGTATGTATATATTATTTTGTAAAAATCTATTTTGTATTTATAAAAAAAAAATATTTTGTTTGTTATTTTTATATTGAAATTATTTGCCGGCCCGTCTGCGCTGGCGGTAGGATTTCCGCTTGCGGCATGGCGACCGGGTTAGGAGCGGACCCGAGTCATCGGAGGAGCTGGCGGGGAAGGATCGGCGTCCATGGGCGCTCTCGCTTCTCCGGTGGTGGCGACAGCTTTTCGGAGTTAAGAGACCCTAGCGGAGGCTGGGGGCACTCACGCTGCGCGCTCCGTCAGGGGTGGGCGGGGCAGATGCTGGCGTCATTGCGTCCCGCCTCCAAGGGAGAAAACCAGGAGGAAAATCAGTAGGAGGGTGGTCCTCTGTCTAGATGAAGCCTCCCGAGGCTTGATTCACCCTGCGCGCACTCCCAACCAGATACTGGTTCTCGGCACCAGGGAACTGGGGTGTCGTGGCCCTCCCTCCCGGGAAGCCGGGGGTGACCGGGAGTGGTGGCAATGGGCAGATGGTGGAAGCTCTGGGGGCCATGACCAGGCGGATGGAAGACGGAGGATCGCCACAAAAAAAAAAAAAAAATATTGAAATTATTTTTATAGTAAAAAAAGTTAAACTATACTCTCTTGTGTTTGGTGTGTTATTGCTATTCAAGAGATAAAGTGTGACATTCAAGCCCCAACATTTTTTTGGGCCAATTGTCATAACCATATCATCTTAACATTGGGTATATGTGGTAGTATTGTAATCCCTAATATAAAGATAGTTAATAGAAAGGTTCATACAAATGTTCAAGGGAGTGGAGGGCCACACAGTAAAGAATAGGCCATAGCTGTTCCCAGCCAGTATCTCTTATGTAGTCATGTTAGCTTCCTTCATAAAATTTCTATACAGCTGAGTTTTAAAAAGCATCTTTGATTTAGGACAAATAAGTGACAAGGGGAGCTCATTCCAAGGGGCCAACAGTCTCTGTGTGACAAATGCCTTCCTTGTATTAGTATTATACTTTATGGGCCAGATATTCAAAAGGGTTGCGCCATGTGTAATAGGGTAGTGCCTGCGCAAGTCAAAACTTGCTCCATTCTTCGATATTCAGCAGGAGGCAGTTCCACCACAGAAAACATGCTGAGTAACAGTGCAATGCAAATGAATGCATGATGAACTGCAGGGGGAGCAACCATGCATTAACTGCACAGCCTGATATTCAGCAAGACTGTGCACAGTTGTGAAGGCACAACCCGCAACCTGTGCCTGCACAACTTTGAGCCCAAAAATATGCTCAAGTCAACGATCACCCACAGGTGACCTGCTGCATTGCATGGCACAACACAGCAGCTGACACCTGTGGCTGGCCCCCAACCCACTCCATGTCCCCTCGTGCAGCCTGATCATAGGCAAAACAGTGACAATCCCCAACACCACCCCCCCACTGGCCCTATTGTGGGCAACAGCAGAAATGTTCCCCCCCCACAAGCCTGACCACGGGCTGCTTTAGTTTAAAACAACCCTCCCTCGAATACATCCCTGGTGGTTCAGTGGACTGAAAAGCTGATTGCAGGGTGTATCAGTGTAAAATACAACCCCCCCTCCTGCCAAACATAGCCCTGGTGGTGTAGTGGACTGAAACTCCCGTTAACGGGATGTAAACAGTAAAGCTGCCCTCCAAACATAGCCCTGGTGGTCTAGTGGACCAAAACTCCCATTCGCGGGATGTAAGCAGTAAACCCCCTACGAACATAGCCCTGGTGGTCCAGTGGACCGAAACTCCTGTTCTTGGGATGTAAGCAGTAAACCCCCCCCCGAACATAGCCCTGGTGGTCCAGTATATGTATTCAGTACAACAAACCTCATCCACCGCTGTTCACATGATTGATGGTACCACCTCAGTTGGTAGTGGAAGCAGTCTATGAAATCTCAAGTTACTATAGTAGCATATCCATTTATTCAGTACATGAACTAATAGTGTCCATGTCATGTCACATTGTCTTTTAGTTATGCACTTTTTAATTATATGTCTCACAAACAAAATAATTAAGACACTTTAACATTAAAACTACTACATGGAGCAAGAATGACAAATGACAATTAATAAAGTAATTAAGACAATGACAGTAAATGCAACCACAACAGTTGAAATATTTCTGATACTGGAACATTGTTTTATATGTATGTGCACTATTCTTAGGACTATAAATCATGTAGTATGCTGAGTGATACTTCTGAAAAAGACAGGATATTCATGGCAAAAAACTCCGTTTAATGCATCAGTTAGGGTTGTTCCACAGTGACAAAAGTGAGGAAATTCGCTGTTAGGGTTGAAAACCCTAACTCTGAATTCACCCCCCCCAGCACCACACACACACAGACACACACACACATTCAAGTATGGGGGAGGACCAAGTCAACACAACCAATGACAGACATCCAGCAGCAGGTGACAGAAATAAACAATTGTCTAAATGTACTACGAGACATCCCCACCCACCTGACCAGGTACTGGATGCTCAGTGGAGATCAACAGCAAAGCTGAGGCCATGTACACTAAATGTACACATCCCTGATTGCAGCTGCACACAACATACCACACTTAGTAGTTGCATGGCCTTAATTACCGATGCCCCACACCACACCACACCACTTGTGGTGGGCCACCTGAGCAATAGAGTTAAGCAAAACCAAGGAGTTGTACAGGTATAATATCTCTGATTATAACAAGGGTTTGAGAAATGCAGCTTTCTAATTGACTGTAAACATTGGAACAGCCTTATGTTTAGTTTTTATTAACATACATGTAGAGCCTAACCATATGATGAACATGGTTTAATGTTGTTTAAAAAACAGTTTTATTATGATAGCAATAAGCCACTCCCAGGTATTATGTTAATGGTCAGTTTATCACTGTCTAGCGACATGTGGCACTCAGATATGCCTCATTCAACATTAAACCCCTACAGGGTGATTAACAGACCATTTAACATAACTGTTGGTCATGCCTTATTGCTTAATTGTCTTTATGAAGTAGATACTCTCCCTCTGCTAGGCACTGCAGCAGCTTTGCAACACAGTGTCCCACCCAGTTACACCATACACTGTCTAGTTGCTGGAGAATGGCTGTGAATATGAACTCATGAAGATGAACAGAGTAACTTGATCATTACAGTCATCAAACCTAGTGTGATTATAACTGACAGACTCAGTGATAGAGGATAACCCTGCTGTCCTAGTACATTTACCCCATTATGAGTTAAATCAATACTAAAAGACATTCTGTTTATATCTACACCATACCTACTTGATTCCTGTTGTAGCAGAATTAACATAGTTATCACTTTGATAGCATCAGTGACAGAAGTGTGGCAAACCCAAACAGTAGGCATACAGCCTGAGTATGAAACAACTGTTAAAAAAATCACACTGTGTCCATAAGTGGCATAGATCACTCATTGCAACAATAGCAAATGTATTACTATTTGAATAAGTTAGTCATCACAGATGCAATGAGATTGTCTTTATCAGGTACAACATACTCAGTAAGTGCCTACAGGAAAATCTATCCTATATACATGTCCGATACAGGTACATCATTGTTGGCTCAGTAGTGCTATGATATTTAGAAGTTGCTTGGCCTGATCCATGCAATTACAATCTTTCTTACAAGAATACTTACTGCATCTTTAATATTGAAACACACTGAAGGTCTATGTATGTACATCAGCAGTACACCTTCATCAGTAAGAATGCATGTGATACTGGCAGTACCAATTTCACAGCGTTCAACAGGCAATGCTTTTCCATACGTTTACATCAGCCTCTCTATGTTGAGTAAACCATTGCAGTAAATGTACTACTATGTAAATCACCTACTAAATGTATCACTACCTTTATCTTGAGCATGCTAGTGTCTTGTAGTTAATTTATGAGCTTCTCTTAATTAATGTATACTCAGTAGTGTTAAAACCTTTCTACAACTGTCATCATGCACCTTCAGCATTTATATTGAATAACGGCACAGTACCAGTTGTGGTGTGGTGTGGGGCATCGGTAGATAAGGCCATGCAACTACTAAGTGTGGTACGTTGTGTGCAGCTGCAATCAGGGATGTGTATGTTTGGTGTACATGGCCTCAGTTTTGCTGTTGATCTCCACTGAGCATCCAGTACCTGGTCAGGTGGGTGGGGATGTCTCGTAGTACATTTAGACAATTGTTTGTTATTTCTGTCACCTGCTGCTGGATGTCTGTCATTGGTTGTGTTGACTTGGTCCTCCCCCCATACTTGAATGTGTGTGTGTGTGTCTGTGTGTGTGTGGTGCTGGGGGGGTTGAATTCGGAGTTAGGGTTTTCAACCCTAACAGCGAATTTCCTCACATTTGTCGTTGTGGAACAACCCTAACTGATGCATTAAATGGAGTTTTTTGCCATGAATATATATATATATACACACACACACACACACATATATGCATATTTGGCAATGAGTAGTATATATGTGCCTTTTCCCTTTCTGGTGTCAACAACCAAAAAAAGGAATTCCACTCACAGTTGACTGCATTTTACTGTGCTCTGTTTTACCACTCTTGAAATCCAGAAAGTGGTCTGTGATGTTTAAAGGTTATTGCTGTAGAATTGCTGCTTGTTGTGTTTTCCCTTTCAGGTATTATGGGCCCAAGGGATTCTTGTCTGGCAAGTGATAGCAGCAGCTGAAAGGTGTATAAGTTGTGATGTCTGACACCTTATCATTTACACTGGTGTATTGTTTGTTGTGGGTGAGGATTTGTTGCCCATGTAAAGGTACAGTCGCCCAATTGGCTACCATTTAATTTTAAATTTATTGTTCAATACGGTTGTCATTACACAGCCTATATTAAAAACAATGACTTTAGTGGGTAGCCAACTGTGACCTGTGCAGATGGGGTTTGTAGACTTAAAAGCCCATGCCGCTTGCTACCTAACAAACAGCTGTTGGGTCGTTTTACTATCTTACACCATCCGTGTACTGCTGCAGCCCATACCATCAACAAGAACTTTCTTGGCTGTGGAACATGAGTACTTCTAAAATAACTGCTTCAGGATCTTGCGGTGAGAAGTGTTGGGGAATCATTATTACACTGTTTACTACATGGGACATTGACTTTAGTGGGTAGCCAATTGTGACCTGTGCAGGCAAGGCTTGTAGATTTAAAAGCCTGCACCGCTCACTATGCATGAGTGCTAGCATGTGAGTGGCATGAGCGCCACTCCTAGTTAAAAAATATATAAAAAATAAATAAAGCTTAGCAAAACTATAAGTAAACAAAGTGATAAATAAGGTATCTTGTATAGGATCTGTGTTTGCTGAATAGCTGTGATTATAATGAATGTTGCATTAGTTCCCCTCTGCTTTTGCTGTATCTCGTAGTGTGAGGAAGAAGTTTTGCTGTTACCTGCAGCTTGTGGACTACTAAGGTACATCAGGAGTCCTGGTGCCGGCAAGTGGTGGGGCTATCGGTACGGGTTTAAAGCGGTAATAGATTACCTAGAAGGGTGGAAACAGTCTGCATATAAAAATATAAAAACACATTTGTATTAGCGGCTGCTGTATGAGTCATCCTGAAAGAGGTTTTTGGGTGGCATTGTGAAAATGTATGTGGGGTGGGTAAGAATAGTGGTTTATACATATTAGAGGTAACTGAGATTCTCTAGGTTTTAATATAGTAATAAGTAGTAAAAAGTGATAAGTAGTAAGAATAATGGTTTAGAAATGTTAGAGTTAATTGAGATTTAATAGGTCCTAATAAATAATTATGAGATAGCCATCTACTATAAGCTGAACTTTCCCATTGCCTGCCATTATAAAACTTGCTGCATTTTGTTCAGTTCCCAGTCAGCTTTTGAAGAGTTCAGATGTGTTCCTGCTCCTTAGACAATCACAGCACCAGCCCTCTGGAGATAAATTTTCATAAATTACCATAGAAACACAGACAATATAGAGAGAAAAGGGCTTTAAGTCCATTGCATCTTCCCTGAGGTTCTTCCTTACTCTAGTTCTTAGAACTACTACTCCCTTCCCCTACCCCCTCTGTAGAAATGTTTAGATGGGGTTGAAACAACTCTACCAATACTACATATGCATCTGCTGTTATATATTGATTTGTAGTGCTGTTATGTGTTTAAGTTTACTATACCAATACTAAATATGAGTGCTGATATTTATTGATTTGTGCTGGTATGTGATTGAGTTTACTGTACTAATACTATATCTGAGTCTGCTGATATTTATTGATTTGTGCGGGTATGTGTTTGAGTTTACTGCACCAATACTATATCTGAGTCTGCTGATATGTATTGATTTGTAGTGCTGTTATGTAGTTGAGTTGTTTTGTAAGGTGCCTAGAGCCTGACGGATTGGGCACCAAAGAAATAAATGTACTACTACAACACTGCTTTTCCACCAATGATTACCCTCTTCTCATGTTCCCCTATGTAGTTGTATCACTGTGCTTTGAAACCATTTATTTTCCTTGAGCTAACCAAATTGCTATGCAGGATGTCCCATTTATGTACAACTATATCTATGAATAAATTTGTAACAATGTCTTTCCAAAACTTTCCCCTGCCAGCCAAAGATTGGGGCCCCCCTTGTGGTTGAACCATTATTAATTCTGAATAATTCTGTATGGTACATCCCTGGGGACAGGCAAGAAACTGGTAGCAAGATGCTTAAGGTGGTGGCCAGTTTAGGGGAGGTGGTCGTAGTAGGGGACTTTAATATATGCTGGATATGTACTAGAAAGTGCAAGTTGTAGCAAATACTAGCAAGCAGTGCCTGGTGGACACATGCCAAAAGGCATTCTAGTTCAGCTAGTCCAGGACCTAACAAGGGAAGGAGATCTGCTGGATGTAGTGCTACCCAAAAGTGAAAAGATCCAAAATGTTGCAGTCATGCAAACATTCAGTTCCAGTGCCCACAGAACAATGGCACTGGAGGTCCAGATAGGGACCTTTAAGAGAGTAAACACAGTAAGGCTACAGTATTTTAAAAAAGCTAATTTTGGAAAGGATGAAGGAGCAGTGAAAAAGAACATAGGAACATAGATTAGGCAGAAGTGGTAGAGAAAAAATGGGAAGAATTTAAAAGAAGTAATTCTAGAAATGACAGAAAGCTCGATTATGAAGGTTTCAAAGGAAAAGAGGGCAAGGGGTCCAGTATGGTTCACGACTGATGTAAAGATGGTAGGAAGAGGCAATAGGAGAGCATTCATACAGTATAAGAGAAGTCAATGGGAGGAGGATAGTAAGAAGTACCTGGGGGAAACAAAGGTAGCCAGCAGGAAGGTGAGGAGGTCAGGGCAGAGACTGAACTCTGGCTGGCAAAGGAAGTAACGAGGAGAGTAGGTATTCTTCAAGTATATACAGGAGAAGTACAGTGTCAAAGTGGGTATTCTTGGATTGAAGACTGGAGAAGGTTGGCAGGAGGGGTACAAAGGGAAAACAGAGGTTCTGAATGATTTTTTCCCTGTATTTATTAAGGAGAAGAATGGGCCACTGCTAGAATGTAGGGTTAAAAGTGGAAGGGAAGAGAGCAAGGGCTAAAGTGGCATGGTCAAACTAATGAAGCAAAGGGTTTTGAAAAAGCTTACAGGGTTTCAGGGTTGAAAATAGATAAATTTATGGGTCCTGGTAGCTTACACCAAAGGATGCTAAAGGAGACAGTAAAAGTGATAGTAGGGCCACTTGCAGACATATTCCATTGCTCACTGGACATGGGGGGCGGTCCATAGGGAATGTAGGAGAGTGGATGTAATCCCTCTGCACAAGGGTAGAAGGAAGGATGAGCCAGGGAACCATAGATCAGTCAGCTTGACATCTATCATGGGAAAAATTATGGAGTCTTTACTAGGGAACTTCCTGGAGAGAAATGAGCTATAGGACCATAGACAACATGAGTTCATGAGAAGAAGGTATTGCTAGACAAATCTGATTTATTTATTCAACTGGGTAACCAGGGCAGCAGGTAGGGGACAGGTAGTAGATGTGCTATACATATATTTCAGCAAGGCTTTGACTCAGTATTCCATAGAGGCTGGTCAGAAAGATAAGGGACTTATAGGAGGGAGAAATTTGGAAATTTGGTTGGAAAACTGACTGAGGGGAAGGACACAAAGGGTAATAGTTATTCGGACATTTTCAGAGGTAAGTGAAGTAGCAAATGGAATCCTCTGAAGGTTTTTCTGGGCCTGGTCCCTTTCAGTGTATTAATTTGTGACATAGGAAAAAAGTCTCAATGGCAAGATATGTCTTTCAACAGAAAACACAAAGATCTGTGCAAGAATGGCCATGGAGGAAGGGTTAAGGATACTCAGGGAGGAACTTGACGGGTAGGAGAACAGGTTAAAGATCTGGCAGCTAGGCTTTCATGTTAAAAGAAGGTAAAGTTATGCACATTTCATGTCATTGCATTTCATTTTGGTATCAGGTGAGCACAATGGAATATACATTCCTTTTTCAGGTACAACCTGAAGACAAACATGATAACAAGATTACAAGCATTTTCAAAGTAAAAAACCTCATTGTCACATACAATCACAAGATACACTTAAAGTTTTGTTAACTACAAATACAGACATCAAATTTTCTAAAGTACTGAGATACAGCAAAGGTACAGACATCAGGGTCTGGATATTGAAAACTGGGCTGAGTTGCGCCACCCAAAAAAATAGGCCGGTGGAAAAAATGATATATTCAAACAAGATGCACAATCCCAACAGATTGCACATCCTGTCTGAATATGGCACCATGGCCAGGCTGTGCAATGGGGGGGTGGCCACCAATGCACTGACGCATCCCGGGGATGTGCTGAATACCACTAGTGCATCCCAGATGCGCTGCACCCCCAAAGGCAATATTCAGCCATGAAATGCAAATGAGTCCATAAGGCATGCAAGGCACAAACAGGACATATGCATGCCTATTATGGGATCATTTGCATGCTTGGGCCTGCAGGATGCGCCAGGCCAGGCAGCCCCCCCATACCAAATCCCCATCCCTGTACAGGATTGTGCCCAGCACTGAATGTGATTGTGGTGTACATCACAAACACACATGTTCCTGATCCCTGGCAGTGTACTGGAACCCCCCTCCCATCCCTGAACCCCGATCATGGGTGTCATAAATGTAAAGTATTCCCTACAGGCCCTGGTAGTGCATTGGAACCCCCATTCCTGAACTGTGATTGTGGTTGTTATAATAACATACACGTATTCCCAATGCCTTGGAAGTCCAGTGGAACCTCCACTCCCATTCCTGATCCCCCATCTATGTTAACTAACACCCCAAAACCCACTCCATAGTGTAGTGACTCCCCCACCCAGCCACTCATGTAGACACCCACATCCCATCCCACTTCTCCCCATCCCAGCATGTCCTGTCACCCAGCAAGCAGCACAGCACTCTACACATCTCCAAAGCTGTCCGCTAATGGAACTGTCAATGATAACATACAATATAGACTACATGCCCATTGGCTGAACTGTCATCCAATGGATGTAGTCTATACTGTATGCTGTCATTGACAGTTCAGTCAGCAGGTAACCATGGAGGTTTGCAGAGGGCTGTGCCACATGCCAGCTGTCGAGCCATGCTAGGATGGGGGGTGCAGGGTGGGATGTGGATGCCTGAGTGAGTGGCTGGGGGGGCAAATACACTATGGAATGGGTTTGGGGGTGTTAGTTAATAATGATTGGGAATTGGGAATGGGAGATGGGGTTCCACTGATCTTCCAGAGCATGGGGATACTTTTATTTTGTTATTACAGTCATGATCATGGTTCTGGAATGGGTGGGGAGGTTCCACTGGACTACCAGGGACTGTGGGGAAGACTGTACATTTATGACAACTGCAATCAGGGTCCAGGATAGGAGGGGGGTACGAATACGCTATGGAAAAGTGTTTGGGGATAATGTTTACATCACTTGGGGATTGGGGATGGGTGGGGGTAGCACCACACTATGGAAATGAGTTTGGCGGCTATAGTTACCATCATTTAGGGATCAGGGATGGGAGAGGGTTGCAACTAGCCTACTTGGGCAGGAAGGCTGCCATGCAAATGTCTGCACTTCTGTAGCCTGCCTGTGGGTGACTGGCAGATTTAGGTCTGCTTTGGCTGGCCTATCATTACACAGCACAGGGCTGGCCCTTGAGGGGTGCAGTCCTGATGAATATGCCCCTGCATGGCACATTCATGGGAATGGCCCCTCATCTTTTTTTTTTATTTATTATACTTTTTCCCCACCGCCAGCTGCCCGGAACCTCTGCCCAGTCATGGACCCCAGCTTCCACTCCCAGATTGGGCGCAACCCTCTGATACCCCCTGACTTACCCCCCAAGGTGTGTCTGTGGTGCCAACCCCTGCAGTGCCACAGGTGATGGGATAGATCGGAGGGCCAGCCTGGAAGCTAATTGAAGCTGAGGCAGGCTTCATCTAGGGTGGCCGACAGCAGCATTTTTCTCTGGTGTGTGAGAGTGGGGACATGCAATGATGTCCAGCGTCCACCTTGTCCCCCCGAGCTACTTGGCATCTTCATAATCGGTACACCCAGCCTCCTCTAGGTGTCCATATTGCACTGATCACTCTACCCCTCTCCCCCCCCGGAGAAGGACAGCAGTCATCAGACACTCAATCCTTCTCCCCAAGCCAGCCCTCCAATGACTCAGGTCCATTCCCAAACCTGGGTCACCGGTGTCGGAGGTAGGCACCCTGCCCCGGTGCCAGAGGGCTGGCCTTCCTCATCTTGTGCCATATACATTATCTGTGGGATATGGCCCATTCTCCTTTGGGCGGTGCATCACAGCCCTTTGAATATCACACTGTGGTGCATTGAATGGGATGCATGACACATCTCCCTTTTCTGACGGGATGCACCCCACATCCCCTTTGAATATGGGAGTCTAAGATTTCTAAAGTATTGGGATACAGCAAAGGAAAAAAGAATTATAAGTAGACAAACATTTTATACGATTAGGTGTAGTATTCCACATTGAAGCAACACAAAAAAGCAAAGGTTTGTTGTCCAGGAACAGTACATGCTAATGGTAAGAATAAAACAATCAGATGAAGAACATGATTCAAAGATAGGATTATAAATAATTAGCAAATTGCTTAAAAAATGGGAACACCAGATTTTCTTATAGAAACAAAGTGAAATCTAGTCAATTTATGATTATTATGTGTAGAAAGCCAATCAAGGCTGCCTATAGCATCATAATGATGGTTACATTTTGGAACCAATTAGGCAAATTTGCCCATTTTCTGAAGCAACATTTCTTTTTTAGCTATAGTGCTAGAAGATGCTGAGTCAATCACTATTGTAGCTTAGTTCAGCACTGGAATATTTTGACAAGCTATAGCCAAGTGAGTTTCTTTTGTTAAAAAAAATGTATTCTAAAAAGGATACCGATTTTCAAATGAATTTTAGAAATAACTTTGTGCAAAGGAGGGCTGTAACTCAAAACAGGGTCTAAAATACCCCAAGAAATTTAAATGTGTCTAAGCTCTCTAGGGGGTACCATCTGAAGCAATGATTTTTAAGTCACCTGGATATTTTTTTGACCTTTGGAGCAGTTCCAAACAACATAATCTTGGTTTCATATTTATTTAAAGAGGTTATTTTGACTCAGCAATTTCTGCACTGTAGCAATTTCATTGTAAAGAGTTATGCTACTCTCACCAATAGAAAGGATATCAAACTATAGTACAGCATCATTTGCATAGAGAAGAAACTCACAATCATGGGTGACACTTGCTACGGGATCAATAAATGAAGAAAACAGTAGTGTGCCTAGTATGGAGCCCTGGTGGACACCATACTGAACCCTCCTACAAGAAGATCGTGAACCAAAAACTTTTAACACTTTGATGTCTATCATTTAAATGGTGGCCAAAGCATGCTAATGCTGGTTTACCAACACCAAGATGCTCAAGACAATTAATCAAATGGAAATGGTCACCTAACTCAAATGCCTTGGTTAGATCCACAAATACAGCCCCAGTAAGACAACCAACCTGCATTGCTGTGTGCACTTGGTCTGTGAACCTAACCAAGGCAGTCTTTGTACAGTGTCCCCTTCTGAACCTGTACTGATTCTTAAAGATCAAATGAAAAATTGTGATGTAATCATTTTATTGACTGTAGACTTTTTTCTTGAATCTTGGGCAAGGTCAAAAGTATGGATGTAGGACAGTAGTTACAAAAGTCTGACTAAGAGCCAGCTTTATGAATTGGAATAATGTATGACTGTTTCCACAGATAGGATACCTGTCGAAGTGAAAATGATAAATTAAATATAATACTAACTGGGTATGTTATTTCAGATGCAGCAAACACCAGTATTTTAGGAAATAAGCCATCACATCCACTGGTTTTGTCTGGTTTCAACTTTTTCAAAAGATTTAAAACTTTACTCACAGCCTTAAAATAGAAGTATTTTTTTTTCCTGCTCGTGATCTGTAGGAAAGTCTGGCAAACTGGTATCAAGACCAACTTCATAACCTTCCTGTTTTGTGAAAATTATATTGAATTAGTTGGCAGTGTCATATGGAAATATTAGTGTCTCCTTCCCTTGATCACACTTAAGCTAACCTCAGTTGAGGAAGTTAACAAAACTCTAACATAAAAAACCCTGTAATATAAATAAATAAATAAACACATAATTTATTCCTAGCATTTCTTAGGATTGGAATGATTTTCAGACTTTTGGTTCTTAAAAAATGTTGCTTTTGCAGATTTCATTTCTTCCTAACAAATATTTGCTTTACATCTGTACACATTTACTTCTTAAAGAGATTTACTCTTTATGCATGTAGTTCAAGCTCTGTTCTTTCATAAGCCTAACTATGTCTCTGTTCAACCATTGAGAATCCCTACCCCTAATTCTTGCACAAATGTGACATATTTATCAACAATTTCTGTAAGTTTGTTTATAGAAAAAATCAAGCGCACAGTTGACATTTTGTAATTGATTTTAATCATGACCAATCCACCTCAGATAGACTTTTAAAGAAGTCAAGGATATTTAGTTTAGAATAGTCCCTAAATTCTAGAATTCTAGGGGGAGGATTAGTTTTACATCCATTTTTCCAAATACTGATAATGGGAGGATGATCACTAATGCAGTTTACTAACAAACCCAAAGAAACAGTATGTTATTTCCTATTAGTGATAAACCAATCCAATTGTGTGCATTTATTAGCTTTAATATTGAATGGGTGGGTATTTCAATTAACTGTTGATGTCCACAGTTGAATAAGGCATATTTAAATTTAGGAACATCAGTCACAAAACAATTGAAATTAAAATTGCTTAAGACAATAAGCTATTGATTAACAAAAATAAGAAATTAAATTTACAAACTCCTTAAAGCCCTTGTCATTTTGTTTAGGAGGCTTGTAAACACAACACACTTTCAGCTTTTTATAATCACCCAACTTGATTTGTGAAACCAAGTATTCACAACTACAGTACAAAGAAGCATGAATGTTATATACATCAACAATTACATTTTTGGGAAGAGAAACTCAAGGGGATGGAAGAGTGGAGCTGGAAAGAGCCATGGAGGAAATGGACCTTGGGTCATGATAACAGAGAGACTAAATACAACTACACATTGTAACAGAGCTGTGGGCAAGGCAAACAGGATGCTGGGTTGCATAAGGAGGAGGATAAGCAGTAGAAGTTAGTAGGTGATCCTCCTGTTGTACAGGTATTAATGTAACCACACCTGCAATACTATGCAAGGTACTGGAGTCCACATCTGAGGAGAGACTGCAACAAGGTGGAAACAGTACAGTGCAAGGCAATCAAGGTGGTTCATGGACAAGGAGGTGAGACATATGAAGAAATGCTGTAGGACTTGAACATGTATGTCCTTTAGAAAAGGGGGGAAAGGAGTTACATGATCAAGACATACTGTACAAGTACCCACATAGAAGAAATAGGGTGGATGCCAAAGAACTTTTCTCCAGAAACTCAAATACAGGAACATGAGGGAATTCACTAAAACTCACAGGTGGAGACCCAAAAGGCAGAAAATAAAGGGCCTGTCAGGTGCACAAGAAAAATTATGCAGCACTCTATAAATACCACAACTGGAACAGAAAAGCAAAGAATGAGCACAAATAAACAGCCAAAAGGCAAAGTAGTGCTACTAACAGAATTTATTGTGGTCAGACAAAAGGACAGCACTGAACCCCAGTGCTGTCCTCTTGTCTGACCACTATAATTTTTATTTCTGTTACAGAGATCCAATAGGGATGTCAGTAAGCACATTTTCACAGAATGAGTGGCAGATACGTAGAACAAGCTGCCAGATGAAGTAGTACAGGCCAAATCAGTGAGCAGCTTCATGCAGGGATAGGATAGACATATGGGATTAGTTAGAAATGGGGGATGTACAAACAAAGGAGAAGGTTGGCCACTATTGGCCAGTGCAGGGTAGTTAGGTAGGATGGGAGGTAGGATGGGCAGACTGGATGGGCCAATGAGTCTTTTCCTGATGTGGTTGTCTATAGGTGTCTAAATACTGATTCAAGCACCAAAAGAGTTTTTACTGGGACAGTGGTGCTCCAGACACATATACAAGCCACAGTCTTCAATGATGGGCACTCGCCACCTCTTCAGTAGGAATGGATACCAGACTCCAAAGTTCAAGCTTTGTTGTTTATTTATTGAAATGACAATCCAACATAATAAAGTGCAGACAATTACTTTGCCCACCTGACACTTTTCAGACACCAGGTCCTTTATCAAATGTATCTAAATGTACCTAAATACCAAGTCAACAAAAATAACTTTGCCTACCTAAATATATTTATGTGGTCATGCTTTTTGTTTCTCACAGTTTTGATGAGAAATAAAAGGATGGTTTACATTTAGGAAATAAATACATTTTCTCCTGATGTTTGTTGACTCTTTAAGAATGATCAATCAGTCAATCAATCAATCAATCACTGATGCTAAAATAAATAGAATATCAGGTGCAATATCAGGCAAATTTGGTAGGATAGGGCAGAACAGAAAGTTTAATCAGTCTTGCATTTTTCTGCCATCTGATTTTATGTTTTTATGAATTACTTTCCCTAATAAAGATTTGCCTGAAAAAAACGATAATGTACTCTTCTGTTAGGAAAGAAGTTATTTTAATCAAGCTGTGTCTGAAGAAAGGTATTCTTCTTTAACATTTAAGTCTGGATGCTAATTGTTTATACAAATTTCAGATATGTGTTTTTATTGGACACTACAGTATAAACTTTAAAATTGTTTCATAGTCATGTCAAGAGTATTCGGTCTGCTTCTCTTTTGGTCAGCTATTTCCTCATAGTCTATTATTGGAAACAACAGCTGCTAAATTAGTTTCTTTTGCATTCCCAAGGAAAAGATTCACATGACCTGCAGACTGTTCTAGCTTTATGGTTCCCTTTTAATCAACATTTTGCTATGTTTATAGTATTTCTAATTTAAGCATGGAATGAAATATTTTTAGATTGTTCACTGGAAAGAGGGGAAAATTATCAGTTGTGTGGAAATGTTAAAAATATTGAATCTCACTTCAGCTTTTGAGGAGAACTGCATGCTTAATTTTTGTCGCTTTTAGTAATGACCTATTAACCCATTGTCACCAATTAATTGTGCATCAGTGTAGCTACGCTGGGGTTTACAAGCACGGTCCTGTTTCTCCATGCATTGGAGTCTGTCCCAAATGGTATGGCTCTGAGGTTGATAAGGGGGTCCAGAGGAGCTCTGAAAGAGCTAGAGGTTTCATAAGACACAGGTGTAGAGCTTTGGTTGTGACAAAATGGCTGGGAAGGCCCACCATGCCTGGGGTAGTGTTCATGTCCTCAGGTATAGGTAGGGTCCAGACTTTCTGCTTGATCCTTCTCTGAGAGCCCCCCCCCCCATACACTGGGAATGCAGGAGCAGGCTCTCTTCCAAATATATAGTTTGCCCTGGACCCATAGTCAGTTTCATCTATTCAGGGAAACATCTGAGAGGTGGAGATCTAAACTATGCATAACTGAGGGACCCTGGTACCAAGAAAATTGTTTTACAGTTCCTGAGAGAAGGCACTTTGAGACAGGTCATGGTTAGGAGCCCCACTCCTCAGGATCACTGTGTCGCTAGGCATACTAGGGGCAGGGATCCCAGGGAAAGTTCCCCCTAGTTTGCTGATAAGTTAGAGCCTATCCTAAATCCTATTAGTGGAGATGAGTTCTCCTCAGCTAGGCTGAATAGGTGAGTGGTGATTAACTGCAGTGCTGTACCAACTGTGCTCAATCTCCTAAATAGGAGAGGGTGATAACTGGTACCTGTGTTGGGTCTCCCAGTGCTGAACCCATGTGGCTCTCATAAGTGCATGTAAGTCAAAACATTTTGGTCCTCATCAAGAACCAGAACTGTTTGATACCAAATAAAAGATATTACTGTTTGAACTGTTTATTGTTTCCAAATGTGTTCTGGATCAGAGTATTTGAACAGAGCCTTGAACCAGGAGTAAGATTTAACCAGATGTGTAATTGTTGCACCATTTTGTTAATAGCCTCGACAGGAAAGACTGCAGTATTCAGTGTACACAGTGTAAATGATTTTAACCATACATCAGCTCAAATACTGAGGCATAGAAAACAGAATTTGTCATCAGAATAGAACCGCTTGGCTCACCCAGTCTGCCCAGATAGTTCCTGCCTAGTCTGTCTTAGCAGACCCTAACTACTCTCTGGTGACCCCCCCATCCTCCCTGTGTATTTACTTATATTCCCCTATATCTATCCCATGCATGCGTGAGGCCCCCATATTGAAATGGATAGTGTGGCACTAACTTTGTTAGTGCTGCACTAACTGTATATAGCACCACCTGATGGGGCAGTGGTCATATTTGAAGGTCCCCGGTGCACCACGTGGACTCAACTGCATGACCATGCAGAATATTCCACTGCACTCATGCAAATGAGGGATTGACCATGCATACTGGGTACAGCAATATATTCAGCGGTTTCAGCAGTGTTAAACAGCTTCCAGCACAGTACTGTGTTATGCTGCTGAAATCCTGCCCTTATTGCTGTGCATGTTCACCCACTTCCAGTTGCCTGACCTGTTGAAAGAATCAATACCCTCATGGCCTAGTAGCCACTCACATCCCGATCACCCATCCTTTACTGTGTGCAATAAAACTGGTGGTCTAGTGGTCCCACTCCCCCCTGATTGCCCATCCACTAGAGTTTTGAATATTCCTAGTGGTCTAGTGGACCCACCAAGAGGACATCTGAGAGCCCTCCCAACTCACCTACTATGGACCCTTCTCCTCACAACCCACCTCCTCATCCTGATTGCCAATGCCATACTACAGCACTGGAGACAGACACCTTCTGACTGTCAGTGAGTGGTCATGAGCTCTCTAAAAACAACTGTTTCTACATTACTTGGAACTGCTCACTTTTTTATTTACTGTGCTTTTTCTCCCTTACCCAGCCTGCCCCCATCAGTCTGGACACTGTGACTATCCCTGTCACCCACCATCCCCAGGACCTACCTCTTCCTTGCTGGTCCCCTGTGCATAACCCCCCATGGGAAGGGCCACCAGGGAGGCTGGCCCATGTTTCACCCCAGACAGAGTTGAGCTACAGTGGCAAGGAGAGAAGATCCTAGTGGCGATGTGGAGCCTGCAACAGTAGCGGACGGAATCCTGCATTAGTTTTTTTTTTTCACATTTTCTGATCCCACCCCAGATGTTGGAATAGCCTGCTAATGCACTCACGTCATTCAGCTGACGTCATCCTCCCATAACGGCATCTGCTGCACCACCACCTGTGGTCACCCAGGTAGCAGTTTGCAACAAAGACCATACTCTCTTCCACCTTCTGAGGAGGTGAGCATTCATGGGATGCTTTGCCATTCTCCCCAGGCTGGCCCTCAAATGACCTAGGCTCCTTCCCGATCCTTGGTCATTGGTGTCACAAGTGGTAGCAGTACCACTGCACCGGCAGGCTGGCTTTGCAAATGCTCACTTACAGTCAGACAACGCCCACTCACAGTGGTAAGAGGAGGCTGTGCCAGTCTTTGTCTCAAATGTTGGTGACCAAGACAAGTGGTGGGGGTGGGAAGCAGGGTCCTGAGTACAGGTGTCAGGAGGGTGGTCAATGCCCTTTTAGGGGGTCTGCTAGACCACTAAATATATTGAAACTGCTAGCAGACAGGCAACTGGGGGAATGGGGGACTGCTAGGCTACCAAGAATATTGCATAAAATAAATGATGGGTGATCATGGGATGGGGAAGGACCACTAGAGCACCAGGAATATTGCAAACAGTAAAGGGTGGGTGATAGAGGAGTTGGGGGACCACTGGACCACCAGGGATCAGCACAATATGTCACACAATTGATGTATGCTAATGAGCTAATAGAAGGTGTGAAAATGTCCCATAGTGCCTTGTATACCCAATAGGCTAATTAGCATGATAAGGCTGAATAAGATCCCCAGGAACTCTGGTCCTAGCCCCTTTGGGCTGCACTATCTCTGTTGGTCTCCTGTGGGCCATATTCCATTGGAGGCTTCTCAGCACAACTCATAGTCACTATGCATTATGCCAATACAGCTCCATATTCAGAAAGCAAACACACTCTGGTCAGAATGCACTAAATGGTTGAATATTGCCTTTAAGACATCTGTGCACTAATTGCCACACAGCACTCCTGTCAGCATAGAGCACATAGACAGCTCAGAATGTGGTGGCTTGACACTTTAAGATCAGGACAGAACACCCTGGCTTGCTAACTTCTCTGTTTTTGATTCACAAACCCTACCCTTGGATTACCTGGTTTTACAACAAACCACACACTCACCTACTTGTTGGCAATTAAGTAGATCAATATGTATTTGTAAACGTAGTCTGCTTTACTCCAACAAATAGATGTGTGGTTATTCTTACATTTGAGTGCTGGTAATATGTGTAGCCTGCCTCTCTTTTCACTCAGCTTAAGACCAGTTATTAGGGAGCTCTTGAAGGGTTATGCTTGACCCTAAGAGTTGTCATCTAGAGGGGCCCCTTGCTTGCTTGGAGGCAGGAGGCTTGTGTACAGGATGCTCTGCCTCAGCTATGAGTGGGAAAACTCTGTCATGAATAGCCATGGTTCTTCCATCTCCTCAGACTCTATAAAGGGGGAGGCAAGCAGCAAGATGTGGGTTTTTGGGTTCTTAGAGAGTGAAACAACAGCATGAAAGGAGTCCAGCCTCCAGATGTGACAGATGCAGGGGCCAACAGGCCCAGGAATGGTGGCAAAGTCCCTAGGTATGGGTGTCACTGGTCCCCATCATGGTCTCTTGAGTTCTACCAGCAGACTCCAGGAGGATGGGTCTCCTTGGAAGGTATCAATGTCCCTACTGTGAAAAAGAACAGCATGGCACCACAGGGTGAGAGAGTGGAAGGACACCCTATAAGAGTGGTCACTGGAATCCTTATGGATCAACTCTTGCCAGAAGCCACTTATAGACAGCTCAAGAGTGATCAGAACAACTGTTTAAAAGGGTAAATTGGTAAGACTTGCATTGGGGATGTCCGATAGTATAACAGAAAACTAGAACAACGAAAGAACCCCAGAGCCACTGCACTGGGGTAAGGGTTATCCAGAGGATATTGGTCATACAGCCACATTTTAAAGAAAACACAAATTGCACATACCCCAGTAATGCAAAACATCATGGGAAGCATATGCAAATGCCCATGAATTAAATTGGAATGGCTCAACTTTAAGCAGAGTTGCATGGTGCCAGAAGGCCTCACAATACAATCAGCAAAGGCTGAGAACAGCAGACAAAGACATGTGTTTCATCCTCATTTGGACTCATCAGTGTGCCATATCTGTATCTCAGCCTAGGGAGAGGGAGCCAGCCTATAGGGGATCTTATTTGTTTGGGCCATGGGAAGTCCAAAGTAGAGAGAGAAGAGAACTGCAAAAGAACCCCAGAGCAAATGCACTGGGGCATGGATTATCCTGGAGGATATTGGCCATGACCCAAACCAATAAGATCCCCTATAGGGTAGCTGGTTATCTTTCCCTGGGGTATGTGCAATTTGTGTTTTCTACAGAAAACTAGGGTAACTTGGAGTATTTCCATCTGTCAGTGTTGCTGAATGAATGGGTTGTCAGGAGGAGGGGACCTGACAAGAATTGGGGTTGGTGAGTCCCTGTCTGAGTGCCAAGCAGGGAAGCCTGTTTCTTTGGGCCATTACAGTTGTCAGTACACTGTCAGAGGAAGGCAGGTATGGCTGGACCAACTATGACCTTTCATAGTACTGTCATAATGCTGTCATGCTGTTTAATTTAATATTGTACTTCAGGGACAGGATGTAACACATGCAGGCATGGACTTGCCCTAGGGATAGTGCTTGCCCGACCTGAAAGCATGCCAAGCACAAATGGTCTTGGTAGTGCTAGGGCCCCAGGTACCACACTGAGAGATTAAGGTTGTGTGCAAAGTGTATAAGTATTTGGACCAGATCCATAGATAAGAGCAGGGGCAGATCTGGAAACACTAACGTTGAGAGTAGCTCAAGGGCAAAATGCCTTGGGATGGTGGGGATGGAAATCACAGCCACAGTTCGATTAGAGGGCACAGTGGGATGCAACCAGTAGTAGTGAACTATTGAATGAAAACATGGAGTAATTAAAAGTGAAATGCCCTTGTACTGTGTACCTCCATACATTAACTTAGCAAATAGGGTTGATACACAAGATGGGGTGGAAAGGATGAGAAGGAACTTGGCAAGGTTGGAGGAATGGTCAAATGTATGGCAGCTTCGATTCAATGCTAAGAAGTGCAATGTAATGCACCTGGGAAACAAAAACCCATGGGAAGAGTACACAATGGGGGGTGAGATACTGACACCAACAAAAATGGAAAGGGACCTGGAGTTAGTCATATCAGATGACCTAAAGGTGGGCAAGTAATGTGAGAGGGCAGTAAGGAAGGCTGGGGGGATACTAGGATGCATAGAGAGAAGCATCACCAGTAGAAAACAGGAAGTTGTTATTCCTCTGTACAGATAGCTAGTGAGAACCCATCTGGAGTACTGTGTGTAGTTCTGGAGACCCAGTCTCTACAAGGACATAGACAGAATGGAGGCAGTCCAGAGGAGGGCAACTAAAATGGTGCAGGGTCTGCACCAGAAGACATACGAAGAGAGGCTTAAGGAGCATAATATGTATCGCCTCGAGGAAAGGGTGGGGGGCATGATAGAAACTTTCAAGTGCCTCAAGGGAATCAACAAAGTCCAAGAGGGTAGTATCTTTTAGAAAAAGAGGTGTGCAAGAACAAGGGGGCACAATTTGAAGATGGGGGGCAGCTCAGAGGTAATGTGAGGAAGTATTTTGTCACGGAGGGGGTTGTGGATGCATGGAACGGCCTTCTTGAGGAGGTTGTGGTGTTGAAAACAGTGGGGGAATTCAGGAATGCGTGGGACAGACATAAGGCAATTTTAGGGGGTGGGGGTAGGAGAAAGTAGGCTGTTGATTAACTAGGATCTGCATCTTATCCATTACATAGGGAAATGAGCAGACTGGGTGGGCCAAGTGTTCCTTATCTGCCATCGAATTCTATGTTTCAATTTTTCTATATAAATATACTCAGCTAGATCCCAGCTCCATGTTTGGTCTCAGTTTGTGTGTGGTGGTCTCTTGTTTATTGGTGCCCCAGTGTATTGGTTCATGGTGCTTCTATTCCACCATCTCAGACCTGAGATTGTAGCAGTGCTTGTGCAGGTACAGGATCTATGGTGTAAAGTGGGTATGCCTCTAATGAGACTACCACCATCTACTCCTTAGATAGAGGGGGGGTGGCCAGACTTAGTATGGGGCTCATCTGCTGGGATTTGGAGGCTGGTTATTTGTAGGGTGCACCATGCACTGGGTACCCCAAGATCTCCTGAAATGTTTACACTTTATTTGTTGCAAAATCAGTTTCAAAACCACTGAGATATGGGCCCCAAATGTTTTGCTGCCTTTAAAAAAGGAAGCACCAAGGGAGGTCGACAGTGAAAATGCCGACCTCCCACACAGTGATGGCACAGTACCGATGCAGATATTGTGCCACCCGATTGAGGAGTGTTTTCTGTGGGGGACTGTGCCCCCCACCCCCCCATGTGTTGGACTCTGCCCCCCAGACCCCCTGGACTTTAGGATTCTCAACTCCATGTCAGAATTGGTCCAGGGAGGGGGCAGAACACTGGGGGAAAGCATAACACAAAAAAGGACCATTACAGTGACTGTCGCCGTAATGGCCTTTTTTCATGTTACACTGTCGGAGTGTCGAGCTGAAAGGGTGCACTGTAAAAAAAAAAAAAAAAAAGTAACTTGTATTGTGCCTGCAGTTTACTTTCACAGCTGATTAGACTGCACATGAATCCTTTGGAAGAGGAGCAAACCAGCTCATATTACCCAAAAATAGAATGGTGTCATGTGATTGGAGATTGAAGCCTGGAAGCCCATGTTGATATGCAGATGAGCAGGGTTAGAAGAGGGCCTGCATGCTCATCGTGTGTGTGAGGGGCAGATTGCATGAAGAGAATGCAGCAAAACGATTTGGGAAATGACACCTAGACTGAGGCAGACAGTCCCAGCAGAAGCAGAGCAGCAATCCAACTCCAGCAAACAGAAACAGAAACTGAATTTATCCTTCTGACCTGCAGACACTGGAGAGTCAGCATCGGCCATGGCTGCAGCATCAGCGACACAGGAGTCATTGGCCATCCTAATTGCTCCCTACAGTTGCCTATTGTTGCCCAGATGAGAGAGCTGCTGATTGTGAAATCCAACAACATTCCAGGTGTGACTGCAAGCAAGGACTCCCACCACAAATCTGCCCTCAGGGATGGTATTATCTAATTTTAAAGAGAGCCAGAACAAGGATATGGAAATGCAACAAGGTAACAATATTATTTTCAGTAATTGTGTCAATCCGATGTGGCTGTGGTATAAACTGCTTAAACTGAACATTTGCAAACGTATCTCAGAAAAAAGCCAGGAAATTACTGGAATTGGGGATCATGATGTGAACAACTGCTGAACTTGAAACAGAGTGGTTGCATTTTCAGCAAATGAGAGCCCTCCACATGCAAAGAGAGGCAAAGTTTTAGAAGAATTTCGAGAAAGTCATGCCACAGATCATGGGGGTTTGCTTATCAGTTGCTTACCTCCTGCAGGGAACTGTGACCATTGCTTTGGACGTGATAGCAAAGAATGGACGCTCTATGAAGTGTGCTATAACTATGTAGCAGTTGGTACTGAAGTATTGACTGCACCCTGTCCCCCCAGAGCAATGTTTGGACATTGGGCCATAGCTCAGAGTACCCCAAATCTTGCAGTCACTCATGCCCAGCCGGTTCATGAACAGCTGCCAGAAGAAACAGAGGCCTTAGCCCAGTTCAGAAAAGAAGCAAAACAGACCTTAGCCAAATACTAGCGTTGTGGTAGAGAAGTACACTTAGCTGGATCACCTAGTATCCAGGAGGTGACCTCTGGGATGCAGGGGGTAAGGCCGGTGACCAGGTGGGGTCTCGACAGTGGTCCAGGGTGTCCTCACTGGCTGACTCTGTGGTCAGTGTAGGGTCAGGTTTGCCAGTCAGTGATAGTGGGCAATGGTTGTAGCAAAGTCTTAGTGGCAGTCCAGAGTGGTCTGGCCACTCACCGGGCCTAAAGACTTACTGATTTCATGGCTCCATCCACAGGTGCGTCTGCCCTCCCTATGACTTGTGCATAGACCAGTCCCCAGCTGGCCCTGCCTAGTACACTGAAAAGAAGAAGGACAGCAGTCATACAGTCACTTCAGAATCAGAAGCTGAGTAGGAACCAGAACATGAAGATGGACCAGATGTGGAGTGGAAGATGTAACTAAGAAAGAGGAAGAAGAAGCTGCTTCTGTAACTGCTCATCTGCCATTATGAGCAGCCAAGTCCCCTCCCAAACAAAATACTATTGCACCAGAAGCCTCTAAACAACTGTCAGTCAGAATGATCTCAGAGACCCAAACACAGCTCCAAGTGGCAGAGCATAAAATGGAAGAGCAAACAGCAATAAAGAAGTCACTGGAAAAATGGTGGCAAGACCTGAGGATGCCACCAGGTCAAAGAACAGTGGGGAGACTTGGGAAACTGAGTCAAACAGACTGTGCCATCAAGCAATGGGTAGAAACCAAATATGGGTACTGTTACCCCATACTTGCCTCAATGGGTATGGTAAATAATAGAGAACAATTGTGAAAAGATCCTCCTCCTCACTGTGGCTAAAGAGGAAATGGCTATAGGTGACCATGTGTATTATCAGCAACACGAAGAACTGAACTGCATAAACAAAAATCTCTTTTGGGAAACAGGAAGAAGCATCCATTTACAAGAAGTACTGTACACAGACTTAAATGACTAGCAATAAGGTTATATTGTGTGGGCCACTAGACCGGATGGGGTCAGAGGTAGAAAATCCCACCACTTGGTTTATTTGTGAGAACAGTGCTTGAAACAAAAGTTAAACTGTCAGTTGGACTTCTATTTAAAGTCAATTTCAAATGGGTCGAAGAGGCAACAGTTTTGTACAGAGAAGCACCACAGTTACTGCAACATTTTCAAAAAGCAATATGCGTGCCTTCTTTTCTGTGGCTGGGGGGATTTTAACTGTGTTACTTTGTAAGGCAGTGGCATGTGACCTCAGTTCCAGGGGACTGGGGTCACAGAATTGCCTCAAAGTTTAAAAGTTATGACTTTTCTGATATCTCAAAGGAGACCCATTGGAAGTGAGTTGCTGCCCTCACCAAGACTGTGACAAAAGTAATGGACTTCCATATGCACTTATTTAATTACACAATTTAGTATTTTTGAAAACAAAAAATAAGAAAAAATATTTCTGAGAATCTTGCACATGGTGTATTTGTTCATTTCTTTTCTCTTGCAGTTGGAGCTGGGTCTCACCATCGTGTCTCTGGAAGAAGCTGAAGAAAGTGAATGAAGAAAAAAAGGGCAGCTAGTAGCAAGAGATGCTGAAGACGTTATGAAAATGAAGACTGCTGCAGGCCACCTGGGTTTGTCCCGGCTCTTTGACACTTAATTGCTGGTTTTAAGTGTGTTAGTGTTTTAAGAACAGTTAGCGTAATGTTGCTAAGGGTAAAAGTATTAGGTGTAGTAAACATGTATGGTTAGAATGTGCCTCGTCTCTCCTATAGATTAGTACTTATTGTACATAGGCCCGCATAGTATAGTAGAAAGGTCTCTTGTGTGATTTGGTCAATGCTGGTCAGAGGAAGAGGGAGATTAGTAGACAATTCTCACATTTGGATGCCTGAAGACCAGCACCACCCAGAAGGGATGGCACTGACTTGGGTCATCCTTGTGGGGAACCATAAGGTTTTTGGGAGAGGAGAGTGCAACCAGCCTGTCTCTTCCCTCAGCTGAAGGTCTGTTACCAGAGGGCTCTCAAAGAGTTGTCCTTTAGAGGTACTCCTCGCTTGCTTGGAGGCAGGATGACAGGATGTTTGAGTACAGGATGTCCTGGTTCAGCTAGCAGAAGGAAAGCTCTGTCATAAATATTCATTGTTCTGCCCTCCCATGAAATTCTATTAGAAGGGCAGGCAAGCAGCAAGGTGTGGGTTCATAGGTTCTTGGACAGCAAAGGAACAGCAGGGAAGGAGTTCCGGCTCCATCTGCGACCAAGGCAGGGGCCTGCAGGCCAAGGAATGGTGGCAGGGTCTCAGAAGTTTCACCAGCAGATGCCAGGAGGATGGGTCTTCTAGGAAGTCCTCGAGGACCCCAGCATGAAACAGAACCAGAATGACAGTCAGCCTGGTGGCACAGGGGACTGAAGTGCTGTAAGCACCTTACCTATCACCACGCTGGTGACCTGAGTTCAGAATGAGCTTGGGATGCCAGGGGTCCACAGGAGGAAGGGAGGGCTGGGAGAGGATCAAGCGGCTGCCTGGCAGCTCTCCTCTCCCAGACAGGGGTGGTGAGTTGAGCTGGCTCTTGACTGCCACCAGGTGGAGGCCAGGTGGCAGCGCTGATGCTCAGGTGACAGATTTTGGTTAGGGAGGGCTGGAAGGGGCCGTGATTCCAGAACGCATGTGCGCCTCCACACACATGTCCCCTCTGTGCCACCGCACCTCCAGGATGTAAGAGGAAAAATGAAGGTAAATAGGGAACATGGACTTTATGAAGCATCACTCATGGCCTGGAGAGATAAACCTCTTTATGACAAAAGAAAAAAGAACCAGCATGGTACCATAGGAAAAGTGGAGGGTTACCCCTCAAAGTTGGTTGCCGGGATCCTTGCAGATCCATTCTTTTTTTTTTTTTTGGTGCAGCTAGTCTCTTCCCTCAGCCCTAACCTCCAAACCACCGCCACACCCCCATGATTGAACCCCAATCCACCCTGGCTTACCCCACAAGGCAGGGTCACTGACAGAACCCCCCTATGGAATCGTGTCCAGGTTACTGACCACATCACCATGACTGGCAGAGCTCCCTAGGCTTACCCCCCCCAGGTGAGGCCATGGAGGTGGCTTTCACTGGATTACTGTCCCGGTGTGGGCCGAGCGCTTTGGTGGAACTGGTGGCACTGGGAAGTGGGCATCATGCAGGGGACCAGCAGCATTTATTTGGGATGCTTGCTATCCCCAGGAGACTCAAGTACAATGACACAAGCTGCATCTGTCATGCCTCCCCAACAATGTGGCACCAGTCATGGCAGTTCTCCCAACCTCCTCTAGGAGTCCACATTACACCAGACACATGACCCCACCCAACCAGAGAAGGTGTCCAGCCCTCTCCCCCCGGCCGGCAGTCACACCGACTCCTGGGTTCTTTCCCAAACCCAGGATGTCAGCGTCATGACTGGACGCCTTGCCGTTGGGCTGGCTTGCAGATCCATTCTTTCCAGAAGCAATTTAAAGACAGTGCAAGACTGATCAGAGCAACTGTTTAAAAGGGCATATTAGTAAGTAAGCTTTGCAGTGGGGATTTCCTGTAGTATAATGGAAAACCTGGATCACTTAGAGTATTTTCCTTTTGTTAGTGTAGTCAAATGAATGGGTCATCAGGAGACAGAGGCCCAGGAGGAGTTGGGATCAGTAAATCCCTGTGAGGGCCCAGGTATGGAAGGCTGTTGTGTTTTTTTTTACTAGTAAAGCTATCAGTATAGTGTCGGATGGAGGCAGGTACAGTCAGAAAGAATATTAACTTTAGTAGTACTGTTATAATGCTGACGTGCTCTGCAATTTAATATTGTCCATCAAGGGCAGGAGGAGACATGTGCAGGCATTGATTTGCACCAGGAATAGTGCTCACCCTTTTGCCAATATGTCTTGCCCCACTGAGCATGTGTGTGCCTGGGTAACAAAATGAGAATAGCAGCAACAAAACCAGCACCACACTCAGCTGTAGAAAAAGTGTATTACCTTTCACAGTTAAAAACATTACACATACCGCTAGCAAGTCAAGATGCCACAATAACCCAACTGGCTTCACACCTTAGTACAGCATCAGGGACTGGGGATTGCAAATGGGTGAGGCCTATTTTGGTCTGTTAAAGCTGTGCACCATTTTTCAAGAATCTGTCTCTTAAAACTGTACACTCTTTTGTAAGAATCAGTGCAAAAACAATGCTAAAGTGCAACAAAAGAATGTGCAGTTAGTGCAAACTATAATGTTAAGTGCATAAAGGTCAAAGGTTATCTTGCCACAGTTGAAACAACAATTTTACTCCTAGCCATTTCATATGCACACTAGCCATAGGTAAGAGTACAATATTTAGTTGCCGAATAGACCAAATTGTATATGAAATGCTGTGTTCTTCTTGGTGCTAGAGGTGCTGACAGCTTCACTTCCCTCCACACTCTAAAAAAGGTGGAGAACAGAAACATTTAGCATCAGTACAATTATTCCCTTAAAAAGACACAATATTAATACAATCATTGAGACTTGATTTTATGAGGGCTTCCTGTGTGAAAAACAAAAAGGATTTACATCTCAGGATCAACTGATCCAAGTTGCCACCACGTTGCCCAAGGCTGACCCTCTCAATGCCACAGAATTTAAACCTGTGGTTTCCATCTCTGTCTCTAAGTTCCATGCAATGTTGTGATAAAGCATTTATGGTGTCTTTCCTAGCTATACAACAAAGTTGCTGTCCTATGTAGACTTTAAATAGCCTAGTAGTTTTGCCGACATAGAACGCCCTGCACTAACAAAATTGCTAGATAAATTACATTAGGGGGTCACACAGTTCATGAAAGCACGAATGTCAAATACAGTAGGTACATTCGCCACAGTGAATGTTTTTCATTTTAGCAATAGAGGTACAGACTTTGCAGTTGACCCAGGTGCAGGTGGAAACCAATTCCTCACTGTTGGTATACCGTAGTTTTGAGTTGCAGGCTATGTACAAATTAATCATATAGTTTGGAGTCATGCCTGTAAACCATTTCAGCTCCTACTTCTATTGCTTCTCTTAAGAAATGAGACAGGAGGATATTTCAATTGCCCCTCAACATTTTTTCAATCTGGACTGACTGTCTACTGTAGGATGTTACATCATTCATTCTTGCTGGTCCCACCTGACTCTCTTGAACAGTCAACTGGTTGCTCCTGTTCATCTGCACTGCATTCCTATGTGCCTCTTGGATTACAGACCTGCTATAGTTCCTCTCCTCAAACCACATCCATAGCTCCTGGCTTCTCTGTAGGAAATCATTTTCCTCACTACAGTTCCTTCTCAAATGTAATAATTTGGTCTTCAGGATGTTATTAGTCAGGTAGCAAGGGTGGCAGCTAGAGGAAAGTAGAAATGAGTTCCTGTTGGTACACTTCCTAAAAAGATCTGTTCTGATAGTACCATCTGTGCATTAAATGACCATCAGATCCAAAAAGGACACTTTTTTCTCAGTCCACATCCACTGGCAACCAATGTTCACATCTGGGCAGTCCAAGTAATGCCCAAATCCTATCCGTTCATACCCCACTACAAATACTGTCAACTCATACCTTGCTACCCCACCAAACCACAAGTGCATTGTCTATAAAGCCATGCCAGAGGTCAATCCTATTGAAACATTATTGAGCTCAGCATCGTAGACATATTCCATTCCCCACTGGCCCGAGTAAAGGTTGGCATAACTAGGTGCAAATGTAGCTCCCATTGCTGTACCTTCCTTTTTTGTAGGAAAAATTTACTCTGGAAAAGGAAACAGAAGTCAGTTTGATGGTGCTTGCCCTACCAGGAAGCATGCCAGGCATAAATGGTCTTGGGAGTGCCAAGGCTCCAGGGACTCCTTAGGGAAGTTAGGGATGTATACAAAGTGTAAATGTATTTGGACCAGATACATAGATAACTGGAAAGGATTATGCCTCTTAAGAGCAGGGGTAGACCTGGAAACATTAATGTTGGAAATGACTCAAGAGAAATATGCCTTGGGATGGTGGGGATAGAAATCTGAGTCCTGTTTGGATTTGAGGGTACGTGGTGTACTGTGGAATGAAGGAGTGGAGTAATTGAAAGGGAAATGCCATTGTACTGTGTACCATCATACAGAAGCTAAGAAAATGCACCCAGATTGATCCCATCTCCATGTTTGGTCTCAGTATGTGTGTGGTCCCTTGTTTATTGGTGTTCCAGTGTTGTGGTTTATGGAGCCCATACTTTAGTGTCCCAGGCCTGAGGTGGTAGCAGTGCTTGCACAGGTACAGATTCCATGATGTAAGGCGGGTACACTTATCTGATGAGATTACCACCATATACCCTTAGACACAGGAGGGTGCCCAGACCTTACATGCAGGTGATTATTTCCATATATGATGTGCCTCACCACCTTAACCCTTCGGATCTCACCCCCCCCCCACCATGCATCTTTGTGGAAATTTTTCTTTGTCACTATTTATAGTAATTGCTATTCTTATACATTTGGATATCTATTTCTCTACTTATTTATTTTTTTATGCCTACAATGTATTTGCATTTTAAAACTGCTGATGTTGGTTTATTTCATTGTAACTGCCACTGTTTTCTTTCAGGTTTACCCTTCCCCTGGGTCACACCTGGAAATGAGCCTCAGCCCAGTGTGGCTTTCCCAGTTACCAAACAGTTAAATAAAAATAATAAAAAAATAGCCCAGTTTGTCTGACATATTAGTGTTCCTAGATGTGACAATATGCCATTTGTTAAGCTACCATATGCACCTGCTACTGTAGTTCCATTTAAGATCTGGAAAAGTCCAGAGCTAGGACTATTTGTGTTGATTATAGTTAAGGATCCATTTTGGGGTGTAGTTTGCCTTGGTTCATATTCAGCAATTTGGTATACATTACATGCTATATGTTCAGAGGATGTTAAATACAATCCCATCTTCAGCCACCAGCCACTGAAAATAACATCTTTTCACCTCATACCCATTCAAAGATGTCAAACCCCCAGAAGAAAAACATAGATACATAGAAACTGATGGCAGATAAAGGCCAACCAGACCATCTAATCTGCCCAGTCTACCTGACTGATCTACTGTAGCCCTAGTGGCATTCTCACTCCCTACCTCTCCTCTTCCCCAAGTTAAAGCCATATATATATGCCTGTCCCATTCCTACCCCATTTTGAAATTGCCCATTGATTTTTCCCTTACCACTTCTTCTGGTAGTATGTTCGACTTAATTCTTAATTATTAGATATGACAGACACTTTAACAAGCACAGGGTTCCCCATCATAACAACCCAGAGTAGTTAAATATGCAAGGCCAGGTTGTACCTAGCAGCCTAAGTGGTAGAGTAAAGGGTGTGCACCAAGGAGATTGGCACACAGTGGGAGTTCACCTGGACCTGTAAACTAAATTGTTATATTTTTTCACAACATATTTTCCCAGGATAGACCGGCTGAGGCACAACATCTTATCCGCTGTCCTGCTTCTTATCATTTCCTGCCTCCAGTGAAAATAAAACAGTGTGCTAAGGAAAAGAAAAATTCAGCAGAGGTAATATACAGTAAATGATAAAAAAAAACAGCAGAAAAGCATTTATAAAGGGTCAAACATGAGGACAGATTCTTTTACTCGTGACAGGCACTGTATGCATGCAGAACATTTATGAGGAGAACATCTCCAGCACAAAATAGTATGATCTGTGAAAAATGTGAGAACATTTAGTTGCCCTGGTAATCTGGTGGAGTAGAATGGGAGCAACTCAGTCAGTAGCCTGCTTTGAATACATCCAGACAATCTAGTGTACATATAGTAGAAGAAAATCTTCTGTTTAAAATAGATTTTGGTCCTATGAGGAGAGCTTTCACATATTTAAAGGGAAAGTGGTAGGAGGAGCAAGAATGGGGCCCCCTCCCATCCTAAGGTAGTGGTACAGCTCTTTACGTTGTAGTAGGGCAAGTTCCCCAGCATTTATACCAGTGCATCAGAGAAAGAGAGAGAGAGAGAAAGTGAGCGAGAGTGGGAGTGGGAGTGGCCACTTGAGCAAACCACAAGTATGGTCCCTAGGCAGGCTGCAGTATGCAGCAAAGGGGGGGAGGAAGGAAGGATAGACAACACATACTCTGCGACACAGATCCACACAAAGTGAGATGGAGAGCAGCAGGACAAAGAATACCTCTCCAAAGAAAGGCAGAATAAAGCACACATTTATAATGAGACATTTAAGGCACAAATGGAAGTGCCACGCTTCTTGAAGTAGAGTATGGCTATACAAATTAAAATAAAGGCCAGCAGGCAGGAACAGAGGCATGGGAATGCAGATCAGGCAGTGCCTCAGATCACAAATAATTTCCTGATGGGACATGTGGGCAAAAAAATTACACTCAAGTCAGCCAGTGTCCCACATTTTCCACACAGTGTTTAGAAGATTACTGTGGGTAGTAGATTTGAAGGAGCCAAGTGACATACAAATGCACACGTTTAATATGTACAGTGCTGCCTGATGAGATCACAGTTTCTGCAAGTCATACTGTGTCTTGCAGGATCCTGCAGGAACACAATGGAGTTCAATGGCAGTTAAACTAATTTGTTATGCAGCAAACTGTGACATCTTCAGCTGGGTGGAAGGCTAAGGGACACTGTGCCAGGGTCTTCAATGAGTGGCAAAGACATAGTACAGGGAGGAGGGTTTTGGCTACATCAGGGACTGGGGCCCTACCCAGGGGGATAGAGGCCTTTACAAAATAAATGACCTCCATTCATCCAGGAGGGGAACGGCAGTCCTAGGTGTAAGGTTTAGACACTATTTTGAGAAGCATTTAAACTAGTCAATGGGGGAGAGGTGGCAGAGAAACCAATGAAGGCAAAGATTGCTCCCATTGACAATAGAGCAGCAGGTAGGGGAAGCATGGGGAAATTAACTCCCCAGGGGTAGAAGGACATAAGGACAAGGGGGACAGGACAGGTGGGTTCAGGAAGAGGAACTAAAGCTGAGAGAAAGGCTAAGGAGAGTAAGCAGATGGGTATTGAAAGAGGTGAGGAAAAGACTGAGGAAACAGAAGGGGCAAAAGATGAGAACAGAAAGGCAAAGCAGAACAGTGGGAGGGAGGGACAGAAGGAGTGGAGTGCCATGTGTGCCAACACAAGGAGCCTAGGAAATAAAATTTCTAACCTTGAAGCATTTGTTGTGGAGGCAGATCTGGATCTGGTGGTCATAATGGAGTCATGGTGCACTGACAACCACAGCTGAGAAGTGGCCATGCCAGGCTACACAATGCTACAGAAGAACAGGCAGGGAAGAAAGAAAGGTGGGGGTTGTTTTATATGTGAGAGAAGGTGTAAAAGCCACGGATATAGAGGGGCACCAGGGGGATAATGAAGGGCTGGAGGTACTGTGGGTCACCTTAGAGACAGAGTCCAGGGTCACTTTCTGTATGGGGGTGGTGTACAGACCACCAACACAGGGTGGGGGGAGTAGTTAGACAAGGTTTTGGTAGAGGCCACTGACAGAATGGAAAGCAAGAGGAAGTACTGATTGTGGCAGACTTTAATCTGCCGGATGCTGACTGGGGCATTCTGACCGAAGATACAGCAAGAAGCAGGGCCATCATTGACTCTCTACAGGGGGGATTTCTCAGGCAGCTGGTTATACTGTAGGACCCACTAAAGATGGGTCAGTGTTACACTTGGTATTTATGAACAGGCATAGCATCGCAGGCATCATAGTGGGTAGTCGCCTGAGTTCAAGTGATCACCATACTGTGCTGTTTGGTATACAAACTGGGCAAGAGAAAAAAAAAACACTAAGACAAGGGTCCTGGATTTCAGGACGGTGGATTTTAAAGAAAAGCATGACTGCCTCAGTAAATACCCAGAAGGGGGAATAGCCAGGAGGAGTGGAGACCCAGTTGAAAAATGTCAAAGAGGGAATAGTTAAGGCAATGGCATGCTGTTTGAAGAAAGTAAGCAAGGCAAGGAGGAAGAAGTTGCTTTAGTTCTCAATGGAGATGGCTCAGGTGATGACAGAGAAAAAACACAGCATTAAGAAAGTAGAAGGAGACCCAGATGGAGGTGGACAGGGAGGTATATCTGGAAAAGCAGAGGAAAGCAGGAAGGGGTGGAGGACAGCAAAGGCACAAGCAGAGGAGAGGACTGCCAAGGAGGTCAAAAAGGGGGATAAGTCTTTCTTCTGGTACATCAGTGAAAAGAGAAAAGCAAGGGGTGAAACAGTGAGAATAAGGAGGCTGTGGGGGGACTGTGCAGGAGAAGATCAGGAAAAGCTAAAATTTTAAATGGGTACCTTTGCTGAGTCTGCACAGTAGAGGGAGAGGAGGGTAGACCAACAAACAAACATCAAAAGGCACAAGGGGTATCAAGGAGTGGGTGCACATTAAAACTGCAAACTACAAACATGGTGCTGACCTGTGTGATGGTTCGTAGCTGTGAGACAGGCAACAGCTCCTTTCTATGCAACATACTGGTTTTGTATTAGATATCTGCAGATAATACGTTTAGTCCCCAGGGGGCATCCAACTGAGAGAGACTGGGAAGCGGGAAATACTTGTGTAGTTCGTTTATTCTGGTAGTAAATACTACAACTACCTTGCAAGTGACTAAAATAGTGGGAGTAAAAGACTGCAAGGTTTTATTTCAGGGCGCGCTGCATGAGGGGCGCTCTGAGTCTTTTTAAATTGCAAACTAGAGAATTAAGTTGTTTTTTTTTAATTGAGATGATATTTTGGAGGTTTGACCCAACTGGACACTGGTCAATCAAGCCCTTAAAACACTCACATATTGTGAGCAGTGCGAGCATGGGCAGGGTGTACAGTATGCATCATCGCCTGCTGACATGCGCACTGAGACATGTGCAGGTCTGGCGTGTCCGGCGGGTACTCCAGGACCCAGGAAAAAACAAACTACCAGCATAGTACCGTGTGCATTATATATAGAACAAGGTAGGAGAACTATTGGATATTTAAGTAGCTTAAACATATAACGTTTTTGTAAACACAAGAATCAGTGATAGTTTAAATGACATAAAGGTAAGTGCCTTTCCCAAAAAGTGGTGTACTGCACGTGGCTATAGAGGGTGTAACTCTGGTTTATGTAGGAGTTTTCAGGATCCAGTCTGACATTAAATATCCCATAAGTTGCCTGAAACTGTGTACAGAAGAGAAAGTTGTTTGAATCCCCATTGTTAGTCACACCTGAATAACTTTGCAGAAATGGAAACTCTAAATGTGGTTGATGTTTTGGGCCTACTAGTACAAGAAGGCTCCATTATGCAATGTCCAAATTGTCTGATGTATACACTGATAGCACCCTCAGTTGCTAATACTGATGCATGTAATAAAGGCCAACTTTATTTGACTCTACAGATTGAAAACAAAAACTTACATTATGAGTTATTGTATTTCAAGCAAATAATATTGTCAATATACAAAACTTTGTTCAAACAGTGAACAATGAACAGTCTGAACTGAGTAAAATGAATTTAACTATAAGGAAGCAGGCAGAACACAGCAATGTCAGGAGCAGTGATGACTCAGAATTGGACAGACATCAAAAAAAGGTCAGAGAGGAGACTTTAGCACAGAATGGAGTTTGGATCAAGGTTACTGTATGTATAGAAAAAAAACCAAAAACTATATCTACACCAATAGACATACACACATCTCGAAATCCTAACATGGGTCTGGCACAAGTTCCCACTCAAAACAGATTTACCGCACTGGGTGTTTCGCAAGGTGAAAATGATAACTTAAGCATACCAGCTCCCTTTACTAAGCCTGTATTCCCTGAGAGACTGGTTATTGGAGACTCTATTATAAGATTCACTGATTCTCATATTTGTGAAACTGCAAGAGAAACCACAACTATATCATGCCTGCCAGGGGCTAGGATAAAAAATGTAAAAGATGTTCTGGATACCATAAAGTTGCCTGAAAAATCTGTGATCCTTTTGCACACAGGTATAAATGATATAGAAACAGAACATGAAAAAGACATTTGTATAGAACTACTAGAGTTGGTCTCTAAATACAAAAATAAAGGACATCAAGTAGCCATCTCAGGTATTCTATCTACATTTGGGCCACGTAATCAAAAAAATCAGACAATTCAAAGAATAAATACTAGGTTGCTAAATTGGAGTAAAAATGGTGATATAGCCTTTCTTGACAACGGGGAGCCTCTTTTTTTACTAAGAAAGAACTGTTTGCACATGATGGTTTACATTTAAACAAGAATGGGGCAAGACTTTTGGCTGAACATTTTGAGGAAACCTTAAATTTAATGTGTTTCGGTTAACAAAAGGGGAAAACAGTTGAAGGTAATAATGCATCACTAGGAAACAAAAATGGTAATACAATTGTAACCCCACCCAGGTATGCCATTTCCATCTTCACAGCTCTACCTGGTGGGCTGGGTTCTGGGAGAGACATGTCACTCGGCACATTGGCTAGGTTTGGCTACTCTGCAACAGGGGCACCCAAGTAACTCCAGACAAAGGAAGCAATAACTGTAATGTTCAATACCACAAGTGGGATTCTAAAGTGTGGCTTTTATTCACATCCAACAGAATAAACAAAACATAGAGGGACCCCCAAAGGGCTACACTCCTGGTAATGCAGATTTAATGGAGATCAGAACACATCCTATTCACTTTAGACCTCAGGCTCTGAAACACACTGGGCACAGAGCCCGAACTTGTACACTGCTCTGGGTTTTCCCTGGCTCGGCTCCCTTGTCAGCCACTTGGACACTTTCCATTTAGCATGGAAACATTTACTGGTGGTTCCCTAAACCACCTATGAGCACTTCTGCTCCATAAGAGAATCTTCCTCATCAGTCCCACATCTGGGTACTTTCCTCAGGCACTGACCAAGTACCTAAGAGAAAGCAGCAGGTGTCCCAAAGTAAACCCGTAGAGGTGAATTTGGTTACTACAGATGGGGGGTCTCCCACCTCTCGCTCCCATAATTCATACCCGGCCATTTCTCTGGACAGTAACACCTTATCCTTTGAAACACTTTGCTATGTAGATTCTCTTTAAATGTATTCACATTCAATCTACTGTCTTTACATCCCATTTGTGCTGAACTTGAACATACTTAATAAGTGGCTGTGTCCATTACTTTAGACCCCCCACAGAGTTAAGCAGTCCAATCCCCACATCTACCAAACTGTACTTGGCTGTCTTTTCCTGACCCCAAAGTAACAGTCACTTTAGATTCATCTTGATTCAGGTGACAACACATTAGCCCTTTAGCAGAGTGAACTCACCCCTTGGTTGCAGGTGCCCCACAGGCATTTTCTCCTCAAAGAAATCTCATCCAGAACTTCTGTTGCCTCAGTATGAACTTAAATCAGGCAGCTTCTTTCTTCCTAGCTGGACCAGGGGGGTTGCCCCTGGAAGCAGGCTGATTCCTTCCCCCATCCCCGCAGGGATGGGGCCCTGAACCACTGAAAGCAGTCTCTACCACTTCAATGTGCTCTTGTTGTGTTCCTCTTCAGGTGAGAACACACACATCTACCAAAATAATAGCTCTTTGACAGAGCATAGAGCTCTGAGGGCCTGCTTACAGCAGAACACCTCTTCTACAGACTGCCACAGACTCTACTGAACTCACTTCAAATTCCCATTTTTTCTACTCTAACCTCCAACTGCAACATTCCAGTGTGGCTTATGCAGCTGCAACAGTTCTAAAATGATGTCATCCCTCAGTCTCAGCTGAGACTGAGAACAGAGTGAGACAGTGTGAAATCCATTTAACTGGAGTTTCACAAGCTGCCTTCCCTGCCTACCACTAGGTCTTACTGGGAAAAATATTGATGATTTACAGGCAATTCTAGCCATGAACCCATATGATAGCATAGCAATTTGTGAGATATGGTGGACTGACAAGACAAAAACGTGGGGAGCAAGACTGGAGGGGTATACTCTATATAGTCAGGGGGAGGAAGTGTAAGTGTGGAGGAGGTATAGCTCTGTACATAAGAAGCGATGTGGGTCACGTGATGGCAGCCTAGGTGAAAGTAGCTCGAGTCCAGCTCTGCTACCAACCTAGAATATAATTCCTTGAAATGAATCATCACAGGTTATTTTTAAGGATAACTCTGTTACTCTAACACTGCAAGGAAGACCCTGGTTCATCTAAAAGTCAAAAATGGAGGCTTTTGTCAAGAAACAAGCCTCAAAACATACACCACCTCCCTCACCGGAAAAAGAACAGGCCACGAAGCGTCCTTGGCAGGGAACCACTAAACCAATATCCAAGGCTTCAGCGTTAATGGAGGAACGTTTTCTGGAGATAATTGCCCCGTTACAAAGCTCGATTGAAGAAATCTCGACAGAAATTCGCAGTTTCAGATCATCCTTAGAATCGCTAGCTGCTAAAGTCGGAGATAACGAGGTTAGAATTAAATCAACGGAAGCGAAAATGGATAAATGTAATTTAGAGAGAGAGTCACTTTGGGCAAAAAAATCATGAAGTTGGAAGACAAATTAGAGGATTTGGAAGGGAGAAGCAGAAGAAGTAATTTAATTATCTTCGGCATTCCGGAAAAAGAGGAAGAGACAGCACCAGTTTTGTTTATGCAGAAGCTCCTTGAAAAAATAGCTGGTCCTTCTCCAAACGGCCCCAGCTACATAGTGGAACGAGCGCATAGGTCCCTTCGCCCCCCTCCAGCTATGGGTGCACAGCCTAGACCCATCATCTGTAAGCTTTTAAATTATCTGGACAAGCAGCACATACTCGCGAAAGTTAAAACAATACAAGAACTGTCCTGGGAAGGCAATAGAATTAGGGTAACTCATGACTTACTCTATTCTGTGAGACAGAAATGCCAAGAGCTTCACACAATAGTCTCAAAATTAATTGCAGCCGGAATCCAGTTTCGAGTCAAATACCCTGCAATACTGCATGTCAAAATAAATGATAAATGGCAGTCTTTCGAAGGAGCTGAAACTGCACGGCAGAATCTTACAAAATCTCTCCCAAAACTGTTTAAATAACTAATTGCTGCAACGCACCTACAGAATGTTAAGTAGAAAGCACAGGATTTACCAATTCAATAAGTATGGAGCTTTCACTATTTAAAGCGTTGCAATGTACCTGCGGAAACTCTTGAAACATTGCTACATTTCAGTGAGATCTCCTCTTTCAATGAGACAACTAGTTGTTGGAACCTGTGCATCTCTCGATCCTGCAATTCCCGTGAATCTACCCAAATTTTACACTGTTTAAATAACCGGGGCTCTAGTGGGATTCAAACAAGCATCCAGTTGCTAAAGAGGTTGAGTTAATATCTCGGTTCTGCCTTTGGGTCTAACTCCACGAAATAGAATGTCGCCAATCCTTTATTTTACTTTCCTTTTATAGGGAATGGAGATGGAGATCCTGGTTGTTGTCTGATAACAGATGGGGATGAAGTGCTGAATTGTGTGTTGGCGCGTGAAGAATGTAATGCAGGATCGTCTCTTGAAAATTGGGGAAGCAGAAGGCTAATTGTAGGTCGTAATTCCCAAAAGGTTGACACTGTCACCAAATGATTGTTCCAGGATCTGGATGACACATGGCAAAATTATCAGCCCTTCAAATTCCAAGATTAGAGGCACCGCCCTACGAGAGAAATGGTACTAGATGAACATTCCACTATAATTGGATAATGCAGGTGAAACCTAATTATGAACCTTTTTATATTTACTTGCAAGATCGGTGCACTCCAGCTGGTGCCGTTGGGAGGTGGGCACGCAGATGGTGCACGGGACGATAGCACAACATGATGTAGAGGTCCAGAGATGGACAGTGTATCCTAAGAGGGGGGAATGCGTTTTCGGAATTTTTTTACAACTACGACTTGACGCCTGTGTCCCTTGTAGCGAGAAGGTGTCATTGAGTGGAGGAGCATCAAGGTCCTGAGGACTTACTATGTGGACGACAGGAGAATCTTGGCAAGAGGGATCCTTAACTTCCTGGAAATGATGGCAAAATTCGGGATCAATGTGGGTAACTGTAATCGCTGTAAGCTTTGTTGTTTCAAGTCAGGTTACGTGGGAGTGCTACAAGGAAGAACACCGTAATACTGGGGGCTTGCGATTTAATTAAAATATCGAAACTGTAACTTTCATATGGTGATGTATTCATACGGGGGAAGTCCTTAAGGTACACAGGAAACATCTTGTCCTGAGAGGGACAACTAGATTAGACAGTGGAGGACTGACTTATGCTTTACTAATACAATGGTTGGATTTCAACCATAGATATCTTTAATTAGAAGAATATATAGCGATTATGTAGCTGAATAAGGACTACTCCCAATCCAATTAATAGTTGTACAAATATACTGGCTAATTTTGAACTTGAGTGTTTGAGTCAGGATAATGTGATGTAGTAATTACATGGCCCCCACTATTGGGGGATATTGCCTGATAATTTCTAGGAAAATTCATAGTACAAAATCAGGAATAGTATTCACTAGCATCAGTACAAAATGCTGGTACAATGTGGCTACAAGGGTAGATTCAACTGCTCATTACTAAAGGGGGTTTTCCAGGCTTATGGAGTGGCAAATAGCGTATTGGCTTAACAATATAAGAGATTATTCCCCCGCCCCGGGGTTTGTGGTTTTTTTTTTATTTTCTTCCTACAGCATGGAATTTCTCAAACAGATCACGCGAGGGGCATAAATATAGTGGATTAAGAAATAATTTGTAACAGATCTAGGTTTGGATAGCAGACAGACTTTCTGCTGGGTTGATACAGATCACACGACGATGGCGTATAGTAGAGCAGTTGTTAGAACTGGGGGGGGTTCATCCTTGGAGGGTCATTTGTATTGTAGGGAGGAAATGGGGGGGTAGGACAGCATCTACTTAATTATAAAGAAAAGAATGAGAGCTATTTACGGAGAAATGACTGTTATAGTTAATTTAGAATGTAACAGGGAATCTATCGAATTATATCTCCATTTCTTTTTTAAGACAAATCATGATGTCGAATGTTAATAACCTTGTAAGTTGGAATATTAAAGGAGCTCAGGAAAGGTGCAAAAGGCAAATTATATTAAAACACCTTTCGACCCTTAGTTGTGATGTGGCATGCTTACAAGAAACACATCTTAAGAGAGAAGATGCTCATTTGTTTAGGAAGCACTAGGTAAGGCAAACATTTGGTGTGGGCATCTCAACCAATAAAGGGGGGGGTCATTATCTTACTTCATAAAAGATTAAACTTTAACTTAGAAAAGGAAATATGGGATAAACAAGGCCGATATATTTTTATAACCGGAACTTTAGCAAATCATCAGATCACTATAGGTTCAGTAAACGGCCCCAACATAGATTCCCTGCAATTCTTCACACAGCTTTTGGACAAGTTAGACTCACAATTTTCTGGGATTACAGCTGGTTGGGGATAGGTCAGACAATAGAAGATCTGGGTTATCCCTGGCTCAGAGAGCTTTGAGACAGTTGATGGAAGGATTGAACCCAGTGGACGTTTGACGACTTAACAATCCAGGGATTAGGCAATATACCTTCTTTTCAATGCCGCACAAAACTTGCTCTAGAATAGACTACTGGTTAGTAACTAGGGTAATTTCCGATCACTCCCCAGTGTCAATAAAATATGAGTCAAACCCGAGTTATAAGAGGGACTTTAGATGGAGATTTAACAACCAGTTGCTACAGGATCCCCGTACACATGACCACCTAAACAATTTCATAACTCACTTCCTCGAGCGTAACTTGGGTTCAATTAACAAGACTGATATTGTTTGGGCAACTCTGAAATGTGCAATAAGGGGGGAATGTATCAGAATCACATCTACCAAAAATAAGAAAGAAAAGTCGAGGTTAGAGGAGATCATTAAGGCCATCAAAGAAACGGAACGCAACATTACTAAATGAGCACCAGTAGCAGAGTGGGTTAAATTGCATCAATTACATTCCCAACACTCCTCCATGATGTTGCAGAAGGCTGAACTAGCACTCCGAAGAACCAAGATTAAATATCTTGAGGCTGGGGATAGGGCTGGAAAGCTTTTAGCGTTTAGGATTAAGCAGCTTGACTCCAACAGATATGTGAGTACAATACAAAGTAAAATCAGTGACCCTGTTAATACAGACCCTTAAAAAATTGCGGATGTGTTTAAGGAACATTTTAGTGAAGTTTACTCCGTCCCGGCGAAGGACAGGGCTAGTATAGGTGATATTAACAATTACCTAGATATGATAGATTTAGGGAAGTTGGATTCATCGAAGCGACACTATTAGAGGCACCCATTCAAGTACAGGAATTAAAGCAAGCGATAACTCAGCTTGCTCCGGACAAATCTCCTGGTCCAGATGGCTTGACTACCAACATATACAAAGCCTTTACAGATATAATTTCTCCTATTCTGACCAATGTATATAACCACTGGTATCGCGAGGGGCTCTCGGAGAGTAATTTCCTTCAAGCCCTCATAACGCTCATTCCCAAACCAGGTCGAGATCTAACCCTCCCGGGGAATTACAGACCAATCTCCATGCTAAACGTAGACATTAAAATATTAGCAAAAATTCTAGCTGGTAGACTAGGACCATTCATGCCCAAATTGATTAGTGAAGTGCAGATCGGCTTCATGAGTGACAGAGCAGCAAGTGATCACATACATAAATTGCACTACTTAATAAGTCAAGCACAAGAAATATTGACCCCAGTAGCTTTATTAGCAATAGATGCAGAAAAAGCATTCGACAGAGTCTCTTGGGATTTCCTATTTGCCGTTCTCGCCAAATTTGGGTTACCAGATGGTTTTATACAGTGGGTTAGGTTACTATACAAGTCTCCCAAAGCACAAATATGGTGTAACGGAATACTGTCCGTCCCTTCTCCTTTCATGTGGTACAAGACAGGGTTGCCCACTCTCCATTTTATTCAATTTATACCTGGAACCCTTGATTCGCAGAATACACATGGTACAGGAAATCAGGGGAGTACAAATTGGCAACAGGAGGTACTTGGTTTCAGCGTATGCGGATGACCTGCTCCTGCATATCGAGGATCCGGAAATAGGTATCCCAAAGGTGATGTATGAAATTACACAATTCTCAAAGGTCTCCAATTACAAACTTAATATTTCCAAAACAAAGTTTTTCCCGCTTAATTCCAGATGTTTACTAAGTATAGCCAAAGAGATGGGGTTTTGCTGGGAGGCAAACACCCTATTATACTTAAGAATCAAGGTTACACGAGACATAACTACAATGATAAATGAAAACCTGAATAGTCAGGTCAAAATAATCAAACAAGATCTAAATAGATGGACTCTGTTACCACTATCTCTCTGGGCCAGAATCGAAATAATCAAGATGAATATTCTACCGAGGATTCTGTACCCTTTGAATATGCTAAGCCCCTACCTGCCCAAAACATGGTTCCGTCCACTACAAACAATCCTTAGTGAATTCATATGGAAAGGACAAGCTGTGAGGCGATCATATAGGAAACTTACTGCATTAAGGAAGTCTGGTGGACTAGCGCTGCCATCCTTCTATAAATACTATATGGCTTCACATGTCAGTAAGTTAGTACACTGGACTTCCCTACTCACAGTGGAGAATACCAACAAATACGTACCCCCTGGATTACCATAGAGAGGGACTTAGTTCGAAATTCGGTCCTTGCATTAAATGCAATTCCTTTTCTATCTTTCAACCTCCTACCTACAGCATTGAGAAATACCCCTATGGGGTGGTCACTAAAAGCCCTACAACAAGTGCAGAAACTCCTAAGAGTGAACTGGTGAAATTTGCCCGACCAACCTGTCTTATACAATAAGCATTTTCTAATACAAGGAACTCCAATCACAGCTAAGTTCCTGAAACCGCTAAATGGGGTAATGTTGGGAGATTCGGCCCCCAAAGGAAAATTGTTATCATATGAACAAGCTTGCATTCGAATACCAGAGCTGCATGAGAAAATCTACAAGTATTTGCAGATTAGGGATTCGATAAAAGCCCACCTAGCGAAAGCTGGAAAAGAGGACAACAAGGAATTTGAGCTGTCTTCTCTCTTAGAGATTGCAAAACAAAAGCATCCAGTGTCCAAAATATACCAAGAATTCCAGGTTAGAGATAAAGGGAACCCCACCAAAATTAGTGAATACTGGAAACAGAGATTAAAGCTTGAGGAGGAGAATATATGGAATAGGTATGGAAAAATAATAGCAAGTATATTAGACAGGATTGATATAAACTGCAGCAATTTAATATTATCCATAACCTATATTACACTCCCTTAAAACTACACAAAATGGGAAAATTGGAATTACCCAAATGCAACAGGTGTGGGGCCGGAGAAGGAGATTTATATCACATTTTATGGACCTGCGCCATAATCCACCCCTTCTGGAGCTCTATCGGTAAATCTGTGCAATCAGTATTTGGGCTAGAACCATTTTTCACGCCAGAGGTGTGTTTGCTAAATGTGTTTCCCAGTGCTCTGGGTGCACAAAGGAAAGCCTTTATGGCTATTATATCTGCAGCGGCAAAGGCAGTTATTCTTAGGCACTGAAAGAGGCCAATACCCTCAGTGGCTGAATGGTATGGTGAAGTTATGTTGGCACTGCAATTAGAATTGCACATAGCAAAGATGAATAATAAGACACAATCCTATAGTACAAAATGGGGGCCGCTAGAGGCGGTCTTGATGACTTGGAAACCATAGTTTTATAGTGCCTTTCAAACCCCAAAGGATGGGTTCACTATTCTTCCCGAGCCCCTTATTCAATGTTATTCAATGTCATTATTCAAATAGAAACGAATATTTCTGCTCAGTAGTCACAAAAGAGGAGGGGGAAGTGCCTAATCCAATTAACAGAAGCACTTTTGATAGGGGGGGTTGATCCCAGTCCTTTCACAGAAGAAAGGGTTCTGCAAGAACTCCTAAAACTGAAGGTGGACAAAGCAATGGGTCCTGATGGAATTCACCCCAGAATTCTAAAAGAATTAAGGGAGGAACTAGTGAAACCACTGGCTACTCTTTTAATAAATCATGGGAGGATGGTGTGGACCCGAGGACTGGAGGAAGGTGGATGTGATTCCCTTCACAAAAGTGGGACCAAGACAGAGGCAGGAAACTACAGACCTGTCAGTCTAACCTCTGTGGTAGGGAAAGTGATGGAGTCACTCTGAAGGAAAGAATAGTTGAGTACCTAGAGGCCAGTGGAGCACAGGACCCAAGGCAGCATGGATTCACAGCGGAAGGTCATGTCAGACGAATCTAATAGATTTCTTTGACTGGGTGACCAAAGTAGTAGACCAGGGAGGGGCTGTGTACATGGCCTACCTAGACTTTAGCAAGGCATTTGACACAGTCCCACACAAAAGATTAATAGTCAAATTAACCGGCCTGGGAGTGGGTCCCAGGGTGGTAGCCTGGGTAAAACATTGGCTGCACAACAGGACACAGAAGGTAATTGTAAATGGAGTCCACTCTGAAGAAAGAGAGGTTACTAGTGGGGTACCGCAGGGTTCAGTATTGGGTCCAGTCCTTTTTAATGTCTTCATCAGTGACATTGCAGAGGGACTGGAAGGAAAAGTATGCCTTTTTGCAGATGACACAAAGATCTGCAACAGGGTTGATACACAAGGAGGCGTGGAAAGGATGAAAAGGGACTTGGCAAGGTTGGAGGAATGGTCAGAAGTATGGCAGCTAGGATTCAATGCAAAGAAGTGCAAAATAATGCACCTGGGAAACAAGAACCCAGGGGAAGAATACACAATGGTTGGGGAGGTAGTAACAACAACAAAAAGGAAAGGGACCTGGGGGTAATCATATCAGATGACCTTAAGGTTAGCAAGCAATGTGAGAAGGCAGTAGGGAGGGCTGGGGTATACTGGGATGTATAGGGAGAGGCATCAGCAGCAGAAAACAGGAAGTTGTTATCCCTCTGTACAGACAGTTGGTGAGACCCCATCTGGAGTACTGTGTCCAGTTCTGGAGACCCCATCTCCGCAAGGACATAGACAGGATAGAGGTAGTCCAGAGGAGGGCAACTAAAATGGTGCAGGGTCTGCAAGAGAAGCCGTATGAGAAGAGACTAAAGGAGCTTAATATGTATACCCTTGAGGAAAGAAGGGAGAAGGGGGACATGATAGAAACTTTTAAGTACCTCAGTGGAATCAACAAAGTCCAAGAGGGTAGCATCTTTCAGAAAAAGAGACTTGCAAGAACAAGGGGACACAATTTAAAGATAGAAGGAGGGCAGTTCAGGGGCAATGTGAGGAAGTATTATTTCACAGAGAGGGTAGTGGATGCATGGAACAGCCTTCCTGAGAAGGTTGTGGGGTCTAAAACTGTGGGAGAATTCAAGAATGCATGGGACAGACATAAGGCAATTCTTGTGGGGGGTAGGAAGAAATAGGCTGTTGGTTAATTAGGATCTAAGGCCAATCCTGTAGGTAGGGAAATGGGCAGACTAGATGGGCCAAGTGGTCCTTACCTGCCATCAAAGTCTATGTTTCTATGTTATTCTATTTTTTTTTCTTTCTTTTTAAGGAAGCTGAGTGGTTCCCTTGGGTGGGTAGATGCTGAGGGAGGGTTGGGGATCATCCGTGGAGGTAACGGTGAATGGAAGAGTAGGGTTGGAAAGTTGAAAGTTAGTACGGGGAATATTACTTCCATCGCTGATATCTACATATAATTATTATTCAATGAAAATTGCTGTCACGCATATGTATAATTGTTATGGTTTAAGTATTCTATGTAAAATCAATAAAGTGTATTGAATGAAAAAAAAAGAAGCGATGTAAACTCAATCGATATTACACACAAAGTAAAAAAACAAAATTCATTAACCAAATCTATCTGAGTAAAAATATGTGATGGACTGTCTGAGGCTATAGTTGTCAGTTCTATATATTGCCCCCCCCCCCAATCTGCATCTCTAGAAGTCATTGAACAACTCATAACAGAAATAGAGATAGCTAGCGAAATGGCTGAAATAGTTGTTTTAGGAGGCATAAACTTCCCCAATATTGATTGAAACATAGAAACATAGAATTTGATGGCAGATAAGGACTGCTTGGCCCACCTAGTCTGCCCATTTCCCTACCTAATGGATAAGCTGCAGATCCTAGTTAACCACCTGCCTACTTCCTCCTACCCCCCACTAGAATTGCCTTATGTCTGTCCCATGCATTCTTGAATTCCCCCACTGTTTTTGACTCTACGACCTCCTCAGGAAGGCTGATCCATGTATCCACAACCCTCTCTGTGAAGAAATACTTCCTCACCTTACCTCTGAGCCGTCCTCCCTCTATCTTCAAATTGTGTCCCCTTGTTTTTGAACATCTCTTTTTCTGAAAGATGCTACCCTCTTGGACTTTGTTGATTCCCTTGAGGTATTTGAAAGTTTCTATCATGTCCCCCCTCTTCCTCCTTTCCTTGAGGCTATACATCTTTAGTTCCTTTAGTCTTTCTCATATGTCTTCTGATGCAGACCCTGCATCATTTTGGTCGCCCTCCTCTGGACAGCCTCCACCCTGTCTATGTCTTTGCAGAGATGGGGTCTCCAGAACTGTACACAGTACTGCAGATGTGGTCTTACCAACTGTCTGTACAGAGGGCCAACAACGTCCTGTTTTCTACTGGTGATGCCTCTCCCTATGCATCCCAGTATCACCCCAGCCCTCTTTACTGCCTTCTCACATTGCTGGCCCACCTTTAGGTCATCTTGGGCAAACAATCAGGCTTCTGGATCAGTGAGTGTAAATTATTTTGATATTGTAACAAAATGGATCTAGTGCAGCACATTACTATCCCAACCAGAGGTCGAAATATATTGGACATAGTGCTAACTTCAAATCAAATAAACATATCAGACTGTACAATATTGCCCCCAGTAGGGAATAGTGACTATAATGCAATCAGATTTAAAGTAAAATATGAATATATTCCAATTCAGGCTCAAACTGAATTTTTTCTTTATAAACAGGCTGATGTGCATAAAACACTTTTGCATCTGGAAAAAATGATTGGATTTCATTACTGAAAAATAAGACAGTAGAAGATATATGGGAAATGATTAAAAGTACAATAATAGGTATTAGTGAGGAACATATTTCATTGATAAAAAAGAACAGGAATACTGCTAGAAGACTGATGTGGTTCAATACAAAAATAAAGAAATTAATCAGAAAGAAAAATAAGTATTATATTAAGTATTTAAGAACAAAATCAGAATCAACAAAAAAGGCATTGAAAGTAGCACAGATGAAATGTAAAAAAGAAATTCATAAGGCTAAGAAACAAGTAGAATTTAACTTAGCCCAAACAGCTAAAAAAGATAATTACAAAGCATTTTTTGCCTATATAAATTCTCTTAAGAAACCAAAAAGTAAAGTTGGACCAATAACATGTGGTGACCCCATTATATCTGATGATTCGGAAATGGCCACTATATTTGGAAACTATTTCTGTAAAGTCTATGGGCAAAAATCTAGTTTATCAAAGATTGAAATAGATACAAATATAAATCTTTTTAAAATAACCCAAGAAGAAATAAAACAACATATTCAGAATTTAAAACCAAATGCCTCTCAAGGTCACAATCAATCTCTGCACATATGCTACAAATTATACTTAAACATATTCTATTACCATTACAAATACTCTTTGAAGAGGCGGTAAACACTGGAAATGTTCCAAAAGATTGGAAAATGGCCCATATAATTCCAATTTATAAAAAGGGTGATAAGACCATTGTAGAAAATTACAGACCAATCAGTCTGAGAAGTGTAGTAGGAAAAATCCTTGAGGGTCTGATTAAGGAAAAATGAATACAAGAAAATAAGTTAGCGGACAGGGACCAACATGGCTTCCAAAAGGGTGGAACTGTGCTACAAACCTTGTCTGTTTTTATGAGAACATAAGTAGGACTCTGGTTGAAGGTATTCCATGTGACATCGTGTATTTGGATTTTAGTAAGGCTTTTGACCTTACCCCACATTGGGCTACAATTAGTGGTGGGCGAAGTGGGCTCAATCCACTCTGTGAAGCGATTCGCAGAGTGCTTCACAACGTGAAGCTGTGTACTTCACGTTATAATGCGAAACACAAAGTCCATTGGAAGCAATGACTTCATGTTACTCCGCCTCCCCAGGCCACTACTCTGCCAATTTTAAGGTGAAGTGCAATGCGGGCAGCGCACTTCACCTCACTTTGTCTTGTTTTTGAGCTCCAAAGGCAAATTTTGCAGTGATTCATGGGATTTCAGGTCACATGGGCTCTATATTGATCTGCACAGCCTCGGTTCGGGGTAGTATGAGTAGGAAGGAGTAGGAGACAGTCTGCTCTGATAGCTGTCTGTGATAAGAATCTTGTAAAAGCTGTTCAAAAAGCATTTTTCTTTTTTTGGGGGATCCAACTTTAGTTCATCGATTGTAGGAAACCCTCCTGTGCTCATAACATTGAGCGTTTTTGTTTTTGTGTGGATTTTGAATGTTAATTTACAACATTGAGTGTGTGTGCTGAAAGACAGTGAAAGTGTGCTTTGGGGGAGGGGCATATCTGTGGTGTAGGTAGATTTAAGTTGGAGAAATAACGATTTCTTTGTTTTTTGGTTATATTTTTGTTATATAACTGACTGTGTTAATGTACACACAGTAATATTGTCAGTAATAGTAGAAATTTTCTTGCTGTTTGTTGTGTGGATGTGGTGCAGCAGTTCATAAGTTCAGGTTGTTTACATTACAAATTTACAATATGTAACGTGGCATAGTACTGAACTTTTGCATTTGCGACGCATTCCTCATTCAGCATTGTACATAAACTGTTCTGTGTGTGAGTGTGTGTGCAGTGTTGCGTGCATCGAATAATACACCTTTTATTGTGCCACAGACTAGTGTAATTGCAAGCTCAGCAGTGTGAACCTGCTATCCACTGAAGCAGCCTGATTTTATACTGCGATCATGGTATCTCTTCTTAGTTTTGCTGCTTGTAGTGCTGTAAAAATCAGCACTGTCTGTATTCAGTGCTTCCCCCCCATGCCCACGTTCAAAAGGTATTTTTTTACCAGATTGGATTGTTTTTGTGACCTCATCAGCACCACTGGTTACTGAAGTTGTTTTAATTCTGTGACAGTCTCAGAGTAGTCTCTTATCTGTTGCTGAAGCCACAGTTGTTTATTTGGATTCACATCCAGCATCCCTCCAATCAGAGAGTGAATGTATCAAAATCTGAATTTGGTTATAATATTTGTGGTTGATCCCCCAAAATGCCTGCAAAGAGACGTGCAAGCAAAACTGTTTCTGGCCATGGCAATGTTGGCAGTAAGATGGTCTGTGGGCGTGGTAGTAGTACGCAGACGCAGAAGTGCATTGCTGATGTGAGGAAAGGTATTTCTCCTGCAATGTTTTTTACAGCCCAATCAGTAGCTTCACTCATAGTTGGAGGAGATGATGTTTTCCCAGCCGGTGGTGTTACTGTTACTGGTGTTAGTGGTGGTGGAGGTAGTATTAGTATTGTTGCATCAAGTTCTAATTCTGACCAGTGTACCGTATCCAAAAATATTGAGTGTGAAGCAGTGCAAGTGAGTGGCAGTGTAGATGATGTCATACTTCCCAGTAACATCCCAGTAACTGAACCTGAGGATTCTGATGATCATGTCAACGATAGCATACAATGTGATATTCCATCCACCGTGGCACTTAATGTTACGCATTTTCCATGCAGTGATTCACAGTGTGGTGAAAAAATATCAGGTGATGGTGGTGTAGATGCTGATGATGAATGTGATGATGATGACAATGATGTTGCTGTTGTTGCAATGTGCAGTCCACATGCTAGCATCCAAGCAGAAGATGTGGATGTGTGTGATGTTGATGAATATGATGATGATGTAATTGACCCCAGTTGGGAACAAGAGAAAAAGAAATTAAAAGTGGCTGTGTCTGAGTCTGTTTGTAGGAATCCCTCCCCCCTGGAAAAACTTGTGATCTACCGGTTTTAGTTTATGATGATGATGATGATGACCCAGTAATCAATATGATAGGTAGTCATGGTGGTCAGTTGCAGTCCAGGTGTGCCATGCCCGAAACATCGCATGCCCTCCCCCACTTCAGTGCTTAAAATAACAGACTTAAATAAGCCACATCATGGACATGTTAAAAGCAGAGCATCACAATCCCTTGTTTGGGATTTTTTTGTTCAAGATGCAAATGATGATTCAGTTGCAATCTGCCGGGTTTGCCATGTGCGTGTGAGTCGAGGTAAAAAGGGGAGCCATCTGGGCACAGGAGGACAGCATACACATCTTAGGAATAGGCACTTGGCACTGTGGACCCAGCACAAACTGGCAGCTAATGCCACAGTGGGGCGTACACCCGCATCACCGGCAACCATAGCCAGCATGTTATCCCCTTCCATGACTGTTACGCCCAGTAGGAAATTAAACGTATGCAATAGTGTGGTAATAAGAGCAGAGGATTACTACAGGCATGATGAGGTGGAGGACCATAATGACTTTGAAATGTTGTCCAGTGTTGGTGAGAGTAGCAGTTTTTGTGGTGGTGGTGGTAGTGGTGGTGGTGAATGCAGTATGTCTAGTGCAAGTGGTACATCAACCCCGGTAGGCAAATCTGGCAAAATAACAGCATTTCTGGGTTTGTCATCATCACCTATGCAACCGTCTTCATCAAATGTCCACACTCCATGCCCTGTCAATGCCATTCATCACAGAGCACAACCATTTGTGATCAACACACCCCGTGTAAAACATTTAAGTCAGCCCACGTTACAGAGTGTTTTTGTGCATAAGCTGAAGTAACCCCCAAATCATACAGTGTCATGTGAACTCAATGCTGCTGCAGTGGAAATGCTGGCAATTGATCTTTTGTCCTTCTCCTTTGTGGAGAATTTTGGGTTCCAGTGGTTTGCTGCACGTGCCTGTCCAAAATGGAAAGTCCCATCCAGGACATACTTTTCTACCCGTGCTGTCCCTGAGTTGTTCCACACTGTGTCCGACTCAATAAGACATGCCCTTCAACATTCCTCCTCTCCATTCATCCATTTAAGTATGGATATGTGGACAAGTGGCTAAACAGTGGGAAGTTCATATTTGTGTATAACTGCACACTGGGTGCAGGTGCCGGGGATTGTTTGTGATGTTGGTAGTGTGAATAATCAGTGCAGTAAGGTGGATTGTCGCGGTAGCAATCTTCCAGGAATTCGACAGCATGCAACGATTGCTATGCACAGTGTCACCTGTTCACACACTGGTGAGAACATGTTGGAGATGGTACTGACTGAAATTGACAGATGGCTAAACCTTCTGTTCCTGAGAGCTGGGTTCATAGCAAGTGACAATGGGTCAAATGTGGTGAAATGCATCACGAATGGTGTTTTTTTTCATGTTCCATGCATGGTCCACTGTTTAAATCTTGTGGTTCAGGAGTTTCTGCAGCACCCTGATATAAAGGAAATGCTGACCATTGCATAACGTATCTGCTCTCACTTTTCAAGATCTGGAAAGACCATTGACCAACTGCGGCAGTTGCAGATACAAAACAGCCTGCCTCAGCACCGCTTGAAGCTGGAAGTTGTCACTTGATGGAACTCCACTTTATACATGGCAGAGAGATTATATGAACAATACAAAGCCATCTCAGAATATCTTGTTATGCACACTAGCTGTGACAGTTCCGGGGCCTCCATGTCTATGACGACTGAACAGTGGCGCCTTATGGACTCTAATAACAATTTTGCGGCTTTTTGAACATGCCACACAGGCAGTGAGTGGCGAGTCTGCCTCCATTAGCCAATCAATTCCACTGCTGTGGGTGCTGAAGAAGACATTGGTGAATGTACAGCATAGCCTTGATGTTGCCAGAGACGGTGGTAGCAGTAAGTTGCTGCAACACATGCTGACAGTATTCGACCAGAATTGTCACGTTGTGAGCATTCAGCATAGTGACAACTTTGCCATAGCAACAATGCTGGACCCACGATACAAATGTGGAATTGCATCAGTACTGGAGGGAGGGCCTGAACAGGTAAAAAATATCAGTGGTCAACTGGTGTGCTTGGTTCATGGGGCACAGGAGTCACGTGCCAAGGTCAGCAAACCTCAGCAGCATAATCTGGCTGAAGGTGTACCTGGAGGACCATCAAGCATATCCTGCAAGGGGAAGGGGACTGCAGTTCCAGGTGGTCTGTCATCCAAAGTGGCTGGCGTCAACTCGCTTTGGGAGGCTTTATCCCAAGTGGGTATTTGTGAAATAAATGATTCGGGAGAACAGGATGGTGCATCAACAATTGGACTTAGTGCGGCACAGAGAATGGTTGAGTCATATTTGTCTGAAAACAGGCATCTGACAATAACTGAAGATCCTCTTTTGTACTGGAATGGAAAGGTCAGTGAATGGCCAGAGCTGACTGCAGTGACACTGAAGTACCTCACATGCCCACCCTTCAGTATAAGTGTTAAGAGGATATTCAGCTCAGCAGGTGCAATTGTCAGGGATCGTCGGACAAACCTGTCTCCTGCAAATGTTAGTTTGCTAACATTCATTAAACTGAATGAGAGGCACATACCAGCAGAGACTGCAACCTCGGTATTCATACCCCAGCCTAGTCATGGTGGCCTTGCTGATGTGGAAATGGAGCATCCTGGTGGCACTGGCAGTGGCTGCCTGAAACAGCCCACCACTGATGTAGATGACAACACAATGGAGAAAGAATTTCCCAGTGGTCAGACTTCAGACATCGATGACTGTGAGGGCAGCTTTCTTTATGAGGATGATGATGTGATTAATGTTGGCAGGTTTTAACTGAAGTTTTTAAAAGGTGGTGTGCCCCCCCAGACCACCACCACTGGGACTGATGTTATCCACTGCCACCATGAGTCTGTCTGCCCCCTGGACCACCACCACTGGGACTATGTTATCCACTGCCACCATGAGTCTGTCTGACCCCCGGACCACCACCACCGGGACTGATGCTATCCACTGCCACCATGAGTCTGTCTGACCCCTGACCACCACCACCGGGACTGATGTTATCCACTGCCACCATGAATCTGTCTTTCCCCTTGACCACCACCACTGGGACTGATGTTATCCACTGCCACCATGAGTCTGTATGACCCCCGGACCACCATCACCGGGACTGATGTTATCCACTGCCACCACGCATCTGTCTGCCCCCTGGACCACCACCAGCAGGACTGATATTATCCACTGCCACCATGAGTCTGTCTGCCCCTGGACCACCACCACCAGGACTGATGTTATCCACTGCCACCATGAGTCTGTCTGCCCCCTAGACCACCACCACTGGGACTGATGTTATCCACTGTCACCATGAGTCTCTCTGCGCCCCGGACCACCACCACCAGGACTGATATCATCCACTGCCACCAAGAGTCTGTCTGCCCCCAGACCACCACCACCAGAACTGATGTTATCCACTGCCACCATGAGTCTGTCTACCCCCAGACCACCACCTGGACCGATGTTATCCACTGCCGCCATGAGTCTGTCTGCCCCTGGACCACCACCACCAGGACTGATGTTATCCACTGCCACCATGAGTCTGTCTGCCCCCCAGACCACCACCACAAGGACTGATGTTATCCACTGCCACCATGAGTCTGTCTGACCCTCGGACCACCACCACCGGGACTGATGTTATCCACTGCCACCATGAGTCTGTCTGACTCCCGGACCACCACCACCAGGACTGAAGTTATCCACTGCCACCATGAGTCTATCCAGACCACCACATTCATTAGCCAGAGACACAAAGCTTATTAATATTTAAACCATAAAGTGATTATGTGTACTCATGTTTGTTATGCTGCTTCACTTCCTTTAGTTTTATGTTTTGTTTTCTGTAGCTTTTCAGAGCAGCAATGGTAAAACACATACAGTACACTTCTTTTGTTTCTTTTACAGGGTAACAAAAAAAGGCTCCATCGCTAAAACTCATTGGGAATGGTACTGTAGCTGTACCGTACAGAGAGGAAGCAATGTAATATCCATGTGAAATCCATTCTAGTAAGTATGAAGATTTTATTTCATCTGTTTCATTGTTTTGTAAGACTGCAGCAAATATTGCACACAGGTTGTGTTAGCTGACAAGATGTGGGTTTGAAATGTAACTTGACTTTAGGGATTGAGATTTGAGAACCAGGGAGGGACACATAACAATTAAGTTGTAAGAAGTCATTCATTTCTTTTTTTTAAGAAACTTCCAGATGCTTTGTTGTTCTGACAAAGTGGCCTTATCCAAACAAATTCTTCAACATCAGGCCCCCCCGGCTGGGGCGCACATGCAACATGCAGAAGTCATTTCATTAGATGACCATGACCATCATTAACAACCAGACTCGAGAAAGATGCAGATGAAATCTGTGAAGAAGTAACAAAATAAGAAACCATTACAGACAAACCTGCAAATATGCTTCCCCCCACCCAAAAAAAAAAAAAATACTTACCTTCATGTACTTGAGAGTTATCCATTGCAAATTTCTCCGCCAAAAGTTCTCATTGAGCACTGGAATGTGCACACCAACAGTATCTGTGACCTGTGATACAGAACAATACCATGAGTACATGTCCATGTCAACCCCCCTCACCTACAAAATACAGAAATATATATTTATATATATCAACTCCACAAGGCTAATATTAGTGTACAGACAAAGGGCACCCTTCCATCCAATTGAGATGATCACATTGCATTTGCACAAATCGCAGCCCACATTGGACCAGCAACAGTTCGCTCACAGTCATCATTTTATTCTGGGGCACTACACGCATGAGTGACTGCGCAATAAATTCTGGGGGACTTTCCACGTGGTGTGATGATCCCATTTCACTTTGTTACCACTTGTCAATTTTCTGGACACAAGGCGGATGCATTTTGGGCCTGCAGAAAAAAATCTGGGGACTCTGTGCCACCACTGCGAGCATGACTGAGTGCGCCATTAATTCTGGGGGACTTTGTATGTGCTGAAAGGATCCCATTTCACTGTGTAACCACTTGTCAATTTTCTGGACTCAAGGCGGATGCATTTTGGGCCTGCAGAAAACTTTGGGGGACTCTGAGCCACCACTGCGCACATGACTGAGTGCGCCATTAATTCTGGGGGACTTTGTATGTGCTGAAACAATCCCATTTCACTGTGTAACCACTTGTCAATTTTCTGGACACAAGGCAGATGCATTTTGGGTTGGCAGAAAAAATCTGGGGAATCTGTGCCACTTTTGTGTGTTCTGTGATTGTTGCTGTGAGCTCATGATGTCATTGACATTTTTACAATTAAAGCAGCATTGCAAGAATGTCCTCACAGTTCTGAACTGTACTTTTTTATGCTACTTTACATTGCCACAGCCACCACTAGTTACCTCCGAGTCGTGACTTGAATGATATGATTCTTTTCACAATTTATGTCTGCTTTACTTACTTGACTACTTTTTTTCATGTATGAAAAAGAAATGAGCATGCCTTCCAATATTATTCGAACCAGGTTTTTATTTATTTGCAGCTGCTTTTCAATAACTATTGTTCCGTGGTGTCATAAAACACTGCTGAATGCATAACTGTTAATTAACAACAGAAGTGATATAAAACAACTACTTGATGTGATGGAGAAAAGCAGAGGAAAACAATGACAAAGACCTGGTCAGCACCAATTAAAAGGAATGCTCCTTTCATTATTTCACACATGAAAAAAGGTAGTACAGCAGACTCAACTATTGTAAATTCTCGTATCATTCCAGTCAGTCAGGATATAAGTAACGGAAGTTGTAACATAGCATTAAAAAATATAGGTCACAGTTATCAACAGATTGTTGCGCTGCTGTTTTACAGAGATTCACCACATTACATAGTTATGGTGATGCACATAAACTAATATGTGGGGGCATTACTCCCACTGAAATATTTCTTGCTCCACAGAGTGCAATATATTTCTGTGAAAACCACCCATAATTTCATTACAGTGAGTCACGTGGCGGAGGAATTACCGATCAGAAAAGCCACCCACATTCTGCCACCCTTTCTCATCAACATTAGGACATGATGCCAGGGGGAGTGCAGGTGCATGCTCCACATAGTGAATGTCCAGCAGCTATCCCAATGTTTACTTATGTTACAAGGTTGACTTTGTGGTGAAATGTGGGAAGTTTCCACTAACAAGGCTCTTCTTACTGGAAATGTGCACACACATTTCACCACAAACTGACCATTATAACATATAAAGAAACATTCAGAAACCTGCCAGACAATTGGATATTCACTGTAAGGAGCACGCACATGCGCTCTCCCTGCCATCACATCCTAACGTTGCTGAGAAGGGAGGAAGAATGTGGGCAGATTATCAGAATGGGAATTCCTCCATCACATGACACACTGTAATGAAATTATGGGCGGTTTTCACAAAAATGTATTGCACTATGTGGTGCAAGAAAGATTCCCCTGGAAGGGAAAATGTGTATGATTAAACAATAACAAAGAAAAACACACAAAACAGTACAACACAGTAGTGGGGTGGGGGGGGTGGGGTGGGTGTGGGGCAGAAAACAATCCCCTCACTTACTATGGCCATGGGATGCCATGGTGGTCCAGCAGCAGGTGCAGCATTGAAAGTATTTGCTGCTGCTGTGCTTCTACTCTGGTCACCTGCTGCTCTAAAGCACTGAACCGCTCATTATTTTCTTCAAGTGCTGCCCACACCAGACTGATGTCAGACTGTGTTGCAGGGACTGTGGTGGGGTTCACTGCAGTGGGGAATCCAGGTAGTGGGGCTGGTGGTGGACAGGGTGGTGCTGGTGGCTGTGGTGGCGGTGGTAGTGCTGGTGGTGGAGCAGCTGCTGTAGTAGCCCTCCTCCTGTTCCGGCAGTGACTGCGAGGCACAACTCCCACCCCAGCAGCATCCTCTGCCACTGCCACGGAAGGGCCAGCAGGTGGACGCCTGTCCCCTTTCATGGCAGCCTGCCACTCTGCCCTGTGGTGGTTCAGTATGTGGGTGTGCTGGCCACCGGTCCCCAAATGTGTCCCACGGGGGCCACAGCACACCAGCAAACCACACACACGGCACTCCAACACTGTGCTGTCTCCCCCCACACAGTTAAAAAACTCCCACACTGGGGAGCTGCGGAGGGGACCATACACAGTCCTTGTACATCGGGAATGAGTCCCACCACCACCTACAATTTCCGGGGCCACCTCCTGTGGCTGTGGAGGTGGTGGAGGGGGTACTGCTGGAGCCCCAACAGCTGCTGCTAGTGGTGGTGGTGGCAGTGGTGGAGAAGGTGGATGCACAGCAGCCACCGGTGGCACTGGTGCTGCTGCTTCTGTTGCTTCAACAGGGGAAGCAACACCAGCCAGGAGTCGGGAGTGGTCCAACATGACATGACCGCCCCACCCCCCATGGGTCTGCACTCCTCCCCTCCTACCGCACCCATGGGCCAGCGACTCGCCTTCTCCTAGGTCCATCCTCCTGAAGTCCACGGGCCGACACACACACACACACAGAGTCAGTCACACACACAAAACAAAACAAAACTTATACAAAAAAATTCACTAACAAAAGAAAACACAAATACAATACAAAAACTAAATAAAGAAATAGCTTTTAAAAAAGCGGTTTGTTTTGTTCTGGCACTGAAATACAACGAAGTGGCAACAAGGCAATCAAGCAGTAACTCCTCTCCCCTCACAAATGCTTTCTCACTCTACAAATGCAAAGGAGAAAGTGAAACTGCTTTTGTGACTCACTTCCTTCCTGCCTGGCTAAAGCATGTGACTTACAGCACTGCAAGCCATGTGATGTGCCTATTTTCTTCTCACTTCGCTTTACTTCATATTAAGGCATAATGGCAATGCAAAGTGGTAATAATAACGTGAAGTGAGCACTTTGCAGTGCCCACTTCGCGTTGTGCTCTACGGAAGCTAAGTGCCCACTTCACGTCCACTTCACGGGCAGATTAAAAATTTGCTGCATCTCTAGCTACAATAGAAAAATTAAAATCTATAATGGTAAATCCCCTTGTTATAAATTGGATTATTGATTGGCTATCTGAAAGAAAACAGCGTGTTGCCATAAATGGATATCCATCTGACACTGGAGAGGTTGGTAGTGGGGTCCCGCAGGGATCTGTGCTGGGGCCGGTTTTGTTTCAGATATTCATTTCTGATTTAACTAACAAACTGAATTGTTGGGTAACGAAATATGTTGATGATACCAAAATTGATGGACCATGCAAAACTATTACAGAGATAAATCGGCTTCAACAAGATTTAGATACTGTAGGTTCTTCACCTGGGCCCAAATTTGGCACATGGTATTTAACCTGGAAGAATGCAAAGTGTTGCATATGAGGAAAAATTAATAATAATGTAACATATATGATAGGAGGGACACCTCTTGTTTCAAGCCCAGTTGAGAGGGATCTGGGCATTATAGTTTCAAATACTTTTACTACTGATATACAGACTGAAACGTCGATAAAATGATGCAACAACATGATATGGTCCATCAAGAGAAACATAAAAACAAGGGAGAAATCTGTTTTGGTACCACTATATCACGCCTATGTTAGACCACAATTGGAATATGTATCACAAATATGGTTTCCATATAGAAGGAAAGAGAGGGACCAGATTGAAAGAGTACACAGAAGGTACACAAAATTTAGTAAGGGAATGAAGGACTTAAAATATACTGAGAGATTATTACAACTCAATCTCATGTCTCTTGAAACACGAAGAATGCCTTCTGATCTACTGTTTATGTATGATGTAATGAAGGATTGTATCTTACTTTGTGTCTTAAATATTACCTTTAAACCAGACAGTAAAAACACAAGGTGTCACCCACTTCAGATAAAAGGTAATAGTTTCAGACATAATAAAAGAAAATATTTTTTTACTACAAGGATTGTAAACCCATGGAACTCCCTACCAGAGAACACAATAATAAGTAAATTAAAATCTGAATGTAAAATAAAATTGGATAAATACATTACATCAGGTGCTAGATTATATTACTTTAGGGATTAGGACTCCATTAAAGCATTTATGGGCATATGCCTATGTAGCCGGTGGGTTGCCCCAGGGGTCGGGTTGGTGGTATTTTGTGTTATTAGCACTGTGCGGTGCCTCCATATGTAACCCCCTACCTGGAACCTGGGCTTGGGGAGAAAACTGTTGCTCGGTATTTTGGCTAGGTTTGACTTCTAGTCAGGGGCACCCAAGTAATTCTGGACACAGGAAGCAATAACTGTAATGTCCAATACCAGAAGTTGGGGTTCTAAAGTGTGGCTTTTATTCACATCCAACAGAATAACAAAGCATAGATGGACCCCCCACGAGGCTACACTCCTGGTAATGCAGATTTATGGAGATCAGAACACATCCTCTTTACACTGAAACCCTCAGGTCTTGAAACTCTCTGGGCACACTGCCCTAACTCAACTCTTTTGCAGCTTCCCTGGCTTGGCTCCATTGCCAGCCCTTTGAACACTTTCCATATAGCATGGAACATTTACTGGTGGCTCCCTAAACCACCTGTGAGCACTCCTGGCTGCATCAGGGAATCTTCTTCATCAGTCCCATGTCTGGGTACTTTCCTCAGGCACTGGTCAAGTACCTGAGAGAAAGCAACAGGTGTCCCAAAGCAAACCTGTAGAGGTGAATTTGGTTACTACTGATGGGGGGTCTCCCACCTCTCGCTCCCATAATTCATACCTGGCCATTTCTCCGGACTGTAACACTTCATCCTTAAAAAACACTATGCTGTGTAGATTCTCTTTAAATGTATGTCACATCCAATCTACTGTTTTTCCATCCCATTTGTGCTGAACTTGAACATACTTAAAAAGTGGCTGTGTCCATTACTCTAGACCCCCCACAGATTTAAGCAGTCCAATCCCCACATCTTCCAAACTGTATTTGGCTGTCTTTTCCTGACCCCACAGTAACAGTCACTTTAGTTTCATCTTGTCTCAGGTGAAAACACATTGGCCTTTTAGCAGAGCGAACTCACCCCTTGGTTGCAGGTGCCCCAGAGGCATTTTCTCTTCAAAGAAATCTCGTCCAGAACTTCTGGTGCCTCAGCACAAACTTAAACTCAGGCAGTTTCTTGTTCCTCAGCTGGACCAGGGGCTTTGCCCCTTGAAACAGGCTGATTCCTTCCCCCCATCCCCATAGGGATGGGGCCCTGAACCACTAAAAGCGGTCTCTACCACTTCACTTGGCTCTTCTTGTGTTCCTCTCCAGGTGAGAACACACACCTCTACAAAAAAATAGCTCTTTGACAGAGCTTAGGACTCTGAGGGCCTGCTTACAGCAGAGCACCTCCTTCCTCTACTACAGACTGCAACAGACTGACTTCAAATTCCACAACGTTGTACTCTAACCTCCAACTGCAACATTCCAGTGTGGCTTATGCAGCTGCAACAGTTCTAAAATTATGTCATCCCTCAGTCTCAGCTGAGACTGAAAACAGAGTGAGACAGTGTGAAATCCATTTAACTGGAGTTTCGCAAGCTGCCTGTTCCTGCCTGCCACTAGGTCTAACTGGGATTCTAGTAACCCCGGGTAACAGTGGGGTTACACTTACTCACTTTGTATAGTCCTCAGTATGAACCTCAGTATAGTTCATTTTTGGAGGAGATAGTCTGGAAGGGATTAGAAGTCAAAAAGGAGAACAGGGCACAATGGGGAGAACAAAAGCATGGCAGCAGGGTACCACAGGACTCACTACTAAAACCACTCCTCTTCAATGTCTTTATAAGTGACCTTACAGATGATCTGGAAGGGAAGATCTGTCTCTTTGTGGATGACACCAAAATTTGCAATAGGGTGGACATGTCAGATGGGGTGGAAAGGAAGAGCAGTGGCCTGAGAAAACTTGAGGAATGTTCAAGAGTATGGCAGCTGGGTTTCAATGAGAAAAAGTGCAAAATAATGCACTTAGGGCACAGAAACCTGGGGCAGGGTACAAAATGGGCATAGTGGTATTGACAACTACCAAACAGGAAACAGACCTAGTCTAATCGGTTACACTTTAAGTGTCCGTTTCAACATAACAAATCATTAATTATATGCAACAAAGTAATTACAATGTAATTAGATATTTGTTGCATGCAAGTATATTGCAGTTGCAACACAGTTACAGTGTAGTTACGCGTAACTACAGTGTAGTTAATTGACACTTAAAGTGTAACCTGGTAATCATATTGGATGACCTGAAGGTGGCCAGGAAGTGCAACAAAGCAGCTGGGAGGGCTAGTGGGATGCTGGAGTGCATAGGTAAAGGTATCACCAGCAGAAAGAGGGAGGTGGTGTTACCTCTGCATAGATCACTGGTAAGCCCCCACTTGAGTACTGTGTTTCATTCTGGAGACCACATCTCCAGAAGGACATAGACAGAGTGGAGGCAGTCCAGAGGAAGGCAACTAGAATGGTGCAGGGTCTGCATCAAGAGCCCTATGAGGACAGACTAAAGGACCTCAAGATGTACACCTTGGAAGAGAGGAGGGAGAGGAGGGATATGATAGGGACCTTTAAATATCTCATGGGGGTTAATAAGGTACAGGATGGAAGTATTTTTCAGAAAAAAAGGAGCTCAAGAACAATGGGACATGATATAAAGCTGGGGGAGGTAAATTTAGCAGAGATGTGAGGAAGTATTTTTTCACAGAGAGTGGTGAATTCCTAGAACAGCCTTCCAGTGGATGTGATGGGGGAAAAGACAGTGGGGGAGGGGTTCAAGAATGCATGGGATGGGCATAATGATATCTTAGTGGAAACAAAGGTGGGGAGAAAGAGACAGAGATCGATTAGGATGTGCAGTGATACTGTAGGTAGAGAAAAATGGGCAATCTGGGTGGGCCGGGCGGTCCTTATCTGTTATCATATTTTATGTTTCTATGACCTCACTCATGGCTTTTCCCCTTGCAAAAAACTGCATTAATGCACCAGTTTAGTGATTAACTTAAAGCAACAAAAGTATGAAAATGGCACGTTATGGTTTCCAACCCTTTCCCCCTCCCCCAAGCAGCAAAAGCCAAGCGTACACAAACAACCACAGACAGCCGTCATTGGGTATGACAAACAACATACAACTGTTTCCAGATGACAAAAAATACAGTAACACTGATATGCTTGCTACCTTTGTGGCTTATAGCTGTGGCATGTATACCGCAAGACATACACACCACAAGACATACGCACTTACTTGTCACTACAGATAGAAATCCAGGATACTGAAATCATAACACTGCTTCTATGTGCAAAAGCACAGGTTCCTGTAGCCACAGATATAAATCCATGATACCCACATTACAAGAGTTATTTTGTCTCCTGAAGTGCAGACCTGTAAGGGGTCAGGACTTCTGTAGCCTCAGGTACTCCTGGGCACTGTGAGACATACACACACATTTGATGGGCCTCTGCTTTTGCAGACGTAGCTGTAAGATATACACACTGATGTCAGGAGCTACAAAATTGATGATACCAAAACTGCAACAGTACTTCTGTCTGCAGAAACACAGGGCCCTGAGGGGCCTGCACCTCTCAGGTATAAGACATGCTCACCAACTTTTGGTTCCAAAAAAGCAGGCCCCAGTGCAGATGGAAGTATTGTTGCAGTGTAGGTATCATGGTTTCAGCAGAAGATCTAGAAATTGTTCAAGGGGGTATTGGGTTGTCAGTTACACAGCTGCATCTAGAAAAACATGCCACAGCAGATCATGCTTTAGAGCGAGGTACTTTGTACAGTGTGCATGAGTACCTCTGTCTGCAAAGGTGTAGGTCCCATAGAGCTTTCTATCTGCAGAACATGCTGTACAACATACACACACAGGTGTGGCTGCATAAGGGGCCTGTGCTTATGCAGCCACAGATACAAATCCACAAAGGTAGCACATTAGTGCTACTGTATTTGTGTTATCTGGAAACAGTTGTATGTTGTTTGTCCCACCTCATGAACCCAGTAGGTGAGTTCTTAAATTATGACTGAAATGTCATGCTATACCACAAGTGCAAACATATGTCTTTCTCCTTTGCATTGTAGAGGGAGAAAGCATTTATGAGAGGAGAGGAGTTACTGCTTGATTGCCTATCATTGCATTTCATTTCTTTATTTAGTTTTTGTCTTGTATTTGTGTTTTTTTTTGTTAGTGAATTTTTTTGTATAATGATGGCGGTCTTTTTTTGCTTGTGTGGGCATGTCCTTTTACTGCTGGGGGCTGGTGGGTTGGAAACACTAACGTAACATTTCCCTACATTTATTGCATCAAGTTGAATCCTGGCTGGTGTATTAATGCAGTTTTTTGCAACGAATTTTCTTTTTTTTAAGAGAGAGTGGCATCATATCCTAGTTCACGCAGGACCCATTAGGACCCACATGAATAGATCCCATCTGGGTGTAGAAGCACAGGGCCTTCTGGGCCCTGTACTTCCATGTGGCTACAGATTCAGATGCTGCACCAAATGTGGAGTCTATCAGGTTGCAAAAACACAGGCCCCTCTAGGTCTTGCACTTCTGTGTGACTACGGATGTAAGTGAGCAGAGCCCAGAGGGCACTGTGCCAAGTAAGGAGTCTGTCTGAGTGTGCAAAAGCAGGGCCCCTGTGGGTCCTTCATTTTCACACCAAGTTAGGAGTCCATGTAACTGCAGATGCACAGGGTCCTCTGGGCCCTGTGCTTCCAAATGGTTACATATGTAGATGTGCAGGCTGGAGCAGTCCATCTGACTATGGAAGGGGACCTTTGGTTCTCTGCAGCTGCATAGAGCCCTTCATGCAGACTCATAAGGCCCTTTGTGCTCTATAGCAAATGTGGAGTCCATCAGGCTGTGAAAGCACAGGACTCTCTGGGTCCTGCAGTTCCGTGTGGCTACAGATGCAGACACACAGGGCCCAGAGCACCTTGCACCAAGTAAGGAGTCTGTCTTAGGGTGGAAGCACAGGGCCCTGTTAGCTCTGCATTTCCACACCAAGTGAGGAGTCCATGTAACTGCAGAAGCACAGGGCTCTTTGGGTTCTGCACTTCTGTGTGGCTACAGATGCAGACATGGAGGCCAGAGGAGTCCATCAGGCTGTGGAAGGGGCCATTTAGGTCTGTGCGGCTACAGATGGAGACTTGTAGGGTGCTTCATACCCTGTGGCAAATGTGGAGTCCATCAGGCTGTGAAACCACAAAAAATATGTCAACATTCATTAATAATGTAGTAATTGTATCATATTTTGCACCTAATTGTCAACATAGCCTTCTTATGACACCACTTCATGAACTCAGTAGGTGAACATGTTCAAGTCCCTGCAGAAACATCATTTCATGCCACAGATGTGAAAACACAATTCAGCAAGGATTTGAAAAAGGACAGCTGTCATGCTCATGATGTGGTGTGAAAAAGTAGTTTTAAATATTTTGAGCCCCAAATTTTCAACATAGCCATGTTATGATCCCACCTCATGAACCCAGTAGGTGAGTTTTTAAATTATGACTGAAATGTCATTCTATGCCACAAGTGCAAAAATATGTCTTGGCCAGGATTTCAAAAATGGTAGCTGTCACATTCTTGAGGTTGTGTGAAAATATGACTACATTGAAAATTTTGGGTCAAAATATTGAAAATGGTTTACGAAAGTTATGAATGTGCATTTCAAAATTGATATGTACGCTCATAAATTTGTTGTTTTATAGTATTTTTACCCCAAATTTTCAACATAGCCTTCTTATGACCCCACCTCATGAACAGGAGCAGAGAAAATGTTAAAATCCCACCAAAAGGTGATTTCATGCAGTGATTGCAAAATCACCTTTCAGGACAGATTTGCATAATTGCGCCACCCTTGTTCATCAGTTGGGGGTCTCAAAAATGTCATCTTGAAAATTTGGTGTAAAAATGTTCAAAAATAACAACATTATGAATAAAAGTTCAAACTCAGTTGAAATATGTTAAACCACACTTACCTTATGTTCCCATATTGCAACCACTGGTTCCAGCAGCAAGATGTGTCTTTAATTGAAGTCTATGGATCTATGTTGTGGTACATGTTCAGGTGAGTGTGTGTGGGGAGGAGATGGTGGGTGCTGAGTGGGGGGTTGGGGTGTGTGGGTGGGTGGAGGTGCTAGGGGGGTCAGATTGCCAATGGACTGTTTTTTTTTCAGCTAAAATAAAAAGCTCAACAAAAGATGATTTACTCTATCATAAGGGACAGAAACTGACACTAAGGAGTGGTCACCCAGTATCAGGATGGTCTTCGGCAGCACCAGGGGTGGGCACCCTGATGCCACCAGATATAATGAGTGAAGTGGGGTGGGTGACCTGGAAGGGATGGGCAAAAGAAGTGGTACCAGGTATGAGCACCCCAGTCCATTTATTACTTAACAAGAAACAGCTGGGGATGGCCTGGAGGTGAGGGGGGAGAATGGAACAGTACAGGGGGGTGTGGGCACCACAGTCTGTCTAAAAAGATAAATAGACAGATAGATAGATAGATAGATAGATAGATAGATAGATAGACAGACAGACAGACAGACAGACAGACAGGCAGACAGTCTGTCATAGTCATCTAAAAGTCTTCAGATACACTCAATCAACTTAGTTTATAATATATTTTCTTGTGTGTCACCAAGGAAGGAATATCTTCCATGTTTAATGTAATATTATGGACTATGCACTGGGAAGACGTTATCTGCAAAGGAATGAGGTGAGCAGTAATGCTATATAATTCATTTGAGAGAGAGAGATCAGGAGATTGGTGGTTCATTGCTTTAATTGAAGCCGTCAGCACAAGTCCAGCTGTAGCTTCACATTTCAAGAATGACCCGCTATTCCTATACTTAGAACACAGGTAAACATGGTGTGGGACATGATCAGCTGAGTGAGGTATATCTGTGGGGGTGTGGGTGGTGGGTGTTGAGAGGGGTCAGGTTGGGGGCAGATCACCGATGAACCTTTCTTATTTAGGTAAAAAAAAAGATCAATGAGGGATGGTTTTCTTTATTATTGGGGGGGGCAGAAGCAGGCACTGAGAATTGGGCAGTCCAGTGTCAGGATGATCTTTGGCAGCACTGGGGGGGTGGGTACCCTTGTGCTGCCACCTTTATTGAAAGAAGAGGGTGGGTGATGTGGAGGGCAGGGGGAAAGAGAAGTGGTACTGGGGTGGGCACCCCAGACCGCTTAACAAAAATGAAAAAAATAGCTAGCTGGATAGACAGACAGACAGATACATACATACATAGACATAGATAGACAGACAGACAGACAGACATACAGACAGAAAGATATAGATAGATAGAGTGAGCGACAGAAAGAGAGAGAGATCAGAGGATTGGTGACTCACTGCTTTAATTGAATCCAGCAGCACAACTCCAGCTGGGGCTTCAGAATTCAAGAAAGTCCCAGTTTTTAACAGTTCTTTCATGAGATCTCACAAAAGAACAATGGTTCTTTCGTGAGATCTCATGAAAAAAACATGGTTCTTTTGCATGACCTCACTAAAGAACTGTGAAAAAAAACAAAGTCCCACACTCTTTTTTCGTGAGCCGACTTTCTTCTTCCAGAAGTCAAGAAAGAATAATTACAGTTCATTTATTTATTTAAGGGAATCAGATGCACCTTTGAGCCAGGGGCTCTTTTACAAAGGTTCCACGTCAGGTTACTTGAAACATTAGGATAGGCAGTGGTATTGTGCAAAAGAGAAATAAACATAGCAGCCGGAGGGCTTTGTCAATTACCAAAACATCACAATTGTGCAAATCACTTCTATAACAATTTAAGCAATATAGATTCATATAGGTAGCCATCCAACAGATGGAGGCAAGGCCAGAGGCTGGTGTAAAGAGGAGAAAGAGAGGGAGAGGGTGGGTCTGGGGCAGGGGCAGCGAGGAGGTGTGTGAAGGGAGTAGAGGAGGAGGAAGGAGTAGGGAGGGAAGAGTGGGGCATGGGGGTGGGGGGATAAACCATTTAGGTGTAGCAGTCGCAGGAGGCACAGGAGATGAGGTGTTGATGCAGGCTGAGCTTAAAGGCACCCAGGGTTGCTTTGCTGGTAACTTCTGCTGGCAGGGTGTTGAACCAGGAGGAGGCTCTGAAAAAGAAGGATCATTGGCCTTGGGTAGTCCTGCAAAGGGGAACAGTGAAGGAGAGGTTGTTTGAATTCCTGATTTGTCGTGGGCCACTATATGGTCTCAGCAGTGCCTGTGATCCAGGGGGTAGTAGGTCCAATGTTTGCTTTTTTTGCTAGGATGCAGGTTTGATATTTAATTCTGCCAGACAGTTGGAGTCAGTTTGCATGTTTGTAGATCTTGCAGGTGTGTGTAAGGCAGTTTACAGATGTTTGGAGATGACATGCCTTGTTTAGTGCTGTGGCGATGCATCAGAGAGCTGTGTCATTGGCATACCCGTAGATCACAAGCCCATAGTCTATTATAGAGATTACTGAACTGTGAATGGCAGTGCTTAAGGCTTCTTCTGTGAGGCAGTTCTTATGTCTATAGAGCAGGACTATGTGGGTATTCACAGTTTTTGCTCCGTAGTTGATATGTTCAGAGTATCCAAGTGTTGGATCAAGAATCACCCCAAGGTATTTAAATAGCTGTACTTGTTCAAGGGTGACCTCTTTGCTGTTTGAGATAGAGAGGTCTCTGTTTTTATGTTTGCTGTGGGTACCATGGAACAGCATTGATTTGGTTTTGCTGTAGTTAAGAATAAGCTTGTGGGATTTAAATCATGCCTCTACATCAGTGAAGCTTTCTTGTAGTAGCAACTGAAGAAAGGAGGGGTCAGAGTGGAGGTGAAGATGACAGCATCGACGGCATAGAGTAGGATTTTTTCTGAGCAAGATGAAGGGAGGCTGTTTGGGGAAAATGCTGAAAAGTATAGGACCCAGGATGGATCCTTGTGGGACTCCTGATCAGACCAAGAGGGCTGTTGAGAGGGAATCGCCAATTTTTACCTGCTGTGTTCGGTCACTGAGGTAGCTTTGAAACAAAAGAGTTGTGTCCAGAGATAGGCCTATTAGTGATAGTTGTTGAAGAAGTAGTGAATGGTTGATGGTATCAAACGCCTTAGTTAGGTCCTCGAAGGAGGTACTTTTTTGTGATGAATTTCCCCGGTGTCCCGGCCAAATTTCCCTCATTCACTAAAAATAGCACCAACAGCTTAATCTGGTTCAAGGTCAGTTGGCATTCATCTGTATCCCCCTTCCCTGGGTCGTGCCTGAAAATAGGCAGGATTTGTCTAGTGCACTTACCCGGTCAACAAAAACTAAATAAAAAATAAATAAATAAATGTCCTTGGAGATGGCTTTGAAGTAGAAAGGCAGATTTACCTCCAAATTTCTGACTTTGACTGAGTTAATGGTATCTTGAGGGGGATCAGAGAAAGCTCATGAAAGAAGATGGTGGGACTTGCTTTTTTTTCAAAGTTCTTTCATAAGCTAACCTTCATCTTTGATGATTTCTTTTGTGACTCACAAAAGAAGAAGGTCAGTTCACAGAAGAACTATGAAAAAACTAAGTTCCACCATCTTCTTTCGTGAGCCGAGATTCTTCTTTTGTGAGTTGGCATTCTTCTTTTTTTGTGAGCCTCACGAAACAAGAAATTTGGCTCACAAAACATGCCTCAGAAGGAGTTTTGGGACATCTCAAAACCAAATTTCAGGGTTGCTTTTTTGGAAAACAAAGTCCAGAATCAAGCTAAATGCATCCCGTTTAGCTGTGGAAATAAGATGGCTGCTATAAGAAATATTTTTTTTCTAACAACAGAAGAATTTCTTTCTCACAACAGAAGAATTTCAGCTCACAAAAAGAGATTCTTCTTTTGTGAGCTGGAAATTCTTCTCTCGTATCAAACATATAAATGAAAGACCCTACTGAGCATGCTTAGAACTGAAATTTCAAATCCTTGTAACTCAGGAATCGATTAATATTTTCCTCCTAACCAATGAAACCCATTCTAGGACAAGCCCCATCTGCCCTGAAAGTTTCAGAACAAAATTCCAAAGCATCTGGGGCTATAGGAGAGAGAGACCCCCCAAAAAGGCCCCCTTCCTGATTTTTTCACTTTTTGTCCTATCCAGATCTTGAAATTTTGACATCTGACCACCATGAAACTTGCTAAATCAAGGCACCTTGTCCTCCACACTGCACATGCAAAATCTTACATAATTCTGCCGAACAGGGCAAAGCTATTTAGGTGCAAAGTTAGAGGTTTAACATGAAATACCCTAGTCAACCCTAACTATATGGATACTACCACATATGTATATGTAAGTAACCAATTCACCATAGATGCCACAGGTACAACCCCTGCCTTGTGGGCTCAAACAAGGTTGAGAGGCTTGGGTTCTGATTTTTCTGATTGGGGGGGTTCAAACCCAGATCTTTTAAGTTTTGCTTGGTGCCTAGTGTCAGAGTGGCACAAACCACTGGGATGCAATACCTACCCCCTTCCCCACCCACAGTTCCTTCTTATGCATGAAAATCACAGTGCAACCTTAACATCAACAAAAATGCAATTAGTGATTTACCACTAATAATATGCTCATGAGACAAAATACAAAATATTAATAAAATGTTAGGGAATATTCATAAGGGATAGGGAAATGCCAACCAAAAGTGTTTTTGGTAGAAACTCATTAACTCTGGTTGCAGGACCAAAATTAGGTGCCTGACTAGGCTTTGCCAGTAAAACACTTTAACGTAGAAGTAGCAGTAACAGTGGCCACTCCCCATCAGGCAGGACAAGGCAGTAGCATAAAAGACTGCAAACCTTTTAGTATTACCAGCCCACCTGTACTGGAGGCACTAACCACTGGTACCAGTTTAAACTCGTGAACCCTAAAGGGAGTTCCCTGTGCTTCACTGGGCATCCAGCTATAGGAACGGTGAAGGCCTGGTGATATTGCAGTTAGCTGGCCAGTAGTGGTGCACTTTAAAACAAGCAGAACAGTTACACCCAAAACCCCACAGGCCATGCAATTGCTTAAATGGCAAAACCTCCAAATGAGGTTATTTGTAGCTCCTTGTCCATTATGAACATACAAACATATGAAGATGCCAGTAGAAGAAGGCTATTCAGTCTATCCAGTCTGCTCATGATGCAGGGTCCTTAGCTTATGCTACTGTCCCAGGCTTCCTCCTCCCCATTCCTCCCTTTGTCTCCATCTGCCCCTCCCAAGTCCCATGATTTTTCCTTATGTCGATCCCAGCCTCTCTTGAAGCTGTTCACTGACTTCATCAAGACCCTCTTCTCTGGCAGCACATTCCAACTGGCCACCACCCTCTCTGTTGAGAAGTGCCTCCCAATCTCACTCTTGAACCTCCCCCTTCCAGCTTTAGACTGTGTCCCCTCATGGTTTGGCTGCCACTTAGCTTGAAGAGACCCTACCTATGCACCCTATTTATCCCCTTCAAAACTTGAAGGTCTGTATCACGGCCACTCTCTCCCTTATCTCCTCCAGGGAGTGCATCCTCAGGGCCTCCAACCTCTCTTCATATGTCCTACCTTGCTGACCCTCAGTCATCTTAGTTGCCCTCCTCTGGCAATTTCCAGCAGGTTGATGTCTTTCTTAAGGTATGGACACCAGTATCTTACTCCATACTCTAGATGTGGTCTCACCAGTGATCTGTACAATGGCAGTATAATCTCCTTCTGCTTACTGCTGATTCCTCTGGCTGTACACCTCAGCATCTTGTTTGCCTTTGCTGCTGCTTTTTTTGCACTGCATGGAGTGCTACAGTTCACTAGTGATCATCACTCCTAGAACCTTTTCCTCCTCCATTGCTGCTACCCAGACTCTTCCACCCAGGTAGTACTCAGTCCTTGGATTCCTGGCATTTTTGGCCATGGCCTGCCTCCCAACAAGACTTCCCATGCTCGCTCCCAAAGCTGGGTCAAGAGCACGGCAGTACAACACTCTGCTACTGGGCCATGGGGGCGGCCTCGAAGCCTAATATTTAGAGTCAATGAACCTAATAAAATTGGTGAAATTCTATTCTCTAGTTGTAAAGTTTATTAGGGCTTAAAATTCTGCAGTATACATAATCATGAAATGTAATTTTAAAATGTCAGTGTTTGGAGGCTTATAACTCTGCCACCTTTAAAAATAGAGATCTGAAACTTTATACACTTCTGTAAAGACATTGGTAAACTCACCATACCAAATATCGTGCAATTTGGACAAATATGTGTAGTTTACATAAGTGCAAAATGTTGTTTTAAAAATCCTGAAAGTTCGGAGGCTTATAATGTGGTCACCTTTAAAGATAGCGATCTGAAGCTCAGTAAGTTCTGTATGGACCTTGGCCAAGTTGTCATACTATTTTTGGTGCACTTTGAACAAATACACTTTAAATTAGAAAGAAATAACTGAAATCAAAAATTTTGGCAAAATGTCTTGAAATTTTCATGAATCTTTTTGTGAAATTTCATGAAAGCAAAATTGGAATGTCACCAGAATTTCATTGGCAGAAGATAAATTTCACCCAGCCCTAATAGCATTCTGAACTTCACTAGCTTACTTTCCTTCAGGTTGTAGCCACTTGAGAAACCTTTCTTCAAAGCTTTCATTCATGGACTGGTCTTCTAGCTTTGAGAGGGCCACAATGGCATGCATCACTATGGTCCACTGGGCACTGTGTCCATCTGGGTGTGGTACTTTGGGCATCCTAGTGGCATCCACAGCATTGTGGCACTCTGTGAATACCCTTAACCACTGGTGTTGCTGTCCCAGGAATGTCCTTGTATAGCTATTTTGCCGAGGCACTTCACTCCAAACAGAACGTCTTCAATCCTAGTGATATCTGTCCCAAATGGAACTTTAAGGAGCAATATGACTTTCAGAGGATCCATCTCTTCACCTGCACACCAATTGACCAACCTTTCACATGTCATGGCATATGGTACTGTTTTTGAGGTTGGGGGAACTAAATTGTTTGTGGTTGCGCTTGACTCCATGTGAGATCCAACTGGCAAAACAGAGGAATCCCAGTGGTGCCTCCAAAGTTGTAACTGGGTCACCATGGATGCAGTTACTACCCCTGCCTTGTGGGCTCAAACAAGGTTGAGGAGCCTGAGTTCTAAGTTTCCTGACTGGGGGGGTTCAAGTCCAGATCTTTTAAGTTTAGCACAGTGCCTCCTTCCGGAATAAAATTTAACTGGGCTTGGTGTCTGAGCAATACAATCCCCTGTGATGCAGTATCCTCCCACCTCCCCACAATGTCTCCCTATACATGAAAAATCACAGTGCAACCTTAAATTCAGCAAAACTGAAATTAGTGACTTACCACTGATAATGGGCCCATGAGACAAAACGCAAAATATTAATAAATTATTTGTTAGGTAATATTCACAAGGAATAGGGGAATGCAAAGCAAAATTGTTTTGGGCATAAACTCATTAACTCTGGTTGCAGGACCAGAATTAGGTGTCTGACTAGACTCAGCTTGTAAAACACTTTAAAACAGTAGTAACAGTACCAGCCCACCACCCCCAACCAGGCAAGACAAGGCAGTAGCATAAAAGACTTTCATTTTACTATTACCAGCCTACCTAAACTGGTGGAACTACCAACTGGTACAAGTTTAAACCCTTAAATCCTAAAGAGATCTCCCTGTGCTTCACTGGGTATCCAGCCAAAGGAAAGGTGCAGGCCTGGTGACAATGGAGCTGGTTGACCGGTGGTGGTGCACTTTAAAACAAGCAGAACAGTTAAGCCCACATCCCCACAGGCTGTGCAATTGCTTAAATGGCAAAACATCTAAATGAGGTATCTGTAGGTCCTGGCCCATTAGCTAAATCTATAGATTTGGAGGCAAAGCTTTGTACAAATTTCCCAGTTGCTGGGCAAGCCCTGAGAATACTCATGGTTCTGATGTACAGTACCAGCTTTCCTGTCAACCTGGGTTCATCTTCCTATGCTCTGCAGTTGCAGGTCCTCTCAGGCTGATGGTTCTGTTGTGCAATTGGGGAGAGCAGCTAGAAGATGCAAGTTTCAGGTACCTCGTGATGTAGATCAGGGTCACTGTGTCCCATTCATATTGATCTCACTGGCTCTTCCCTTTTCCTCCTCTGCAGAACAAATCAGCCTAAGGACTATGGGTCAAACACTTCACACCCATGTCTAGGCTTCAGGGTTCCATGTCATAATGGCAGTCACCAAACGGTGATTGCCATTTGGGTGCATGTACATTGCCAAAAATAAATAACGGCAGTGTACACTCACAGCGACTCCAAATGTGGTGACAGGAATGTAACATATGTGGGGGGCTGTGCCCCTGCACCCCTTTCACCCCCTCAACCCCTCTAACAATTCTCAACTCCAGGGGGTGCATGTTGGGATTGTGTGCAAAAGTTAAAAAATAAATAACTAGGCCCGACACAAAAATGACACTTGCCCCAGAACCAAACCTGGTACCCTCCCAATCCCAGCTGGCCACCCTCACCACCATGCCACACAGCCAGCTTGGCAGCCAACTGCCACACTACCTCCCACATACCCTCCTTCCACTTCCACCCCTCATGAGGTGAGGTCCCTCCCCCCCACATGTGTGTATGCATCCTGTTGCCCTCTTTCACCCACTATGGTATCCTGTTGCTACCCTGCTAGGTAGCCCAGAACACAGTCACCATTTTTCCAATCACTCAATTGCAGGCGCTGTGTTCACAGGATACTGACTTCAGAACCCTAGTGTGGAGCATTAGCATTAGCTAATACCTGGCAGTAGCACTAACTAACTATTCTCCGAGACTTGCCTGCAGGATTGATACAGGTAGTTCTTTCACAGTTGTCTCAATGCAGACTTTCTCACACAGTCTCTGGTGCCCACAGGCTGGTAACTGTGGCACTTGTGTATCTCATTTTCTCAAGGCAGATCACAGTCTGTCTCACAGTAAAATGTCATTCTGACACTTCAATAGACACACAGTTCCAGTCTCTGTAGCACACAGGTTGTAGCAATCTTTGAAATCTTCCTGACCAAGTGGCTGTGGAAGCCCTGGCAGGCTTCCTCTGCTAACGTAAGTCATCAGCCCCTAGCCCTCATCACTCTGTGAGAGCTAGTGGGCAACTGCCTTCATCTCCCACTGCCTTGCCAGCTTGATGATGGCTTAGGAACTGATTTTGTATTGCATCTTCTTCACCTCCCACTACAGCAAAGGTATGGGACCAAGAAGCATGATGTCAGACATCCTAACAAGAGTACGTTTTAATTACAGTAGCAGCATCTAAGTGGAATTCCTCCTTTAACATGGTAAACACTCCCATGTGTTTTCTCAGGCTGAGTGTCAGTTTTATCTGTAACATTGGTGTCTGTTAGTGAAATCAGACATAACTCATTAAAGCTCCAGTGGAGCTTACAGGACTTGAACATCTCTTGTTTGACATGCTTAATGGTGCTTGGACCTTAACCTATTAATGTCTTGTCTTGAGTTTCCACTGCAGCAGTAGAACTACATAAATGGCTTTTACAATTATATTTTGTATACCTGTAGATGGTTTAGTGCACAGTGTACAATTACTGTTCTAACTGCATGCCCTAATAGAGCATAACTACAAAAACTGAAAATATTGAAATTAAATGTCAATAAATTATTGAAATGCATGTTGTGATTTGAACCATTATCTCTTGCTGAATATACAAAAGACATTGAAGGCTCTTGCCAGAATTTTTACCCTAGTCTCTTGCTTGCTAAACCTGTGACAGAACCATTGTGCTACTGAGCAACAGTCATATGAAGGGTAGTTGCTGTGTTGTCAAGGTTAAGTTAAGCACTTAGAGAGAAGACATACTGAGGAAAAGAGAAGGCATCCCAAGGAACCAAAGTTGAAGTCACAGCAATTCAACAAACACATCAGAAAAGCAACACAACAGTGCTGGGGCAGTTTTGGTTGGAGGTTAGTACCATTATCTGCTTGGTAGGTTGTAGCAGAACCAGTAGATAACAAAATGAGATCATGGTTGGGTAGGGTTGTAGCCCAGTGAAGTGTCAGTTATGAAGCAGAAAACTTCGATTGAACCTTTATGAAAATCCCATCAATTTCTAGTTTTAAGGAAGAGATTGGAGATCTAATCCTGAGAGTAGAAGTATGTGACATATGCAAAATATTTCATGGATGCGAAATGCAAAATTCCACTGACGAAATTATGAATTTCATAGAAACATAGAAGTGTGATGACAGAAAAGGACCGACAGGCCCACCTAGTTTGCACATTAGTCTAGCTATCTGCTAGGACATGCCCCCTTATCCTCAACAATCCCCTGTGTCTGTCCCATGCCCTTTGAAGCCTTCTACTGTTGCTTCTCCAACCAACTCCTCCAGGAGCCTATTCCACTTATCCACCACCCTCCTGTGAAATAGTACTTCCTAATGTTACCCTTGACCTGTCCCCCCTCAATCTGCAACCCATGTCCCCTTGTCCTCTGATTCCCTTTCAGCTGGAAGATGCTTCCCACTGGCACATGGCTTATACCTTTAAAGTACTTTAAAGTCTCAATCATGTCCCCCCTCTCCCTCCTCTGTTTCAGAGAGTACATGTTCAATTCTCCCAACCTTTCCTCATAGGACAGGTAGCAGAGCCCCTTAACCATCTTTGTTGCCCTCCTTTGAACTCACTCCAGCCTCCCCACATCTTTTCTGAGGTATGGCCTCCAGAACTGGACCCCATACTCCAAATGCGGTCTAACTAGATGGGTGTACAAGGGCACTATGATCTCATTCTTTCTACTGGTAATCCTCCTTCCAATGCAGCCCAGCATTATTCTGCCCCCTAGCCACTGCTCCCTCGCAGTGCCTTTCCACCTTCAGGTCCCTTGATATAGTGATGCCTAGGTCCCTTTCCTGTTCTGTTACTTCTAGGTCTCGACCACCCATACAGTACCCTGCCCTCTGCTTCCTGTTTCCAAGATGCATGATCTTACACTTGTCCATGTTGAGTGAAAGCTGCCACCCTTTGACCATGCCTAGAGCCTCCCCAGATCTCTCCGCATTCTTTCTACCCCTTCCGGAGTGTCCACCCTATTGTAGACAAACATCATCTGCAAACAGACTCACACCCCCTTCAAGGCCCTCCACGATGTCCTCTACAAATAGATTGAACAGTAGTGGCCCTCACATTGTCAAATCGCGCATTTCACCCGTAATTGGTGGAATTTTGCCACTCATGGGCAAAATTCGTCATTTTGCGGGCAAATGCATGATTTCATGGGTGAAATTCACAATTTTGTCAGTGGATTTTGCAAAATCTATGGGTGAAATGTATGAACTTCTCAAAACTTTTCATGTGGTGAAATTCGAGATTTTGTTGGAATTTCACTGGTGAAATTACATTGCAACACTACCTGAGAGACACTTTAATATTATTATCTTTATTTTATTTTCAGTTCTAATTTCAGCAGAGTGGGGATCCATGGCAGTCTGGAGCTGGGACAGCAAATGTACAGGAAATGTGCTTAGTTATTTGACAAACTACAAAATGAAATGTGCTGCTTTAACTTTGTTTTCACTTTTAAAACATGAATACTGTATATTATTTTCAGTTCTAACTGGAAGGCAATATAGTGCAGTGGTTTAAGTCTCTGAGCTGCAAATCTGGAGACCTGGGTTTGAATCCCACAGCCCCCACTTGCATACTGTGTGACCCTGAGCAAGTCACTTAACTTTAACTTCCCTGTGCTCCCAGGTCACACCTGTAAACAAGCTTTCAGCTTAGTGTGCCTTTCATGGTTAAACAATTAAAAAAATATATATTGAGAGTTCATGGTGCTGTGCAGTTGGAGTAGTATATTTGCAGAACTGATGCAAGGCAATGCAGTCTAGTGGTAAAAGCCCAGCTTGTGAACCAGGAGAACTGAGGTTGAAACCCTACCATAGCCAAATGTTCGTTGTGATTTTGAACATGTCATATAAACTCCTGGTGTTCCAGTCCACCCAGCTGTAGGTATGGGCAGAAGTAGGACCCCACTAAAAGTAAATGCTGCATCTCAGCTGGGCTGTTCTGGGTATTTACACTATAAACAAAACTTAGCTCTGCGCAATATGTGCTGTGGAGGAAATTATCCTGTCAGGAAAAATGTCATGGTACCTTTACCACAGGTGCGTGCTAAGGTGCTGAGCAAACCTAAAGTTGGTCTCTGTAGTTAAATGTTTATGTTGCCAGAAAACTGACAATCTAAACAACTTTAATTTGATTTAAGAGAAGTGCCTTTAAGCAGAACTGAAAGGGATGCCAATTATGTTTAAGTTCAATTGTGCAAATTGCAACCTGCCCAAAAAGATTGGCTGAAGTCTCCTACAAAAAAAATACTAAAACAACCCATATTATCTTTACACAATAACATTTAAAGCTAGCATATTTGGGAATTTGTATCACATACATATAAATGCCTGACTTCTAAAATATATCCATGCTGTACAAAGCAGTAAATACTATGCAGTTAGCAACCATAAATTGAAATCATAGCATATCTCTCTTGATGTTACTTGGTGAACTTTAGAAATACATAAATACATTTCAACAGCTAAGATTAGAGCACCAGGATAATTGGTGGTGCTAAATAAACTTAAAACATAGCAAATTCAGATCATAGCACCCACCAAAAACAGATGGATATCAATGGTCAAATATTTTTTGCCATTTAATATAAAAAGCACTACAAAAAATACATTTTAAATGTGAGAAAAAAAGAACTAAAGTTTCGCAAGGACAATGCCCTGCTTCATCACATTTTCATTACACTTCCATCGCAGTATATATATACACCTATACACCCCAATCAATACAATTAAAAAACAGCACGTGTAATGTTACTTGTTAAAATTACTTGCCATTAATCAATTAAGCTGGGACCTTAACTTTAGAAACATAGTGATGAAACCTTTTATGCAGCACAAACTATTTAATTTTCATATCCATATATATATATATATATATATATATATATATTAGAGGCAACTTAGCTAATGAGCAGTTATTGTTCATTACGGTCAGTGAGGACGATTGTTAATAAAACCTCGCTGCGCCACTGTACGCTTAGTGCGACAGTCACAGCCCAATCCTCACCCCATGACATGTGTAAAGCAGCAGATAGAGAATGGTGAGAGTAGACCATGATCCCAATGCGACCCCAATGCCGGTTGTGGGGTGGTGGGGTCCAAGGGGTTTTCAACCCACAGTGAATTTCCTCACTTTGTCACTGTGAACAACCCTAACTAATGCATTAAACGGATTTTTTTGCCTCTAATTTTCCTTCTTTTTGAGAATGATAACGAGAAATAGTGAATGTAATGCAGCGGCAGGAGCGGATGTGTTGTGGCATACTAACAGGGACAGCAACGCAAACAGAAATTCTAACAGTGGCACACATGGTAACACAAGCACGAATGAGAACAGAAAGGGTAACGCACATGGTGGTGTAGACGGGAATGGTCTGCCACGTGATGTGTTGCCACATAGTAACATGGTGCCTGCAAACAGAAATGTCAATGGGCATGGTGATGTAAAGTGAAACAGTAAGATAAACAGTACTGTAGACAGAAATGGCAAAAATAACAGAAACGCAAGCGCAAATGAAAACGCAGGATAACGCATAGGTGGCGCAGACGCCAATAGTAAGTGAAACGGGTACTGGATCCATGCGGAAAGGGCAACAGTAACAGTAATGTAAGCACACAGGCTGGTTTTCCCCAAAACCTGCATTGAGAAAGACAGTGAGTACAAATAATGTATGCAAAATAATGAGTATCGGCAAGAAAATGAGATCTTGGAATACTAAATACATTATATCTCAGGAACCGCATTTATAGAGAAAAAATTTAAAGTCATATTATTTACAACTGTCCTGGCTAATTTGAATCTTAGCCCCATTAGGGAGCTAAGAAATTTTCTGACGAAAAGTCCGTATCTCACACCGTTTCCAGACGGGCCCTGAAAAGGCGCAGTGCACGCCGTAATGTTATCCTGTATGGGAAAGAAAAGTTTGGCGCTATAACTTGCCTCCTGTAATGTTTTTCACCAAACTACTGAAATGCACATCTGTGGGCTGTTGGCTGTCTTCCTCCAAATTTCAGGAAAAAAGACCAAACGTTATTTTGCAGCAGGGCTCCAAATGATTTCTGTTAAGTGTCGGGCGCCGTAATGTTATCCTATGGAAAACGTCAATTTTGGAGTGCCGAACTTTGCCCCATGTGATATCTTTTCACCAAACTACTGAAAGGCACATCTGTGTACTCTGGCTGTCTTCCTCCAAATTTCAGGAAAAAGACCAAACCGTTATTTTGCAGCAGGGTGCAGTACATTCCTGTAATGCTTTGAAGCCTGAATGTTATCCTATGGAAAACTGTCAACTTTGGAGTGCCATAACTTTGCCGCCCTGTATATTTTTTCAATACAACACTGAAAGGCACATCTGTGAGATGTCGTCTATGTCTCCTCCAAATTTCAGCCCAAAACTCCCAACGGTTATTTTGCAGTGCAGTGCCAAAGAATTGCTGTCATTTTCCCACAGACTAGAAAAATTACTGTCGCATTTGACTTAAAGCTGCAAGTATTTATGACACTTTCGTGAGCACGAAAGTAATTTGCGAAAGTACTTTTTCCAGAAAATTGAAAAACATATTTCTGGGGTGTTTTACCACAAAATAAAGACATGGCAAGCATCCTCAGGGCCCGACTAGGTGAATACAAAAAAAATTAGGTTGCTAGAGGGTCCCAAATTTAAATGCCAACCATTTTTCTGATCACCAACTGAAAACAAAATGGCCCGTTCTTGAAAGTAACAGGCCCATTGCGAAAGTAAAAATGCATTCTTGAAAGTGTTGAACTTTTGTTAACTTTTCCCTTTGACTTATAATGGGAAACTGTTTTTGAATAACTTTTGAACCGTTTAATATTTTTTTCATGAAATCTTCAAAAGGCACATTGGGGACCCTGGCTGCACGTTCCCTGAAGATTTTGGGCCGGTCACACAAACCGTACGACCTGTAGGCGCGACCACAGAATTCAGAAAAGCGTGGCATCGCACGAAGATCACATTTAATAACTCCGCAGCTGTATATCTGACCAGTACAAAACTTGGCAGATCCCAAGGCCTATGGTTCTTGATCATAAATTCCAAATTTCAGGCAAATCCGTCAAATGGTTGCAAAGTTATTAAGGTGCAAAGCTTTGGGGTTTAACATAGAAATGGCTCCTCTACACTATATATATATATATATATATATATATATATATATATATATATATATATATATATATATATATATATATATCTTAGAGGCAAAAACTCAGTTTAATGCATCAGTTAGGGTTGTTCCACAGCGACAAAAGAGCGAAATTCGGTGGTAGGGTTGAAAACCCCTGCCTCCCAGCCCACCCCCAACGGGCATGGATGCTTGGGGTAAATCAACTTCCCTCATCCCATCACATGTAAAGAAGCAGAGATATAGAAGAATGGGGTGAGAGTTGGGACCGACGACCTAACGCGCACCCGATGCCGGTTGGGGTGGGCTGAGATCCAGGGGTTTTCAACCTCAACCTGAATTTCTCACTTTGTCAGCTGTGAAAACCCTAAATGATGAATTAAACAGAGTTTTTGCCTCTAATCTTTCTTTGAGAATGATGATGACAATAGTGAAAGTAATGCAGCGTCGTCAGGCCCCGCTGCTCCACCATGTGATGTCTTGTGACATAGTAACAGGAACAGCAACACAAACAGAAGTGCCAACAGTGGCACATAGTAACGGAACGTAAATGGTAAGGAAACATTAATAGAAATGCAAGCGCAAAGTGACGCCAGCGAACAGTGACGCAAAACAGACATTGAAGCGCGTACGAAAACACAACTGCTGGTAATCAGTGATGGCAGTGATATTTTAAATGGAAATGTTAAGTGTCACAGCAAAAAGAATGCAAAAGGAAACAGAAACGGAAACGCGAACACGAGTGCACACGTAAATGCAAACCGTAATGCGCACAGCTATGGTACCACAATAGTAAACGCAAATGGTAAAGTTAACATGAAGAATAATGCCATCGGAAACAGAAACGGGAACAGAGGCGCGTATGGAAACGCAAACCGTAACGTGCATGGTCACGGAACCGCAATTGTTAATGCAAATGGTAATGGTAACAGCAACAATAACACCAAAGGAAAGAGAAATTCAAATGCAAGCGAGTACAGAAATGCAAACCATTACATGCATGGTCATGGTACCGCAATTGTAAACACAAATGGTAGCAGTAACAGCAAAATAACGCCAAGGAAACAGAAATGAAAGAGAAATGCAAGCGGATGTATAAGCGCTAAACTGTAACACACATGGATGGTACCGCAATTGCCAATGAAACTGGTAATGGTAACAGCAGCAATAATGTAAGCGACACAGAACGCAAATGCAAGTGAAAATGCAAACCGGTAACACAGGCGGTGGCGTAGACTGTAATGGTGCCTCAAACAGTAACGGAAACGCAACTGGAAACGCTAACTGGCACAGTAACGAAAAGGCATACCCTTCTTTTTAAAAAAAAATGCATTGGAAAACACAGTGAAAACAAAGAATGTATGCATAACAATGGGCCTCGGAGCAGAAAATGAGGACTTGGAATATTAAATTGCTTATATCTCAGAAACCGTACGAAGTAGAAATAAAATGTAAATTTCATATGAATTATGACTTTCCTGGCTAGTTTTGTTCTTAGCCCCCAAGGGCTAAGCACTTTTGCAATGAAAAGTCAGTATCTCGCACCGTTTCCGAGATACAGGCCCCAAAAGGCGCGACCGCCGTAATGTTATCCAATGAGAAAAAGCGTTAACTTCAGAGTGCCGTCACTGTGCTGCCCTGTAATATTTTTTCACCAAACCACCAAAAGGCACATCAGTGGGATGTTGGCTTTCTTCCCTCCATATTTCAGCCCAAAAGACCAAACCATTATTTTGCAGCAGGGCGACAAAGGATACTTGTAATGCGGCAGACGCCGTAATGTTATCCTATGGGAAAAGTGTCAACTTTGGAGTGCTGTAACTTTGCCACCTTGTAATATTTGTTCACCAAAATACTGAAAGGCACATCTGTGAGATATTGGCTGCATTCCCTCCAAATTTCAGCCCAAAAGACCAAACCATTCTTTTGCAACAGGGTGGCTAAGAATTGCTGTATTTTGCTTATAACTTGGAAAAGTAGTGTCGCACTTTCGTGAGTGCGACACTACTTTAGAAAGCACTTTTTCCAGCAACTTGAAAACATATTTCTAGGGTGTTTAACATCAAAATAAAGACATGCCTAGCATCCTCAGGTAAACACAAAAATAATTGTGTTGTTAGAGGGTCCCACATTTAAATGCCAAGCATTTTTCTGATCACCAACTGAAAACAAAACGGTGGATTTGCGAAAATAAAAGGGCCATTTGCGAAAGTAAAAACTGCATTTGCGAAAGTGTTGAACTTTTTGTTAACTTTTCTCATTGACTTATAATGGGAACTTGTTTTTTGAATAACTTTTGAACTGTTCAATATTTTTTCACAAAATCTTCAAAAGGCACATCAGGGACCCAGCTGCATGTTCCCTGAAGTTTTCAGACCGGTCGCACAAACTATGCGACCTGTAGGCAAGAGCAAAGAAATCGCGAAAAAGCATAATTGCGCAGTTGGTTGTCGCTTAATAACTCCACGGCTTTATATATGACCAGTACGAAACTTAGCAGATCTCAAGATCTAGTAAGCCCAATTGAGCATACCAAGTTTCAGGCATATCCGTTGAATGGTGGCAAAGTTATTAAGGTGCAGAATTTGACCCTTTAACCTTAAAAGTGCTACTCAACCCTAACTACGGTAGCACTACCGTGCTACCATAATATATATATATATATATATATATATATATATAAATATATATATATATGTATATATAGATAGATAGATAGACAAATAGATAGAGATAGAGATATAGATATACTGTAGATTATATATATATATATATATATATATATATATATATATATATATATATATATATATACACACACACACCAGCAAATATAATTTTCTTTAAATCAGTACATAACGTTTCAAATATATTATGCATCCTGGGCCAGATATTCAGAAATGCAACAAAGGCCTGCACGCAAGTCCGGGTGAAGTACAACTCTGATGCACCATGGCACAATGAGTGCAATATTCAAAGATTGCGAGATGAAATGCACCAGTGCAACATGGCTGAATATCGCATGGAAGCACCATGGCGTAACAGACTTGCGAAGGCACAACCAGACATGCGCCAAAGGTACAACCAGACCAGCCCCATAGTGCAACCAGAGATGCGTCGGGGTGCAACCAGACATGTACCATGGCACACAAAGACTAGCCCCAGGCAATGGTGGACACAGCAGCAGTGTAAGCCATGGGCCATGTCAGAGGACTACACCCAGGGACAGTGCTAGGATGCACAGTGGCAGGCCACAGGGCCTCCACCAGCAGGACACACACAGGCACCCAGACACCCCCACCCCGAACACACCTGTGACACACAAGCAGGCAACAGGTGGCACCAATGGTCAACGGAGGGCCAACAGAAGAGCCCCCACATGCTGTGCCCTGACCCACCCAAACCCCTGCAAGCCACACCCAGGACCATGCTGTCAAGCACACACATGCCACACATCCCAGACAGCCACCCCAAGCCACACGGCACAGCCACTGACCATGGATAGGACACCACAATGCATGACCCGCTGACACTGACATAGGCACTTCACAGACACAAACCACGCCACTGCAGGATGGCTCGTTACATCAGCTGCAAAGCAGACGATACACAGGTGAGTAAGGCAAAATAGAATTGTATTGTCAAAAACTATGTCCAGAAACAAGGGGGTGGGAAAGAGTAGTATTGCGAGGGAAGGGAAGGAACAGAGACTGTACAATGGGATGGGGAACTGGAGGGAGGTATGGCGGTGGATACAGGGGAACAAAGTTTAGGGCTAAGCGTGCCCATGCCCAGCCATTCCTGCTGTCGCAGTTGTCTCTGGATAGCCAAGACCTGCCTCTGGACCTGGAAGACGGCCTCCATAGTCAATGAGGTGACCAGGATGATCTGCTAAAGGAGCCTGCAGTACAGTGGCAGCCATGAACAACTACGGACACCTAGGACAAGGGACAGAATAGGTGATCAGTGCAACGTCCCAAGGAACATGGTCCAACCAGAGTGCTGACCAAGCAGGGGGAACACCACCCCCAGAAGGCCCATACAGGCCACCCACAGGGATGTGGGCCAATGCCTGCTGGCAAGGTGGCACACCACATCAGTGCTCAGCGGTGGTCCATGCTGCACAGTGGCCATCTGACTGCAACATGGCAGTCACATGGTATAGTGCCCTGCCTGCACTACAGCAATATCAGTGGCAGCCGGTCGCGCACCCACTCACCAGCAGCAGGCACGCGACTGATGGATGTGCCACAGTGGTAGGCACCACCCACAGTGCCACACAGACAGCTGCCATGGCACATGGCACAGGCTGCCATGCCCACACTCATGCCCCTGCCACCCCCTACTGATGGTGAGCAGAACTATGGAAGTGCTACCTGCCCTCTGTGACCCCACAGGTGGTGGTGCCACTCGCGCTCCTCCTCCAACTCCTCCTCCTCCTTGTCTTTGCCCTGGGCTGCCATGGCCTGGCGACCACTAGTGCCACCCGACGCCTATCCTCAGGCCCTGGGAATGGAACAGAAACAGATACACATCAGTAACCAAGCATAGCAGCTGCCCACCACCCCATCCCTGTGCACAGGGCGAGTCCCCACCTGACACAGCCCACAGGGTGACAGCACAATGCAAGTGGTGGAGGATGAAGCCACAGTGCACTGTGCATGATGGTAGCACTCCACCTTGCAGGACATGCCAGGCATCATAGCCAACACCACAGTAGAGCACCAGGGCACACATGCATGATGGGCCTACTCACCTGGCTGTGGCACAGCCCCACACCGGCGCAGCTCCATCCACTGGAGGCACTCAGGTTCCCCTCCGCTGCAGGTCCTCTTATCTGTGGCGACACTGTTCGCCACTCCTGGCCACCCTATGCACTGTAACAGTGTGGCAGCAACCTGCCACACAGCCACCCGTGACTGCTGCAGTGGTGTCTGCCCTAAGAGCTGGGGGGTGTGTGTGGCAGGATGCAGACCACTAGATTTGCCAGCTCAATCTGTCTCCAGTTGGCCGCCCGTGCATGGCATCACTGTTGCTGCGCCTTCATCGGTCAGTATGAACCACAGACCAAAATGGTGACATGAAGTGCACGTGGAATGTGAATGTGCTAGATGCATGGTCCAAGAGGAAATGCACTGTGACATGCTATCGCACAGTCATGGAAATGCATGGAATGGGCATGGCCTGACAGGGTCATTGGTACGGGGGCCACCCAGGGGCAGAGGTCACAGCAGGGGTCAGGGACCAGCCGCTGCATGGTGCGCATGTGTGCAATAGCAGCCATGGCACACTGTGCACCACGGGCCCTATTGCACATAGTGCACAATAGATGGCAGCACACTGTCCTGCACATGTGCACTGCAGTTCCGCACAAAGCTCATGTGTGCGCATTGCACCACAATTTGATCCGGAGCAATCTCATTGCGCAAGGAGCAATTCCGTTATATTCAGCTGCCACATGCTAATGAGCTTATCAGCCAATGTGTGGTGCACTGTGGAAATGAGCATGTCATTACCATTGCGCAGCTGCTCATTTGCATGTGTTGCGCTATAAAAGCGCCATGGATCGGCACAGGCCATGGACCAGTATTACAACCTTCTGAGGTAAATTGTGCATGCTGCTGAGCCCAGCCAGCACAGCAGGGGGGAACAGTGTAGGCTGCTGCCGACACTATCACACATGTCCATGTCCACAGGTAGCACAATGTCGGAACGTGATGAGGCTGAGGAGTGGGCCTGCATGCAAATGCAGGCCTAAGTTCACCATGGCAGAGGCTGATGTCCTGTTTGAGGCCTACTTGGACAGGGAGCCACTGCTGAGTGGTGCCACAGGCACACCACAGGCCAGGGCTGCGGCCTGGGTGGAGGTGGTGGTGAGTATGAACCAGCAGGGCAGCACCGGTGGTCGATACAGGAGTGCCTTAAGAAGGTGGGCAGCAATAAATGCCACATCAAGGAGAAGGTGGCAGCCATACGTGCAGCCGGACAGCCACCGGAGGGGGGCCTTCTTATGTGTCACAGCTCATGGTGCAGGAGGAGCTAGTGGCAGTTACCATGTGATGTAGCATGGTCAAGGGTGGCGGGTTCCAGACTGGTGGAAGCCCATCACTGCATGGTGCATATGATGGGCACACACAGCAAGCAATGGTGGGGGTTGGGCCTAGGGACATGCATCACTGACACTTCTGCTTTCTTTTTCAGCACCAGCATGCCTGCATGCAGTGGAAGGGGCACCAGCAGCAGCCGTGGATGTGGGTCCAGCCCTGGAGGAGCAGCCATCCACCCATGGGCATCCGGGGCCTGATTGGCTGCAGCACACCACTGCTGTCCAGCCAGATGTCCTGGGCATGGGGTCAGATGAGGCCTTGGCTGTGTTCCAGCAGGATGCCAGCCATGGCATCCTCTGTGTGGAGACACAGATATGGGTGGGGGCTGACACCGATGACGACATGACCATGATCCTGGACAGCAATGGTGGCATTGTGTGGGTGACACCCATACCAAATACCACCTTGGGCAGCACGCCCAGTGGCCTGCCAGTGGTGGGACAGCTGCCCTGCCACCATTGCAGGTGCTGCGTGCGCCACCACCATAGCAGTGCCATGTGGTGGTGGTGGTGCTGATGCGTAGCTGCTGGGCAGCATACAGGGGCCAGTGGGGCAGCAGCGGCAGGCAGCAGTGGATAGGGGCAGCCAGATGCAGTGTTCACTGCCAGCACCAGACAGGATCAACCACATGCAGACTCTCTGTGCAGTGTCCACCTGAGAGGAGGCTGTGCAGTGCGGTTATACCACCAGTGGGCCGGGCACCCCGCCCAGGTTCCCCTGGGTGCCGACCCATTGTCAGATCACACCCAATTGCTGCCAGCCTCCGTGGAGCAACAGGTGCTGCTGGTTGCTGGGGTGTGTGCACTGCATCCGGAGGTGTGTCAGGCTGCCGAGCAGTGTGAGAGAGGCTGCGCGGCTTCTGGAGGTTATTCAGCGCTTGCAGGAGGACACTACCGCATCCCAGGATCGCATTGCCAACGCGATCAGGGATGGCCTTGCACCACTGACCACCACCAGGTGTGGCTGGCCACCTCCACACCATGTAGTGCACTGCCCACCCATGGACCCGCATCGAGCGACACCCTCCCTGTCGATGCTGGGCTCTGCTTGGCATCCCAGCAGCTGCTCTGGGGCAGGCCTGTTTTGGGTTCCTACACCTGCATGGACCCAGTCGTGGTCCCGTGGTTGTCACGGTGGCCATGGTTCCACACAGCAGACCTGAGCAGCATGTGGCCCTGCCTGCAGTCTGCTGCCGCTGCCCTGTGCATGCATGGGTAGTGTGTGTGTGTGTGCATACCTGTGTGTCACGCCATACACTGCCTGTGTCCGTACCTGCCCAGCCGCTGGCCCATGTGGCATGGGCATGATGAGAGCAGATCAGCACCGGTTGCACCTGTGCACCGGTGCACTGCATCTGATCCCCATCACTTGTCGGTGCCTGGGCACGGCGTGTGTGTGTGTGTGTGTGTGTGTGTGTGTGTGTGTTGCCAGTCCCTGCTGTTTGCTGCTGTGTGTGGCTGTGTGGCACTGTCATCCCCACCCCTGCTCCATGCCAGAGTATGTGTATGCCCATTGCCATGCACACCCCTGCCTGTGTGCTGCCCCTGTGTGTGTGGCCAGTGCATGGGTGTGCCATAACCTACCTGCCTGCACCATAGTGCTCCCGTGCAATGGTGTCCCTGTGCTGGCATGCCATGCGCTGGGGGTTGCCCACCTCCCTCTGGCCCATTGCCTTCATCATCCCCACTACTGTCCCCCTCCTCAGTCTTGACAGCTATCCCACAGTCAATGGCCATGTTGTGCAGTATGCAACAGGCCAGGTATAGGCCACAGGCTTTCGAGGGGCTGTGCTGTAGGGCACCGCCAGATCTGTCTAGACAATGGAAACGTACCTTCAGCATCCCAAACACATGCTCAATGATGTTACGCATTCTGGCGTGTGCCTTATTGTACCATTCTTCTGCTGGAGATGATGGGCACCGGTAAGAGGTGAGCAGCCATGGCCTGAGAGGATATCCACTGTCACCTGTGTGGAGAATGGCATGGTTAGCCCTGTGCCCTCTGTTGCTGTGCCACTTCCCCATCCCTGGTGCCCTCGCCACCACATTCACCCTGCTTTCCCCCATCCCATGCTCTGCCCGGCTCCCTTGCCCATCCCATACTCACCCACTAGGTGGCCTGTGGAGATATCCCCATGCTTGAACCTGTGGCACAGTGCACTGCTGTGCCAAATGAATGCATCATGTGCATTCCCAGGGTGTGTGGTACAGACATTGGTGATGCTCCCCTTGGCATCGCACACCACCTGGCAGTTGACACTGGAGACCCCCTTACTGTTTACATATGCCACATCCTTAGGGCCAGATGGCATGCAGATGCCCATGTGGGTGCAGTCAATGGCCCCAAGCACGCCAAGCATGCATGCTACCTTGTGGAAGTCCTGCATGGTTGTTGTACGCTCTGCCTGTGTGCTGGGGAAATGGATATATTCCAAAGCATGTGGCAGCAGGGCATTGAGGACTTGTGTGAGGAGCCAGGATGTGGCTGACTGGGTTATGCCTGTTGTGTCCCCTGTTGGTCTCTGGAAGGTGCCTGTGGTGAGCAGGCACATGATAGCTGTTACCTTCGTCTCCACTGACATAGCATGGCTCGGTCTAGTGGGTGCCTGCATCTCCTCACTGCACAGCTCACAGAGCTGCCTCAGAATAGCCCAGTTCAGATGATACTGGCTCACAACCTCTGTATTGCTGATGTTCTCAAAGGTGGTGTGGGCATGGTACCACCTGTTCGGGCATACCACTGGATGGGCCTTCCATGGCCACATTGGTGTTTCCTCCTGCCTCCTCACACCCCTCATTATGGCATCCATCAGAAAGGTGCACTGGCCATGGCCCCTGCTGCCTGTTTCCTCCTGGGCGTCGACTGCTGTGGGCTGTCTGCCACCCTGGTGCAGTGCATGGCACCTGACTGCCTCTCCCTCTCACTCGCCTGCCCCAGGCATCCTCCCACTGCCACCTCTGTCCCATGCCCCTGTGGCTGCCTGTGCAGGTCACCCTGTCCCTCTCAGGCTCTGTCTCCTTGCTCTTCTCAGTCTTATCCCTCCACCATCCTGTTCCACTCACTCTCTCTCTCTCTCTCCCTCTCGCCCTGGGCGATCTGCTGTCAGTGTGCTTGTGCCCTGTATTTATAGGCTGAGCTGCTCAGTGCATCTGGGGCTTGCTCCATACTTGCGCCATGGTTCAGCAGTTGAATATCGCAATGCCAGCATATTCATGGGCATGCCCCCTGCTTTTGTGCATGCATTCATTAGGGTTGCGCATTGGTGCACTAGGACTTGCGCTGTGCATTGGCTTCCATTGAATATCGCTCCTTGGTGCATTTCCATATTGCGCAGGGGCAACTCAGTTGTGCTTTGAATATCCTGGCCCCTATGTTTAGGTTTCATTTACACAGGAAAATAACTGTCAATTTAAATTCCTAGTCAAGCACTGTCTTATGTACCATTCCGTGATTTAAATAAACCCTTATTACATGATAATGGGTTACAGCTAACTATGGGACATCACTGCATGGTGCTGTGCAGATGAGTAATATATTTGCAGAACGATACAAGCAATACAGTCTAGTGGTAAAAACCCAGCTTGTGAACCAGAACTGGGTTGAAACTACCATAGCCAAATGTTCGGTGTGATTTGAACATATCATATAAACTCCACGTGTTCCAGTCCACAGCTGAGTATGGAGAAATGGACCCCTAAAAGTAAATGCTGCATCTCAGCTGGGCTGTTTGGTGTTACACTATAAAAAAACTTAGCTCTGCACAATATATGCTGTGAGAATTATCCTGTCAGGAAAAATGTCATGGTACCTTTACCACAGGTGCGTGCTAAGGTCTGAGCAAACTAAGTTGGCTCTGTGGTTAAATGTTTATGTTGCGAAAACGGCAATCTAAACAACTTTAATTTGATTTAAAGTACCTTTAAGCAGAACTGAAAGGGATACCAATTATATTTAGTTCAATTGTACAAATTGCAACCACCCAAAAGATTGGCTGAAATACCTACAAAAAAAATACAAAACAACATATTATCTTTACACAATAACATTTAATAGCATATTTGGAATTTGTATACATACATATAAATGCCAGACTTCTAAAATATCCGGCTGTACAAGCAGTAAATACTAGCAGTTAGCAACCATAAGTGAAATCATAGCATATCTCTTGATGTTACTTGGTGAACTTTAAAATACATAAATACATTTCAACAGCTAGATTAGAGCACCAGGATAGTGGTGGTGCTAAATAAACTTAAAACATAACAAATTCAGATCATAGCACCACACAAAACAGATGGATATCAATGGTCAAATATTTTTTGCCATTTAATATAAAAACACTACAAAAATGCATTTAAATGTGAGAAAAAAAGAACTAAAGTTCTCATAAGGACAATGCCCGCTTCATCACATTTTCATTACACTTCCATCGCAGTATATATATACACCTATACACCCCAATCAATACAATTAAAAAAACAACGTGTAATGTTACTTGTTAAAATTACTTGCCATTAATCAATTAAGCTGGGACATAACTTTAGAAACATAGTGATGAAACCTTTATGCAGCAAAACTATTTAATTTTCATATCCATATATATATATATATATATATATATATATATAATGAGAGCAAAAAACTCTGTTTAATGCATTAGTTGAGGTTATTCCACAGCATTAAAGTGAGGATTCACTGTTGAGTTGAAAAACCCCGGACCCCCATCCCACCCCAACGGCATTGAAGGTGCGCATTGGGATAATCAGCCCTAACTCTCACCCCATGACATGTGTAAGCGGCAGTATGGGAGGAATGGGTGAGAGTTGGGGGACCACTAATACCCAGTTAACGCAACGAGATCGAGGTTTCAACCAGAGTAATTTCATCACTTTGTCACTAATGACCGAACTATTCTAAGTAGTGAATTTCCCTCTAATCCCTCTTTTGAGAATGATAACGAGAAATAGTGAATGTAATGCAGCGGCGGGAGCGGATGTGTTGTGGCATACTAACAGGACAGCAGCAGCAAACAGAAATTCTAACAGTGGCACACATGGTAACACAAACACGAATGAGAACAGAGAATAGCAGCACATGGTGGGTATAGGGGAATGGTCTGCCACGTGATGTGTTGTCACATAAGTAACATGGTGCCTGCAAACAGAAATGTCAATGGGCATGGTGATGTAAGTGAAACAGTAAGATAAACAGTACTGTAGACAGAAATGGCAAAAAATAACAGAAAGCATGGCGCAAATGAAAGCATAAAGGATAGCAGCACATGGTGGCGCAGGCGTCAATAGTAAGTGAAGCGAGCGCGGATCCATAAGCGGAAAGGGCAACAGTAACAGTAATGTAAGCACACACGCTGGTTTTCCCCAAAACCTGCATTGAGAAAGACAGTGAGTACAAATAATGTATGCAAAATAATGAGTATCGGCGCAGAAAATGAGATCTTGGAATACTAAATACATTATATCTCAGGAACCGTACGACGTAGAAAAAAAATTTAAAAGTCATATTATTTACAACTGTCCTGGCTAATTTGAATCTTAGCCCCATTAGGGAGCTAAGAAATTTTCTAACGAAAAGTCCGTATCTCGCACCGTTTCCGAGATACGGGCCCTGAAAGGCGCGGCGAATGCCGTAATGTTATCCTATGGGAAAAAAGAAAAATTGGTGCCATAACTTGCCTCCCTAATGTTTTCACCAAACTACTGAAATGCACATCTGTGGGCTGTTGGCTGTCTTCCTCCAAATTTCAGGAAAAAAAGACCAAACACGTTATTTTGCAGCAGGGCTCCAAATGATTTCTGTTAAGTGTCGGAAGCCGTAATGTTATCTATGGAAAAAACGTCAATTTTGGAGTGCCCAACTTTGCAGCCATGTGATATCTTTTCACCAAACTACTGAAAGGCACATCTGTGTACTCTTGGCTGTCTTCCCTCCAAATTTCAGGAAAAAAGACCAAACCGTTATTTTGCAGCAAGGTGCCAAAAGCATTCCTGTAATGCTTTGGGCGCCGTAATCATTATCTATGGGAAAAACTGTCAACTTTGAGTGCCATAACTTTCCGCCGTGTAATATTTTTCAATACAACACTGAAAGGCACATCTGTGAGATGTCATTTCGTTCCTCAAATTTCAGCCCAAAACTCCCAACGGTTGTTTGCAGTGCAGTGTCAAAGAATTGCTGTCATTTCCCACAGAGCTAGAAAATTACTGTCGCAATTCTGACTTTACATAAAAATTTGCGACACTTTCGTGAAACCACAGTAATTTTGAAAAGTACTTTTTCAGAAAATTGAAAAACATATTTCTGGGGTGTTTACCACAAAATAAAGACATAGCAAGCATCCTCAGGGCCCGACTAGGTGAATACAAAAAAATTAGGTTGCTAGGGGTCCCAGAATTTAAATACCAACCATTTTTCTGATCACCAACTGAAAACAAAATGGCCCGTTCTTGAAAGTAACAGGCCCATTGCGAAAGTAAAAATGCATTCTTGAAAGTGTTGAACTTTTGTTAACTTTCCTTTGACTTATAATGGGAAACTGTTTTTGAATAACTTTTGAACCGTTTAATATTTTTCATGAAATCTTCAAAAGGCACATTGGGGACCCTGGCTGCCGTTCCCTGAGATTTTGGGCCAGTCACACCAAACCGTACGACCTGTAGGCGCGACCACAGAATTCAGAAAGCGTGAAGCCTTGCAGATCACATAATAACTCCGCAGCTGTATATCAGCCAGTACAAAACTTGGCAGATCCCAAGGCCTATGGTTCTTGATCATAAATTCAAATTTCAGGCAAATCCGTCAAATGGTTGCAAAGTTATTAAGGTGCAAAGCTTTGGGGTTTAACATAGAAATGGCTCCTCTACCATAATATATATATATATATATATATATATATATATATATATATATATATATATATAGATATATATATATATATCTTAGAGCAAAAACTCAGTTTAATGCATCAGTTAGGGTTGTTCCACAGCGACAAAGCGAGAAATTCGGTGGTAGGTTGAAAGCCCCTGCCACCCCAGCCCACCCCCAAGCGAACGCCGGGGATGCGTTGGGGTAAATCAACTCCCTCTCATCCCATCACATGTGAAAGAAGCAGAGATATAGAAGAATGGGGTGAGAGTTGGGACCGGCGACTAGCGCACCCGATGGCCGGTTGAGGGTGAACTGAGATAAGGGTTTTCAACCTCAACTCTGAATTTCCTCACTTTTGTCAGTGTGGAAAAACCCTAAATGATGAATTAAACAGAGTTTTTTGCCTCTAATTTCCTTTCTTTTTGAGAATGATGATGACAAATAGTGAAAGTAATGCAGCGTCGTCAGGCCCCGCGCTCCCACCATGTGATGTCTTGTGACATAGTAACAGGAACAGCAACACAAACAGAAGTGCCAACAGTGGCACACATGGTAACGGAAACGTAAATGGTAAAGGAAACATTAATAGAAATGCAAGCGTAAAGTGCGCGGCCAGAACAGTGAGCGCAAACAGACATTGAAGCCAGACGAAAACACAACTGGTGTACGCGAACAGTGATGGCAGTGATATTTTAAATGGAAATGCTAAGTGTCACAGCAAAAAGAATGCAAAGGAAACAGAAAGCGGAAGCGTCAACACGAGTGCACACGTAAATGCAAAACCGAATGCGCACAGCTATGGTACCACAATAAACGCAAATGGTAAAGTTAACATGAAGAATAATGCCACCGGAAACAGAAAGCGGGAACAGGCGCGTATGGAAAGCACAAACCGTAGCGATGCATGGTCGCAGAACCGCAATTGTTAATGCAAATGGTAATGGTAACAGCAACAATAACACCAAAGGAAAGAGAAATTCAAATGCAAGCGAGTACAGAAATGCAAACCATTACATGCATGGTCATGGTACCGCAATTGTAAACACAAATGGTAGCAGTAACAGCAAAAATAACGCCAAAGGAAACAGAAATGAAAGAGAAATGCAAGCGCGTATGAAAACGCAAACTGTAACACACATGGATGGTACCGCAATTGCAAATGAAACTGGTAATGGTAACAGCAGCAATAATGTAAGCGACACAGAAGCATAAATGAAGTGAAAATGCAAACCCCGTAACACAGGCGGTGGGCGTGAACTGTAATGGTGCCTCAAACAGTAGCGAGGCACGCAACTGGAAACGCTAACTGGCACAGAATGTGAAAAGGCATACCCTTCTTATTAAAAAATGCATTGGAAACACAGTGAAAACAAAGAATGTATGCATAACAATGGGCCTCGGAGCAGAAAATGAGGACTTGGAATATTAAATTGCTTATATCTCAGAAACCGTCTGATAGAAATAAAATGTAAATTTCATATGAATTATGACTTTCCTGGCTAGTTTTGTTCTTAGCCCCAGGGCTAAGCACTTTCAATGAAAAGTCAGTATCTCGCACGTTCCGAGAATACAGGCCCCAAAAGCGCGACAGACGCCGTAATGTTATCAATGAGAAAAGCGTTAACTTCAGAGTGCCGTCACTGTGCTGCCCTGTAATATTTTTCACCAAACCACCAAAAGGCACATCAGTGGGATGTTGGCTTTCTTCCTCCATATTTCAGCCCAAAAGACCAAACCATTATTTTGCAGCAGGCGACAAAGATACTTGTAATGCGGCAGGCGCCGTAATGTTATCCTATGGGAAAAGTGTCAACTTTGAGTGCTGTAACTTTTGCCACCTTGTAATATTTGTTCACAAAATACTGAAAGGCACATCTGTGAGATATTGGCTGCATTCCTCCAAATTTCAGCCCAAAAGACCAAACCATTCTTTTGCAACAGGGTGGCTAAGAATTGCTTCATTTTGCCATAATCTGGAAAAGTAGTGTCGCACTTTCGTGAGTGCGACACTACTTTAGAAAGTACTTTTTCCAGCAACTTGAAAAACATATTTCTAGGGTGTTTAACATCAAAATAAAGACATGCCTAGCATCCTCAGGTAAACACAAAAATAATTGTGTTGTTAGAGGGTTCCACATTTAAATGCCAAGCATTTTTCTGATCACCAACTGAAAACAAAACGGTGGATTTGCGAAAATAAAAGGGCCATTTGCGAAAGTAAAAACTGCATTTGCGAAAGTGTTGAACTTTTTGTTAACTTTTCTCATTGACTTATAATGGGAACTTGTTTTTTGAATAACTTTTGAACTGTTCAATATTTTTTCACAAAATCTTCAAAAGGCACATCAGGGACCCAGCTGCATGTTCCCTGAAGTTTTCAGACCGGTCGCACAAACTATGCGACCTGTAGGCAAGAGCAAAGAAATCGCAAAAAAGCATAATTGCGCAGTTGGTTGTCGCTTAATAACTCCACGGCTTTATATATGACCAGTACGAAACTTAGCAGATCTCAAGATCTAGCAAGCCCAATTGAGCATACCAAGTTTCAGGCATATCCGTTGAATGGTGGCAAAGTTATTAAGGTGCAGAATTTGACCTTTAACCTTAAAGTGCTACTCAACTAACTACGGTAGCACTACTCCGTGCTACCATAATATATATATATATATATATATATATATATATAAATATATATATATGTATATATAGATAGATAGATAGACAAATAGATAGAGATAGAGATATAGATATACTGTAGATTATATATATATATATATATATATATATATATATATATATATATATATATATATACATACACACACACCAGCAAATATAATTTTCTTTAAATCAGTACAAACGTTTCAAATATATTATGCATCCTGGGCCAGATATTCAGAAATGCAACAAAGGCCTGCACGCAAGTCCGGTGAAGTACAACTCTGATGCACCACATGGCACAATGAGTGCAATATTCAAAGATTGCGAGATGAAATGCACCAGTGCAACATGGCTGAATATCGCATGGAAGCACCATGGCGTAACAGACTTGCGAAGCACAACCAGACATCGCCAAAGTACAACCAGACCAGCCCCATAGTGCAACCAGAGTCGTCGGGGTGCAACCAGACATGTACCATGGCACACAAAGACTAGCCCCAGGCAATGGTAGGAGCACAGCAGCAGTGTAAAGCCATGGCCATGTCAGACGACTACCCAGGGACATGCCAGGGATGCACAGTGGCAGGCCACAGGGCCTCCACCAGCAGGACACACACAGGCACCCAGACACCCCCACCCCGGAACACACCTGTGACACACAAAGCAGGCAACAGGTGGCACCAATGGCCAACGGAGGGCCAACAGAAGAGCCCCCCCACATGCTGTGCCCTGACCCACCCAAACCCCTGCAAGCCACACCCAGGACCATGCTGTCAAGCACACACATGCCACACATCCCAGACAGCCACCCCAAGGCCACCCAAGGCACAGCCACTGACCATGGGATAGGACACCACAATGCATGACCCGCACACTGACATAGGCACTTCACACAGACACAAACCACGCCACTGCAGGATGGCTCGTTACATCAGCTGCAAAGCAGACGTATACACAGGTGAGTAAGGCAAAATAGAATTGTATTGTCAAAAACTATGTCCAGAAACAAGGGGGTGGGAAAGAGTAGTATTGCGAGGGAAGGGGAAGGGAACAGAGACTGTACAATGGGATGGGGAACTGGAGGGGGAGGTATGGCGGTGGATACAGGGGAACAAAGTTTAGGGCTAGCGGTGCCCATGCCCAGCCATTCCCTGCTGTCGCAGTTGTCTCTGGATAGCCAAGACCTGCCTCTGGACCTGGAAGACGGCCTCCATAGTCAATGAGGTGACCAGGATGATCTGCTAAAGGAGCCTGCAGTACAGTGGCAGCCATGAACAACTACGGACACCTAGGACAAGGGACAGAATAGGTGATCAGTGCAACGTCCCAAGGAACATGGTCCAACCAGGTGCTGACCAAGCAGGGGAACACCACCCCAGAAGGCCCATACAGGCCACCCACAGGGATGTGGGCCAATGCCTGCTGGCAAGGTGGCACACCACATCAGTGCTCAGCGGTGGTCCATGCTGCACAGTGGCCATCTGACTGCAACATGGCAGTCACATGGTATAGTGCCCTGCCTGCACTACAGCAATATCAGTGGCAGCCGTGCGCACACCCACTCACCAGCAGCAGGCACACGTGACTGATGGATGTGCCACAGTGGTAGGCACCACCCACAGTGCCACACAGACAGCTGCCATGGCACATGGCACAGGCTGCCATGCCCACACTCATGCCCCTGCCACCCCCTACTGATGGTGAGCAGAACTATGGAAGTGCCTACCTGCCCTCTGTGACCCCACAGGTGGTGGTGCCACTGCGCCTCCTCCTCCAACTCCTCCTCCTCCTTGTCTTTTGCCCTGGGCTGCCATGGCCTGGCGACCCACTAGTGCCACCCGACGCCTATCCTCAGGCCCTGGGAATGGAACAGAAACAGATACACATCAGTAACCAAGCATAGCAGCTGCCCACCACCCCCATCCCTGTGCACAGGGCGAGTCCCCACCTGACACAGCCCACAGGGTGACAGCACAATGCAAGTGGTGGAGGATGAAGCCACAGTGCACTGTGCATGATGGTAGCACTCCACCTTGCAGGACATGCCAGGCATCATAGCCAACACCACAGTAGAGCACCAGGGCACACATGCATGATGGGCCTACTCACCTGGCTGTGGCACAGCCCCACACCGGGCGCGAGCCTCCATCCACTGGAGGCACTCAGGTTCCCTCCGCTGCAGGTCCTCATATCTGTGGCGACACTGTTCGCCACTCCTGGCCACCCCTATGCACTGTAACAGTGTGGCAGCAATCGCCTGCCACACAGCCACCCGTGACTGCTGCAGTGGTGTCTGCCCTAAGAGCTGGGGGGTGTGTGTGGCAGGATGCAGACCACTAGATTTGCCAGCTCAATCTGTCTCCAGTTGGCCGCCCGTGCATGGCATCACTGTTGCTGCGCCTTCATCGGTCAGTATGAACCACAGACCAAAATGGTGACATGAAGTGCACGTGGAATGTGAATGTGCTAGATGCATGGTCCAAGAGGAATGCACTCGGACATGCTATCGCACAGTCATGGAAATGCATGGAATGGGCATGGCCTGACAGGGTCATTGGTACGGGGGGCCACCAGGGGCAGAGGTCACAGCAGGGTCAGGGACCAGCCGCTGCATGTGGTGCGCATGTGTGCAATAGCAGCCATGGCACACTGTGCACCACGGCCCTATTGCATTCACAGTGCACAATAGATGGCAGCACACTGTCCTGCACATGTGCACTGCAGTTCCGACAAAGCTCATGTGTGCGCATTGCACCACAATTTGATCCGAGCAATCTCATTGCGCAAGGAGCAATTCCGTTATATTCAGCTGCCACATGCTAATGAGCTTATCAGCCAATGTGTGGTGCACTGGAAATGAGCATGTCATTACCATTCGCGCAGCTGCTCATTTGCATGTGTTGCGCTATAAAAGCGCCATGGATGGCACAGGCCATGGACCAGTATTACAACCTTCTGAGGTAAATTGTGCATGCTGCTGAGCCCAGCCAGCACAGCAGGGGGGAACAGTGTAGGCTGCTGCCGACACTGACACACATGTCCATGTCCACAGGTAGCACAATGTCGGAACGTGATGAGGCTGAGGAGCGTGGGCCTGCATGCAAATGCAGGCCTAAGTTCACCATGGCAGAGGCTGATGTCCTGTTTGAGGCCTACTTGGACAGGGAGCCACTGCTGAGTGGTGCCACAGGCACACCACAGGCCAGGGCTGCGGCCTGGGTGGAGGTGGTGGTGAGTATGAACCAGCAGGGCAGCCAGCAGTGGTCGATACAGGAGTGCCTTGAAGGTGGGCGCAATAAATGCCACATCAAGGAGAAGGTGGCAGCCATACGTGCAGCCCGGACAGCCACCGGAGGGGGGCCTTCTTATGTGTCACAGCTCATGGTGCAGGAGGAGCTAGTGGCAGTTACCATGTGATGTAGCATGGTCAAGGGTGGCGGGTTCCAGACTGGTGGAAGCCCATCACTGCATGGTGCATATGATGGGCACACACAGCAAGCAATGGTGGGGGTTGGGCCTAGGGACATGCATCACTGACACTTCTGCTTTCTTTTTCAGCACCAGCATGCCTGCATGCAGTGGAAGGGCACCAGCAGCAGCCGTGGATGTGGGTCCAGCCCTGGAGGAGCAGCCATCCACCTCCATGGGCATCCGGGGCCTGATTGGCTGCAAGCACCACTGCTGTCCAGCCAGATGTCCTGGGCATGGGGTCAGATGAGGCCTTGGCTGTGTTCCAGCAGGATGCCAGCCATGGCATCCTCTGTGTGGAGACACAGATATGGGTGGGGGCTGACACCGATGACGACATGACCATGATCCTGGACAGCAATGGTGGCATTGTGTGGGTGACACCCATACCAAATACCACCTTGGGCAGCACGCCCAGTGGCCTGCCAGTGGTGGGACAGCTGCCTGCCACCATTGCAGGTGCTGCCGTGTGCACCACCATAGCAGTGCCATGTGGTGGTGGTGGTGCTGATGCGTAGCTGCTGGGCAGCATACAGGGGCCAGTGGGGCAGCAGCGGCAGGCAGCAGTGGATAGGGGGCAGCCAGATGCAGTGTTCACTGCAAGGGCACCAGACAGGGATCAACCACATGCAGACTCCTCTGTACAGTGTCCACCTGAGAGGAGGCTGTGCAGTGCGGTTGAACACCACCAGTGGGCCGGCACCCCGCCCAGGTTCCCCTGGGTGCCGACCCATTGTCAGATCACACCCAATTGCTGCCAGCCTCCGTGGAGCAACAGGTGCTGCTGGTTGCTGGGGTGTGTGCACTGCATCCGGAGGTGTGTCAGGCTGCCGAGCAGTGTGAGAGAGGCACTGCGCAGCTTCTGGAGGTTATTCAGCGCTTGCAGGAGGACACTACCGCATCCCAGGATCGCATTGCCAATGCGATCAGGGATGGCCTTGCACCACTGACCACCACCAGGTGTGGCTGGCCACCTCACACACCATGTAGTGCACTGCCCACTCCATGGACCCGGCATCGAGCGACACCCTCCCTGTCGATGCTGGGCTCTGCTGTTGGCATCCCAGGCATGCCTGGGGCAGGCCTGTTTGGGTTCCTACACACCTGCATGGACCCAGTCGTGGTCCCGTGGTTGTCACGGTGGCCATGGTTCCACACAGCAGACCTGAGCAGCATGTGGCCCTGCCTGCAGTCTGCTGCCGCTGCCCTGTGCATGCATGGGTAGTGTGTGTGTGTGTGCATACCTGTGTGTCACGCCATACACTGCCTGTGTCCGTACCTGCCCAGCCGCTGGCCCATGTGGCATGGGCATGATGAGAGCAGATCAGCACCGGTTGCACCTGTGCACCGGTGCACTGCATCTGATCCCCATCACTTGCCGGTGCCTGGGCACGTGCGTGTGTGTGTGTGTGTGTGTGTGTGTGTGTGTGTGTGTTGCCAGTCCCTGCTGTTTGCTGCTGTGTGTGGCTGTGTGGCACTGTCATCCCCACCCCTGCTCCATGCCAGAGTATGTGTATGCCCATTGCCATGCACACCCCTGCCTGTGTGCTGCCCCTGTGTGTGTGGCCAGTGCATGGGTGTGCCATAACCTACCTGCCTGCACCATAGTGCTCCCGTGCAATGGTGTCCTGTGCTGGCATGCCATGCGCTGGGGTTGCCCACCTCCTCTGGCCCATTGCCTCATCATCCCACTACTGTCCCCTCCTCAGTCTTGACAGCTATCCCACAGTCAATGGCCATGTTGTGCAGTATGCAGCAGGCCAGGTATAGAGCCACAGGCTTTCGAGGGCTGTGCTGTAGGGCACCACCAGATCTGTCTGACAATGGAAGCTATCTTCAGCATCCCAAACACATGCTCAATGATGTTACGCATTCTGGCGTGCCTTATTGTACCATTCTTCTGCTGGAGATGATGGGCACCGGTAAGAGGTGAGCAGCCATGGCCTGAGAGGATATCCACTGTCACCTGTGTGGAGAATGGCATGGTTAGCCCTGTGCCCTCTGTTGCTGTGCCACTTCCCCATCCCTGGTGCCCTCGCCACCACATTCACCCTGCTTTCCCCCATCCCATGCTCTGCCCGGCTCCCTTGCCCATCCCATACTCACCCACTAGGTGGCCTGTGGAGATATCCCCATGCTTGAACCTGTGGCACAGTGCACTGCTGTGCCAAATGAATGCATCATGTGCACTCCCAGGGTGTGTGGTACAGACATTGGTGATGCTCCCCTTGGCATGCACTACCACCTGGCAGTTGACACTGGAGACCCCTTACTGTTTACATATGCCACATCCTTAGGGGCCAGATGGCATGCAGATGCCCATGTGGGTGCAGTCAATGGTCTCTAAGCACGCCAAGCATGCATGCTACCCTGTGGAAGTCCTGCATGGTTGTTGTACGCTCTGCCTGTGTGCTGGGGAAATGGATATATTCCAAAGCATGTGGCAGCAGGGCATTGAGGACTTGTGTGAGGAGCCAGGATGTGGCTGACTGGGTTATGCCTGTTGTGTCCCCTGTTGGTCTCTGGAAGGTGCCTGTGGTGAGCAGGCACATGATAGCTGTTACCTTCGTCTCCACTGACATAGCATGGCTCGGTCTAGTGGGTGCCTGCATCTCCTCACTGCACAGCTCACAGAGCTGCCTCAGAATAGCCCAGTTCAGATGATACTGGCTCACAACCTCTGTATTGCTGATGTTCTCAAAGGTGGTGTGGGCATGGTACCACCTGTTCCGGGCATACCACGGATGGGCCCTTCCATGGCCACATTGGTGTTCCTCCTGCCTCCTCACACCCCTCATTATGGCATCCATCAGAAAGGTGCACTGGCCATGGCCCTGCTGCCCTGTTTCTCCTGGCGGTCGACTGCTGTGGGCTGTCTGCCACCCTGGTGCAGTGCATGGCACCTGACTGCCTCTCCCTCTCACTCGCTCTGCCCCAGGCACACTCTCCACTGCCACCTCTGTCCCATGCCCCTGTGGCTGCCTGTGCAGGTCACCCTGTCCCTCTCAGGCTCTGTCTCCCTTGCTCTTCTCAGTCTTATCCCTCCACCATCCTGTTCCACTCACTCTCTCTCTCTCTCTCTCCCCCTCTCGCCCCTGGCGCATCTGCTGTCAGTGTGCTTGTGCCCTGTATTTATAGGCTGAAGCCTGCTCAGTGCATCTGGGGCTTGCTCCATACTTGCGCCATGGTTCAGCAGTTGAATATCGCAGTGCGCAGCATATTCATGGGCATGCCCCCTGCTTTTGTGCATGCATTCATGGGGTTGCGCATTGGTGCACTAGGACTTGCGCTGTGCATTGGCTTCCATTGAATATCGCTCCTTATGCATTTCCATATTGCGCAGGGGCAACTCAGTTGTGCTTTGAATATCCTGGCCCCTATGTTTAGGTTTCATTTACACAGGAAAATAACTGTCAATTTAAATTCCTAGTCAAGCACTGTCTTATGTACCATTCCGTGATTTAAATAAACCCTTATTACATGATAATGGGTTACAGCTAACTATGGGACATCACTGCAGGCTACCAATTACCAATTTCAATCAGTGTCCATTACATTTTAACATATTGCAACCTGCACCATTATATACATCAATTTTAGTTATAATACTTAACTAAATTATTACTTATACCCAATATTATTCATAATTTACTCAGGAAATCAGAGAGATCTATATTCTCATTCGAGCCCTCATCACTTCTTGCTTTAAGATAATATATCCAAAAACTCTCTCGCTGTCCCACCTTTTTTCAAAATCTCTACCTTGAGGACCCATACAAACTTTTTCAATTCCAGTACAACTAATGTCATGCTTCACTGTTGTTTGATTTAAAATATGTTTAACAATTGCATATGCAATATTAGAGTGGGCAATCACTCTTACATGTTCTCCCATTCACACTCTAAATTGCTGTACAGTTCTGCCTACATAGAAATGCCCACACCTGCAATATAAAATATGAACAATCCCCACACTACTGTACGTAATAAAGCTACGTATCTATATCTCTTTACCTGTTGCAGGATCATTAAATTTCCCACCCGGCCTTACATATTTACAAAAGGAACATTTTCCACATCTGAAGCATCTTTTTTTTGGGGGGGGGGGGGTAACCAACTGGAGCGCACACTTATTTTTGGCTGTAGCATACTAGGTGGCACCCATTCCTTTATAGTTCTAGCTCTCTTAAAAACTATATTGGGTTCTATTTCTGTAACATTTTTCAATTTAGGTTCCAATTTCAATAGATCCCGGTTGTTATGAATGATGTTACTAACATCCCTGGATCTAGTTGAAATATAGTTACAAAGGACACATTACATCTCCATTTTTGTTTTCACCTTAGGAGTTAATGTATCAGTTCGATCTATTTCTTTATTTCCCTAATAGCCTTAGTTATTATTTGATTGCTGTATCCCTTTGCACAAATCTTTTACCTGCTCGCCACATTTCATAATATATTATTTTTCTTCCGCACAGCTTTGTTTTGTTCTAATAAGCTATCCGTGGGGACATGGGGATATTTTGTTTTACATGTGCTGGGTGACAGCTATTAAACAATAGCAAACTATTTATATCTGTGTCCTTCTGATACAACGTGGTGCACACATCATTTTTATAGATAACTAGATCCAAAAAAGTAATTCAATGATTATTGATGATATATTTAAACTTTAAATTAACATTTGTACTTTCCAGCCAAGAAACAAACTCAGTAAATTGTTCCCTACTACCCTTCCAGGCAATTAATATATCATCCAGGTAGCGTCTCCATAAATCCAAATATTGAAAAAAGGATTAGTATCAGTGCTGTAAAGTTCATTCCACCATACCACATATAAGCTTGCATACTGGGAGCTACTGTTGCCGCATCGCAGTTCCTCTAAATTTGTTTATAATATGTTCCTGATGTAGGAACATATTTTCAGTCAGCACCAAATCTGTCAACTGCACTAAATAGTGTGTGGACATTTTACCTGTTGTTCTTCCTCCTTTGATTTAAAAAATTTGCAAAGCCTGAAGTCCATCTACACGTGGAATCACTGTGTACAGTGAATCGATATCTAAGGTAGCAAATACCAACCCTCCTGCATATCCAAATCCTCTACCAAATTAATGACCTCTATCGAGTCCTTAAATAAGATCTTACTTTAATCACCAATGGTTGCAAAAATTCATCCAGAAATATGGAAATAGACTCTGTAAGCCATCCATTACCTGATATGATTGGGTGTCCAGGGGCATTCCTTATTTTATACATTTTAGGCAAGATGTATATTATAGGGACAATTGGATATGCTACTGTTAGTGCCTTAAAAGTCTTGTCTCGTATGTACCTTTTACAAAACCATAACTCTGCACCGAATCCACATCGACTTTAAATGTGTTCATTTGATTACTGGAAAACTTTTCATAATAGCGTGCATCCCCAGTTGTCGGTCTATTTCTGCCTCATAAAAGGTGCGATCCATAATTACCACTGCCCTTCCTTTATCCGCTGATCTTATAACAGTATCAGTATTCTCCTTAGTTTATCAGTGCCGTCTTTTTCTTGTTTAGTGCAGTTTTAGAAAATAGGTGTTCTAATATTTTTTTAAACTTTCCAAATCTAATTCACATTTGTTCACAAACATTGAGACTGTAGTATTATATACAGGTCAATAAGTAGATCGTGCCCTAAACAATTCTGTATTATTTAACCCTTCCTGTCTTGAATTATTTAAGTCATCAGTACTATATAGACTTTTAAAGGTAAGATTCCTCGCAAACTTATGTAAATCTACTATAGTTTGAAAAAAATTAACATCACCAGATGGTATAAATGACAATCCTTCACTAAGAATAGCATTTTCAGATTCTGACAACTCATATTTAGAAATATTTATAATCGGGGGTAAGTCCTGTAGTTCAGTAGCTGACATTTTACATATATCTTGCACTAATACCTTCGCCTTCTGCTTCTTCCACGCTAGCCTCCCCCTCGTCCTCTTGTGCCTCTGTATTGTTGCTAATCTTGATGATGATAAGAGTCCTGAAACCTGGTTTTCCTCTGGCTTCTTCGTATTGGTATCTCCTGTTCCATCTGCTCCTCTTCTAAAAAAAACATCAGAATCACTATCTGACGGTCATGTTGTATAGTCCAGCACTGTTCTTTCTTCCATCTGCAGTGTCGATGCCGTCAATGCCATTGCCTGTTTTAATATAGATTTAAGAGCAGTATCATTTTCTTATCAGCCCAATCATATACTTGATTTAGCTTGTAATAATTTTCATCTCTAAAAAAAATATTTTTGCCTTTGTAGCTGCAAGTCATATTTTGTTATTTTATCAAACAAATTTTATTAAATGCTTCCAGCTCTTCTGATGTACTCTGCTCGTTTAATTTTGCTCAATTTCAGCTATATCTTGCAACAAGGCATCCCTCACTGGTTTGTTCCTATATCAGGGAACATATTATAAACAAATTAGAGGAACTGTGATACAGGGGAGCAGTAGCTCTAAACTATACAAACTTATATGTGTGGCATGGTGGGAACGAATCCTTTATAGTACTACTAATCCCTTTTTGCAATATTTGGATTTATGGAGACGCTACCTGGATGATATATTAATTGTCTGGAAGGGTAGTAGGGAACAATTTACTTTGAGTTTGTTTCTTGGCTGGAAAGTACAAATGTTAATTTAAAGTTTAAATATACCATCCATGAGCATCAAATTACATTTTTGGATCTAGTTATCTATAAAGATGATAAAAATGATGTATGTACCATGTTCTATCAGAAGGACACAGATAGATATAGTTTGCCATTGTTTGATAGCTGTCACGCTGCACATGTAAAACAAAATATCCCCAAGGGACAGCTTATTAGAACAAAATGAAGCTGTATGGAAGAAAAAGAATATATTAAAAAATGTGGGGAGCAGGTAAAAAGATTTGTGCAAAGGGGATACAGTAATCCAATAATAGCTAAGGCTATTAGGGAAATAAAAGAAATAGATTGAGCTGATATATTAACTCCTAAGGTGAAAACAAAAAAAATGAAGATGTAGTGTGTCCCTTTGTAACCACATTTTCAACTAGATCCAGGGATGTTAGTAACATCATTTGTAACAACTGGGATCTATTTTCCAGTAGAAAACAGGAAGTTATTATCCCTCTGTACAGACAGCTGGTGAGACCCCATCTGGAGTACTGTGTGCAGTTCTGGAGACCCAATCTCCGCAAAGACATAGACAGGATGGAAGCTGTCCAGAGGAGGGCAACTAAAATGGTGCAGGGTCTGCACCGTGGACATATGAAGAGAGACTCTAAAGGAGCTTAATATGTATAGCCTCGAGGCAGGAGGAGAGGGGGACATGATAGAAATCAAGTACCTCAAGGGAATCAACAAAGTCCAAGAGGGTAGCATCTTTCAAAAAGAGGTGTGCAAGAACAAGAGGGCACAATTTGAAGATAGAGGCGGCTCAGGAGGTAATTTAAGGAAGTATTTTTCACAAAGAGGGTTGTGGATGCATGGAATGGCCTTCCGGGGAAGAGGTTGTGGAGTCAAAATCAGTGGTGGAATTCAAGCATGCATGGGATAGTCATAAGGCAATTCTGGGGGGTGGGGGTAGGAAGAAGTAGGCTGCTGGTTAACTAGGATCTGCAGCTTATCCAGTAGGTAGGGAAATGGGCAGACTGGGTGGGCCAAGCGGTCCTTATCTGCCGTCAAATTCTATGTTTCTATGTTTCTATTGAAATTGGAACCTAAGTTGAAAAATGTTACAGAAATAGAAGCCAATATAGTTTTTAAGAGAGCTAGAACTATAAAGGAATGGGTGGCACCTAGTATGCTACAGCCAAAAATAAGTGTGCGCTCCAGTTGGTTACCCCCCCCCCAAAGATGCTTCAGATGTGGAAAATGTTCATTTTGTAAATATGTAAGGCTGGGTGGGAAGTTTAATGATCCTGCAACAGGTAAAGTGATAGAGATACATAGCTTTATTACATGTGGTAGTGTGGGGATTGTTTATATTTTATATTGAAGCTGTGGACATTTCTATGTGGGCAGAACTATATAGCAATTTAGAGTGTGAATAGGAGAGCATGTAAGGCGATTGCCCACTCTAATATTGCTTATAAAATGGGTAGGCTATATCAAGCAATTTGATTGGCTAGTTACCCATGCATGAAGTATGTTCCATGCATGAAATAGGTCAGAGAAGCAGAACCGCATTTCCAAATGAAATCAGGAGCGTTAGAATGTTGGCATTTAAAATGCCGCCATCTTCTATTCACTCGCTAATGCTCCACTGATTTCATTTTTAATTTATCAACATTTGAACAGCTGTGTGCCTTTTGAATAGAATGCAGTTTACAAATTCCCCGCTAAAGATTACAACAACTCTGTTTCCGGCAGTCAGAGTCAGCCCCTGTGAAGCAGCGGTATTTCACGTCTTGTACGGCAGTCAGCCCCTGTTGCCCTCTAGTCTTTTTTTTTTCTACTGCTTGCTCCCAGGTAGTTTCCCGCGGCAATTGCTGTTTTCTACTGTGTGGGTGTCTTAATCTGATTAATCGAAATGCCCCTGTAAATTCAGGGAAAGGCTCAGTCAACAACGGAGGGGGAGTGAAGGAACGCATGAGAGCAGCACAAACATACAACTGCTGGTGGGAGGTACGTGGACTGGGGATAGCATACTTCAGTCGGCTTCAGCAGGCGTGTTTACAAAAAAAAAAAAACAGGCTTCAGCATTCATTTCCAAACTCTGCACACTACAATTATAGCAAACTGGAGTCACATAAATGCAAATCTAAATATATTTCAGCACAGACTGCACAGTACACATAACCTGGAGGCAGAAATGCAAATCAGCTCATGAATAATATAACTCAGTGTCTGCAGAAGGACTATTTTAGCTTACATTAGCATCTTAAAGTCTTTTTTTCCACATGCAAGCAAGATTTTTCTATCTGTAAAAATAAAAATAAATATAGGTGCCCATTTATAAGGCGCAATAAGACATTCCAGGTGTGTGCATGTAACATATTTTACTGCAGGGTCTAAAGGCACTCGGCCAAGGCCTTGTGCCTTAATACGCCCTGGCCGTGTGGTAAAATATGTTCCATGCACACCCTGTCATGTCTTATTGCTTATATATGCAATTGTTAAACATATTTAAATCAAACATCAGTGAAGCATGACATTAGTTTTACTGGAATTGAGAAAGTTTGTATGGGTCCTTGAAGTGGAGATTTTGAAAAAGGTGGGACAGTGAGAGAGTTTTGGGATAAATTATCTTAAAGCAAGAAGTGATGAGGGGTTGAATGAGAATATGGACCTCTCTGCTTTCCTGTGTAAATTATAAATAATATTGGGTATAAGTAATATTTTAGTTAGGTATTGTAACTAAAATTGATGTATATAATGGTGCAGGTTGCAATATGTTAAAATGTAATGGGCACCAATTGAAATTGATAATTGGTAGCCTGCAGTGATGTCCCATAGTTAGCTGTAACCCATCAGCATGTAATAAGGGTTTATTTAAATCAAGTAATGGTACATATGAAAGTGCTTGACTAGGAATTTAAATTGATGGTTATTTTCCTGTGTAAATGAAACCTAAACATAAGATGCTCAATATATTTGAAACGTGCTGTACTGATTTAAAGAAAATTATATTTGCTATATATATATATGAAAGTTAAATAGTTTGTGCTGCATAAAAGGTTTCAGCACTCTGTTTCTAAAGTTAAGGTCCTGGCTTAATTGATTAATGCCAAGTAATTTTAACAAGTAACATTACATGTGCTGTTTTTTAATTTTATTGATTGGGGTGAATATATACTGTGATGAAAGTGTAATGAAATTAACTCTGATAAAGCAGGGCATTGTCCTTGAAAACGTTAGTTCTTTTTTCTCACATTTAAAATGTAATTTTGTACTGCTTTTTATATTAAATGGCGAAAAATATTTGACCATTGATATCCATCTGTTTTGGTGGGTGCTATGATATGAATTTGCTAGAAATACATAAATAAAGATCTTATTGATTTCAGTTGGAAGCTTTGTTACATGCATTAAATATTATTTTGGCTAGGGTGGCCTGATGGCCCAGCAAGTGATATGTGCTTCTGTGAAGACAACCTGGTTCAGGAGCTGACCCAGGAAGTCAACTGGGTGATTGAGGAGCTGCGGTAATGATGCAACACAGCAGCACTTCCAGCCAAGGAAGGAGGCACCCTATTTCTGGCACCACAGTGCCCCTTGTAGTAGGCCAGGAAGTTGTCTCCCAGCAGGACCTCACTATGTGCATCTGAGGTCACATATTTGGGGATGCAAATCCTGTGCCAGGGCACCTGGTGGGGGGAGACCAGGGAGAAAAATCTGATAACTACAGTATGTGCACCAGTGACCGTGAATGATAGCACTGTCACCCTTGGGTCCATGTCCATGTGGATCCCCACTGGAGGGATAGCAGGGGGGATGATGGCTGGGATTGGAGTGCTGAATCATGAACCTGAAGCAGGCAGGGGTGGCTCTGGTGATGAAAAAGCTTAATAGAAAAAAAGGAAAACATATTTTTAATTTTTTTGGCTGTATTTATTGCGGTACATAGTACTCATTAATTTTCTACCAATGCCCTGCAACATTCTCAAAAATGGAAAAACAAGTGAAATTAACACTTTTATGAACTGATACTATAAGCTGCTATGAAAACCTGAAAAGAGGAGGATTACTGCTCAAGTCCCATCCAAGGGGCTCTGATTGTTGTACTCCTCCAGAGTGATTAATGACCTCTATGCATTGGTGGGCTTTAAATGTGCAAGATCTTGTTGCAGAAGCCTCTTATTTAATACATCATTGACTTAATGCAGATATACCCCCTAAACATGGGAATTTCCAGTATTATAGATATCCAATAAGAGGCTTTCTGTTTGTAATAACTTCTCATTAGGATGTTGTTATCAATATCCATTCACTGCTGATTTTAACAGTGTGATCTTTGCTTCTTCCTCATCACAGAGGAGTATGACTAATTACAACTTACTTATTTGGGGACCCAGTACCTCTTACTTACCTGCTGACACTGACCTGATAATTCAGTTGCCATCAGTAATGTTACATCAGAGACCCTGTCTTCATTTCTACTACCAACAGTCTCATTGTGTGGTAGTTCCTGAGGTGCCACTACTTCTATTTCTGTGTGTCATTACATACCAATCCCAAAGCTTTCTCTTCCCACAAGTGTCACTAGTAGTGCTGTTGCATTTGATAATGAGGGCAGAGAAAGTCATGGTTTTGTCATGGAAATCATGGACTGATTTATTGTGTAAGCCAATCCACTATCTATTTTGGTGCACTGTATGATTCATGTAAGCACATCAGCAAAGATTTCAATGGTTTAAAATTGCATTTTATGGGCTGGTCGACTGATACGTAACACCTGATGTGCTGCCATTTGAGAGACCAGTGGCCAACTACAGTGTAAGCCGTAGGATCCCTCACTGGTGCTGGATGAAGAGCAAATGTGTTGTGGAGATGAGTAACAAAATAATGTGCTTGTTGTGATAAATGTATAATACCATGCTGTTGTCATGTATAATGCTAAACAGCATGTAAACTTCAGCAAGTCCTTTGACTCCATGTGCCACAGGAGGCTGGTCAAAAAGCTAAGGGACCTTGGGGTGGAAGAACAGATAACCATATGGGTGGATAGCTGGCTCAGTGGGAGGACCCAGAGGGCAGTGATAAATGGTAAATTTGCAGATGCTGAGAAGTTTATAAGTGGGGTGCTGTAGGGTTTAGTATTGAGCCCAGATCTCTTCAACAGATTTGTTTGAGACACAGGTGAGGACATACAGGGTGGCGCTACCTCTTTGCAGATGACAAAAGATATGCACATAGGTGGACACTGAGAGGCAGATTAGGACACTAAAGTAGAACATAGAGTGACTGCTGAAGTAGTCCAAGGTCTGGCAACTAAACTTCAATGCAAATAAAATGTAAAGTAATGAATATCAGGAGAAGGAACCTGAGAACACAATACTTCATGTTAGGAGGTGGCACTTGAAAGCATGGCTGAGGAGAACGACCTGGGGATTATAATCTCAGTTATAAAATGGTTCAGAAATACTGCATCCTCATTGGCTTGGACCTGTGTATTGAGAGGCATAACACACATAAAAAGGCTGACAATCAAGACATAGCACATTTACAGTATATATGCCTTTTTCAAAATTCCTGACTGCCATTACAAATATGGCTGCTACTCAATAAAAAAATCACCTAGGCCCTAAAGTAAAACTCCCTCAAAATAAAAAGAACAAACTGATTAAATGTTATTTTCCTTTATATTCACCTTCATATGCACATACAAAATGTAAATTAAGTACTATTCACATTTTATTTTTGGAGCTTCTTTTTCACACCAAGGTACCCCTCCCCCATCTATCCTTATCTGTCTACCAGCAAAGTCTTTGCTGCTAACCAGAAATGACCAGAGCATTTGTTTTGTTAACCTTATTACAAAATTGAAAATTTAGAAATAAAGTATTGAGCAGTTTAAAACATTTCATTTTCCCTTTTTAATCATTTTAGTTCTACATTTAGTTTAAAATAATTCATTAGTTTGTTGCTTCAAAGTTTCTACCCCTTTAACATATACACATTTGTTATGCCAAGAACATAGTCCACAAGTTTTTGCATTTCATCCAAAGGGTTTTACTTCCCTGGTAGGAGCACCAAATCAGTCTTTCAGTTTATAGCCATATCAGAATATGTAACTGGCATGGAAAGGAAATTGTGAGAGCAGTTAACTATTCAAACAGTATTTGTTATCACTTTTAACATGCCAGAGAGGATTAAGAGGGATTAAGAAAACTGCCATTAACACACTCATTAACACAGGCACAGGATTATCCAGGTCAAAATGAATGGAAATAATGGTCTCAGTACTCTGGATACAGGATTCAGATTCAGAAACAGAGGTTTCCATATTAAAAGAGGCAATTAACATGCAAGAACATCTTTGTCATGTGCTGTCTGTCTAGATAATCAGGTATCTGTAATAACATTGCATGAATTAATCATGTTTGACTGTACCTGCATGGGATAAACAAGGTGGGTCTCTGTGGCATGTTCTTATTAAGAAGGAATAAAGGAACAAGAGGAAATAATAGAAACCAGTAGGAGATAAGTATAAGAAAGATGTCACAAGCACTTTGTCACCAACAGTGAGGTGGAGAGTGGAATAACCTGCCCAGGGGTGGTACAGCCTAAATCGGGGAGGGGGCAAGATGGGGTAGGACAAGCACATGGCCATAGTAAATGTGAAGGGCAATTTTAAGAGGTAGGACAGCTACTAGAGCCTTCATAGTGTAGTTAGGTAAGATGGGCAGACTGCATGGATCACTTGATCTTTCTCTGTCATAACTTTATATGCTTCTATGATGTTGTCATAGGAATGCCAGAAGTCATGGTAATGTTACAAAAATGGTACAAATCAGTGGATTTTGTTTTGTAAAAATAAGAAAAATCATGGCACCCATTGCATCCATGCAAACATGCAACCCTAGTTATTGGTACCCCATAAGTATCATTTGCAAACTAAGAAAAAGTAGTATCAGCATGTAACTGCACGTAGAGATTAAAGATGTGGCAATCACAGGACCTGTGATGAGAGCACAAATTGATGAAAAGAGGACCAGTCTCAATTATTCATCAATACCAGAGGTGCTGTAGAGAACTGAAGTGGCTGTCAGCGACTTGGTGGGTGCATCTCCCTACCAGCGGAGAAGGAAGTAGTAAGAGACCAACAGTCCCTTGAGCATGAAACAAAATGATGGCACACACACAAGAGACCTATTTTAGAAAGCTTTTATTAAACTGAAGGGCAGGTGAAAAAAATGCAGAGTGCAAGTAGTGAACACCTCTATGTATTGCCTTCAATAAGGTTTTATTGGGGAGGTCACTTCATAATTTACTAGCTTTTAAAATGCCATGACTTACATAGTCTTACTACACATTGATATTTTAAATTGAAACAACCTGAATAAATTTATAAAGAGAGTGCAGTTCATTTAACAAGTGTCCATTTCCACAGTGTAAATATCAATGGCAATTAACCACAGTTACTTTAAAGTGAATACTCATACTTTACTGATACCAGGTGCATACTAAAAAAAAAACATACCAGAGGAGGAAGGGGTAAAAGACCAAGAGTCCTTTGAGTGGTTCCATGTCATAATAGCGATTGTAAAATAGAGATCACTATTATGGTGAGTGTATATCACCAAAAAGCAAATTGGCGATATACACTTCCAGGTGGCCCGACTTCTGTAAAAGAAAAAAGTGTTTTTGCGGGGATGCTGTGTCCCCCCCACACCTCCCTGAATAAAGATTCTCAACTCCAGAGTGGTGCATGTCAGGGTGGGGGCAAAATCCTATGTGGAAAAAAAATTAAGTGCCGCAGCCGCAGACAGTGGCAAAATTTCCACGCACCCATTCCCAAAACCTGTACATGCTGCACAGAGCTAGCCACCCACCACCACACCACATAGCTAGTTTGGCAGCAGTAGGCTACTCGGTCCTCAAACCCCTTCCTGTCCCTCCCTTCCCTTGCCATATCCCTTCCTGTTGCGTTCACTACCCTCTCATTCATGTAGGGTTGCTACTCTTGCAGGGTAGCCCAAGTATAGTGCCCAATATGAGTGCCATTTAATGCAGCACCCATATTTGGTTGCTGTACTCATGGTATACCCTTGGGAACAGACTTTTGAAATTGAAGAGACCTACCAATTGGGGTCTGAAATCATAATCATGATTCAACAGCACCCTCTGCAAGCAGACATAGAAACATAGAAACGGACGACAGATAAGGACAGCTTGGCCCACCTAGTCTGCCCATTTTTCCTATCTACTGTAATATCACAGACCCTATTTGACACCCAGCATAGCCCTCCCTTATCTAACCTCTAAGGTTCCCTTTTGCCTATCCCATGCTTTCTTGAATCCCAATACAGTCGTCCCCCACCTCTTCAGAGAGGATTTTCCAGGCATCCACTACTGTTTCTGTGAAGAAGTACTTCCAAATGTTTCCCATGCGTCTTCCCCCCTCCAGCTTCATGACATGTCCCCTTGTTCTTGAGCATCTTTATTTCTGAAAAATGCTCTCTCTCCTGCACTTTTTTTATACCTGTGAGGTTTTGAAAGTCTCTATCATATCCCTCTTTCCTCCTTTCTTCCAGGGTGTACATACTGGGGTCCTTTAGTCTCTCCTCATATGGTCTCTTGTGCATACCCTGCACCATTTTAGTTGACCTCCTCTGGACTGCCTCTGCTCTGTCAGTGTACTTCTGGAGATGTGGTCTCAGAACTGGACACAGTACTCCAGGTGAGGTCTCACCAATGATTATACTGCTGAATCACCACCTCCATCTTTCTGCTGGTGATACCCCTCCTATGCATCCTAGCATCCCACTGGCTCTTCCACTGCCTTGTCACACTGTTTGTCCACCTTTAGGTAGTCAGATATGATTACCCCAGGTCTCTTTCCTGTTTGGTGGTCATCAGTACCCTCCCCATTTTGTATTCACTTAGGTTTTCTGTTTCCCCTAAGCGCATGATTTTACACTTTTCATACTAAAACTTAGTTGCCACTCACTTGACCATTCTTCAAGTTTTCTTAGATCTCTCCATTTTCCACCCACCCACCGGAGTGTCTACCCAATTGCTGATTTTAGTGCCATCTGCAAAAGGCGTACCTTCCTTCTACTCCTCTGCAGTGTCACTTATAAAGACATTAAAGAGGACCAGTCCTGGTACTGATCCTTGTGCCACCCTGCTGGTCACCCTTCCTTCCTCTGACTGACTCCATTTACCACCACCCTCTGTCACTTGCCCCCAACAACAGATGTGGCAAAGTTTTAATTTGCTGGCAATGTTGCCACAAAGTGACAAAATTTGTATTCTTGGAGCTTTGCAAAGTTTTCCCAGACCTCAGCAACTTCAACTTCACCCAAATTGCAAAGTATTTGCTATGAAGTGCCAAGTTTTCATCACGTAATGTGGAGTTTTGCCCATGAAATTCTGCACTTTGTGGTGAAACTTTGCAGACCAATCCATACTCCTTGAATTGCATGAAATTTGTGGATTAATTCATGCAGCGAATTTTGCCTGCTTCACCCATCTCTACCTCTGACCAATTCCTTACTCAGTTTACCACTTTTGGAGCCACCCTCAGGCTAACCAGCTTGTTTATGAGCCTATTATGTGAAACAGTGTCGAAGGGCTTACTGAAAGCTAGGTAGGCAACATCCACCACTTTACCTGATCTACTTTCATGGTCGGCTCAGTCAAAGAAACTTTCAGATTTGTTTGACATGACCTCTACCAGTGAATCCATGCTGCCTCGGATCCTGTAAGCTGCTGGTTACAAGATATTCCACAATCCTTTCCTTCAGCAGTGATTCCATTATTGTCCCCAGCACTGAAGTCAAGCTGACTGGCCTGTAATTGACAACTTCCTCCCTGTTGACACACTTGTGAAGTGGGACTACATCTGTTCCCCTCCAGTCCTCTGGGACCACTCCCTTCTCCAGTGAGAGGTTGGATAGGACTGACAGAGGTGCAGCCAGCCACTCTCTGAGCTCCTTCAATATCCGTGGATGTATCCCATCTAGCCCCATCGCCTTATCCACTTTCAGATTTGCTTGTTCCTTTAGGATTCTCTCCTCCTTAAATGGACTATTGTCTGTGCCCCTTCCTTTGATGCTCCTGTCCCTCATCCGTGGCCGCTTGTCTTCTCCTTCCTATTTTTTTGTATTTGTTCAGAATGTCTGCTTTTTTCTTTGTCCCCCTCTACACACCTCTCTCTTTCCCTCCTCAACCTTACAATCTCTCCACTGGTCTTTCTCCTCTTGCTTACATACCTGTAAAATGTTTGTCCCCTTTTTTAACTGCCTGGGCTATTTTCACCTCCATTTGTGTGCCTTTGCACTCCTGACTGCTTTCCCTGCCTCCCTTCCTCTGTTTCTCTTTGTGCACCTCCCTATCCTCCTCCCTCTGTGTCTCCTTACACCTCCTGAATGCTAACTTTCTTGCCTTTACCTTCTCAGCCACCTCTTTTGAGAACCATAGCAGTCTCCTTTTCCTCTCGGTTTTGCTTACTTGCTGATGCAGAGGTTTGTTGCCTTCCATGTGGCCCCTCTTAGTTTTGCCTACTGTTCCTCCACTCCATCTATGCCCCCCCACCAGGGCATCCCTGAGGCATTCCCCCATCTTTGTAAAGTCAGCGCTTCTGAGGTCCAGAAGCCTTGCCTTAGTGTGATTCAATTCTGGAGTTGTAGTTGTATTGAACCACACTATGCGGCGATCAATGCTTCCCAGGTGGTCACCCACTGTGACGTCTGCAATGCTGTCCCCATTGGCAAGTCTCAGGTCAATGCTGCTCCCTCTTGAATGGGCTCTCTTACTAGCTGCTGAGGAATGCCCCTTGCAGGAAGTCCAGGATATCCCTGCTCCTAGTCGAAGCTGCAGCTGGGATGCTTCAATCCACATCTGGCATGTTGAAGTCCCCCACCAGCTGCACCGCCCCCTTTGTCACCATCTTTTGGATGGGTCCACTAGTAATTTATTTGTCTCCAGCTCACCCCCCGCCCCAACCCCATGCTGGAGGTCTGTAGATCACTTTACTCTGAGGACTGCAGATCACCAGTTCATCAGCAACCAACATTCTTCTTGGTAATGAATTTGGTAATACGTTAGAGGAGAAGCATTTGGAAATAAATAACCATACTGAGGACTAATTTAGAGGAAAAGCAGATTCAAAATAAACAGCCCTAGTACAGGCTAATTTAGGGGAGAAGAAGGCTGAAAATAAACTGCCCTCATGATTATTGGTTTATGGGAGAAGCAGAAGGAAAAAAAACAGCCCTATTAAATGACACTCAGACTGTTTATGGGAACCAAACCTCAGAGAGAGTAGTAGCTCACAGGTGAGATAGCCCTGTCATGATAATGAAACTTTAGGTTGACTCATGCCTACAATTGCAACTATAATGACTGTCTTGTCTTAACTGTGATATAATAGCTGATTAGGTCATTTTGAAAGTCATTTGCATGACTAGCAATGCAAAAATACTTTTCTAGAACATAGAACAACTAAGCATAGCTGAGACAATTAGTATTGTGCTGCAGCACAGTACCACCTGCGTAACAAGATAGAATTCTGGGTCCAGAGTTGTAAGTGCTCTTTACCCTTCTCAGTCAACTCACAGTTTTCCTCTAATAAATAAGCTTTCCTCTTTTTCAAACACCCCAACAGTTAGAACTAAGTTTTGTCAGAATGAGCTACTCATTCTTTATATAAAATAAAAAAAATGGTGAATAATAGCACTAATAGAGCACCTTACGGTTCTGTGACATCACTAGGACACTGAGGCTCTGTGATGTCACAGAATCATTTAGTGTCGTAGTAATACTGTCCTTTGCAGAAGCATGCTAATCATTTTATACATGGGTGCTGTAACTGAAAATGTTGGGAAGCTGTAGTAATTACAAAACAGATCATATTGCTTCCCTTCTACCTTGCTTGCATTAAAGGGGCACTTAGAATGCTCATGTGCAAAACTGGGGGTGCTGCAGCCCTGACTCTGAGACAGGGTGAGTATGGTGCAGCAGCTTTTCCCAGTTGAGGCAATGCAAGTGGGTAGCAGGTGCAGCAAATACCCCACCTTTGGTGGTATGGGCACATGGTGCAGCATCTGTAACTGTGAAGGCAGTGAACCTGGGACTCTAGTCCTTAGCAGAGCACAGCAACCTTAACTGTGGAGACAGGAACAGGAGGTAACAGGGTGCACTGGCCCTGACTGTGGAGGGGGAGGCAGAGGGAAGTAGGGTACAGTAGCCTCAGCTGTTTATGCAGGAGACAGCAGAGTGCAGTGGCCTCGACTGTATGGAGAAGACGGTGGGCAGCGGGGTGCAGCAGCCTCAAATGGGGGAAGGAGACAGGGGATTTGTGGGGCAAGGGGAATGGGGCAGCAGAGTGCTGCTGCCTCAACTGTCGGGCAGGAGACAGGGGCATCAGAATGCCATGTAGTATTTCTAGTTATACACATACATGATGTATTTTCACACAGAAACCCTCAAAGAACTGAATTTTGTGTGTCCATACAGTACACGTTCCTGAAATAGCAGAGTGTGGCAGAAACCTCTATGTCAATCTGACATAAAACAAAATTGTTCTTACATGAACATATTTATGGAGGCTACATCAAATATACACTACTTCTATGAATTAACAAAATTGTGTTTATTTTATATCCATTAAACTACCCTGTGTCATATAGCCAGTAAACAACGCAGAATTTTGATGAGACAGAATTGGCAACTGTAAGATAGACATGGTGATTTCTCACAAACATTCATACCATTCAGTTCAGCAATGAAACTCAAAATGATCAACTATTTATGAGCACAGAATGATAGGTTTTTAGCTAATCTATCTAAACACAAACCGGATGGGTTAATAAACACCTTGGAGTGAAAACAATTAGCTCTACAGACTGCTCTGACTTTGAAATGCTTCAGCCTCTTCAGTCAATCAGGGACTTAATTGCAGAAGCAGCATGCTAGACCAATATGATGTCATCATTCACCGACAGGGACAGAAAAATCTTCACTGTTTTTGGTTACTGCAGAGCACATTAACAAATGCTGATTTAAAGAAAACTGCAAAACCAAATAGCATGGAATTTTCAGGAACACTAATCATGACACAGGGACCTGAATTCATGTAATTCAAGCTTTACTAAAATATTGAAAAAGTGGTGCATTTGATCTTTTTAAAAATTGAGGCCTATGTTAATAAAAGTACTAATTTTGAAATCTGAGTCTTAACCTCCTGATGTTTGGATGAGTTTAGATTTGGAGAGTGGTTTGCTGCCCACTCCTAGTTGCTAGGCAACTCTCAGCAACTTGTGTTTCAGTAGGTCTTTTATTCTGCAAAACTGGTTCCAAAACACATTACACATACTTGCTGTGATAGCAAACAGAAAATAAAACATTACTTAATAAAAGATCTAATCTCATAAATTCTAATTAAGCTAAACACAAGTCAGCCCTTACAAATTTGCATTTTTTTTACAGAGGCTGCCCTATAAATATCTTTCAGATTTATAGTGCCAGCATTCTTGTATTTTATAAGGCAAGACAGTTGAGCTGTATTTAAGAGGAAAAAAACATCTTTGTGGCTAACAAAAGAAATATGCTACATTACAGGAAAACCTCAATAGTCTAACCACAAAGCCCAACACAAACTGGTAAGGGTGTGTGCTGGCCCCTGCTGGAGATACTAGCTGGCTGGGTTTAGCCTGATCCAAGTGGGGCAAACCAAATTGATGCTTTGCTTGGTCAACCTAATCCCAGGGTAGAAATGTTATGAAATGCCCAGTCTGAAGTGAGGATCTGTGTTTGCAGTCACAGCTCCCTGCCATGCCATAGCCATTCAAGAGGCTAAGCATTATGTGGAAGAGAGGTGACAGCGAGATAGCATGGGTGCACTATACATTCAGCACTTGTCTGCGGCTGCAGGAAGAGATAAGTATACACTGCAAGCTTTTGGAAATATTAATAAAAATTGCCCTATTGAAGCTTAATAAGAGATTAACTTAATTAACAAAAGTCCATATAATGGCCAGTTTTAGGAAAAGAAGATCAAAACTCAAGAGCACTGATGAGGTTAATTTGGGGAGAAGCAGGTGGAAAACAAACAGCTCTAATCAGTGCTGATTCATGAGAAGCAGCTTGAAAATAAACAGCCCCATGAGTTCTGATTTAGGGAAAAGAAGATAAAAACAGTCCTCATGGGGGCTCACTTCGGGGAGAAGCTGATGAAAAATAAACAGCCATAGAGAGTTCTGATGTAGGGGAGAAATGGATTGGAAAAAACACTTTAGTGAGAGCTGATTTAGGGGAGAAGCAGATGGAAAATAAATAGCTCTTCTGGAGACTAATTTAGGGGCAAAGCAGGTGGAAAAGAAAGAAACGTAATGAGGGCTAATTTGACGGGGTGGGGGGAGAAGATTTAAAATAAACAGCCCTAGTGAGGGCTAATTTAGGAGAGAAGCAAGTGGAAAATAAATAACCATAATGAGGGCTAATTTAAGGGAAAATGGATTCAAAATAAATAGCCCTAGTGCAGGATAATTTAACAGACTAGAAAACTGAAAATAAACAACCTTCATAAGTGCTGCTTTATGGGAGAAGCAAATGAAAATGGAAAGCCCTTTTGAGGACCCATTTTGGGGAAGAAGCAGATGGGTAATAAAGACCCTTTCAGTGGTAATAGCATGGGTACAGTATTTCAGGGCCAGAGTTCAATTCCAGGAGGTCATATTATTTCTTTCTTACTGCAGTTTGTGATATAATTGCTAAGCAGTGGCTAATACTGCACCAAAACATGTAATTGTCATCTTGATTGTTCCTAGTTGCAGGATATCCAATACCAGGGAAAGGAAGTGTGGCCAGGTGTAACCACTTCCCCCACCCACTACTTTACTGAGTTAGCACCCATTATTTAATTACTGGCACCCATTCTTTGACATGCTCTCAACATTTAGAAATGGTACCGCCCGTAACTTTGGGAATGTGTACCAGGCTCATTCTGTAGAGACTAAGGGGTGGGGGGTGTACAAGACAACTTTACCAACCAGATCCTGGGGAGAGATTTTTGCTAGGCATATGCTAGATCTATCTTCTGGAGGGGTACCTAGTAAATCCACACATGAAGCAATAACGTAACTGTCCAGACCATATTAAACTGACAGAAACTCTTTGTATTCCCACTGGTGTAGGACATAGAACACTTAATTTTGAAAGAAACATAGTACCAAGACAGCGCTGGTTTGGGTGCTCAATGATCTCCTGATGGCTAGAGATCGGAGGAGCCATTCTATTCTGGTCCTCCTAGATCTCTCATCAGCGTTCAACACTGTGGACCATGGGGTACTGCTTGATCATCTGAGGTTCATCTGTGAACTGTCAGGTACAGTCCTCTGGTGGTTTACATCGTTCCTCATAGGAAAGTCTCAGAGAGTGGTGTCCGGGGTTTATTCCTTGGATCCAGTTTCTCTATCATGTGGGATTCCTCAGGGTTCAGTACTGTCCCCCATGTTGTTTGCAGTGTATATGCTGCCCCTCGGAGACATTGTAAGAAGGTATGGGCTGAGGTTTCACTGCTATGCTGATGATACCCAGCTCTACCTTTCTTTTGCACCTGACCAGGATGGAGCTGTCTCAGTCTTTAATAGCTGCCTCACTGAAATCCAGGAGTAGATGGATGTCAGTTGGTTGAAGTTGAACTCTGATAAGACTGAGGTATTGGTTTAGACCTGGGTCACTGGATAGGGGGATTGGGTGTGGGTTCACCCTCTGGACTTTTTCTCTGGGGCATGTCACTCCTGACCTCTTAACGGGTGCGAAATCTGGGGGTAATTTTTGACGAAGGGCTGACCCTGCATTTGCAGGTGTCGGTTGTCGTCAAATTCTCATTTTACCATCTGAGGAATATCTCCAGGATTAAGCACCTTGTTCCACCTGGCGACCTTCCTACTTTGATCCACGCCTCTGTGACCTCATGTTTAGATTATTGCAACTCCCTGTACCTAGGACTACCAGGGCTGGAAATCCGTCACCTGCAGCTAGTGCAGAACACTGCAGCCTGGCTTTTGACTGGATCATCTCAGTCCTGTCATATTTCACCAGTGCTGCGTGGACTGCACTAGCTGCTAGTTCAGTGGTGGATCACCTTTAAAGTCAGTCTTCTGACTTATAAGCCCTACATGGACTTGACCTGGACTACCTGAAAGAGCTTCTGGTTCCTTACTGCCTGGGTGATTGCTCAGCTCAGCTGACAAGGGGTTGCTAGTGATTCCAAGGGCATGTTTGAAATCTTCTGTGGCTAGAGCATTTGTGCATGCTGCTACCCTTTGTAATTCTCTACTCTTTCGGTTACGTGAGTGCACAGCCGTGGAAGGATTTAAGCAGGCACTAAAACTTTCCTATGGTGCCAAGCTTTTGGTGACTAATTACTGGATGATACCAGTTTGATATTTTTGTTACTGTGATGTTTGTTTTGTTTATTTTGTGATTTTAATATTGTTAGGCGCCTTGGTGTTTGAAAGGCGCCATACAAATAAAGTTTATTATTATTATTATTGTTTTGTAGTCCCACTGACATGGAGATAGGACACTGCATTTACAATTTGCATTAAGTGGCACAACTGTAAACACTTTTACCAACCATTAGCACAATTCTTCCTTCCAACTGTTTGTAGAAACTTTAAACCACATATGGGGTTGAATCTGCTTTAGACTATGGCCACAAGTCTAAAGTAACAAGGTGCCATTTCCGAACCTGTTAGTCCTGAACTGGTTGCTCCAGATGGGGTTCTGCCCACCCTTTGCTCCCAAATCCATACTCAGACATTCTTTCAGAGTTACACCATAAACATTTACAATACCACTTGAAATGCTATGGAATGAAAACTCAGCTTTCAGCTTTCAAATCACCACCAAAGTAGTGTATTGGTAAAAGCCCAAAATAGTGTGATATAGACATGCTTCTGGACATCACACACCTCAGCCAACTTTACTTCAAGAAAACAATCTTGCACATCTGTACTTACAGAAAGTTGTGCCTTCCCTTTAGGCATGGAACACAACAGAACAGGTACTTGTTCCCTCTTGCAAAAGTCAGATCTCACTCACTGTCATACTTTCAGGCAGCTTTAAAACATCCTGGACCAAACAGGGGACTGCCCCTTAGATCTACTGACTTGCAAATCCTTTCACCCATCCTGGAGTGAAAATCAGGAACTCTTGCTGAAGAAAGGTCTCCACCACTTCATTTGACAAGCTGGAGAATGGTAGAACTAAGGTGAGAAATATCAGGGCTCAATGACTGGAGCCGACAGGCAGAGCTGCTTACCCACTCACCACTCACTCACTCTAACCAACTCCTATCAATTGTCTTCTACAACTTCAAAACTACAACTCCCGCTTTCAACATTCTGTCTCCCACCTCAACAGCTGGCACAGGGGTTATGCTGCTGTGAGAGTACCAAATGAGCTCATCACTTTAGTCTCAGCTGCAGCCAAGTAAACAGAAGAGTGAGCAGGTGAAAAGCCTTTAATTAGTTAATCACCAGCTGCCTCTCCCTGCCTAGCACTGTCACTGAAAGGATTCTAGTAACCACAGGGGACTGGGTGGTTACACAAGAACCCCAGGTCCAACTACATGAGCCTGTAGCTCAGTGGACAGAGTACAGGTATGTTATGCTAGGTGCCTGGGTTCAATTCCCAATAGGTCACATTATTTCTTCATCACTACAACTTGTCACACAGCATGATAATTCATTATGCATACCTTTTTACATAAAAGTGTAAAAGTGATGGTCCTAATATAGAACCCTACAATACTCCACTAGTCTCCTCAACAGCCTTTGATAATGTTCCCTTTACCTTAACTCTCTAATTTCTATACTGAAGCCAGTTTTGTACACATATAACCATTCTCCAATCAATGGAAATGAAATCAATGGAACTTCTAGTGGGGGACTTTACTGAACACTTTGCTAAACTCCAGGTAAATAATATTGCAAGGGATGTTGCTATCTAGTTGTTCATTAAAAGGTTCATAAAAGGATATTAAATTGGTGGAACAGGAACTCTTTTTTTGTAAAACCATGTTATTTAGAATTCAATATACCATCACTACTAACTGTATCAAGGAGATATTCCTTTAACACGCTCTCCATTATTTTGCCCACTATGGATGTTAAACTATTCGGCCTATGACTGGACACCAGTTGCTTGGTTCCTTTTTTGAAAACTGTGCGTATATAGGGAGTACACAATGGGCTGCAAGGGACTAACACATTTTTCTCCTCAGGTGAGTGGTTACCCATAACTCAAGTGATGAAGCCATAAGTTAGTTATACAGGTTTTACCTCTCAAGTGCAGATTTATGTGTTAATCCACTGTACCCCATTATGTATTTTATACACTGTATACCACACCAAATGTAATGTTTTTATTAGTGTTTTACCTCATTTTAGCTTAAAACTTCCATTCTTTCCATTGCAAACTCTGTAGCTGGTCCATTGTTCTGTGTTCTACATTGTCTCCAGATTCTAAATGTAAATAGCAGTTGTAAGTGAAATAATATGTTCAAGCAGGAATAACATACATTCTAGGAGAAAATATAGAGAATACTGGATGGGCAACTATGCACAACCAAGCGTGTTCTGCACAGAGGGTTCTGATTCCTTCTGACCCGAGGCCAAGCTCGAGAGGTCCATGGGAATCAGAACCCCGAGGTGACAGAACACACAGGTTGTGCATAAAGTTGTTCATCCTGTATTTTTTATAGTGTATAGTAGTATTATGTGAAATGTGTGCATTGTATTTTTTTTCTCTTTTTCATAATGAAACTGACTTCAAAAGTCTCTAGAGGTTTTAGAATACTGTCACCACAGAATTAAATAGCGGAAAGCAACAATGTGCCAGCATTCCAAGTGGTTCTGCTGCAGTAGTGAGATCACTACTGCAGCAGAACAACATAATGACATCATTACTGCAGCAGAACAAGCATATTCCAGGCATTCAATTTCATGCATAACAGCGTTCCACTATACACTATAAATACTTATAAGACACAGAATGTTTTTTTTCGGTGACCTGAAAAAGTTCTTCTCAACGTCCATTGAGAAGAACTGTTTCAGAATGTTTAGAACCACTTAAACAGTTGAGTGTGAGCTCAGTTGTTGTCACAGCTGTGTTAAAGGGGAAAAGTCAGCACAAAGGGCTCAACACTCATGCGGCTGACCGCAGTATTTTGTCTGCAAAACATTTAGGTGTACTTATATTTAGTATAGTAGATTGTCTCAGACTAATTTTGCTTAGCTGTAGGCTGACATCTTTTATTACTACAAATCCCAGACTCCCCAGCAGCTGACATCAGACCAGTAGGTAAATGTGGGAGACTCAATAGCCTGCAGTGCATGTTAGAGTTTATATAAGATTTGATCTTTTGTTTGCTGGTTCCACTGTCCCTTCTGGGCTAAATTACTGACACAAAGGACTGTATTTAGCCACTGGAGAAATGCAGACCTGTAAAATATCTAATTGGAGATTATAAAAAGCTCTAATATGCAGTGCAGGCTATTGAATCTCCCACTGCTGCCTACTACTGTGATGCCAGCTGCAAGGGACTCTGGGATTTATAGTAACAGAAGATAGCCTACAACTAAGCAAAATTAGTCTGAGGCGATCTACTCACTACAGTAAACAGTAAGTACACCAAAATGCTTTTGCACAAAGTTGGCATGGGACCAGCCTTATACATGGGTGTGGGACCCTTTGTCCTGACTGTTCCTTTTTAATCAGAGCCAACTGCTCAGTTCAACAAGTTTCCATTTTAAAACCACTCAGTGAAAAACACTGTCTGTAGTACCAATATTGCTGATAAACACAGTAAAAAAGCCATCCACGCCTCAAAAAACATGCTACTGTAACCTGAGTATTGTAAAAATTTCAAAGTTTGATGATCAGACAACTCTGACTGGTAGTTTGAAATATGTTTGCCAAATGTTACTGTAGTAACTCTGTAGCTGTGGGTGGCCAGGAGACAGAGTTTTCAACAGTGAGAGAACTGACATATTTTGAAAATTCTTAATAGCACAGCAGGGTTTACGTAAATGTGGACTTTCATTGTAGTGGGTTCCTGGAAGGGGAATAAGTTTGTTAGTACACAAAGGAATTGGAGACATTCTGTCTCAGTGGGATTAGAACAAATACATTCTGATGCTAAATAATCCACAAGAAGAAGTTGGGTCCCAGAGACACCAAGGGCAGATAGTATCACTCCAGGCCTGAAGTGGTTTCAGCCAATTGGATGAACCTGTGTGTGCAGGGAAGTGACATCAGCCTCACTTGACCAAGGCTCTAGAGAGAGCATGAGAGAGACAGACAGACAGACAGAGGAGAGGGCATGAATGCTTCAACCCAGAGAGTTTATTCCTCTTTTCACTGGGGTTTGTGTGTGTTCAGTAAGGGAGCTAGACTATGTGTCTGCAGAGAGAGGCTGTGGTAATGAGGCTAGCAGATGGTAAGGTAAGAAGACTCAGTAACGTTTAGGAAAGATAGAAGCATTTACCTGCACAAGTTTACAAGATTTCGTTTATAATCCTGTAGGTGTAGTGTTGTTTTGCTATATGTAAATGGTGTTACAGATGAAGGTACTTAATTGGGATGCCCTGGTGGCAGGTGTTTCATCACAATTAATGACCATCCTATTAACAGAAGCGATATTTTGTGCTGTTGCCAGTCTCAGAACATGTTTTAGCCACCGTGATTCCCACTCTTCAGTTTTGTACACAGTACTTACTAATCAATGATCACACTTTCCACTGATTTGCTTGTTATTCAAAGAAGCTGAGGTTGTTAAGTGGTGGTAGGCAGAGGTTAGTGGTCCTAGTACAGCAGCAGTGGCAGCAGCAGCAGCGTGGGGTGAACCACGAGACCCACGAGAATCAGCAAACTGCAAATAAAGTAAACTCCACTTGCAGGGTGGTCCCAGCAGTTTTACAGCACCAGTGGGAGGAAACCCCAAGAATCAGCAAACAGAGGTGACTGATGGAAATAAAACTCACTTGCAGTTGAAGGGAAGTAAGCAGCAGCAACAATTAAATTAAAAGAAAACCTCTGGCATGAGGAAGCCTAACTATGGGGGACACATGAGAATCGGTAAGTAGAGTCAATTTTCTTTTTTATTTTATTTTAAGTTTTCAACTATGGTAGGAGGAGAAATCGCCAAACAGCCAGAGACAGACAATAGCACAGTATATATATGTGCTGAGTGGGAAGCGGGGGACGAACACACACAGTCACACATACTCATCAGCCCATCAATGCTTGATTAGCCTGTGAATCATCCCATGAATTGTCCTATTAATCTAGCATCCCCATCCCCTTTAATCAGATATTATGCCCATAAAAAGTACAGCCAGTTAATCGTTCCAGGGAGACACCCCAATAAAGTGGACATCCCCATTATCCGCTTCTGATTAAGTGGCTTCTACTGTATACCTGATTATTACTGTTGTAGTTATACAACCATTGTTATTTAATGTAAGCCCCAATTTGGGGCTTATCTTATGAGGCCATGTGCCCTGTGGGCATCCTCTGTCAGTGATTGTGGTGAGATTCAGGCCATGGCACTCCATGTGATCCCTGCGGCTGTGCCCACTGGGTTTTTGTGCCTCAGTCCCATTCAGAGAAGGAGTCCAGGGTCCAATTGATGTTTCTGCACACATATCTAGTGGGTGCTTAAAGGAGCATTTCGGTGGTCCTAGGTGTGACGAAGCTATAGATCGAGTGGAATTTATTTATTTATTTATTCAATTTTGATGACCGGGTAGGCCCACTGAGCCCCAAAGGTCCCTTTTTCAGGGGCGTCCTGGGATAACATTACATGGTAAAATACAGAGAGAGGAAGTTGGTCACAGCGTACAGACAGATTTTTGCAGGTTTCAGTCATAGATAGCATTTTAAACAGTAAATTAGGAATTACTAGCTGTTATGGTGTGACAAGCTCTAGTACAAGGGATATTTATGGTTAGTTAGGGACTGTATTATGCTAAGGTTGCCCAAGTGAAAGGGTTGGCATTAGTAGAGGGGGGGACTGTCAGGTGCCATGAAAATGGCAAGTGCCGGCTTCGAACATATGGGTCTTAAGTCTGGTGCGGAAATTCATAAGTGAGGAGGCTTCCTGTACTGAAGGTAGGAGTTTGTTCTACAAGAAGGGGGCGTGAGGAGAAAGACTTGTTGCCCGCCTTGCTCCTGACTCTGGAAACTTCCATCAGAGTCCGACCTGAAGTCCGTAGATTCTGAGGATTGTGCTTGCTGGTAATAGTTCCAACTAAGCTAGGTGGAGTGGATGGGCTGAGTAACTTGAAAGCCAGACAGAGCAGGGGGGTACTGGAGGCGTGCGACCAGAGAGGGCCACTACAACTGGGCTAGTGTGTCACAGTGGTGGCTTCTGGAGTGATCATGTGTAGTGAACTGATCTACTTTGTTGTACAGTATCTGCAGCCGGTTGACCTCTTACTTGGCCATGCCCTGTATGACAGGAGCAGCGTAGGTCAGTGTGGGGAGCAGCACACTGGTGACGATTGAGATCCTAGCTTCTGGGATAAGCTGGTCCTTTAAATGACACAGAGTGACAAGTTTATTAAATCTACATGGTTCTTAAAGGTGAGACCTTGGTCAAGTGTGAGTCCTAGGTATTTTAAGGAAGCCACTACTTCAATGTTGTTGCCTGAGAGAGAGGTGAGCTGTAAGGATTTAGTCCTATCTTGTCCAAGGGATCTGTGTCCGAACAGCATGGCCTTTGTTTTACCTGCATTGAGGATCATCCTATTCACCTTTAGCCATGCCTCTAGTGACAATAGATCGACTTGGAGAAGGGGAACGAGATCCGCCAGGCTGTCCAAGGATCAGTAGATGACTGTGTCATCTGCATATTGAACAACCGAGCTACCCCCACAGTGGCGGTTTAGGTCATTCGTGAAGAGGGAGAACAGGAGGGGACTGAGAATTGAGTCCTGTGGTACTCCCTCTTTTAGGGGCAGTAGGTCAGATAGCGCACTCTTCCAGATGACCCTCTGAGTTTGGCCAGATAGGTAGCTCTCAAAACCACTTGAGGGCCAGAGGGTCTAGGCCAAGTTTGTCCAGCTTTGCTACCAGGAGTTTGTGGTGAACAAGGTCAAATGCCTTGGACAGATCTATGAAGACTGCGCCTGTTGGCGTCCCATTGTCCATTGTTCTTAGTACGTCTGCCGAGAAGTTGGTAAGGGCAGTATCTGTACCGTGATTGGTTCTAATACCATGCTGGAAGGGGGCTAAGAGCTGGTGAGACTCAAGGTAGTCACGGAGTTGACCATAGACCAGCCTTTCTTGTAGTTTTGCTAGTATACAGAGCAAGGAATTTGGCCTGTAGTTGTTTATGTGTTCCCTGGAGCCACCCTTGTGGATGGGAACCACGTTGGCCTGTTTCCACTGGTCTGGAATGATTCCTTCCAGTAGGGATCTGTTGATAAACCAGGTCAAGGGTCTAGAGAGGGATTGGGCTCCAGCCTTAAGTAGCCTGGGATTGATCCCATCAGGTCCTCCTGAGCCTTTGATTTTCAAGGCCTTAAAGGGGTTAGAACCTCTTTGGTTTTAACCAGTCTTAGGTGAAATGATGGTTGATTCAGGCATGGGGCTTTGTATTGTCCAGTGCCATGACTGGATGGGGTAGCCCGCCTTGTATGCGCAAGGTTTGTGAAGTGGAGGTTGACGGCTGAGGCAATTTGTGGGGTGCCGTTCACTAGTTGACCACTGACCTCTATGGGGCCCAGTGCCGCCTTGGTGTTGCCCCTGATCAAGTCATTGATGTGAGACCAAAATAGTTTTGGGTTGCCTAGATTGATTTTTTTTGAGCTGAGTGACATACTCACTTTTCGCAGTTTTGGCGGTGCTCTTGCACTTATTTCTTAGGGCTTTATATGACACAAGGTCGGCCTGGAGAGAGGAGTGATTGAACCTCTTGTCACAACTGATCATCATAGATACATAGATACATAGACAGTGTCAGCAGATAAGGGCCTATGGCCCACCCAGTCTGCCCATTTAAGTTTCTAAGTTCAGTTTATATTTTCCAAGAAGTCTGTTGCCCCTTACCCCTGACCTCAGAATTCTTTATGTCTATCCCATGCATTCTTAAATCCTGTGATTGTTTCAGCCCCCACCACTTCCTCTGGCAGGGTGTTCCACTTGTCCACCACCCGTTCTGTGAAGAAATTCTTCCTCATGTTTCCTCTGAATCGTCCTCCCTCCAACTTCATCCCATGCCCTCTAGTCCTGGAACATCTTTTTCACTTAAAAATCAGGGTTTTTAATTGTGGGGAGATCCACTTATAGCAGTTGCCTTTGGCTCTGAGTTTTTTCAGAGGGGCAAAGAGGTTGGCTGCCATAATTAATGAGTTATGGAAGTATTCCAGCGCACATCTAGGGTGGGGAGGAGCCTAAGAGAGCTCCAGTCCACATTCCTAAGGTGGTTGTTGAATTGTGCTGCAATGAAATTGGAGTAGTCATGAGTCAAGTATTCTGAGTTGCACCTTAGGGGCTCTGTTCTTCAGATGCAGAATACGGGGAGTGGTCACTCAGGGCATCGCCATTAAGCTGGCTTTCTGGATATTGAGAGGTTAGATGCCAAAGCCCAATCCAGGATGGTGTGGTTCCCTGATTTGTGGTTAAGTCTAGTAGGCTCAGAGATTACCTGCACTAGATTTGCCTCTTGAGTCAGGGCCATGAGGGCTTTGTTTGGGTCATGGGCGCAGTTAAGGTTGAAGTCCCCCAGAATAAGTAGCTCCGATGAGACTTCATTAGCCGTGGTTTTTGTGATGGCCTCTAGGGATTGGAGGGCAGTCTTAGGAGGGTTGTAAACGCAGCCTATTTTGAGGCACTTTGAGTGACCGAGGGTCACTTGGATGAATACAGATTCACTGTCTGGGCAAGTATTTTGCTGTAGGCTTAGGTGCAATACCGTGAGGGTGCCTTTCACATAGATAAGTACACCACCCCCGTCTTTTGTTCTCCCTGTTGTTTTGGTAGGTGTTGTATCCTTGGGTCATGATCTTATGAGCGAGGATGTGGACCTTAAGCCAGGTCTCTGAGACGGCGAGGATATCAGGCTTGTAGAGGTCTAGCCAGACTTGTATCTCTTGCATTTTGGTGTGAGGCTGCAGATGTTCATGTGCACTATTTTCAGCCCCATAGAGGATATCCAATGAGGGTCCTGAGGGAAGATATTAAGAGATTGTCAATAGAGGGCAAGGGTTTGGCTGTATGTCTCCTGCCAGGAGTAGAGGCGCACCAGCAGGCAAAGTAATTTAGGGCTGAAGATGGGATTAAGTTACTTCCGAGCATCCTGCTTGTAAAGTGGAGTGTCTCATAACATATTCCCTTTCTTACTAGCTCATGAGCTAACAAGAGGGAGTGTATGCTGGTATGGGACGTGCAGTTGTAGTAGTTGAGGGGAAGGGTGTCATGTTCCAATGATCCCCTAATATCTGGGTGCCCTAGGCAGATGAGCCTGTCCACCCAGAGGAGGGACAGTATATAGATTATTGCCAGGAGTAATCCCTTATTGGGGAGAATGGCGCAGGCTTACTTACACCGGTGCAAGCCACGGTGTGTAGGGGTGCACTGAGGTCAGAGGTCCGCCTCTGGCGCCATGCTTGAGAGCAGCTGAGACCAATTATTGGAGGTGGTGCAAACCAGTTGAAGTGCAGGTTTTGGGTGTGAGCTAGCCACTGTCAAGGAGGGATATCCGAATATTAAAGTTAGTCTAAACACAATACAACCTCTGGTTCAGTTGTCTAAACTACCCTAACCAGTTGAGGTAAATCTAGCAACAGCAGTTCACACTTGTAAATTACTCTAGCAGTATAATTTTGCTGACCCTGAGTGAGGCTTAGACAAAAACCATTGCTACTTCTGCTGTATGCAGTGGCAGTCATGTAAGATTTAAGGAGTAGTTTTAGATTCTAAGCGCTGACTAGGAGGGTATGCAGTAACAGTTTAAAACATGCAGTAAATAGTTATTTCGACAGTTGACACCACTTAGTTCAGTTTAATGCAAATTGCTTTTTTCGGCCGTTAGAGTTATATTATAAACGCTAGCAGTTGAATTTTTGTTAATAGCTGGTAAAGTAGGGAACAAAAACATTCAGTAGAGAACAGTGGTTATGCTACTTCTATCTACTGACCATACTGCTGGCATATAACATTTCTTAAATCATTTAACAACACATTGTAAGGCAGGGCCCCATACGAGTTACAATTAGCCAGCCATTTTATCAAGTGATTGACCCTTCAGAGCGAGTGGGAGTGGCTAATGGGCATTTAAGAGGAGGAGGGAATGGGGCGGGTGAGCAGGAAAGTTTGGTCCCGGTACAGTGCTCCTGCTCAGCGCAGGAGCGTTTCAGTTTTTAAAGTTATTTTCAGAATCTGATTTGCAGCAAAACACTTGCACTTCTGCAGGGGAAGGGAATCCTTGAGCTTGAGGGGAGGTGCGCCAGGCAGCGGGTCAGTGAAGCCGGCACCTCTACCCCACTCACTATTTCTTTCGGCAGTTGCAGGGGGGCCCACTTGCAGAGAGGTCTCCCTCACCACCCCTGTAAAGCTGGTGGCAAAGTCCGAAGTTGTGAGCTGCGGGGCTCTGGACAGCCCTTTTGTGTGGCCTGAGCTATACATCACGACAAGGCTGGAACTCAGTCAGGCGCGAGTAACAAGAATTCAAACTCGGCGCCCAAATTCTGGCTTCTTAGGTCATAGACGCTGAATTGCTGGTTAAAGCAGGTTCGATGCAGGATTGTGTCGCAGGTCGCAGAAAGCAGGTTCAATTTAAGATAGCAAATTTGGTCCTGGTACAGTGCACCTGCTCAGTGCAGGAGTGTTTCAGCTTTTAAAGTTATTTTCAGAGTCCAATTTGCTGCAAAATGCCTGCACTTGTGCAGAGGGAAGGGAATCCTTGAGCTAGTGGGGGAGGTCCACCCGGCAGTGGATTGGTGAAGCCGGCACCTCAACCCCACTCGTTATTTCTCTCGGCAGTTGCGGGGTGGGGTACCCACTTGCAGAGAGATCTCCCTCACCACCTGTAAAGCTGGCAGCAAAATCCAAAGTTGTAAACAATGAAGGCAGCTGCCATGTGCCATCTGTGCATGTGCAGCCAAATTTCTTAAAGGAGCCATGGATCTGTCTCCTGGGCAGCAGTAAAGGGCACGAAATTGGTGCCTTTTGTTTTGGGAACCTCGGTGGACAAAAAGGGGGGCACCCACCAAGTAAATAAGGAGTTTCCTGGCCCCATCAGGCAGAAAAATATAAACAATATTGCCCATAAGGTTTTTGGTAGCAGGGCCACTGGAAATGTGAAAGTGCACCAAAGAAAGCCGAGGAGTGATCCAACCAATCATGGGAGGAGGTTGAAGATTCTATAAAAGAGCCTGTAGCCTGCCAAAAGAGGAGATTCCCTGGATAATTGTGAGGAGAGACTGCATCAGGGCTTATCCCAGCTCAAAGGCAGCTAAGGGGTTCAAATGTCCCTATGAGCCCTAAAAAATATTCTGGCAAAGTGCAGGCAATATTTTTTTGTAGCTGAGGATAAAGTTGGATTGAAACATAGAAACATAGACTTTGATGGCAGATAAGGACCGCTTGGCCCACCTAGTCTGCCCATTTCCCTACCTACAGGATAAGCTGCAAATCCTAGCTAACCAGAGTTTTCCCAGTCAGAGACTCAAACCTGCATGGTGTCCTGTTGTTTACAGCTTGAAAGTTGTACAGAGACTATGTCAACTGTGCCTGAGACTCCAGAGCACAAGGTGCTCTTAGCAGCTGCAGCCATAGTGGTAAGGAGGAGGAAGATTCCAAGAGCACAAGGGGTGCTCTGCAGCTGCTGTCATAGCTGCAAGGAGGAGGAGGAAGTTTTAGGCAGCGCTACCACGGGGAGAAAATCAATGGCGATAGCCACAGAGGGGGGATCCCGGTGGTCATTGCCGTGGGGTCAGTATCAGTGGCCATAGCCATGAGGAGAAAATCAGTGGCTATTGTCGCAGAGGGGGGTCCCAGCAGTCGTTGCTGTGGGGTCAGATAGGGTGGCCATAGCCGCAAGGAGAGGATCGGCAGTCATTGCCACAGAAGGGAATCTCGGCGGCAGTTGCCGCAAACCGGACAGTGGGACACAATAGACTAATGAGATTATTATTGGCTCCTAACACTTCTGGGAGCCAATTGGGATTGATTGGAAAAAAGGTGCCAGTTTTAAAATAAGAGGGCAGCCTTTAAAAGGACAGGTCTGCTTGTGGGGGAAAAAATTTCCCACCCCCTGTCCCCACCCCCTCCACTAATTAAATACTCTCACTGGGCTCCTCCCAGAGGAGGCTACCACAGTAGGAAAGGAAAGGAGTGGGGGGACACTGGGAAGAAGTTCCTTCCCAGAGAACAGAGGCAAAACAACAAAGCAAAGGCCGGGTAGTCTGGGGAGTGGGTTCTAAATGTTTAAACATTGAATTTAGGGTTGGAAGAGGGGTTTCAGTAGAATTTTGAAACTGAGCATCATAAGGGGTACAGGAATATTGCAGAGGGGGTTCAAAATGTTTAAACTTGAATTTTAACAAATGCTAGGCAGGGTTGGTTACTTCTGTAAAAGGACTACATACTGTAGGAATGTAGAATTGTCTTAACTGCACATTACTGAGGGAATTTATGATTGTCTGAACTGCACAGGACAGAGGGAATATAGAAATGTCTGATCTGCTCAGTGCAGAGGGAAATTAGTATTGTCTGAATCAAAACCAGTTGTACTTAATCAAGGTGAGGGCAGAAGTTAAACTACAAAGTTGATCAAGGAGTTTAGTTGTCTGAAGATAAAGGATATTATTTCCTTCTTTTAGGACTAAGGTTAACAAATGGAAGGACAGCAATGTTGGAGGGGTAGCCTGAAAAGGGTTCAGGCAGGCCTTGAGTATGGTCTCTAGGCCACTAGGGCATGGGGCAACTTTAAGAGGGTGTTAGGGTGCAATAGGTGTGGGAGAGCCACGGTGTTGGATATAGCATGGAGGCTGGGGGGCTGCATGCTGTGCAGACAGCTTACTCAGCTAAGAGAGGAGGTGGGGTGGTTGAGGTGGGCACTAAGAAGAGTGGGGGAGAGGGGAAAGGGAGAGGATTGGAGGTGGTCCAAAGGGGGCCACAGCAGGGTGAGTGGAGGAAATGAGAACGTAGGTGGGGCTGCAGGGGTGTTAGGACCAGATGTAGAAAAAGACACGAGAAGAAGGGGAGAGGACTGGAGGAGGTCCAAAGGATGCACCAGCACGATGAGAGGAGAAAGGGGTAACATAAGGGAGGGCCACAAGCGACTTAGGAACAACTGTAGAAGAAGATGAGAGGGGTCAGGGAGAGTGGTAGGTTGTAGGATCAGAAAGAGCAAAGCAAGCACAAACAGGGATGAGGCAGAAATTAGGAAGGGCGCATCAGTCAGCAGGCTGAGAAGCAAGGGCGCAGAGCAGCAAAACAGATTCACACCCCTGGGGACACATGAAGAGGATGAGAGAAAGACGAGCAACTGCAAGGAGACTGTAGGGGATGAAAGAGGGGATAAGGTAATAGAATGTTCTGGAGGAAGGGGAATGTGGGATGCACCTTTGGGAGGGAATCTGGAGGGAAGTAGCCAAAAGGAGCAAGAGGTGGGTGAGAAAACACTCTTCAGGGGACACACAGCACAGAAGAGAAACCCAATAAGGCTTTTGACTGTATATATGCTGCACTGTTTGTATAGATATACATTGTTTCTTGCCCACTGTCTATATTTGTTACTTTAGCACAATTCTGTATACGCTACATCACATCTCACTGTTTATTGTTCACCTTCGACTATGGACCACTGTCCAGCCTCTTGATCTCACAGATGCTGCTTGTATGTAAATTACACTGTTTGCATATATGCTGCACTATTTGTATAGCTATATACTGTTTCTTGCCTACTGTCTGTATTTGTTACCTTAGCACAATTTTGTATATGCAATGTCACATCCCACTGTACCTTTGTCTAGCCAGGGCATGGAGCCTTTGTAAAAGAGTCTCTGACTCAAAGATTTGTAATTCTGATACTATTAATTAATAAATAAATAAGTTAAGGACTGGAGAGGATCAACGGGGGAGAGAAACCATTCATGGAGGGAATCGGGCAGTAGAGATGCGGGCCAAGCGCAAAGGGATGGGACAGCACTTCAAAGTGTGAGGCAAGGATGAGTGCGACTGATAGTGACACCGGGGTGGGATGTAGTCCAGAGGGAGAGCAGAACTCAGGGGAAGGAGATGGACAAGGGGGAAACTGGGAACAGGGAGGTAAATGGGATGCCAGAAAAGGGGTGTAAGCTGGAAAATCAAAAGTATAAGCAGAAAGAAAGAAGTAGCAGGGTCATGCTCATATGGGACTCAGTACTAAAGGGAATCAGATGAAGGAGAAAGGAGACAGGAGCAATGCAATTTGGGTTAAGTGCATGCCGGGAATGACAACACTAGAGGTGAAGCACAACATAACCTCGTGAGACTAACAGCAAGCTGGGAGGTCACACTTGTTGTTCCACCTGAGCACCAATGATCTGGAAGGGAATAGTCTAAAGGAGGTGCAGGCAAGGTTCAGGCAGCTTGCTAGGTTCTGTAGTAGTATGGAGTTTCATTCTATTGATCTCTCGAAGGTGCTGCCTGTGCCAAGAGCAAGCACATCAAGGAAGCAGAGGATTGAAGAATTCAAACAATGGCTGGCGGGATGGTGCTACCAGATGCAGTTTGGGCAGGTGGGGACTGGGGATCAGCATGGGAGGATGAGAGCTTATTCACCCCAGACAGACTGCCCCAAACAAGGAGGGATCAGCAGTACTAAAGAGTAAGTTCGGGGAGTTTATCAAAAGAACGTATAATTTAAACTGAATTCAGGGGGGTTAAATAAAAGACCACTCAATGAGACGGGAGAGATGGGAGACTACCAGCCTGCCCCCCAGGATGGAAATAAGATGCTGGAAAAGAACAAAGGTAGACTAGAAGAGGGGGGCATGGTTGAAGGGATTATCAGCCAACACCAGGAGTTTGGGGAACAAAATGGTGGACTTGGAGGCCATCATGGCAGATGAGGGTCTGGAGATAGTAGCAATAAATGAGACATGGTGGACAGAGCATTATGCCTCGGAGACACTTATTCCAGGCTACAGACTGTTTAGGAGGGACAGGACTGGAAGCGGGGGTGGCATTGTATACCAAAGATGACATTAGGGCAATGGAAGGGCAGTAGGAGGAGGAAGGAGAAACAGCTCATGTGGTCACACCTGGACAAACATACTGGTGAATCATTGAGGCTGGGGTGGTATACAGACCTCCTTCACAAGGGGAGAAAGGGGATAGATAGCTGATGCAGGCAGTTACATGGATGGCTGTCAAGAGGGAGCTTCTACTGGTTGAGGACCTAAACCTCCCCGATGTGGACTGGAAGATCCCGGCTGTGGTATCAGCTAAGAGCAGGGGGATCCAAGAGTTGCTACAGGGGGTAATCATGCAACAGCTGGTTAGGAGCCCACTTAGGGTGATAACCTGCTGGATGTGGTCCTCACAAATGGAGAAAGTGTGGAAGAAGTGGTGGTGGGTGATGGTCTAGGCACACGGATCACAGGACTGTAAGGTTCAGGTAAAGACAGGAAGGGAGGCAACCAGACCAGCACGAGGTTATGGACTTCAGGAGGATGAACTTTAACAGAATGAGGAGGATATTTAGGAAGAAATGGCAGGAAGGGAATATAGGGGTGTGGGCGAGTTATGGATGGAAACTATCAAAGGGGGTACTGAAACCACTGAAATTTGCATTAAGAAGGTGAGGAAGTACAAAAAAAGGAGGAGACCACTCTGATTTACAAAGTGGGGTGGCAGGGGTGGTCAGGAAATTGAAAAGGGCATTCAGGAAATATAAGATGACACTAAGGAAGGAGGACAAGGAAGCTTATAAGGAGAAGCAGAGGATAGCAGGGCAGAATATAAGGAGGGCTAAAGCACACACTGAGGAGAAAATAGCTAGGCAGGCCAAAAGGGGAGATAAAACTTTTTTGATATGTGGGGGAAAGAAAGAAAGTGAGAGGGGATTGTACTGTTGAGGGGTGAGAGAGGAAACAACTGAGGGGAATTTGAGAAAGCAGAGGTGCTGAATAGCTAGTTCTGCTCAGTCTTCACGGAGGGCGGGTAGGGGACCTGAGCTGAGCGGGAGGGGTAAGGAAGGCAAAAAGGTGGATTCTAGCCAGTTCAGCATAGACAAGGTAAGGGAGGAACTGAGCAGGTTAAAGGTGGACAAGGCAATAAGGCTGGACGGCTTGCACCTGAGGTTACTCTGGGAACTGAGGGAAGAGCTGGCAGCCTCACTGACGAAACTGGTTAACTTGTCCCTGGATACAGAGTGTGTGCCAGGGGACTGGAGGAGGGCGGATGTGGTTCCACTGCACAAGTGGGGCAGTAATGAGATGGCAAAGAATAATCGCCCAGTCAGCCTCACCTCAGTGGTGGGTAAGGTGATGGAGACACTAACAAAGGAAAGGGTGGTAGACTACCTAGTGGACAGCAGCCTGCAGGATGATAGGCAGCATGGCTTCACAAATGGGAAGTCATGCCAGATGCACCTGATAGAGTTCTTCAGTTGGGTGATTCAGGTGGTTGACCAGGGAGTGGTGGTGGATGTAGCCTAGCTGGACTTCAGTAAGGCCTTCGACACCGTCTCTCACAGAAGACTAGTAAATAAGCTGGCAAGCTTAGGGGTGGGACAGAAAATAACTAGGTGGGTAGAAAACTGGTTGGTGGGCAGAGGCCAGAGAGTGGTGGTAAAGCGGTGCACTCCAAGGTGAGTGAGGTGATGAGTGGGTGCCCCAGGGTCAGTACTGGGACCCCTCTTGTTTATGTTGTCTTGCACGGAAGTGCAGACAACATATTCTGGTTGCTGGGAGAGGAGAAGCAGGTTTTGGAGGTGCGGTCCTGCTGCGGCCAATGGTGCCACTACTTTTTCCAGCCAGGCTCTGTGGCACCAATGGCATAGCACACTGTCTATGACAGCAGTTGAGAAGCCTGCCACCAACTTGAAAGAAATTTGCAACTGCAATCAGGGAACCCCCTTAATTGGAGAATCAGCTATTTTTGCTGCTGGGGCAGTTCCTGATTGCAGCAGCAAATAGCAGCTTGCCTTGCCTGGTTTCCCAAGATGGCGTCAATCCCGGCTGTCAAAAAAAAAAAAAAAAGGAAAGAAAAGTCCCCATGATAATAGCACTTTCTATCCCAGTGTGAACTTTTTATGCATGTTTTTGGGACTGCGCTTCACCCCGCTACTTCCCTGTTCGACTGACTGCCTAGCATTGTTATGACCTGCGCCCTACCCCTTGTTCCACTGCTACGACATGCAGACCCCCAGCCTTTACTGTGCCAGGGACGAATACACATCAGCACAATTTTAGTCTGAAGCCTCTGTATCTCCCCTCTATTCCTCCTCAGCTGGTGTTGGTGGCAGCATTAGCAAAAAAAAAAACCAAACAACCTTCACTGGTGGTTCTATGGGGACGATTGGTGAGTTCCCAATTTCTCGGTTTTGGTGAGTTTCAAACCCTCTCCCTGCCTGGTTAGTTGTCAATGCAGCCGTTTCCCAAGAACAACACAAGAATGAAATAAATAATCAATAATTTACTATAAAATGGGGGCAGTTATTGTTTTTCTGAATTGGCCCCTTTTAACTTTGCTTGGTCAGTCCACGCCACCGTGGCTCACATCCCTCCAATGGTACATTTCCCTGGTGACCCACCCTCAAACACTCTGTATAGCAATGGGGTGCCCAACCCTGCTGGGCTACAGACACCTCCCAACAACACTCAGGTGGCACGCTAGAGCCCACCCCAGCATACCAAACAACCTGTGAAAAAGAAAACCTTCCCTGTTGTTGTTTTTATTACCTGTAAAAGAAAAATGTCCATCATTGTGTTCGGTGCCCCCTCCTCCAACCGGCACCCACCCTCTGTGCACCCCACCTCCCCACACACACCCTCACTCCATACTTACCTCCAGAGCTGGGCGCGACGCTCTTCGGTGAACCGGGAACATTACTGCACTCTTCAAAGCTGACCATGAACTGAAGAAATGCTGGTAAGCTGTATAATGGCATAAATTAGGTTTTTTCAACTTATGTAGGTATCTCAGACATTTTTGTGAATTTTGGCACCAACTTTTCAACATGGGGTTCTTGGGACCCCATCTCATGAATTCAGTGACTGTCATCTGGTTATTAGGCCCCGAAAGGTGATTTTGTGGTCACTGCGCGGAATCACCTTTTGGGACCGATCAATTAAATGACAGTGTCACTGTTCATGAGGTAGGGTCCCAAAAAGACTATTTTGCAAATTTGGTGAAAAAATTCCAAAAAAATGACTGTGTCATGAGTGTGCGTTGCATAGTTTACATACACACTCGGAACTTCATGAATTTGTAATATTTTCACTCCAGATTTTCAACATTGGCAGTTTTTTACATCTCCTTATGAACAGTACAGCTGTCATTTTTCACATCCTGGCCGAAATGTGTTCTTGCACTTCTGGTACAGAATAGCGCGGTCCCTCTGGGAAATCAGTGTTCAGGACAGATTAAGAAACTCACAGTGACACTGTTCATGAGCGAAGGTCCCAAAATGCCTATGTTGAAAATTTGGTGACAAAAGTCCAGTGTACTAGGAGGTCATGAGGGCCTTGCTTGTTCTGCCCGCCCCCAAGCCAGGCCCCCGCTATCCATCGGGCACTCCGTGTACTAGGAGTTCGTGAGGGCCTCACTTGTCCTGCCCTCCCCCAAGCTGGACCCCCGCTATCCATCAGGCACTCAGTGTACTAGGAGGTCGTGAGGGCCTCGCTTGTCCTGCCTTCCCCCAAGCCGGACCCCTGCTATCCATTGGGCACTCAGGTATGCCAAGCCATGCTGCTGCAATGCCAGCTACTTCCTTCAGCTTTAGTGAGGACAATGGACTTTTAAATCTTGGTGCCATTTTAAGGACCTGGACAATTCTGTCGGCAGAACTATGATAGTTTATTTGCTCCTAATTATGTTTGCTTGCACGCATGTGCAAGAAACATAGTGCCATCATCCGAGATTTCGGAGGTGTGTCACCCCCTCTTCCAATTCAGTCAGTGTGTTGGCAGGCATGGCCCCTGTCCACCAATGCATGCTGGAGCTGTCTATGACAAGCTCCAAAATGCAGTGGCATACAGTTGAAAGGGGGCCTACGCTTCAGTGAGCAGCGATAAAGATATCGCCTGCTCACGCGCGCTCCCTACATACACTCACGCATCGCTACTGCGTGCTTCCCTGCCCCACGACGCACTTTGAGCCGGACGGTGGTGCCTAATCCCCTCGCCGACTGTGTGCCGCGCCCAGCCTTCCAAAATGCCATGCTGGGTGCCCACCCCAGCGTGGAAAATCGATGGTATAGCCAACGGGTGCCCAATCCCACGCCGGCTTCACTGTCTCTCTCCTCCCCTGAGTACAAGGTGCCATGCTGAGCCCACCCCAGCGTGGCAACAAATGCCATGGCCGACGGGGTGCCTAATCCCCGTCGGCTCCACGCCTCAGCCGACTTTTCTGCCACGCTGGGAGCTCACCCAGCGTGGCAAACGCCCCACGTTGTTTCTTTTTTTTTTAAACCTGTAAAGAAAAACGGTCCCACGAGTCTTCCTGCCCCTCCCCACAACCCGCACCCACCCACGCGCACTCCTGCCTTCCCCACCTCCACCCCATACTTACTCCGGAGTCCGGCGCAACGATCTTCGTGGACCGGAACATGTCTGCACTCTTCAAAGCCGACCGTGAACTGAAGAAATGCCGTAAGCTGTATAATGGGCTAGATATCGGTTTTCAACTTTGTTGCATATCTCAGGCATTTTTTGGAATTTTTGCACCAAATTTTCAACATGGGGTTTTTGGGACACCTTCTCATGAATGCTGTCACTGTCATGGCATTATTCGGGCCTGAAGGGTGATTTCGCAGTCACTGCGTGAAATCACCTTTCGGGACCGATTAACGAAACAACACTGCCAGTGTTCATAAGGTGGGCTCTCAAGAAGCCTATTATGAAAATTTGGTGGAAAAATTCCCAAAAACGACTGTTTTATGAGCGTGCGTTGCGCAGTTCCTATGCACGCTCGTAAGTTGGTGAATTTTCAATATTTTCACTCCAGATTTTCAACATTGCCATTTTACCACACCTTCACGAGTAGTACAGCTGTCATTTTCACATCTCACCCAAAATGTGTTTCCGCCCATGTAGCACACAATGGCACAGTCGTGTGCAAAACCAATGTATGGGACAAATTAAGAAAACCACAGTGACACTGTTCATGAGCAGAGGTCTTAAAATGGCTATGTTAAAAGTTGGTAAAAAATTCTAACAATGACTGTTTTACAAGCGTCGTTGTGCAGTTCCTACATGCGGCTAAATGGTTCATAATTTTCAATATTTTCACTCCAGATTTTCAACATTGCCATTTTACCACACCTTCTATGAGTAGTACAGCTGTCATTTTCACATCCCACCTAAACGTGTTTCCGCCTCATGTAGCGCATAAATGGCGAGCCGTGCGTAAATCAATGTACGGGACAAATTAAGAAAATCACAGTGACACTGTTCATGAGCAGAGGTCTTACAATGGCTATGTTGAAAATTTGGTAAAAAATTCCTAACAATGACTGTTTTATGAGCTGCATTGAGCAGTTCCCACGCACGTCAGAAGTTCGTGGAATTTTCAATATTTTCACCACAGATTTTCAACATTGCCATTTTACCACACCTTCTTATGAGCAGTACAGCTGTCATTTTCACATTTCACCCAAAACGGTTTCCGCCCATGTAGTGCTCAATGGCGCAGTCGTGTGTGAAATCAATGTACGGACAAATTAAGAAAATCACAGTGACACCGCTCATGAGCACAGGTCTTAAAATGGCTATGTTGAAAATTTGGTGAAAAAATTCCAAAATGACTGTTTTATGAGTGTGCGTTAGAATAGTTCCTCACGCATTTAAGTTTGCAATTTATCAATATTTCACTCCAGATTTTCAACATTGCCATTTTACCACACCTTATTAAGAGCAGTACAGCTGTCATTTTTCACATCTCACCCAAAACATGTTTCCATCCATGTAGCCTAATGGCGCAGTCGGTGCTAAATCAATGTATGGGACACATTAAGAAAATCACAGTGACACTGTTCATGAGCAGAGGTCTTAAAATGGCTATGTTGAAAATTTGGTGAAAAAATCCCTAAAAATGACTGTTTTACGAGCGTGCGTTGCGCAGTTCCTATGCATGCTCATAAGTTTGCGAATTTAATATTTTCACTCCAGATTTTCAACATTGCCATGTTATTGCACTTCCTTATGAACAGTACAGCTGCCATTTTTCATATGCCACCCAAAATGTGTTTCGTACATGTAGGCGCACAATGGTGCTGTTGGTGTCTGAAGCAATGTTTGGGACAGATTAAGAAAATCACAGTTACACTGTTCATGAGCAGAGGTCTTAAAATGGCTATGTTGAAAATTTGGTGACAAAAGTCCATAAAATGACTGTTACGGTGTGCATTGCGCAGTTTCCATGCACCCTCGTAAGTTCATGACTTTGTAATATTTTAAGTCCAGATTTTCACCAGTGGCATTTTTCCACACTTCCTTATTTACAGTACAGCTGTCATTTTTCACAACATGGCCGAAGTGTGTTTTCACACTTTCAGCGCAGAGATGCATGGTCGCTGTGGGAAATCATTGTTCGGGATAGATAAAGAAAATCACAGTGACACTGTTCATGATCAGAGGCACCAAAATGCCTGAGTTGACAATCTGCTGTAAATAAATCCCCAACCTAATTATATTATGAGTGTGCGTTGCACAGTTTCTATGTACGCTCATGACTTCACCATATTTTTAAATATTTTTACTGCAGATTTGCAACATTGCCATTTTTTACACCTCCCCATGAACAGTACAGCTGTCATTTTTTACATCCTGTTTGGAATGTTTTTGCACCTGTGGTGCAAAATGCTGTAGTCGCTGTGCATAAGCAGCTTTCCGCTAACAAACTGATATTCCCCCTCTTCATGAGGTGGGGTCACAAAAAAACTATGTTGAACTTTTGGATTGAAAATACCAATGAATGCCTGAGGTATTAGGCTTTCCAACCATAACGCCCAGCCCTGTAGAGAATGACAGGCATCAGCGGTGTGACTTGGGATTCTTGCCTGTAATGCTCATACCATTCCACACCCTGCAGCCAGTGAGAGGCATCGAGGTATGCCTTGGACTCTTCGGCCCCAAAGTTCACCCCATTCTCCTATATCACACCCATCTCACTGTATTTCCTAATGGAATGGGGTGTGCATAAGGGCCAAAGACCCCAAGGAACACCGTGACACTTGTCAGTGTCTGCAGGGGAGGGTGTGGTGAAATGGCATGGCTGTTATGCCTGACGACCCAAAGGCACACCCCAATGCCTGTCACTCTCTGCAGGGTGGTGGTGGGGTTGGCTTCAGTTCAATACTTCACTGCCATTCCTATTATGCAGCTCTGTAACCTCTACACTACCACTGCCAATGCCAGCAAGCAAACATTCGGCATTGACAAATGCTTGTTTTTATCTCATTCTGTGTACCTACTACTTACTCTCTGCAGGGAGTTTTAAATTCAGTTTTAGAAAATGGCCAGAAAGCATTCTCTATCCTGATTGGCTGAAACTAACTCTAAACTGGGCATTTATTTTTCAATAGATGCCTGCTCAAAAGTAAGTGCCAGTCCAAGTGCCACTTCACTGCGCACGATTCTACAGTGGTGCCCAGCCTGCATTTTAATTGGCTGAATACATAAAGTAAAAATTGTAAATGCCCGCCATCTTTTTCTCTCGCTTAGCGAGAGGTACTGATCTCCCTCAGCCGAACACAAACACTTTTTACCTCAATCTGCTCCCTGTTTTTCACATCAACCAAAAGCCACACAAGTTATCTTACAGTCACAAGACTAACAACCATGATAACGGTACCACTTTTCCGACTTCACTTCCGTAGTACCATGCTGACATCTCCCGACCGCGGTCTCTCACTACAGTTCTGACAGACAGAAGGTAAACAATCAGTCAGCACAATGCCCCCACAGTTACTGAGCCACACAGAGAAATATAAAAATGTACCTTGCAAGTTCAGGAGATCAATAAAACCAAGAGGAAGTCATTTTTCTCGTTCCTACTAAATCACTCTCAAACGTCACATGAGTGTATTGTAGGTGACACTTCATGGCACTCTGCATGGTTAGTGTAATCATGGAAAGACAGTTGTCTCCATCGCAAGCGTTAAAAAAATGTAGATATCTATTTTGTTATCGTGATATGCAAATGACAACACATGGACCACAATGCACCATGTTCATCAAGGAAATCTGAAAACAGAAATCTGACATACGTACGGAACGTAAAGCACTGAAAGTTTCCACTACAAGTAGTGATATTTTGATCGTTATGTGTATTATGTTACTAAATGTGACATAAACTTGCATCACATATTAAGGCTTTTGTGAGGCACAACATAAATGTATCTCAACTACTGAACGTGCACATGCATGCTGAAAGATACACACAGCATGTTCCAACTGTACATGTCAGCAATGTTTTGTAACACAGAATTATTTGTCAAACTTATCTTTAATGGGTATCACAGTAAAGAATATATAACTCATACCTAGCTTGCACTTGCCATGTTACAAGTACATTAATCCCCTTGACAGGAGGCATTTACCAGGAATTAATGCATGGTTGGGTGGTGGGAAGCACTCGGCCTTCGGCCTTATGCACCCCAAACCTGCATTAATTCCTGGTAAATGCCTCCTGTCTCTGTGATTAATGCATACATAGCAATAGACTTTTAGATGTAGTTGTCAATTGATTTTTTAATTGAATGCTACATAGTTCACCCTGTCTGTGAGTAAAAGCAACAAAGAATTAAAACTATAATCTTAATATCAAAAGGTCTGAGTCAGCAGGGGAATACCCAACACTGAGAGCCACATTTCAATTTAATGTAACCAACCAGTCCTAAAGTGAGTGAGCTGATGTGATTCATTACCCTAGTGCCTAAGCTGCAGATTCACATCATTAATTCGTTTCAACCCAACTGTGCTTAAACCGGAAATTCCAACTGTGTTCTAACTGAGCAAACTTGGTTCAAACTAGGATTGCAACTCGAGCAGGGAACATACTTTGTTTAGCATTTGTGTGCCCCTCCTCCTGCCTACCTGTTAAATAATTCCTCTCTTTTCCTCTCTCCCCCAGTGTACTAGGAGGTCATGAGGGCCTCACTTGTCCTGCCCTCCCCCAAGCCAGACTCCCGCTATCCATTGGGCACTCAACGCCAGGCCACAGTGCTGCAATGCCAGCAACTTCTTTCAGCTTTAGTGAGTCCCCGCTGGTGCTACGCACTGGCTGCCCCACAACCCACTGCTACCACCCTAGGTGAGCACAGTCTTATTTAGGCTGGAATGAATCACGTGAAAATTTCTATCAGTCCACTTTCCCTTTAGCAGATTATCTGCTTTTACCACTAGTGGCCGCAGAAGAAATCCAGTCTGCCGAAACACAGAGATAAGCAATGTGTTACCACTTTATCTCACTGTACTGTGCATGCTTACACCCCTAACATCCCTCCCACACTCCTCCTATCTGGTCCCACAGCCAAACGCCAGTATAACAGGCAGTAGGGCAGCTCCTCCTCCTCACCACGCCACCTCCACAAAGGGGCTGCCACCTCAACGTCTCCTGGTTAACTGGGATCCCGGTGCTTCCATCCTGCCATCCTCCTTCTATGCTGGTCTGACTGGGCTAAAGCTGTCTTACACAACTAGCTCTCCAGTACCCTTCCAGCAACATTGTGCCCTCTGCAAGTGGCAAGGACTTATGCTCAAAAACTAAACAGCTACTCACATTGCTGCAACTCCTAGCAGGCGATGTTGAGCTTAACCCTGGACCAACCCACACCAACCCCTTCCCTCAAATTACCAAGGGGTCTTAAAATAATGCACCTAAACATATGCAGCATCCTGAACAAGCTCACCATCCTACAACCTAGTGTCCTTACACTGCATCCAGATATTCTGATTATAACGGAAACATGGCTGAAGCCCCACAACCTGGATGCTGAACTGTCAATCCCTGGCTACTCCCTCATTGGGCATGACCACCTGGGTAAAAAAAGGGGTGGAGGCATTGCCATGTTCATCTCTGCCCACCACCAGTTCACCCGGTCCAGCTCTCTATGCCCATACTGTCCATTGACTCCTTGCTAATTAAGCTCTCGGTCCCACACTCAATTCCATTATATGTAGCTGGGTCCTACTGCGCCCCCGACACCCTTATTCCACTCATAATGGACCACCTGAGCACCCTTAAAATGCTCGGATCAGGGGGCCAGCTGCTTATCCTTGGAGACTTCAACTCTAACTGGCTCTCCAGTGCTAGCTCTAAGCTACGTAGCCATGTAGTTACACTAAATCTGTCCCGACAAATTTCTGAACTCACATGCTTGAATCACAAATCCCTGAACCATTCCCTTCTAAACTGAGCCCTTACCTCACATCCACATCAAATTCTTGAGTCAGGACCCCTTCCGGACTTGCTAATCGACCACCACATGATCTACATGGTAAGGAGAATATCCAGGCCCAAAGCTCCTCCCCGTGTACACTGCTCACCAGGTCCTACAAATCCCTTGACCTCAGAGTGCTCCTATTCGACCTGTCCAACATCGATTGGTCCTTCATCCCTTGGGCATCCTCCATCAACACTGCCCTTGAACTTTTCAAGTCTAGATTTCTCACTGTTTGGTACTACCATGTGCCACTGAGATGGACCCGTGTAAGGTGTGCCCACCTGCCCTGGGTCAACGCCAATATTATTGGTCAATTCCATGCCAGAGACCAGGCATGGAATGCCTGTTAGGCAACCAATACACAGGAGGCACTCCAACTCTACCGTGCACTCTGCAACTCCTGCACTAGGCTCCTACGACAGGCCAAAGCAACCTATTTCAAGGCCTCTTTCCACTCTAAATCATGCTGCAAATTCTGGAAATCTATCAAATCGCTTCACCCCTGTCCAGCCCCCCATCCCAGCCCTAAATCTTGATGACTCCATCGCACTGAACCAGGTGCTGTGGCCTCGGTTTTTAACACCTTTTCACTAGCTGTGTGTCCTCTCTGCTATCCTCACTCCCCCAAAACCACTCGAGCTCACACACTCTCAATCCACTGACCTCTCCGTCTTTCTCCTTTTGCATGGTCACCCCAACCGAAGCGCTAAAAGCCCTGTGGGCTCTCAACCCCACCAAAGGTAAATGTCCCTCTGGTCTGGACTCCAAAATGCTTCACCTATCGGCCCCTGCCATTGCCACCCCACTGGCCGCACTCTTCAATCTCTCATTCTCGCTTGCTTCAGTCCCATCCAACTGGAAACGTGCCACAGTCATCCCCCTCCCAAAAGGGGGAGACCCCTCCTCACCAGGTAACTACTGCCCTATCTCTCTACTCCTCATCCTAGCCAAAATTCAGGAGTGCCTTGTGCTCACCCAACTCTCTTCCTTTCTCGACTCCTCCTCCATCTTCACACCCTATCAATCTGGATTTAGGAAGTTGCATTCCACCGTTGCCTCCATTCTATGGCTCACTGACACCGTCCTCACGGGTATGAATCATGGGCACATCACCTCAGCTATCTTTGTCGACCTTTCCAAGGCATTTGACACTGTCTCCCACACTCTTCTACTATCCAAACTTGCCCATGCAGGACTCTCGGGTACTAGCACCAACTGGTTCCAATCCTACCTAGCCAGCAGGTCTCAATCTATAAGAACTGATCATCATACTTCTGTCCCACTGCCTGTAACTACTGGGTTCCACCAAGGCTCAGTCCTTGGCCCGATCCTGTTCTCCATTTTTCTGAATGATCTACCCTCAGTATGCCTACACACATCCATTTACATGTACGCCAATGACACGGCACTGTATGCATCAGGTCCCTCTCCCACAGAAGTAGCCTCAAGACTACAGGAGGACTTCAGTGCTGTCCAGCTCTGGTTTTGGTCAAACCAACTGTTTCTAAATCCCAAAAAAACTATCACCCTAACCTTCGGAACTAGACAGAGACTCTTCCGACTCCCCAACACCCCCACTTTCCATGCCATCGATGGGACTCCTTTAGAGGCCTGCACCTCCTTCCAGTACCTTGGGGTCTGGCTCGACCAGCACCTTGACTTCTCAGCACATATCGATTCAATCCACAAGAAACTACACCTCAAGTGGGGTGCCGTATATTGAAATAGGGGCTGCATCCCTCTGGAAACCTGCAAGGCAATCCTACAGAAAATGATCCTCCCTATAGTTGACTATGGCGATGTAGTATACAGCGCCGCCCCTAAGTCCACCCTAGCAAGACTTGACCCCATCTTCCATTCCTTCTGTCATTTTGTCCTAGACTGCCCTCCCTCAGTGCACCACTGCGATCTCTATAAGTCTCTAGACCTACCTTCACTCCAGGATCAGAGACTGGTTCACTGTGCAAGGACAACTGTGAAATTCTGGGCACAGTCCCTTCCCGTTTACCTAGAGTCCGCCCTTGCAGTTCAACCCCCCTCTGCATACTCTCTCAGGAACACTGACTCCCGGCTTTTGTATGTACCACATATGTCCACTACCAAAGGCCAAGCTGCCTTCAATTACCGCATGCCTAAACTATGGAACTCCTTGCCAGCTGACATCAAGCACACAGACAGCACTCAGCAGCTCAACCATCTCCTCAAGTCACTTTTCTCCCCCACCTGCACATGCAGTCAACTCCGCCATGATGCCAATTATATCACCTTGCACCCTTAATTTCTACTGCACTATGGCCATCATTATGAGCTAATGACTGGACCCCCAGTCTAGTTCCTAGAGTACACTGGTCTGTAGTTCATTCCTAATACCTTATGTGTTCTTCTGGTGCTCTCGGTATGTGACCTTCAGGTGTTTTATATACTCATTTAATATGCATAGTTTCATAGTAGTTACACTGGCAATGTTAGTAGTTTACTTCTCCCTGCTCTTCTCATATCTACTATACTCTGTGTACCCACTGCTTTTCTTGGAAATTAAGTTTACATGTATTATACATTGAACTTCATATTCCTTATGTATGATGCTGTATATGTACTTTATAATCCTTATGTATGTTACTGTATATATCCTTTCCCCCTACCCCCAGGACACATCTGGAATCGAGTGGTATACCGCTCAGTATGCCTTCCTGGTAAAACTCTTAAATAAATTTAAATAAATAAAATGACTATGTTAAGAGCATACATTGCGCAGTTTCCATGCACACTCGTAACTTCGAGAATTTGTAATATTTTCACTCAAGATTTTCAACATTGTCCATTTTGCACACCTCCTTATGAACAGTACAGCTGTCATTTTTCACATCTTGCTCAAAATGTGTTTTTGCACATCTGGCACACAATGGCGCGGTTGCTCTGGGAAATCAATGATCAGGATAGATTAAGAAAATCATACTGACAGTGTTCATGAGCAGAGGTCACAAAATGCCTACGTTGAAAATTTGGTGAAATAATTCCACTAAATGACTGTGTTACGAGCGTGCATTGCACAGTTTCCATGTATGCTCGGAACTTTGACAATTTTTATTATTTTCACTCCAGATTTTTAACATTGCCATTTTTTTATACCTCCTTATGAACAGTACAGCTGTCATTTTTCACATCCTGCCCAAAATGTGTTTTCGCACATGTGGTGCACAGTGGCGCGGTCACTGTGGGAAATCAATGTTCGGGACAGATTAACAAAATCACAGTGGCACTGTTCATGAGCGAAGGTCTCAAAATGCCTATGCTGGAAATGTGGTTAAAAAAATCCCCAAAATAATTGCGTTACGGGCGTGCGTTGTGCAGTTTCTACGCACGCTCATGACTTCACTAATTTTTCATATTTTCACTCCAGATTTTCAACATTGCCAGTTTTTTACACCTCCTCATGAACAGTACAGCTGTCATTTTTCATGTCCTGCCCGAAATGTGCTTTCACACCTGTGGAACCAAATGGAGCAATCACTGTGCAAAATCACCTTTCAGTTAACGAACTGATAGTGTCACTGTTCATGAGGTGGGGTCACATAAAGCCCATGTTGAAAATGTGGAGTGAAAATACCAACAAACACCCGAGGCATTAGGTTTTCCAACTGTAACGCCCCACCCTGTAGAGACTGACAGGTGTCAATGGTGTGACTTGGGACTGTCAGATGTAATGCTCATGCCATTCCACCCCCACCCCCATCTTGCAGCCAATGACAGACATTGAGGTGTGCTTTGGACTCTTTGGCCCCAAAGTTCGCCCCATTCTCCTATACTGCACCCATCTCAGTGTATTTCCTTATGAAATGGGGTGAGCATAAGGCCCGAAGACTCCAGGGCACAATGCAATACTTGTTGGTATCTGCAAGGTAGAGTGAGATAAAATGCCATTCACATTATGGCCGATGACCCAAAGGCACACCCCAATGCCTGTCAGTCTCTGCAGGGTGGGGGTCGGGTTGGCGACATTTCAATGCTTCACTGCCATTCCTATTATGCATCTCTATAACTCCTGCACTACCAATGCCAATGCCAGCAAGACAACATTCGGCATTGCCAAATGCTTGTTAATATTTACATCAGTGATATAGCGGATGGTCTAGAGGGAAGGGTGTGTCTATTTACAGATGATATGAAAATCTGCAATAGGGTGGACACCCCGGGTGGGGGTGGAGGCCATAAAGCAGGACCTGAAGATTCTGGAGGGGTGGTTGGAAATTTGGCAACTGAAATTCAATTCCAAAAAGTGTGCTGTAATGCACTTGGGGCATAAAAACCTGCAAGCAGCTTACACTTGGGGGTGGGTAATCAAAAAAACAGAGCAGGAGAGACATCTGGGGATTATAATATCAAGCAACTTTAAGGTAGGTAGCCAATGCAGCAAAGTGGGGGGGAAGGCAAATGGAATGTTGGCATGCATTGGGAGAGCATAACTAGCAGAAGGAGGGAGGTGCTTATAGCTCTTTACAAGGCCATGGTTAGACCACACCTGCAGTATGGGGTTCAACTTTGAAGACCACACCTATGCTAGGACATAGATGGGATGGAGAGGGTTCAGAGAAAGGTGACCAAGATGGTGCACAGTATGCAGGGGAAACCATACAAGCAGAGGTGGAGAGAACTGGATCTGTACCCATTGGAGACTAGAAGGGAGAGGGGGGACATGATTGAAACTTTTAAGTACGTGAAAGAGATCAATAAGGTGAAGGAGGGGAGCTTATTTAAATGGTAAGAGGGAGCCAAAACTAGAGGGCATAGCCTAAGACTGGAAGGAGGAAGATATAGAAGCAGTGTGAGGGTGCAATTCTTCATGGAGAGGGTGGTGGAGGCCTAGAATAAACTACCAGAGGAGGTGGTTGGGGCTGAAACAGTGGAGGGATTCAAAAGGGCATGGGACAGACATATGGGGTTGATAAGGGGAAGGGAGGGCCTGTGAAATAGGGGATGAGTAGGGGAGGGGGAAAGGGCAGACTTGATGGGCTGGTGTGGTCCTTTTCTGCCATCAGATTTCTGTGAGAGACTGTTCGAACTGTGCTCCCAGCTGAGAGACCGGTATTTACATCTGTTTGAACTGGTTATCCTGGTAGAGTTATTGGTTCTGGGCTCAAGGTTGTGCAGGAGCCCAGCTGTGTTCACAAGCCCGAGAGAAGCTGCATATGTTGGGGCTTGAGACTGTGCCAGAGCCCACTGCAAGTTTGTTTCAGGAAAGCGGTGTGTCAGCTGAAAGACCAGGGGATTCCCAGTCATCCCAGACCACCTGGACCAGTGAGAGACCATTGGAGGAGAAGATGTTGAGAGATCTGTCAGGTGAAGACCCCAAAGGCCCCAGGGGTGAAGACATGGAAAGGCCTGACAGGCGAAGCCCAGCTCCTGTCCTTCTGCATCCTGTGTCATGGTGCTCCACCAACTTTTGATACCAGAATGGTACCATTTGAACTGAGTTTCCTGCAACCCCACTCAAAGCTCCAGACTTTAAGTACCTCTGAGCTGTGACTCAGGAGTTTCCTGCTTTTAGCTAGCTAGCTAGAGAGGTTTAAAGGGGGTTCAGTCCTGGGCAGGACTGTGCAACTATGCAAGATATGCCCAGGCAGAAAAGTAAAAAGTTTGCTGTGTTTAAAGGTTATTGAGCCCCAATGAAAGTACCCTGGTTCAAGTTAAAGACTGTTATCCTCACAGCATCCTGGCATCTAGGAGCATCACACTGCTTCCACTGGTAGACCACCAGCACCCTGGTGTGGTACCCACCTCAACAGACTAACTGTATTACCTCATGGCCGTTTGGGGATAGCTGGGTGAACCAGCAGGGCGGAGGTATTGGGACAGTGTGGGTACAACTGTTTCAAAAGTTGTTGTTTATGCTATTTTACTCCCCTTCCCTGGTAATAAATCTGCAGTTAGTTCATTTTGTATTGGGGTGTCCCAGTGTTCATGGTTATTGTCGGGGTTACATTATTGTGTGGGGAATCAGTCACTGTGTGGGGGCAGTTATAGCATTTTCCTGGGGGATGGTAACCTTGTGTTTTACTCATCAGGTACCCCATATCACTGTCCCAGGTGGAGGCACTGTGCCATTCTACTCCTGTGTAGCTTGTCCACTAGTGAACCCAGGCCGGCCCCCTCAGGAGGTGTGTCCAGGAGAGACCCGAGGGCCCTAGAACAGCCCAGGTGAGTCAAAGGTCTGTTACATTATTAAACTAGGTATTTTTCTAAAGACTGAAGTAACTGGTTGTTTATGACTGCATCTCTTAGGGGAGGGTACCTGGATAAAAGAGGTGCATAGTAAAAGGTCTCTGAGAGAGTAGAGTGTGTCCTACTCAGAGCAGAGGTCCTCACTATGGGGAGTCTAAAGGGTAAAAGGTGGTGGAAAAGGGTAATCTGAACACTGGGATCTGAGCTCTTGTTAAAAAAGGGACCCTGACAGCGGTGACACTGGTCCAGATGGTTTCAGTTGCAAAAGTCTGAGAGAGAGAGAGAAGAAGGCTCACTTGGGGACTGAGTGGTGTTCTGACTGTCATATGAAGTATTAACAACGAGCTGGTTCACATGTCTAGTGGATGCTGTGACATCATTTGGCATGACAGCACACACAGCTACAACTTAGTTATGAAGGTTTTACCACTTGTGCATAGATAAATGTGTTATTCTACTGCAACCCATTATGTATTTGATATATACTACATCTGAAATATTTTTATTAATGTTTTACATTTTTTGTCTTAAAACTGCCTTTCTTTCTATTGCAAACTCTCAGTCTGGCCTACTGTTCTCTGTGTTCTATTTCCAGATTATAAATGTAAATAACAGCTGTAAGTGGAAATAGTTGTCCAGCTTCAGAAATGGCTCTAAATGCCACAAGCCCTGGCTGCACTAAACATATGGTTCACAGGGCTTGTGACTGGGATTCTCAATCCCATGCACCAATTGCCGCAAGTTAGACAAACGTTTTCTGGTCCAGCTAGTAGCAATCCTGGGTACCCTTTTTATAGGGCTTGCACCAAATGTTTTGCAGTAACTGCCATAAATCGGGAAAAGTGTCATAAATGCATCTGATGTTCTAAGATCAGGCGCAGTCTGTGGCAAAGTTGTTGGCACAATTATGCCAACAAATGGGACTGACGCAGGGCTTGATGCAAGTCCTGTGTCACCCTTTGGGAATCTGGCCCCATATGTACTAAGTAAAAATACTGTAACATGTATTCTAAGAGAGAAATAACATATTTTTATATAACATTAACTAATGCATTTTATCAAATGCACTTTTATTTTTCTTGATAACATACCCACTATGAAGATATATGAGATATGCAGTAGAGAGCTGTCAGATAAATGATTTATCTACACAAGTGCTGTTTGACCTCGGGTAACCTCACGAGTGGCGTATGCCATGAGTGAGGTGTCAGAGGTCAAACAGCACAAGTGTAGATAAATCATTTGTCTGACAGCTCACCATTGTATATTTCATTTATGCAATGGGGATGCTTTCTGTCAGTGCAGGTACATTTGCTTTTGATTGCTTATCTTGTTTTTGCATATGTTTGTCAAAAAAGTGAACAAAAAATAGCATTTTCTGCTTTTTCTTGCGAATTATAAAAAAATCTATAAGGTATATATAAATGATACACCACTCATTTTGTAGATAATTTCATGCTGAGCAGCTTTCATTCTTGCAGTACCATGCTATCTTTTTTCGTTTTAAAGTTATTCGCATTTGAATTTGGGTAGTACTGCTACTGAGACTGAACATTCTAAATGAGTTCCAGAGTGATTGTGACATAGCTACTATATGGATAAATTTTATTTATTCAACAGCTGTGAAGATAAATGGATTTATTCAATGGCTTCTGAGTCCACGCCTAGTGCATAAAATCATTTATTTTGATAGTAGGTCTGTCAGAAATAAGATATCATAAATCAAATAGGTCATAATGCTGTACTTTACTAATTGGAAAGCAGCTGCTACAATGACGGCATCATCTTGCAGCTATGAAGCATTCTAACTAGAGCAGTGAAGTCAAAATAAACAGCTGAGTGAAAGTCTCATGATGCCACAAAAGGCGTATCATGCATTTTCTTTGAGTTCCTCACCCAAATGGTTCTTACATAGTTAATTTCGAGGTTAAGCAGTATAGTCTCTTTATTTTTTGTTACAGTAGCCCATTTTTCATATTGTTTCCCCAAAAGCTTAATTTTGACTCTGCTGGATGTTTGTTCCTTCATACTGCACTCTGCTATGCAGGTGCTGCTCTTAGAGATGGCAGACATCGAGAGTGAGGCCTTGGATGTGAAGGGACTCAGAGCCAGATCACTGCATGAAACTGCTGGACCAAGGGATAACTATTTCTGACAAGTTTGCTAAGTTTGTCCTTGAGTTATCCTCAGTTAAGATTATTCTTACTGAACTATTGGCAAAGTTTAATAATTTCAGAATGGTGTATGCAAGCTAGTCAAAGTGCAAGTAATGTGCAGACTAAAGTGATAAGCTCAGAGAGAAAAAAGTGATCTCTCATGTAAACAAAATTACTGAACTTAAAAGAACAATTGCAAAGCCAGAGGAAATGCTATAGTAGATGAGTAGCAGAGTGGGTGTGGAAGGAACAACCTGAGACTGGTAGGAGTCAGAAAAGTGACTGAGGGTACTGACATGTTAAACTTTGTTCATCAGCTGTTCACTGGACTTGTTGGCCTCCCCAGAGATGGGAATCAATTTTGAACTGCCAAGGGCTACCGTTATACACCTCTTCAACTTTCATGGTAAAGTCTTGCTGAAGAAGGCTGGTAGAGACGAAAGAGTTAAACTTTGAAGATAAATGTTTTGTATGTTTAATGATGTCAGCCCAGCTTTATGCAAGAAAGACAATGCCTTACAAAGACATTACCTTTGAGCAGCCACCATTTAACATTAGAAAGTTAGCCCATGCTATTTAAAACCTTTTTTAACTACTGTACTAGTATGCAGTTCTTTAAAACCACTGAAGGTGCAAGGAAACAATGTGAAAAGCTGTTGCCAACTTCGCCGCTAATCCCTTTAATGATGGCCGAAGGAATGCAGCCCAACACAAGACTACTTGATTAATTTACATTTTTCAGGGTATGAACCTGATAGATGTTAAAATAAACTAATTTCTGTGATTCCCTGAAGTTTTAAACTGTGCAATAGGTTTTAAATAAAGCCCAACAGCTTTCAGTGATTACTTGCCATATGCTATGAATTTGGCTTGAAAACAGAATCATGCTTGGAACCAGATGCAGCTAAGCTTTAATCACAAATAAATACAGTACCATTAATTAAGTAGAGGATTGTCCTTAGTATGCTCTTTAAATTTTTTATTTTGCTTTTTTTATTTCATAGTCATTCATTTTATTCAACTGCAAAGTTTGAAATTTGATTGTGTAAGTCTTTATTTTTTTGACTTGTTAAGCAACTATCTGACCACTGTCTGCCCAAAAGTAACACACATTTCCCTTTTCTGGAACTTTCAGTTCTGACAGGACAAATTTATACCGACACAAATTGTTATTCTCGACTTAGTTTATTTTCAGTATACTGCCATGGATTGCCACGCTAGTGAAATTCCGATGAAAATAAAATTTAAAAAAATGTTTAAATTCCCGTTAGGATTTGAACTGTGGTCTTCTGCTGAAATACAAAATATTGTTTTTATCTGGATTTAACCTGCAGAACCATTGCTTGTTCACCAAACACACGTTGAATATGCCACCAAGTGGCACTGAATTGCATAACAGATCTTGTAATGCGGAGGTTAAGTCACAACCTATGAAACAGATGACCAGGGTTCTAAGCCCATCAGGACCATATACTGTATATTGTAAACTATCTTATACATACAGTAGCATTTCCTCAACATGAACATTTCATGGTACCTTTCTGTGTGTTATCTCATTACCCTTATTAAAACAAATTCCAGTTTTTGACAAAATGTGTTTGATAATAAGGGGTATGTGATAACTGGTTGACTAGGAATCTTTGTATTTCTTGGAAATCTTCTATGTAAAGAGATTCAAATTAATACCCCGAAGCAAGTCTATCAGGCTGGGTCACATTTATGATTTAAGGAGTTACAATTAATTCAGACCTGAATCTGGACCTTGTGCCTCTAGATGGAGACTTACTTCCATTAAATACAGATTATGCTTGGTGTCTCATGGCATGGTTGTCATGATGTCTTCAATTAAATATTTGTAATATTTCTCAATCAAATCAAAACAAAAGGCTTTGATGAACTTTGCTTTTTTTAAACGTGTTATACTCACAGAGCATGACATACAGTAAATGGAGCAATGTTTTGAAAAGCAGCTCTGCCTGGAACACAGTTCATTCATATACAGTACAGCTTGAGCTTTAACTGATTCTATGGCTGATCCCTTTTGCTCGGATTGGGCTTTTGTGCCCTATAGGAATACCCGTATATCCACAGAGGCACCATGGATTTCCCTGCTGCCACCAATCTACATGATGGCATCGCTTATGTATGAGACAAGGGGAAACATCAGTGTCCTATAGCTACTGTATATACAAGGGGTATCCCATGCACTATGATAAGACACACACAGCCCATTGCCATCTGGATACCAACAAATAATCAGCACATCCAACATGCACAAAAACAGAAGCCAAAATCAGCCGTAAGTGCCAGCACAGCCCCTTCCCCTGCATGTATTAGAGACATATACGTCTCCCAGACAGCATGGCTCAGAGGTTAGTCAACCCAGCAAACCAAGGTTTCAATCCCACAACTGCCACTTGCATATTTTGTGATCCTGTGCAAATCGGTTACCCTCCCTGTGCTCCTGGGTCACGCCTGAAAAAGAACTTTGGCCCAGCACACCTTTCCTGTACACAAATTCTAAAATGAAATTAAACAAATAGGTGAATAAGTGAGCTGGCGACCCCTCCCACATTGGGAATTATCAAATCACACCATGGCACAATGGGAACATTTAGACAAGATCACCTATGTCCCGAGGTATTTCTGTAAAACAAATTCTTACCTTTACCCTGGCCTGCCTGAGTGTGGAATTCCATCAGCCATGTTCCTATGGCTGAAAGGGGATATGATATTTATTGGGAACAAATTAGGCATGCTAATGGATTCCTCCATGCAATTCCATGCTGACTTGCACAAGGCAGGTTCTGGCACCATCAGCAGTCCTCTTTAGTTTTTCCTCTACTTTCTGGTTGGGGGCTGTTAATTTATGGACTTTAATCAGGATTACGGTGGGCTGCAGTTGCAGCTAGTGTGATCACGCTTACATGAAAGTGCCTTCAGGCACCATAAATGCCCAGCCCGTATGGAGCTTATGCTGTGGCCTATTCCACATGGATGGGAGAAGAGGAGCAAAAGCAGTCAGTGGGAAGTGGAGGAGGCAGAGGAGGAAAATGCCTCCCCCTACCTTCCAGAATCAGTGCTCCAGTGGCACTATTGTATATTTATTTATGCCCTAGAGGGCTTAAGGTGTCAGCCAGGGGTGCAAGGGGCTGGAGCAAGAGCAGCAAGGAGCTACCATTTAGACAAGCCACTATGATGACAGTGCAAATCAGGGAGGGAGAGAGGGTGAGTGCGCAGGGTGGCAGGAGCCGAGTGTGTAAAACTGTCTGCGGGGGGGGCAGAGCAAGGAGGAAGAAGCAGAGCGGTGGGTGCTGAGAGAGGGACAGGAGCGAGAGAACATTTGTGGGTCCCACCGGGATGGGCTATCATTTCTTGGGAAAAAAAACACGGCTTCTTGGGCAGATCCCCCCCAGCTCGGGGCCTGGGACAAAAGTCCTGGTTATCCCCCATGATGGTGAGAGCAGAATAAGGAGACAGCAATGAGCAGGGGTGTAGCCAGAGATTTCAAATTTGTACACAGAGGAGCCACACTGCTACCCCCCTGACAAAGCGTTGTCCACCCCCCCCCCCACGAAACAAGCATCATTGAGTCTGGGGTGTATACAGGTGTATACTCTAAATACTAAATGTAAAGATGTAGCACATATAAATTCCCATCCTGTAAGAAACCCTGTCACTCACCAACAATGTCAGACTAACAGACTGGCATTTAGTTACAATGCTGCATTGTGACAAGCCCCTGTACCACATCAAGGAAGCCAGTCCCACAGAGGTCCACTCACACCAGCCAAAAAAATAATGCACCTGAGAAGAGGGAACTCTGTTTAGAGCTACAGGATGGAAGGGCGGAGTTGCTGATGATCAACAAGGAAGAAAGGGACCTGGGAGTTATCATTTCTGATTACCTAAAGGTGTCTAAGCAGAGTACAAGGCTGCAGGGAGGGACAGTGACATACTGGGGTGCATAGGCAGAAGTATCGCTACCAGAAGGCTGAGGGTAGTGATGCCATTGTACAAAACGCTAGTGAGGTCTCACTTAGAGTACTTTGTGCAATGGTAGAGGCCGCACCTTTGTAAGGACATTGACAGGGTGGAGACGGTCCAGAGAAGGACAATGAAGATGGTACTGGGCTTGCACCAGAAAACATATGAGGAAAGACTAAAGGACCACAATATGTACTCGCTGGAGAAAAGGAGGGATCAGGGGATATGATAGAAACATTCAGGTACCTTAAGGGCATAAACAAGGTGCAGGGGGAGACATTTTCCAATATAAGAGATCTACAAGAATGAGGGGGCATGATATGAAATTGGAAGGTGGCAAGCTGAGGAAAATGTGAGGCAGTGTTTCTTTATGGAGAGACTAGTGGACACATGGAATAGACAGCTACAGGATGTGGAGGGGCAAGCACAGTGGGTTTTTTTAAACATGCATGGGATAGGCATGAGGGTACTTTAGAGGTGGGAAAGTGGGGTGAAAAGCCATTAACCAGTTAGGGTCAAAGGCCACAAACTAGTGTAAGGTTTTCAGGCAGACTAGATGGGCCAGTTGGTCCTTATTTGCCAAAAATTTCTATGTTTCAGTGCATGAATGTGGTGAAAATGTTGACCTATATTCAAAATCCCCAATAAGCCAGTATAATTATTCAGATACATATGGGTGCACATATTGGTTGAAATCCAGTTTTTAACATGCAGACATCCTGATACATCAGTTCAACATACAGTATTTTATTTTATTGTATGCCTATTGCCATTAAGGGCTGCATAGCAAATTCTTATACATGACTGTAAAGCAGTCTGAGAACTTGCAATAACAGTTAACCCACAGTGTTTGTCATATGACTATAAAATGTTGTTCCAAACAATACTGCTACGTGGGGGACCTGCCCAGCAGCTGTCACCTAGAAAGACTTCCAAAGGCAATAGGCAAACAGAATAAAATAATTATTTTTTTCCCCAAAGGAAGACAAAAATGCGATGTTGAATTGATATATTAGGAGGTCTGCATGTTAAAAACTGGATTACTGTATCATTTATAAAATGTTGAATATCTGCACTGTTACCCCAGTTGAGTTTATTTCCTGATTTGATACTTTCTTATACCTAAAAAATGCATTATGTTGCGGTTTGTGTTGTCACATGGTATTCAACTTTATGTGCACCCATGTACAGTATGTCATAAATGATATTGCTGCCAGTTTTTTAAAAACAAATTAAAACCAAGAAATGAGGTATAACATGTTGCTGCCCCTTCTCCGACAATGAAGTAGGCACTTTTCACTAAAAGAATCAGGGATGGGAAGTATCCACAGGACCCCAAGAAGCCCAGGACACCAAGTTGCTTCATGTAACCCCATTCAACAACTTACCTTACCTGGTGACACAGGAGAAGACAGAAATTTATTTGACTGTACTGAAAAGTTTTGGAAACCCAATGATCAGTTTTAAACTCATTTGGATCCTTTTGATCTGCACGCTGCTCTCTCTATTCAAAATGACAAGTCACGGACTACATACTACTAAGTTTTTTATTGATGATATCCTCCTCAGTTGGTTCAGTCTCCCTCTTCTAGACCTCGCTCGCAAAGTGTCTGGCTGCCTGCCGCCACGTCCAATGTGCTCCTCTCTCTGGTGCACACACACAAACAAAGGGAATTTGCAGTCAGGTCACGGGTTGATGCTCCTCTGGTACATGATGCAATTTTACTGCTGCTGCTGCTGCCGCCACTGGTAAGGGAGACTATAAGGGCCTGCTGCTGCCACTGATGTTCTCCTGAGTCTGAAGGCTGATGATTGGATTCTTCCTCACCTCAGCTGTCCTCCAAACCAAATGCTGCTAAGTTGCCTCCACATCACTGATGCCTGATCGCCACTGCTGCCGCTGGTTGTCCAGATTCTTCCTCAGAGTAGTCAAAAAGCAGCTGGGGACTGGGAACATACACTTGGAAATATGACCATCCAATTTTATTTTGTTGCTTTTGCGGATCCACTTGCACCCCTCAACCAATCTCAACAGTGGGGTTGGGCTGCTTGGATCATCATAACCAATGGGCTTGTTGAATAATTAATTTGCTATCCATTGATTGTTCATGCTCAACTAGGGCCAGTCAGGCCTCCATGGCAGCCTGTTACCCCCACCTATCCACTTTCAGCCCAGAAATAGCCCATTACTGTTTTGCTCCAGCCAGGAAAGGAAAAAACCCACAGACAAAAGAAACAGACTGAGTGGCTTGAAACTACAAAAATGCTACCCCCCTCTGGAAAAAGTGTATGCAGCTGAGTACACTACATATGCCTGCCAGTGGCAGCAAGAGCAGAAAAGGCCAGACAAGTGAGGGAAGGGATGGGGTGGGTGGGTGGGGACATCAGCCAGGCTGATCGGGATGCAAACAGGTGTTTGCTGGGCGATGACCTGCAGATGGAAGGAAAAAGCCACCATGTCACTGGTGCAACTTTTTCTTTTCAAGTGCAGAGCACTTCAGGCAAAACACAGTCATGATCAGCCTGCCTGTTGACTGGTGTGATACTGTCAAGACCCCTGCAGAGCACTCTGCATTGGACAGACAGTGTCACACCCCTCAAAAGTCACTCATAGCAAAATGTTTGCCACACATGCACAATCTTAAATAGGAAAGTGCCACAAGAACATAGACCTAAGTGAGAAAAAGACATGTATATGCAGTTAATGCATAAAACCTCAGTCAGTCAATGGTATCATTTGCTGGTACAGTAGAACAAACACACAGACAAGTGGATGAGGTAAAACTATAGTGGAGCAGGGAACTTAAACAAGACGCCAAAGGCTGGGATTGGCATAAACGGTGGCATTTCACAAAAATGCCATGTCAATTGTTGACCTTAAAGTTCAGTAATTTAAAATACTCGGGGAACTTTGTCTAACTCCTAAAAAGCTGCACAAAGTGGAATCTATATCCAGCTCCAAGTGCCATAAAAGTGACCACCCTGATGGGTTCATCATTCAGCTGTTATAAGCATGCCCTAACATCCTAACATCAAAACATTCTGGTGTGAAATTAAGTCCAAATTTTATTCCCTACTATGTTGGTTCGCTCTTGCATGCCAGCCAACATATTGAAGTAGTAGCAGATTTGGAGGTGCAGTCACTGTGGACGAATGCAGGGCACGCATCAGTAGGTGCATCCCTCATTCCCCAATAAGCCAGCATGCAGGCACTGACACTAGCAATACATAAAGTGGTCACCACATCTAACAAAACTGCTGCCGCAATGAGAGCCAAGCTTGTCACGCAGCGGCACAATAACATGCCTCCCAACATGCCTTTACTGGTGCAGTTGTCCAATAAACATGGCGGCACTGAGTGTCGCTGCACACAATGCCAACTTCAGGGATGCCCAATCCCCCTGTTGGCATGCCCCAACCCACTTCATTTGCTGAGGAGGGAGCCCACTCCCCATCGACATAATGCCTCCCCATTCCAATTGTGTGCCGATGGGGTGCTCAATCCCCCCTTGGCATCATGTGCCCCCCCAACAGTCTTTCTTTGCCAATGGGGGGCCCAATCCACGTCAGCTTCAGTCCCCCCTGCCCAGTTCAATTTGACAATGGGGGAGCCCACTCCCCATCAGTATAATGTCCCTAACCCCTGATTTGTGCTGAGTGCCGACGGGGTGCCCAATCCCCCTTGGACTCATGCTCACCCCCACCCATTGCGTGCCAGCGAGGCCCAATCCTCACGCTGTGGTCCCCTCCCAGTATCGCTGGTACACTGGGAGCTCCACCGCGAAAGGTACTAAATAACACCTGCAAAAAGAAAACTGACCTGTTTCTTTTTTTTTTTTCAGGTAAAACAGGAAAATGGTCCTGTGCGGTCTCTCCTACCCCCTTCCCCAACCCGCACCCATCCTCTGCATATCCTGCCTCCCCACACCCCCCTCACCCCATACTTACCTCTGGAGCCTGGCGTGGCAATCTTCGGTGGACCGGGAACATGTCTGCACTCTTCAAAGCCGACTGTAACTGAAGAAATGCCGGTAAGCTGTATAATGGCATTAATAGGGTTTTTTCAACCTTTTTGCATATCTCGGGCATTTTGGGGAATTTTGGCACCAAATTTTCAACATGGGGTTACTGGGACCCTTCCTCATGAATTCAGTCACTGTCATGGCATTATTCAGTCCCAAAAGGTGATTTCGCATTCACTGCATGGAATCACCTTTCGGGACTGATTAATGAAACAACAGTGCTGCTGTTCATGAGGTGGGCTCTCAAAAAGTCTATGTTGCAAATTTGGTGAAAAAAAACAACAAAAAATAACTGTTTTATGAGTGTGCGTTGCTCAGTTTTCACGCACTCTCATAACTTCATGAAACTGTAATATTTTCACTTCCGGTTTTTTAACATTGGCATTTTTTCACACCTCCTTATGAACAGTACAGCTGTCATTTTACATATCTTGGCCGAAATGTGTTTTTGCACTTCTGGTGCAGAATAGCAAGGTCAGTGTGGGAAATCAGTTTTCGGGACAGATTAAGACAAGCATTTGTCAATGCCGAATGTTGATTGCGTTGGTCTGTTGAGCTTGCTCACTGCCCCTCTGTCACTCGCTCAGTCTGTTTCTCCCGGTGCTGCAGGCTGCTCTTTTGTACTGGGCTCCTGCCTGCATTGGCAGCTTTTTCTGCCTACTAAGAAATCTGTAGCTGTCCCAACAGAGCTCCATTGAGGTGGCTCACTCCCACACTCTCACTCACTCATTCTGTTTCTCCTGGCGCTGCAGGCTGCCCTTTTGTACTGGGCTCCTGTCTCTGTTGGTGACTTTTTCTGCCCACAAAGAAATCTGCAGCAGTCCCGACACAGGTCTGTTGAGCCTGCTCACTCCCCCTCTCTCACTCACTTGTTCCGTTTCTGCCAGCACTGCAGGCTGGCCCTTTGTAGTGGGCTCCTGCCTGCATTGCCACCTTTTTCTGCAAAAAAAGAAATCCGCAGCAGTCACGATAGAGCTCCGTTGAGCTCACTCACTCCCCCTGTCTCACTCCCTCATTATGTTTCTCCCGGCACTGCAGGCTGCCCTTTTGTACTGGGCTCCTTCCTGCGTTGGCACCTTTTTCCGCCCACAAACAAATCTGCAGCTGTCCCGACAGAGCTCCGTTGAGGTTGCTCACTCCCCCTGTCTCACTCACTCATTCTGTTTCTCCTGGCACTGCAGGCTGCCCTTTTGTACTGGGCTCCTACCTCTGTTGGCGCCTTTTTCTGCCCACAAACAAATCTGCAGCAGTTCTGACAAAGTTCTGTTGAGCTCGTTCACTCCCCTTCTCTCACTCACTCATTCCGTTTCTGCCAGCGCTGCTGGCTGCTCTTTTCTACTGGGCTCCTGCCTGTGTTGCCGCCTTCTTCTACCCACAAAGAAATTTGCAGCAGTTACAATAGAGCTCTGTTGAGCTCACTCACTCCCCCTCTCTCACTCACTCATTCTGGTTTTCCCTCCACTGCAGGCTGCTCTTTTGTACTGGGGCCCTGTGTGCATTGCTACCCTTTTCTGCCCAGAAACAAATCTGCAGCAGTCCCAACAGAGCGTCGTTGAGCTCACACACTCCTTCTTTCTCACTCACTTGTTCTGTGTCTCCCACCACTGCAGGCTGCCCTTTTGTACTGTGCTCCTGCCTGTGTTGGCGGCTTTTTCTGGCCACATAGAAATCTGAAGCAGTCCCGACACAGCTCCATTGAGCTCGCTCACTCCCCCTCTCTCACTCACTCATTCCATTTCTGCCAGCGCTGCAAGCTGGCCTTTTTTACTGGGTTTCTGCCTGTATTGCCGCCTTTTTCTGCCCACAAAGAAATCTGCAGCAGTCACAATAGAGCTTCGTTGAGCTCGCTCACTACCGCTCTGTCACTCACTCGTTCTGTTTATCTTGGCGCTGCAGGCTGCGCTTTTGTACGGGGCTCCTGGTTGCATTGGCACCTTTGTCTGTCCACAAAGAAATCCGTAGCTGTCCTGACAGAGCTCTGTTGAGGTGGCTCAGTCTCTCTCTCTCTCTCTCTCTCTCTCTCTCTCTCTCTCCTCTCTCACACCCTCATTCTGTTTGTCCTGGTGCTGCAAGCTGCACTTTTGTACGGGGCTCCTGCCTGCATTGGCGCCTTTTTCTGCCCACAAAGAAATCTGCAGCAGTCCTGATAGAGCTCCATTGAGCTCACTCAGTCCCCATGTCTCACTCGCTCATACTGTTTCTCCCACTGCTGCAGGCTGGCCTTTTGTACTGGGCTCCTGCCTGCATAGATGCTTTTTTCTGCCCACAAAGAAATCCACAGCAGTCCTGGCAGCGCTCGGGTGAGTTCGCTCACTCCCACTCCCTCACTCGCTCTCTCATTCTGTTTCTCCCAGTGCTGCAGGCTGCCCTTTTATACTGGGCTCTTGCGTTGAGGCCTTTTTCTGCCCACAAACAAATCCGCAACAGTCCCGACAGAGCTCAGTTGAGCTCGGTCACTCCCCCCTTTCACTCGCTCGATCTTAATATGTCCCAAACTCTGATTTCCCACAGCAACCGTGCTATTCTCCAGCAAGAGTGCAAAAACATATTTTAGTCAGGATGTGGAAAATTACTGCTGTACTGTTCATAAGGAGGTGTGAAAAAATGCCACTGTTGAAAATGTGGCTTGGAAATATTACAAATTTGCAAAGTTACAAGGGTGCATGGAAACAGTTCAATGCATACTTGTAACACAGTCATGTTATGGAGTTTTGTCACCAAATTATCAACATAGAGATTTTAGGACCTCTGCTCATGAACAGTGCCACTGTCATTGTCTTAATGTGTCCCGAACACTGATTTCCCACAGCGACCGCGTTATTCTGCGCTGGAACTGTGAAAACACATTTTGGTCAGGATGTGAAAAATGACAGCTGTACTGCTCATAAGGAGGTGTGAAAAAAGACCATTGTTGAAAATCTGGCATGACAATATTACAAATCTGCAAAGTTACAAGGGTGCGTGGATAGTGTGCAATGCACACTTGTAACACAGTCATTTGATGGGCTATCATCACCAAATTTTCAACATATGCATTTTAGGACCTCTGCTTATGAACAGTATCACTGTCATTTTCCTAATCTGTCCCGAACAGTGATTTCTCACAGCCACCTCCCTATTCTGCGCCGGAAGTGCGAAAACACATTTCAGCCAGGATGGGAAGGATGGCGGCTATACTGTTCCTAAGTAGGTGTGGGAAAATGGCAATGTTGAAAATCTGCAGTGAAAATATTTCAAATTCGCGAAGTTACAAGTGTGCGTGCAAACTGCGCAATGCATGCTCGTAACACAGTCATTTGATGGAGTATTGTCACCAGATTTTCAATATAGGCATTTTAGGACCTCTACTCATGAACAGTGTCACTGTCATTTTCTTAATCTGTCCCAAACACTAATTTTTCACAGTGACCACGCTATTCTGCGCCAGACCTGTGAAAACACATTTCGGCCAAGATGTGAACAATGACAGTTGTACTGTTCACAAAGAGGTGTGAAATAATGGCAATGTTGAAAATCTGGCTTGAAAATATTGCAAATTTGTGAAGTTACAAGCGTGCATAGCAACTGCTCAACACACACTCGTAAAACAGTCATTTTTTGCATTTTTTCCACCAAATTTGCAACATAGGCTTTTTGAGAGCCCACCTCATGAACACTGGCACTGTCATTTCGTTAATAAGCCCTGAAAGGTGATTCCATGCAGTGACCGCAAAATCACCTTTCCGGGCCAATTAACGCCATGGCAGTTCCAGAATTCATGAGGAGGGATCCCAAAAACCCCATGTTGAAAATTTGGTGCCAAAATTACAAAAAATGACTGAGATATCCATTAAAGTTGGAAAAACTCCATTTATTCCATTATACAGCTTATTGACATTTCCTCAGTTCATGGTTGACTTTGAAGAATGCAGACGTGTTCCCAGTCCACCGAAGATCGTTGAGCCGAGCTCCGGAGGTAAGTATGGGGTGAGGTGGGTGGGTGTGGAGGGGGAAGGGAGACCATTGAGGGTAATTTCCTGTTTTAACTGGTTAAAAACAACAAAAGACATAGCGGGACCATTTTTATTTTACAGGGGCATGTGGCATGCTGGGGTGGGCTCCCAGTGTGCCACGGAGTCTTGTTTTTGGTTTGGGGCAAGTTGTAGCTAACGGGGATTGGGCACCCCATCAGCACACAGCAAAGGGGTGACATTATGCCAATGGGGATTTGGGCACCTCATTGGCAGACAGTATAAGCGGGGGGGGAGGGTTACGTAATGCTGACGAGGAGTGGGCTCCATCGTCAGCAACAGAAACACTGGGGCACTGAAGCTGATGGGGATTGGGGCCCCCGTTGGCAAATAAACATGGTGGGGGGGTTAATATTGTTTGTGAACACAGTGGCAAACCACCGCCATGTTCACAAACAATATCAGTTTGTGAAGATCCCACCCTGCAATGATGGGTCGCCCCCTCATTGCAGCGAATGGCACACACTGCAATGACGAGGTGGCCCCTGATTGCAGCTGCAGCGTGCCACAGCATTGGGGGAAGTGGGACAAGCCTTTACAGGCTGTGGGGGCATTGGCCACAACAGTGCCACGCCTCGACAACCTGCTTGTGGAGAAAGCTGCCGCAATGTGTTTCTTGCACATGTGCGCACTCAACATAAAAATGACAGTGACACTGTTCATGAGCAGAGGTCCTAAAATGCCTATGTCGAAAATTTGGTGATGAAAGTCCATAAAATGACTGTGTTACTAGCTTGCATTGCGCAGTTTCCACGCACCCTTGTAACTTCGCAAATGTGCAATATTTTCATGCCAGATTTTCAACACTGGCATTTTTTCACACCTCCTTATGAACAGTATAGATGTCATTTTTCACATCCTGCCCAAAATGTGTTTTCACACCTGTGGCGCACAATGGCAAGGTCGCTGTGGGAAATCAGCTTTTGGGACAGATTAACAAAATCACAGTGCCACTGTTCATGAGGGGAGGTCCCAAAATGCCTATGTTGAAAATGTGGTTAAAAAAATCCTAAAATAATTGGGTTATGGACATGTGCTGCGCAGTTTTTATGCATGCTCATGACTTCACCAATTTTTCATATTTTCACTCCAGATTTTCAATGTTGCCATTTTTTTACACCTCCTCATGAACAATATAGTTGTCATTTTTCACATCCTGCCCAAAATGTGTTTTCGTGCCTGTGGCACCAAATGGCACAGTCACAGTGCAAGACCACCTTTTGGCTGCCAAACTGATAGTGCTGCTCTTCATGAGGTGGGGGTCACAAAAAGCCCATGTTGAAAATTTGGAGTGAAAATACCAAGCAAACACCTTTGGCGTTAGGGTTTCCAACTGTAACACCCCACCCTTTAGAGACTGACAGGCATCAGGAGGTGTGACTTGGGCTCATTGACTGTAATGCTCACGCCATTCCACCCCACCCCCACCCTGCAGCCAGTGACAGGCCTTGAGGTGTGCCTTGGAGTATTTGGACCTAAAGTTCACCCCATTCTCCTATACTACACCCATCTCAGCGTATTTCCTTATGGAATGGGGTAAGTATAAGGCCCAAAGACCCCAAAGCACACCACAACACTTGTCAGTGTCTATAGGGTAGGGTGAGGTAAAATGGCATAAGCGTTATAGCTGACGACCCAAAGGCACACCCCAACGCCTTTCAGTCTCTGCAGGGTGGAGGTGGGATTGGCGTCAGTTCAGTACTTCACTGTCATTCCTGTTATGCATCTCTAACTCATGCACCACTAATGCCAATGCCAGCGAGACAACATTCGGCATTGACAAATGCCTGTTTAACCTGATACCATGATAACTGGAAACACAGGCCACTCAGGAGTAGCCTTGAGCAAACAACATGCAATTTACTTGATAGTGAACAAAGCAAGGTGCCGAATACTCAATCTGTGGTTAGATAAAAGAGCCCCAACACATAGAGAATGGTTGGCAGATGCGCTTGAATACCTCAGATTATAGTGATTAATGCATAGCCTCCGAAATGCTCAGAAAGCATACCTAAGAAAACTGGGAGCACTTGAAGTGCTGATTACAATTCCAGATGAGAAAACATAAATGCATGTATGAGGCAAAGCCAATTGCTTCCACCACCCAAGGAGTGATGTTATTACACAATAACACACAACCCTAGAGAGCATTATTGCTATTATACAATGGCTTGTTTGTTATTTAAAGAAAAAAATACCTTTTTGTCCATTTTTCTTTGATTTTAGTGAGTGTAGGTCTATGTTTGAAAAACAAAAATCCTAAATATTTCTTCTACCATGGAGTGGAGCTGTTGCTGGAATGATCTTTCCTGCTGAGTCCCCGAAGCTTTTTTTCTTCTGCTGCTGTGTGTTATCAGTCTCACCTCTGACCTGTTATTGGCTCCACATTATAACGGATGGTGCTTGAAGGGTAGACTTTCCAACATATCCCTCCCATTTTAAATTGAGTCTCTTTATGTTTGTAGCTGTGAAACCGTTCATGAACTGTGCAGCTTGTGAGTTCACACTAGCCACGTGCTTGCACGATGTTGGCAGCAACCGGGAGAAGGAAGAGACGTTTCTTTCAAAATTGGCATTATTTTACTTTATAATTATATTTTTCATAGTTTAAAATGATGTTCAGCCAATTGGTGGCTGACCACAACTGTCCATGAAGTGTGGTACACCCATTAATGACGGAGTCACAGACAGCAGCATTTTGAGGTACAACTTGATTTATACAGCTGCAGGCTTTGTTATTCTTACAATAAGAGCAGAATAAAATAAAACAAATGCAGGTTTTGTGTTTCGGGACAGTGTGTTATGAGGTGGGTGGGAGGTTTTATGTTATAAGCCTACATCCTGGGGGGCATGGGGAGCTGCAATTTTTTAGAACAGCGGCACAGAGCAGCAGTAAATTCTGCAGGAGAGGCATGTTTTCATGGTGTGTCATGCAGTCATGTGTGTGCCTGAACTTCATATAGTGATGTTATTGTGTAATAACATCACTGTGCCAGGCACACACTGACCAATCAGAATAGAGAATTTTCCTTGCCATTGTATAATATAAAATAAAACATGTGCAGATGTGTATCATTGGTTTTTCACCCATATCATTAGAGTATGATGCCTTTATAAATCTATTGAGCTTTGCTCTCTGGGTTTAAATGGTATTTACACACCTTGGGTGTGTGAAAAAAGTCATAATACACATCAGAAAATGTATTATCCTATATATATATATATATATATATATATATATACACATACATCACATTATGCATTGGTATATTATCAGTACATTGTAAGGAAGCTTGCAGTACTTTTGTGATTTATTTTCTTCAGGGTTGGTTTAAATTGTACAATGTATCTAAGGATCAGTAATGGTTACAAAGTTACATGAATAATTTATGATGCATCAAACCTGTAATAGGTGAATCATTTTTCTTCTTTTTTCTCTCTTACTGACTCATGCAAGTAGTGAATTTTGTACCAAGGGAGTGTGGTGCATTTTGTTGCCAGAAGACTAATTACAAAATAAACTTCTTATTTCATCTACACTATTTTGCTAACTAAAATATAATTCTGTTGTCTTTTCCCTGTTTGTCTTATTGTATTCCACTTCTCTTACATATGTCCTCCCCCTTTTGTATATTTTTATGTATTTATTTATTTAAATATTGGATTAATACATTTGAGCAACAGCTCTTTACATAGGTTCCATGTCAAAAGAAAACATCATCATGATACCAATTACAATAACAGGTACATTGCAAGTGTCAACAGGTCTGAATACATCTAGGTGGAATACAGCAAAAGCTGTAGGTTAATGAAAAAATACAGATTAAAACTGAGGTGGGACTAGACACATTGGGATAGGTAAAGGACAGAGAAAAAGGGCCAGATGTTCAAAACTTTGTGCCAGGCAAAAACTGTTTGCGCAGGTTTAGCACGGGATTAGTGCAGGTTTGCTATATTCAAAGGGCCAAATAGTGCGTGCAAACTGCATTAGTGCTGGGCAAAATCATAATGTATGCAAGGGGCAAACTGAGGATGTGCGTACATGAATACAGGTGCAATGCTATATTCAGCGACTAGCACCGCGCAAAGTGGTTTTGCATGACTTAGCCTGACAATTAGTGTGGTGCACATTACCACCCAGGAAAAGGTAGTCTTAACCCTGGGCAATCAGCTTTGCACGGTGTTTCCGTGACTTTGCGCGACCCAAACAAATAAATATGACACAGGCAAAGCCAGACATAGAGGAAACATGCTGCTCACTGATGGCATCACAATGATGCCATCATCTGCCACCAGTCCCAGCCATGCCAGGCAGTAAGTGGTGACCCTGCTGCCAGTGGACAGCATGGCATTGTGGCTATACAGCACACACCTGTGCACCACTCTTCTGTGGACACCAACAGATGCCAGCATACACATGCAGCACTGTGGGCATGAAGGATGTTGAGGGGAGAGTGTATAGGTGTGGCCACAATGCTGGGACACATCATGCAATGCACGTGGGCCAGTATTGGGAATACCCCAACACCAGTGTGCCTTTCTGATTATATATGCTCCCCCCGGCAACATAACGCACAGCTGTACAACTGCCACAGCACACAAAGCCGGACATGTATATGTCACTGAGAGCATCCCATGCCAGAGGTGCAGCATCTGTGGGTCACACAACAGAGTAATAGTAATGTCCACTGTCAGTAAATGCCTGCATGTTGGGCCTGTTACTGTGTATAGTGCAGTCAACAGCACTGCCCTACACACAATAGGCAGTGCTGTGTCCACACACTACTGGCCCCCTTGCTACTGTAGTGTCTGCTGTGTACTGTAGCATGGCCTACAGTGTGACAGTTGCATGCAGCACCACCACCATCTGTGCCTATGCTGTGTTTTCCCAGTACAGCTGCAGGCAGCAGTGCATGTGAAAGTACAGTGTTCAAAACTGCATAATATTCCCTGAACTGTCTGTGCAGTGCTAACACATTTGTGCGGGTTTAGCGCAGGGCTAAAGCGTTAGCCCGGTGCAAACTGCATGCAAATCAGGGCATAATGAGATGCTAATCTGGATGTTTGCCCAGAGACCACCTAAGTAGACTCATTTGCATGTCACTTTTGAATATGGCAAAGTTTACTGCTGGGCAAATGTGTTTGCACCGGGCTAACAGTTTAGCCCTGCGCTAAACTCGTGCAAACATGTTAGCACTAGACAAACAATTCGGGGAATATTATACAGTTTTGAACACTGTACTTTCACATGCCCTGCTGCCTGCAGCTGTACTGGGTCCACACATTTGCTGGTACACACATTGGCCACATAGTTCACCTCTACCTACCTTCACATTACTGTGCACTGTGTTGCTGTTGTGGTTTGCACTTCCTGGTTGCTATATTCAGAGCTGTCTTATTCCAGGGCTAAGTTTGCCTTGCACTCCCAGCCCAGTTTGCCGGCTTCATTTCCATGCTATATTCAGAAGCTGTTTGCCCTGGGCTATTCCCTTTGAATATAGCTTGCTTTGTGCTCCAGGCAAAGTTTGCCCACCGGGCAGTGTTAATTTAGCCCCGGGGTAAAGTTTTGAATATCTGGCCCCAGGGGTTGCAAATGAACACTGTACATTCCAGACAGTACAATTCATTTAAACAATGAACACAATGTACAAGGTACACTGCCTCCAAGCTACGAGCTAGTGAAAAGATTAAACAGTGAGTTTTTTTTATGTTCCACTTAAGTGATCATAAAATGAAAAAACAATCATGTGATCTGCCTTACCACCACTGTTTATAAATCTTAACTAGTGTTACTCTGGCTGCTGAATATTATTCAAAGGAAAATATACTGCCAGAAACATTCTTTATTTTTTATTTGCATCTGTGACTGCCTTCATGACTTTATTCTAATTTTAATCTGTGGTTGGAAAAGCTTGCTGAGGAAATACTATACAAGTTATTTCTACATTGCGTTCATTATCCATAACAGAAGATAACTAAGATGCTTCTAGCATATCAACATTGGTTTCTCTCTCTCTCTCTCTCTTTATCTTTTCAAGGTTATTAATATATTATTAACAGTGAAAGACCTATTTTCATCTGTCTGATTTAGTATATCTAGTGAAATGGTTTCAGCACTGGGAGTACTGCAAGGATAGTGGATTCTTCAGGCAGTAGTGGTGATCACAGGGAGGGTGGTGCTACACCAGAAGCTTATACTGACTGTGTCATTAGTGGAGAGCACGCACCCCTGCACCAGTAGCATCAAAATAAAGCAAACTCACACATGAAGTGTTTCCAAGGCTTTTTCCTCTCTTTTACATCATTCCACAATGCATTACAGGAGGCTTACTTTTCACCCGACCACTCGGGCTTCATCTGAACTAGTGAAAAGATTAAACAATGGGTTGTTTTTATATGTTCCACTTAAGTGATCATAAAATGAAAAACCAATCAGTGCAATTCCATTACTAATTATACAGCCAATCACAGTGTCCAAAAACCATTTGAAAATCCATCAGGGTGATTCAGTGTCAGTCTGTTAAGTACATAAGCCTGCTTACAGGTGTGATCTGGGAGCATAGGGAAGTTAACTCTTTGAGTGCTGATTATGTTTGAACATACTGTATATTGATTCTGGATGTGTATATATACACAGGCAGTCTTCTAAGGGTTAAGTGACTTGTCCATGGTTGCATAGTATGCAAGTGGTGGCTGTGGGATTCAAACCTAGTTCTCAAGGTTTGAAGTTCACTGCTGTTAACAACTATGCTAAAATGCCTCCCATCCTATTCTGAGTGTGCTGTCTTTTGTGTGGGTGGGTAAGGTGTGTTTTTTTTTTCTTTTCTGCAATTTCAATATTAGTTGATAAATATGCATATATTAGTGCTACAATTTCTATTGTTTTCTTTTTTTTAATGTTCATTCTGCTATAATATGCATTGTGAGTATCAAGTTTAAAAAAAATTACCATGAGGGACATAGGGGAGAGGAGGGTCTAATTACCAAGCTAACAGTTAAACAGTACTTAATCACTTCAAAACTTTGTGCTGGGTACAAACCATTTGTGCAAGGTTAGCGCCAGGTTAGCATGCGTCCGCTATATACAAAAGGTCAAATAGTGTGTGCAAACTGCATTAGCGCTGGGCAAAATTATGATGTATACAAGGTGTAAACTGAGGGGGCATGTATGTGAATGCAGGTGCAATGCTATATTCAGTGTTTTTGTGTGACTTAGCGTAACAATTTACACAGTGTGAATTACCACCCAGGAGAAGGTAATCTTAACTGTGGGCAAACCAGCTTTGTGTGACTTTGTGATTTTGCATGGCTTTGCATGACATTTGCGCGGCTTTGCGCAACACTAACCAGTAAATATGACACATAGAAGTAAGCCAGACAGAGAGGAAACATGCTGCTCACAGATAGCATCCCTATGATGCCATCATCTGCCACCAGTCCCAGGCAGTAAGTGGTGACCCAGCTCCCAGTGGACACCATGGCAGTATGGCCATACAACACACACCTGCAGACCTCCCTTTGGTGGACACCAACAGATGCCAGTACACATGCATGCAGCACTATGGGCATGGAGGGTGTACAAATGACCAGGCAGCACCATAGACTGGGTGTGGCCACAAGGCTGGGACAAGCCACACAGTGCACACCAGCCAGTGTTGGGAATACCCCAACACCAGAGTGCCTGTCTGATGGAATGTTCCCCCCCAGCCACATACCGCACATCTGTACAGACATCACAGCACACGTAGCCAGCCATGTATATGTCACTGTGAGCATCCCATGCCAGTGGTGCAGCATCTGTGGGTTGCACAACAGCATAACAGTAATGTCCACTGTCAGTAAACACCTGCAAGTTGGGCTTGTCACTGTGTACAGTGCAGTGGTCATCACTGCCCTATACACACCATAGGCATTGCTGTGTCCCTTACACTACTGGCCTCCTTGCTACTGTAGTGTCTGCTGTGCACTGTAGCATGAATTACAGTTTGACAATTGCATGCAGCACCACCACTTGTGCCTGTGCTGTGTAGCCTCCTGGGGCACAATATTCTATGCTGTACTGTACAAATGTAGCCTGCAGCTACCACCATGCACTACCAGGCTGACCTACAGGTGGAGCTGTTTGCAGATCCAGGCAGTCTCCATACTTCCAGACTGACCTACAGGTGGAGCTGTGGAACCCTGCAATAGCACTGGGTAAACTGCATGGAAAATCAGGTCATAATGAGATGCTAATCTGGATGTTCGCCCACAGACTACCTAAAGTAGGCTCATTTGCATATCATTTTTGAATATAGCAAAGTTTTGCCACAGGCACATGTGATTGTGCCGGGCAAATGACTTAGCTCTGCGTTAAACCTGCGCAAATGTGTTTGCGTCATGCAGACGTTTCAGAAACATTGTACATTTTTGCACAATGTAATTTCACATGCATTGCTGCTTGCAGCTTTACTGACTCCACTCTTTTGCTAGCACACACATTGGCCACATAGTTCACCTTTATCTTCCTTCACATCACTGTGAACTGGGATGCTGTTGTGGTTTGCACTTCCTGGTGGCTATATTCAGAGCTGTCCTATTCCAGGGCTATTTGTGCACTGACTCCCAACCCAGTTTGTCCAGCTTCCTTAGCATGCTATATTCAGCAGGTTTAGCACTGGGGCTATCCCTTTTGAATATAGTGGGGCTATTGGTTCTGGGCTAATTTAGCATGCCAGGCAGTACTAATTTAGCCCTGGGGCAAAGTTTTGAACATCTGGCCCATAGTTTCTTCAAGAGATACATAATCTAAGCTGGTAACTCCCATTTCTTTCAAAGACAATGGGTAGGGGATGTTCATAAAGCAGTTGTTACCACTCAAAAGGCAAGTGTTATTATCTTGGCTAAAACAAGATTAGGTTGTAAAGTTATTTCTTCTCCAGTATATCAGATCAGGATGGCAGATTTATACTATAGGTATGCACTGTACAAGACTACTCCCTTAACCCTTGTTAGTTCAATATATAAGAGTGGAATAATGATGTTGCAGAAGTCTTCAGTGCATTGTGCAATCGTATCCCTTTCTCATCCACTAACATTATCTTGATGGTGACAGGAACTCTGTTCAGGATGACAAGTTATATAAACCGAAAAACATTCCAGTAAGAGACATAAGGTTCACACTTGCAATTAGAGCAATTCAAGACACACTGTGGTACATTTAACACATTATGGACACTAATCCATTCAGGTGTAAAGAAATATATACATTTTCTTCTTCCTACAATACCTTGTCAAGGATTGATTACTTTCTATACTAAGTTAATATGATTATCTCTTTAATGTTTATGAACAGAAAATGTTGTCTCTGATCATGCTCTAGTTCCTATTTGCTTTGATCCTCATAAATGCAGAGAGAGAGAGAGAGAAAGAGAGAGAGAAAGCTTGAAGACTGAATAATGATTTACTCTGAGAAAAGGTGACATTAGACAGAACACATAAATTCATAACCTCGTTTCTTAAGATTTCCAAGTTCTCTGTTTCTTCTTCATTCGTCTTCTGGGATTACTTTAAATGCTCACTCAGAGTGGAACTTAATCAGTATTACAGCTACAGGAATAAGATAAGGAAGCAAAAGGTTAATGAGTTCTTAGATCTAATCTGATAGTTAGAAAAGAAATTAGTTACCGATAATGAAGAACGGGCATAAGTGCCAATTGCTAAAACTAAATTAAAATACTTAGATCAAGGAGAAAATTCAGGCCAATTATAGGCTTTAAAAATAAAGACATAAGAAGATTAAAGAAACATTAGTGCTATACAGTGTCACAAGATTCATACTACAAAAACCTTCCAATAGATATTATCTGTTTTTGAATCTAACTGTACTGTTCTATTTAGATAATATTAAGCCTTCAGTAGGTTAAATTAAGCCTTTTTAAATGGCATTGATTTCCCAAAACATTCAGAACAAGGTGCACAACCACTCACTAAAAACAAAAGTTCCAGTTTTGTAGATAAACAAGCCATCCAAAGTTTAAAGTCAGAAAGTTCTTGGCTAGAATGGTTTGTCCGCAAACTTTAAAAAAAATGTTCTGGGGAGCTAATGGCACCAGAATTACTACAAATGTTTGATTCTTTTAGTATTGAGGGGACCCTCCCCACTTCTACTGTATGAAGGAAGCTCATATTTCATGAATTCCCAAAGGAAAATATCTAGTGCTCCAAAATAGCCATATACCAATCTCACAATGATAAATATTAACACACAGAAACATATAATTCGTCAGCAGAAAAGGATTGGCAGGCCCATCCAATGTGCCCTGTTTTTCCCAGCTTATTCATAACACCTCAGACCCTGTTTGCTAGCTAGTGTCCTTCCTGCCACTCTTTCCTTTACTTATTATGCCCGTGTGCCTATCCCATACACGCTTGAAGATTCTTATTGTCTTTGCCCCCACCACCTCTTCTGGCAGGCTGTTCTAGGTGTGTACCACCCTTTCTGTGAAGAAGTATTTCCTCATATTCCTGTTAAACTTCCCTCCTGTAGCTTCATTGCATGCCCACATGCTCTGGTCCTTTCCTCCTCTGAAAGAGACTCCTCATCCGCACCTTGTTCACTCCCGTGAGGTACTTATAAGTCTCAATCATGTCTCTTCTCACTCTCCTCTCCTCTTCTTCATGGAGTACATGTTGACATTCCACAGCCTCTCCTTGTATGGCTTCCCATGCAACCCCATCACCATGCTGCTATTCCTCCTCTGGACCACTTCCCTCCTGTCCATGTCCTTGCAGAGGTGTGGCCTCCAGAACTGGACACATTACTCTAGATGGAGTCTCACTAGTGAGTGATACAGTGGCAACATCACTTTTCTTCTCTTACTAGAAACCCCCATCCCTATGCACCCCTACATCACACTAGCCTTTGCTATTGCCGTGACACCTTAAGATCATCAGATATGATTATGCCATAAACCCTTTCCTTCTTGGTGACTGTAAATACCCCCACCTTATACACAGACAGAAAGATTTTTGTAAAATGTATGCCAGTAGACTTGAGAAAATTATAACTCAACTGATTTCTTCTGACCTAGTGTATTTCATTAACAATCATCATGACTCAGATAGTATTAAAAAAAAAATTCATATAATTGCTCAGTTTAAAACAGTTAAACAACCATTATGCTTGCTAGGGTTGAATGCCAAAATACATTAGATTGTGTCAACTGAAATTTTCTTTGTTTTTTTTTGTAATATCTAAATATGTCTTTCCCTGTGTTCTAATGAGTACAAACCAGAAAATGGAAAGGAAACTAGAGGAGTATACAAGTAGATATTTAAACTAGGATGGGGGAGGGCTTCACAGGGAGCAATACCTTAAGCTTTCACAAGGAGGGAGCCATAGGGCACCCCTGGACTATACTTTCAGAGTACAAAAGGAACTCTAGGGGAGCAACAAGGAAGGAAGGAAGGATAGGAGAGAAACAAAATACGAAAGCATGCCAAAACACTACACAAAGGAACAAGACACAAATTACCAGTGCACACTGAAGCAGTAGAAGTTCACAGTCTCTAAAAAACATAAATTGGAACTGGTCATCCTAAAAATCCAATATTATACATGCCAGGAGGATAAGCAAAAAAAAAAAAAAGGATCTTCAGACAGTGGTTGTAGAAGCCAGCTGGACTTCATGGCCATAGTAGAGACATAGGTAACTCTGCACTAGAAATACCCATTTTTTTTTATTCAGAAAAGCTCCTAAAGACTTAAACTTCCTCCCTGCTCACTGTGCTTTCAGTTCCCACTCCTCATCTCCCATACAATTTTTATATTGAATCCCCCTCCCATTCCCTGCTAGCACCCTCTTCTCTTCCTCTGCCTCAGCAACTTTATATAGCTTTTTCCCTCACCCCATGTGCCAAAACTCACTCCCCTCATCCCCCACCTAAGGAGACTCCAGGATTTAACTACTTTCCCCATACCCAACCTTCCTCTAAATGCCACCATTTTCTTCCTGCCTGTACCCCACATACTCTGCTTTTGCTTGACCTGTAGAATCAAGGTCACAGGAGATGTTGGAGGAGGAGTCTGAGCAGGAGACGTGAAGGAGGAGAAAGATACCTGAATGATTTAGTGTAGGTGGAAGACTCTGAACATGAGATGGAGGAGGGCTATTCACAGGAAAAGAAAGTGGAGATGGAGGAGTCACATCCGAAGATTGTAGAGGGAGTACTACATACTGGTAGTCATCATGCAGTGCTCGATAACAGAACTGAAGAGGATGAAATGGAGTCTGTTGAAGACAGCAACAATTTTGCTGGTGATACAGTGGTTGATGCAGACTGGAATCCAGAATACCATTCAAGTGGTTTAAAATGCAAAAGACTTTCTTTTTCTACCCAGAGCAAGAACAATTAATTAGGATGAGGATAATAAGAAATAGAATGCTATTCACATATATTCAGCTGGATCAAAAAGCATGAGACTGGGCTTAGTTCAGGGCAAGACACAGAGGAGGAGATAGATGTGAACATGAGGTTGCTAAGCAAGCAATAATACCATACAGGGTGGTGGAAGGTCCGGTATTGTCCATACCACCCACCCTGGAGGGCCCAGAGACAATTTGCCTTTTTTGCTGCGTCTATCTGGAATTGTCTTCCCTCCTCAATCCTAGCATGCTTATTTCTTTCTCAGTTTCAATGCTCACTATGAGTGTGTCTAGCTGCCCTGCCCTGCTCCTGCTTTCGCTAATGCCTGAGCTTGTTTGCTAAGATTAACTGGTTTCTCAAACTTAAAAATGGATATTTGTGCCTGTAAATGAGGTTAGCTGCATTAACTGCTGCAATTCAATTGCAGAACCATTGCTGTCTGTATACTCTAATTATATATTTTTAGGTGCCTGTGCTTGTACTAGCTAGTGTTGCAATGGGACTTGCTGTTGTATCTAAATCTTGTTGTACTTGCTCATATAATTGTCCTGTCTGTATAATTGTATTGTGTACTACTGCACTGCCAAGGTACTTGCACTTTCTGGGTCGCCAATGAAAAAGGGAGTGTCTTGTCTCAGTAGGCCTACCCGGTTACCAAATTTCAATAAATAAATAAAAAAATAAATACAATTTTTGCACTTAGAAAATGGGTTTACTTTATTGTAATTTTTTATAATGATTTTATAAAAAAAAGGTGCAATATTCATAAAAATGATGAGAAATGGTAGGTTCAGTAAAATAGTCCCTTTAGTTCCACTAGAGGGTGCTTCTTATGAGATTGCAGTGCAGTGTCTCATATGGCAAGTGCAATTCTTATTCTAACTTTTCAGTGTCCCTCCCCTCAAATTGAGGTTCCTGATCAGGCTAGCACTACAGATTGTTCTTTTTAGGGGAAAAAAATGGGTTTGTTTCCAGACTGGGAGAGGAGAGTGAGTGGCAGCGGTGGAGTGAGAATGGTGCAGGGTCCTTGAGTGATGAACTGAGGCAGTGAAAGAACTGAGGTATTTTGATTTTGTTTGAAACTGTGACACTTGTTGATATGGCCAGGTGACAGGACTGAAGGCATCACATTTTGTGCCTTATCAGCTTTTATTTTCCAGCATCAGTCTTTTTCATCATTTAAGTGTGATCGGGGTAGGGACAGGAGCAGAACTTTTCTCAGATCAGTCCTGGACATGGAGTCCCATTGCCGGCTAGTGTGATTTGCAAGACCAGGCAGGCGATTGGAGGATGGAAGTGGTCGCAGCGCTGGTGTCGGGTCCAGCTTGGAAAATAAGAAACAAAGAAAGCAACCCATTTTTTGTTGTTATGTTTGCTTGCACGCATGTGCAAGAAACATAGTGCCATCATCGGAGATTTCAGAGGTGTGTCACCTCCTCCTCCAATTCAGTCAGTGTGCTGGCAGGCGCGGCCCCTGTAAGCCAATGCATTTTGGAGCTGTCTCATGACACGCCCAAAATGCAGTGGCATACAGTTGAAAGGGGAAGCTACGCTTGAGTGAGCAGCGATAAGATAAGGCTGCTCACCATTGCCCCCCACAGACGCCACATGCAAGCGTGCTCCCACACCGCACGCACTGTATAGCCGACAAGTGCCCAATCCTGCTGGGCTGTGCTGCGCCTCCGCCTCCCCCAAACGCTACAAAATGCCAAGCTGGGTGCCCACCCCAGCGTGGCAACTAATCATAGCCGACGGGGTGCCCAATCTCGCCGGCTGCACTGTCCTCCCCCACAGTGAGTGCCACGCTGGGAGCCCACCCCAGCGTGGCAAGAGCCAGAGGCCGACGGGGTGCCCAATCCCCCGCCGGCTGAACGGCTGCCCCCAACGCCCTTTGCCGTGCTGGAAGCCCACCTCAGCATGGCAAACGCCCCACGCCCTCTGTTTTTTTTTTTTCACCGAGAAGAAAAACGGTCCCACGGTGAGTCTCCCTGCCCCCTCACACAACCCGCACCCACCCACCGCGCACTCCAGCTTTCCCACCCCTCACCCCATACTTACTCCGGACCTCGGCGCGATGATCTTCGTGGACAGGGAACACGCCTGCACTCTTCAAAGGCGACCGCAACTGAGGAAATGCCGTAAGCTGTATAATGGGCTAGATAGGGGTTTCAACTTATTGCATATCTCAGGAATTTTTGAATTTTGCACCAAATTTTCAACATGGGGTTTGGGACCTTCTCATGATTGATGTCACTGTCATGGTGTTATTCGGCCTGAAGGGTGATTTCGCGCAGTAGCTGTGCAGTGACTGCGAAATCACCCTTTGGACCCGAATAACGCCATGACAGTGACATCAATCATGAGAAGGGTCTCAAAACCCCATGTTGAAAATTTGGTGCCAAAATTCACAAAAATGACTGTTTTACGAGCGTGCGTTGCGCAGTTCCTATGCAGGCTCGTAAGTTCACGAATTTTCAATATTTTCACTCCAGATTTTCAACATTGCCATTTTACCACACCTTCATATGAGTGGTACAGCTGTCATTTTTCACATCTCACCCAAAATGTGTTTCCGCCCATGTAGCGCACAATGGCGCAGTCGGTGTGTGAAATCAATATACGGGACAAATTAAGAAAATCACAGTGACACTGTTCATGAGTAGACATCTTAAAATGGCTATGTTGAAAATTTGGTGATAAAAGTCCTAAAAGTGACTGTTTTACGAGCGTGCATTGCACAGTTCTTACGCACGCTCGTAAGGGCGTGAATTTTCAATATTTTCACTCCAGATTTTCAACATTGCCATTTTACCAACACCTTCTTATGAGCAGTACAGCTGACATTTTTCACATCTCACCAAAATGTGTTTCACCATGTAGCATAAGCCAATGGCGCAGTCGGTAAAAAGTAAATCAATGTACAGGACAATTAAGAAAATCACAGTGACACTGTTCATGAGCAGAGGTCTTAAATGGCTATGTTGAGAATTTGGTGAAAAAATTCCTAAAAATGACTTTTACGAGCGTGCGTTGCACAGTTCCTATGCATGCTCGTATGTTTGCAAATTTAATATTTTCACTCCAGATTTTCATCATGTCCATTTTATTAAACTTCCTTATGAACAGTACAGCTGCAATTTTTCATATGTCGCCCAAAATGTGTTTTTGCACATGTAGCGCACAATGGTGTTGTTGGTGTGCGAAAGCAATGTTTAGGACAGATTAAGAAAATCACAGTTACACTGTTCATGAGCAGAGGTCTTAAAATGGCTATGTTGAAAATTTAGTGACAAAAGTCCATAAAATGACTGTGTTACGAGTGAGTATTGCACAGTTTCCACGCACCCTCGTTAGTTCATGACTTTGTAATATTTTCAGTCCAGATTTTCACCAGTGGCATTTTTCCACACTTCCTTATGAGCAGTACAGCTGCCATTTTTCACATGGCCGAAGTGTGTTTTCACACTTTCAGTGCAGAGATGTGTGGTCGCTGTGGGAAATCATTGTTCAGCACAGATAAAGAAAATCACAGTGACACTGTTCATGATCGGAGGCACCAAAATGCCTGAGTTGACAATCTGCTGTAAGAAATCCCCAACCTAATTATATTCTGGTGTCGTTACTACAGTTTCTATATACGCTAAGTGACTTCACCATTTTTTTAAATATTTTACTACAATTTGCAACATAGCCATTTTTCACACCTCCCATGAAAGAGTACAGCTGTCATTTTTACATCCTGTTCGAATATTTTGCACCGGTGGTGCTAAATGCCGTAGTCACTGTGCATAAGCAGCTGCCTAACAAACTGATATTCCCCTGTTCATGAGGTGGGGTCACAAACAAACATGTTGAAAATTTGGAGTGAAAATACCAATGAATGCCTGAGGTATTAGGCTTTTCAACTATAACGCCCGACCCTAGAGAATGACAGGCATCAGGGGTGTGATCTGGGATTCTTGCCTGTGATGCTCATACTATCTCCACACCCTGCAGTCACTGAGAGGCATCGAGGTATGCCTTGGACTCTTCGGCCCCAAAGTTCACCCCATTCTCCTATACCACACCCATCTCACCGTACTTCCTAATGGAATGGGGTGTGCATAAGGGCCAAAGATCCCAAGGTACACCGTGACGCTTGTCAGTGTCTGCAGGGTGGGGTGTGGTGAAATGGCATGGCCATTATGCCTGATGACCCAAAGGCACACCCCAATGCCTGTCTGTATCTGCAGGGTGGTGGCGGGGTTGGCTTCAGTTCAATACTTCCCTGCCATTCCTATTATGCAGCTGTCTAACTCCTGCACTACCAATCCCAATGCCAGCAAGCAAACATTCGGCATTGACAAATGCTTGTTTTTGTAATGTAGCACTGTAATACTTCCTATTAGTAGGTGTTGGGACTTTTCTGAAGACTGGTTTGGGGTGGGCTTATAGCAACTTGTTCGGTAAGTGGGAGGAAATGACTGGTTGTGAGTTTGAAAATTTGGGGTGCCCAAGTATATCATAAGTAATGGGCATCCTGAATTGGCACTTGTTTTGTACCGGTCATCTATCAAAGGTTAATATACCCCCCTGCTGTGTCTCTCAGCCAGTGAGAGAGTACCTAATATGTATCCCATTTTCTAAAGGTACAGATAGAGACCCAGTCTAGTAGTCCCCCTCCCATGAACAGACAACAGCGAAGAAGCACTTCTCATCCCAAGCATCTTTGATATCATATTTCTTTGTAGCTGATTAAATGTGGTGAGTATGCCCAGCCCAGTAGTGTGGTAGTAAAGGCACAAGTGACCTGGATTTGGGGAATGAACTTGGGCACAAGTGGGATGACTTGGGGAGAGAGGATTGAGCTTCCTATGGACTGCTTTTCTCTCTTGGGCAAGGGTGACTCAATTCACTGGTAGCTGACTGACATGTTCCAGAAGCCGGGTGTTAGCATAGCAGGTGCATATACACAGTGAGGGCCCATATTTAGATATGGATATGCAGGCATGTTCCTCCGCATGCATGTGTGGTGCATAATTACACTTTCTGGGGCACTAAAGGAGAAACGTAAGTGGAAAAGATGCAAGCAAGCAGGATGGTGCTTGGGTCAACTAAAGAACCTGCAGCACCAACCAGGCTTCTCTTCAGCGCTATCTATATTTTACTCCGGATGGGTTTGGCATGCTCTGACAGACCTACCAAGGGGAATAACTTGTGGGGAATTTGTTAGATGAAGGCAAGCCCTGGAGAAAGTAGGTGATGGGGCTGGGTGGACTGGAGGATAAAGTCCTTGATTAAAATAAAAATGACAACGTCCCGTCAGCGCAGTGGTTGGATTTCCACCTGTGATGCCAGCGACCCGGGTTCAGGAATGGACTCAGGTGCTGGAGGGCCAGCCAGGGAGAAGAAGGCTCGGCGTCAGATGACTGCTCGCCTTCTCTTGGGGGAGGCGGGGGAAGTGTCCGGTGCTTGATGACCCTGGCGGGGTCTGAGGATATGGCAATGTGCCGGGGCCCAAGAACTAAGGGAGCATGGTGAGCATCGGCATAAGCCTAGATGCTAGTGGCATGCCACGCCGCACCCCACAGAACAAACTGGAAAAAGTGCTTCATGGCCGACCAGATGACGGCCACCAGCTCCCACTGCCACAAGTTCTCAGGCAGATCACGAACCACCCCCAGCAGCACCCGGGGCAAGTACTGCGCTGGCTGCCCCACTGGTGTCTTCCTTCTCGGAGAAGAGGTACCCACCCGGCGAAGGGTTATGTCCAGGGGTTACCCCAGGGGGGCTGAAAAATGCGGGGGTGATGAGGTGGCTATACCGAGGCAGTGTGGTTTGGAGGGCATAGGATGACCTGAAGGAGAGGCCGGCCCTGAGCTGGGGGGAGCATACATAGATAAAAAAACAAATGACATGAGTGTGGCAATATGTCACATATGTAAGGCTCAAATTAGCTGGAGAAACCTAATTCACATCCACTGAGCAGCATTATCATTTGAAAACCATGCATCTTCCCAAGTGAAAGCTGCATAAAAGGGCTGCATAACTGTATCCTCATATACTTGCTGTCCAGGGTCAAGAGGGTTGAAAGGAAGAGGAAGAAACTGAAGAGGCATTGCAAGATGTCAGCATTTGCACTACCACCACTAGTACCATACAAAGGCCTACTAGCACTCCAGTCAGATAAGCACCACACTTCATAGCTGTCTACTTCACCAAGCAAGGAATATTGCAATCATCCACTAAACTTGCCATGACTGAGTGGAAATATTCCCCATATGTAGTCAAAAACATCATTCCCATGTGTGCATACTCCCCAAATGCAACTCACCATCCAACAAGTACTGCACAAGTTCAATAACTACCCCTACACATGCCCAGTGGCCCAGGAACTCATTGCTGCTGTACTGTTGCACAAATGCTTGCAGTTGATATGCCGCCCTATTTAACTGTAGAAAATCCTGGTGTCTTTAATTTAATGAGTTGGGTAGAACCAAAATGAAATATTTCTTTGCCAACATTTTTCTCATCCAAGACAATTCCCGAATTGTACCTTGATCTGAAAGCTTTCCTCTCATATGCCCTGAGACTTTCGGTGGTCGATACAGTTTAACTAAAGACAAATATGTTGAGCAGTGGCCCAGGAGAAGTATCATGCCATCATCAGACATGTGCATCACATCCTATTGGGCATGGTTATCCAATGTGTATTGTGCGCTGTGAGACCCTGTGAGTCACCATCACGTGAAATCTACTCCTCTACCATTCACCCACCCACTTGCTGGTATGCCTCAGCAGGACACACTGAGCATGCCTTGCATAGTTTCAGTTCAGCACAACTTCATTCACATCCTGGCAGAAGAGAACAGTTAAACTGATGAGTGACTCCCATTCTACAGTAAGACCTGGATCCTTGGTTCACCACCAGTGACAATGGAAAGAAGCATTTGTGAATGATGAAGTTCACTTGCATGTATTTGCTGCACAAATGGGGTTACTGAGATTTGGAAATGAAGATCAAGATAGCAGAGAAAGGGAGCAAATGGGAGGAAGGTTTACCTGTACTGCAGGGGCTGTGTCTTGTGCGGGGAGGGGGCATCAGAATGTCTGGGGCTGCCAAGACTGGAAAACAGATGGGATAGCACACAGAGGGAATGAGTGGGAGGGAGGCTTACAGTTATGGTGAGGGCTGTTTTGTGCTGGGAGGGGATATTGGGCTGTCAGGGGCTGCCAAGATTGAATAACAGAAGGCAGGATAGTACACAGAGGAAGTGAGTGGCAAGAAGGGTTAAGTGTATGGTGGGGGCTGTTTTATGCTGAGAGGCACAGCACTGTTGGGCTACCTGGGGTTGCCACAACTGGGGAATGGAGGGTGGGATAGCACACACAAGGAATGAGTGGAAGGGAGTATTATGTGTATGGTGGGGGCTGCTTTGTGTTAGAGGGTGTGAGGGTGTCCAGGGTTGCTGAGATTGGGGAACAGAGGACAGGATAGCACACAGAGGGAGAGAGTGGGAAGGAGGTTTACTTGTGCTGTGGGGAACTTGGGATTGGGGGATGGAATGTAAGTTATCATGCAGAGGGAGTGAGCAGGGGGGTTAAGTGTGTCATGGGGCTTCTGAGTAGGAGCTTTCAGATGATATTATTTGGAGCACAGCAAGCTAGGCAGCAATCTACAATTGAAACATAAACTGCAGTAGATCACAGGGAAGTGATCCAGGAGCATCAGCATACAGGCTTCAAGATGAAGGAGATATACTAGAAGGCATTGCAGATGGAAACCAGCAACAGAGGGTGGGGGTGGGAGACCTTTGATCATCTGAAACACTGCTCAGCTGCTTGCCGGGTGGCTTCATGCAAATTAAAGGACTGAAGTGATCTCTCATAAGTGTGCTTCAGTCCTTTGAAGTACACAAAGTTTCTGCCCAACAAGCGGTGAATAGTGTCATGACTAGCCTGTGTGGTCATTGGTCTGAACTGCCGAGCCCCTTGTAGCTTTAGCTGCAATGGGCTTGGCAGTGACACACCTCTGAAATGTCATTAATGTAAGAAAACATTTCTTGTGCAAGCACAAGCAAACATACACATGTTGTCAAGGAAAGTTATGATGGATGTTACTACCATGTGCCTTGCTTTGAACAGTCTCAGTTTGATTGTTCAGGGCTTCCTACATAAGCCTAAAGAAGTTGAGGCCATGCTGACTATCACTCACCATGTGTTTTTGAATCTGCTAGGGCTAAGGACTGGGGGCTGACATTTGCTGTCTGCAGAAGTAGTGTAAGTAACTTGTATTTTTATAACAATTTTCTAGGCACAAATGTAATTGTTAACAGTTTGCTTTTATTTTCTGGTTAGGAAGGGGGAAGGTAGCAGTGATTAGTTAAAACAAATTCTGGTCAGAGTGCAAATGGCTGCTAATGCATTAATCTGACAAGAGATATAGAATTAACACATGGATTGGACTGTAGTAAATAGATGTGTGAGGAGAAGAAATCCTTAAGATGAAGCGCATGAGACAGAGAGGGGAAGAAAAAGACTCAGCAGCAAACACGTCTTCACATCCATCAACAAAATGCCCACTTGCCACAATTTTTAAGAGCCACATCTACAGTTAGTTGTTTGGTGGTGTTTTAAGTAAGCTTTCCATAAATGCTTTTGCAGCCCAGTCCTTAGTAAATGCTAAAATAATCAGCCAAAGCTTGACTCCATCATTACTTCCCTCTACAAATATCACATTTTTTCTTGGTAGTTTTCTAGAAGTTGCAAATGCCATCATATAAGGTATCTACAGGTTTACATGGTTTCAGAACTGCAGCTACCTGCCATTGACCAAGACTAGCAGTGTACGGCATGATGAGTTTGCAGTGGAAATGCGGAATGTGCAGAATTGGCAATTAATCTTCACAGCTTTGTTCAGGAATCATGCAGTCAGTTTTACAAAAATGTCTCAGACAGCAGTCATGAGAACAAGCTTCAGTTAGAAAGACGACGACATCAAACTCAGCATCAGTTGTTAAACCCCATCCTGATTTTCGAGACTAATTTTTAAATGATTTTTTATAGGGGAAGGAGGTTCTGCAAAGAGGATGACAGCTAACGTGTGTAGTGCTCATAGTCTTGTTAGAAACTGGCATTCTACCTATTGAACAAACACGAAAGGACGCCTCCAGGCAGCCTTGTTGTGTGTGCCACTACATGTAAACAAAAATAGTGCTGGAATTACTATACATCTTTTGGCAGAGGTTTCTGAGCATCGGTGGCTGAATCTATCGCCCACTGTAAGTCAATGTCAGCTCAGTATTATCTCTACTGGGGCTAACTAAATTATGTGGGAGGGTCTGTGAGAACCCCATTTGTAATCCCAATGCTGTATGTGTAAACAACACATTGTCCCTGTGTAATGGAGATCCTGTGAAACCATAACTGGGTACTGGGTTGGTCATGGAGGTGGTTGGGGAAGGGGACATTTTATAAAGTCTTGTGGCTCACACACTTAGTGCCATTCCATAATTTTATTGTCTTGACACAGAGAATGAAAACTGACCCCCTCCTCACCTCATCACCAAACATCGAGCTGTTTATTTTATTGGCCCTGACTTTTTCAACCAGGATACGTATGGTGGTAGGGGGATGCCAGAAACTGACTGGATAGACTAACAAAAAGTGGTTGTGCTAAACTATACCATGGTGGTATAGAGCAGCTAAGTCTTCAAAACATTTATACTGTACCAGGGCTGTAGCTAGGAAAATTAAAATGTGTACCTAGTTTGTACCTCAGTGCCCTGTTCATTGCTCCAATAACCCTGTTTGATGCTCCAGTTTGTATACGTAACCTTGTTTGCTGCCCCCAGTTTGTGTACGTAACCCTGTTTGATGGTCCAGTTTGTATACGTAACCCTGTTTGATGCCCCAGTTTGTATATGCAACCCTGTTTGATGCCCCAGTTTGTATACGTAACCCTGTTTGATGCCCCCAGATTTGCACATAGCCCTGTTTGTTGATCTACTGTTGTTTTTCCCAAAGCTGAGTAGAGCACTGGAGAAAATGAAAACAGCAGCCAGTTGTTTGCATTTACAGAGCGGTATGCTTATAAAGAGCACAATTACTCTAGCACAAGAAAGTGAGGCAAATGTTGCCCCTGTGTTAGGGCAAAATGTTGCCCCACAAAAATACATTTAAACAAGGTGAATTACATGGTGTATGTGTTCTTACACCTTTGTATTGTACTGTACCATAAACCGCAGCACTCAAACCATAAACCCACTACACATGAAAATAAAGTTCAAAGCCCCATCCCCCGAATGAATATTCTGTGTGAAGTGAAGCGCTGGGTTAGCATCTTCTTCAATGAATACATTATTTTGTCTTTCTAGTACTTCTGTGTTTAGTGAATTTATGTTTTTCCTGTGGCAGTTCTTTTTATATTGGGTGCCAGAAATGACTGGAAATGCACAGCACAGCATACATCCCGGCACAGCTCACATGCTCTGAGGGGTTTTGAGTTTCCTAAGAATGATTGATGGTACTCAGGGAGACATTCACACTTACACCTGTAGTAGCTAGCAGGGAATATTTTAGCTAAGATACACCCATCATTTGGGAAGATATATTGTGGGTGGAGTAAGCACGTTGACATTATGCACCTCTCTTTCTTTTTTTTAACATTCACTGCCTGGACCTTAAACTGTTTGACAAAAAACTAGGAATCATAATACTGTTGGAAACCAACTTGCAACTTCCTAAGCAAATGCAGCAGCCATGGAACTTGTAACAACACTCTGGTATACTGACACTGACATTGTTAATCTCACAATGGCCTGCTGTGGTTGCTACTTTCTGGTTATGAGAAAAAATATATAGTCTATGCATTGGAGCTGAAATAGCTTGTTCAAAACACCTGACTCAAATATTTTGACTTAAAAAAATGACATAAATTAGAAAGAAAAGAGAAAAGAAATGTGTGTGTGTTGGGGGGGGGTGTGTGTAGAAAGAAAGCATACTGATTCATGAAGAACTATTTATGATTCAGTTCCACTGGGTGGCTATACAGAGCAAACAAAATGCAGTGCATTCGTTATCTGCTCACAACCACAATCCCAAACTACAGCCACACTCCCACATGATAAGAGAGTTGATCAAGGCTCACTGCTTGCTATTGTGGTACACAGTAGCCACTATAAGATTGCCTTAATTCATATATTTCATTTACATTATTTTATTTGCCAATGCAGTGCAGCCGTCCTCAGAAATGCAAGGGACAGAGAGGGGAAGGGAAAAGAAAGCCACACCCCCAGAGCCCTTTTTAAGCAATATGTCAGCAATGCATCAGCATAGTTCTGATGCTATGCAGCAGTAAAAAGGAAGTGGCTTTGAGTGTGAGAGTTTGGAGCACATGATTGTAGATAACAAATAGGCTACTTTCAGGCTGGGATTTACAACAAGGTCCCTGTTTCTGGCTTGTTCTGTTTCAACCAGCTGGGGTTGAGGACTTGAGGATGACCTTTGCTGCCTTGAATAGCAGTGTAAGAAACCTATATTTTGCAGCAGTTGTCTAGGTACATATGCTATAATTGTTAACAGTTTGTGTTTTTTTTCAGGCTGGTGGAGGGGAGCAGGGATTAGTTGGAAAAAAGGCACGTCTCTTTCTGTCAGTGTTTGGAGTACATTTTTATTTATTTTTATTATGTATTCAGTTTTTGTTGACCAAGTAAGTGCACTGGACAAATCCTGCCTATTTTCAGGCACGACCCGGGGGAGGGGGATACAGATGAATACCAATTGACCTTGAACCAGATTAAGCTGTTGGTGGTATTTTTAGTGAATGAGGGAAATTTGGCCAGGACATCGGGAAAATTCCCCTACTCTTTTCGATAAGTGCCATGGGATCTTTAATATCCACCTGAACTACCACCAATCCAGGCAGATGGGACCTCAGTTTAACGTCTCGTCCAAAAGATGGCACCTCAGAAGTGCAGCACCCCTCGCATGCTGCACTACAGTGTCAGTACTGAGATATTAACCCAAGTGCCAGATGTGGGAACTGAACCCACAGCCCTCTGATCACCTGGCCTCAGAGGCAAGTGTGATTGCAAGCAGCAAGTAGGCTACTTACTATTAGTACTTATTTCTAGGTGGCCTAAACAATTCCATGAGCATGAAATTCCTAAAGTGTCTGATCCCCCAGAACATAAGCATTGGATACTGCCCAAGTGTAATAAGTCAGGTCAGGCCCTAGAGAGGCATCTTAGTTGAAAAGGATAGTAAGTGTAGACAGGGACAGAGGGAACAAGCAACACCCCCTCTCTGGACTAGGCCTGCAGAGATAGGTAGGAGGGAAGGTAATACACCCTAACTGGAGTAGGCCTGCAGAGGCTGGTAGGAGCAAAGGTACCATACCCTATCTGAGATAAGCCTGCAGAGGCAGGTAAGAGGGAAGGCACTACACCATATCTGAGGTAGACCTGTGGAGGCAGAAAGGAGGGAAAGAACTGCACACTTTCTTGGGTAGGTCTGTGATGGCAAGTAGGAGGGAAGATACAACACCCTATCTGGGGTAAGCCTGCAAAAGCTGGTGGGGAGAAGGGAAACTGCACTGTAATGGACAGGTTCCTCTCCCAGCTAGTTGGGGGGGGGGCATCCAGGCATCTGAGAGGTCAGGGGAACATCACTCTATTTGGGGTAGATCTGAGGAAGCAGACAATGAAGACAGACAACACAAAGTCAGAGATGAGAGTGATAACAGGATAATGTTCAGGCAGGAAATGGGAAGAGGAAGGGTAGTGAGCTTCATAAGATGAGGGTCAGCAGTGTATCTGGCATGCTATGGGAGGCTGGTGCTTGCATGCTGTGCAGGGCTAGGGTTTATGCTGGCTGAAATACAAATGCTTAGGATGGAATTAAGCATGTTAGTAGGGAGAAGAACACATGGTTAGTACATGAACTAAAGACATCATTCAACAGAGTGGTAGAGGGGTCAAGGGTCCCAGAGCAGTGGACCTGTACCACAAAGGATGAGAAAAGTATGGGAGCTAGGCTGAAAGATTGTTGGGAGGGTGGGGAGGCTCAACAGGAGGGTGCAAGATTAGTCACCTCAGTGAGGTGCCAGTAAAAAATAATTTCCATCCGACTCAGCTCCTTGGATTAACTGAACATCCAAGGTAGCTATGGAGGTGCAGAGAAGGAAAAGGTCTCCTGGGAGAATTCAAGAGGCATTAGTGGCAGACAAAGGTGGATCAGAGAAGGGGCACTGAAAAGTGGGGAACAAACACAGGGTGGAGAAACCATGTCTAGCAGGACCTAAGCCATATGGCTGGTAAGGTTATGGGTGGGGGGATTGGCTCAACTCAGACATCACATGCAACCGAGGCTGCTGGTAGTGAGGTAAGTTTAGAGGGGGATCTGTAAGACATTCCACAGCATTGCTAAGGGACATGGTCAGGAGAAGGAAGGCATAGCAGAAGGGTGGTAACAAATAGAGGAGTAAAAGTTATCTGGACCAAAACACCTAGGGGGAGAGAGTAGAATGGTGGGGGAAACAGTAGAGTGCTTGTCATTGGGGACTCAATAATAATGGAAGTAGAGTAGCCGCAGGATAGCAAAAGACTAGTACAAATGGAGTGTGATGTGCCACCTGGATATCACAGCAGAAAGGGTAAGCCCAATAGTATACTCAGTCATAAAAAGGGGCAGGGACAAGACCACATGGGATCATACACCTAGGGAAAAATGACTTATTAGGATGCAAAGTCAGGGTGGTACAAGGCAGGTTTAGGGCACTCTGATGGATAATCAAGGGAGACAACAAGTCATTATTTTCAAAAGTGTTGCTGGTGCCTTAAGCCACTATGTTAGGAAGCTCATGATAACATACGAACATATGAAAATGCCAGCAGATTAGGCCCTGAGGTCTATGGCATATGCTCGAAATGCAGCTATCTTTGCTAACTGCTGCTGCTCTCCCTCCCTTCCATTCCTCCCCCGATTTCCATTCAGAGTTCCCCTGGTCTCTATCTGCCATATCTGTGCCCTGTCCATGTATCTATCCCATACCTTCTTAAAACCTCCCACTGATTCCGTTGCTACCAACTCCCCAGGTAGTGCATTCCAAGGCATCACCACTCATTCCATGAAGTGATGCTTTCTCAGGTCTCGTCTATACCTCCCACCAACCAGTTTCAGACTATCACCCCTCGTAGACCCTTCCCTCTTTAGTCTGAACACCCTCTTTGTGTTTACTCTATTGATACCTTTCAAGTATTTAAAGGTCTCTATCATGTCCCCTCTGTCCCTTCTGTCTTCCAAGGAGTACATGCTTAGCTCCCTAAGTTTCTCCACATAGGGCTTATCCCCCATTCTGAGGATCACCATGGATGCCCTCCTCTGGACCATCTCTAGGAGCATAATGTCCTTCTTTAAGTAAGGGTCCCAGAACTGCACACCGTTCTCCAAGTGCTGCCTCACCAAGGATTTGTACAGTGGCAGAATTCCCTCCTCCCTTCTTGAAGTGATCCCCCGAGCAATGCACCCCAGCATTCTGTTTGCCTTAGCTGCTGCTTTCCTGCATTGCCCTGAGTGATTCATTTTACAAGTGATCACAACTCTCAGTTCTTTTTCTTCCTCTGAGACTGTTAACTGTTCCCCTCCCAATTTGTAGCTGTACCCTGGATTCCTAACTCCCAAATGAAGTACACTGCACTTCCTAATGTCAAATGCCAGCTGCCATGTTACTGACCCCTGTTTTAGTCTTTCTATTTTTTTTTTATACTTTAGCTTTATTGATTCAATTCAATTTCATCTATATCAGTCTTTTCCAAGTCTACATATGATCCATCTCTGAATTCAGCACTTCATACATAGTACTATAATCAGCCATTTAACTTTATACAGGTTAAGAAATAACAGAAACCACAACAAACACTAAAAAAAAAAAAAAAAAGTTTAAAACGTCAGCCTAGATTCCATTTGTTGATCTCAACAAACATACTTAGTATTATGTAACGAAGGGGCTAATTCCATTCCATTCACAATTTTAAATAACTTTATTGGTCTAGTAGCGAGCATTTGGCCACCTCTTTTTATTTTATTTTATTTTATTTTTCATACTGTGCAGGCATCCTATACTTCCACAAGAAACTACCCTAAGCTTCCTTTCCATGTGCCTTATCTATCCCATACAACCCATTCAGGATTCTCCCTCCTCCACACTATTGCCCCCAGACAACTCCCATCTATTCCATCTATTTCCGAACTGTTGGCGATGTTGTCTGAGTGAGTAGGTGATCCTCTCAAGTACTTTTATCCCTTCAACTATCTCTTTCCACTCCTCCCACGTAGGAGCATCTGGGGCCAGCCATCTCCTAGTTATTGCCTTCCCCGCTGCTGCAATGAGTATATTCCAGAGATACTTTGCTTCCCTTCCTTTTATATTTTCAGGAATTAATCCTAAAATCATATGTTCTGGGCCCAGCAGGGTATCTATACCAAACAATTCCCTCAGCTTATTTTGTATTTTCGTCCAGAATCCCTTTAGCTCAGGGCATTGCCAAAAAATATGCATCAGATCAGCCACCTCCACATTGCATTTTCTCCAACAATGAGTAGATAGATTTTTATGCCACCTGGCTGATTGGGAGGGAGCTCTAAAGAAACGTGCCCTCATCTTCCATACAAATTCCCTCTACCCTGGAGATGAAGTTGTACTCCACATGTTTTTCCATACTTCTAACCATTCTTTGGTACTTAGCGAATCCCACCCTGCTCCCATTTCTCTTTAATATATTCTGTTGTGTACTGGGTAACCTTTACATAGTTTTTATATATGATAGATAGCTTTTTCTCCCTATCCGAACTCCATATTGTTTCGAATGTGTTCGGTATTGGGGGACCCCACCCTTTTTTAATTGAGGTGTTTATTTCTGAAGTTATGTAGTCTCTCATCTGATAATAGTAAATTAATTCCCCCTCCTTCCAACCAAATTTGGTTTGTGCTTCCCCAAACGTTATAACCTGATCCCCCAAGGAGCTGCCATGGGGCCACATACCCCAGTCTCTCCTGTTTTTTATACCACGGGTCTGTACCTGCTCTATTCCTTTCCACATTCATGGACCACCATGTGTATTTCCACAAATAGGCCCTGACAGGTCCTCTCATAAGTCCTTGTCTATAGCCCTGTAAAGCCGTCTTCGTCCCCAAGTAAGACGTTTTCCCCCACTTGACCCCCGGGTTTGATGTCGTACACTGTGCCAATAGGGAGGGGGACAGATCCACAGCTAAGTCCAACTCCTTCCACCTAGCCCAATATCCCGAGTGTTGCAATAACAAGATTACCCTCGTCTGAACTGCAATCCAATATCCCACCAATAGAGGGACAGCTAGCCCTCCAACCTCTTTAGGCAAGTGCAGGGTTTGCTTTCTAATCCTTGGTTTTTAGCTAACCAGATGTAACTTCGCCAAAGTCTTTTGCCACCTTCCTATCTGTTTAAATGTTATTGGAGCAGGTACACATTGAACAAAAATAAAAATGCGGCAGTACATTCATTTTTATTGCCTGAACCCTTGACGTAATGGTGACTGGTATGAGTCTCCACCTTCTCATATCCTCCTGTATTTGTTTCACCATTGGAAGGTAATTTAGCCTAACTAGCTGATCAGTTGTCGTTGCCAACCTTACACCCAAGTACTTCATATAGGGCAGCTCCCACTTCATAGGATATCTTGCTCTAAACTCCGCCGTTGGCTGGAAATTCAGCTTCAATACCTCTGTTTTATTTTCATTAAGAGTATATCCGGAAAGAGTTGAAAATCCCCTTAAGTGTTGGAATAGACATGGCAGCGACAGTTCTGGTTGAGTTATATACAACAGAATATCATCTGCATACAAAGCTAACTTTTGTTGGGTCTCCCCTATTTGTACGCCCTGTATATCCTGATTTTCCTGTAGCCTCTGAGCCAAAGGTTCCAAATATAGTGCGAATAGAAGAGGAGAAAGAGGGCATCCTTGTCTTGTTCCTCTTTCCAATTCGAATACATCAGAATGGTGACCATTCACTCTTACATATGCCTTGGGGGACGCATATATCTTTCTGATCAGGTCTACAAACTGCGTCGGGAAACCAAACCGCAGAAGCACCGAGTGAAGAAAAGTCCAAGAGACTTTATCAAACGCCTTCTCAGCATCTAGGCTGAGAAGGATGGCAGGTTGCTTAGACTGGTTAAGATGGTCTAGGACATGAGCTGTCCTTCTTAAATTATCCTGGGCTTGCCGACCCGGAATAAAACCCGTTTGATCTGCCTGTATCAACGTTGGTAAGAGTTGTTGTATTCTACGAGCTATTATTGCCATGAATAGCTTATAGTCTGTATTAAGCAGGGAGATAGGTCTATAAGAGGGGCATAATTTAGGGTCCTTACCTTCCTTAGGTATTACCGATATAATCGCTTGTGACCAGGACTCGGAGGGGGGGGAGTATCTGACGTTAGGGATTCGTTGTATACTTTTAACAGAAGAGGGCACAGCTGCTCCTGAAAATGTTTATACATCTCAAGGGTACCCATCTGTCCCTGGGCATTTATTTGTTTTAGTTCATGATCTCCTGTCTCAGTTCCTCAATGGACACGGAGTCAGGAGTTGAATTTGGGCGATTCCGTGATTGTGGGAAGGAGACCTTCTTCAAATACTGATCCACAACAGACATTTGCATTGATGAGGTGGCTTTATACAATTCCTTGTAGTAGGTTCTAAATGCATCTGCTATATCCGGTGTGGTCTGCTTAATATCTGTACTATGTGGGTATACTACTTTGGCTATATGGGCTTTTGCTTTCTGTTTACGTAACCTGGCTGCTAAAATTCTAGTTGCCCTCGGGCCTCCCTCATAGTATTTTTGTTTTATGTAGAGTAGTTTCTGTTCAATAAAATACTCTAACTCCCCATTTAGTTCTCTCTTTAATTTATTTAATCTTTGAAACACCTCTTTGTTATATTTCTCTTTTAAGTTTGTTTCACATGCATCTATTTCAGTTCTCAGGGATTCTACCTTTTTTTCTCTCTGTTTCTTTTTATATGCCGCAATAGATATTAGTTTCCCTCTCATTATGGCTTTTATTGTGTCCCACAAGAGTGCTGAAGTAATATCTGGGGATGTATTTTCTTCCAGGACTTGTTTAATGGTATCCCTCACCTGTTGCTTAACCCCTTCGTCCTGCAGCAAAAGGAGACATTTAGTCTCCAGAACGTTCTTTTATGAAAACCCCCCAAGTCTATTTGAAGAAATAGTGGGGCGTGATCTGAAATCTCCATGTTCCCCATCCAGCTATCCTTTACTGTAGCCATCATTTCCCTTGGTACTAAAAAATAATCTATCCTCGAGAAACTTTTGTATGGGGGTGAGAAAAAGGAGTAGTTCCTTTGTTTAGGGTGTCCGACTCTCCAGGCATCTACATAACCAATTTCCCCTAAGAGTTGCACCAGCTTCTTAGTGACCCCTCTCTCCTTGCGTTCACTCAATGCCGTGCTATCCATCTTTGGGTCCAGTGTTATATTTAAGTCTCCCCCCAAAATGACTTGCCCCTCCGCCCAGTCTTGCAGTTTCAACAATATATTTCTATAGGTTTGAAAGTCTGTGTTAGGTGGAGCATATACAGAAGCCAGCGTAAGAATTTTCCCCTGGTACCTGCCCTTTACAAACACATATCTCCCCTCTCTATCCGCACACTTGTCCAATACTTCAAATATTGTTTTTTTCGGCACTAGTATAGAGACCCCCCTCCTTCTTCCCCGTCCGTAAGATGCACTAGCTTCATAATTAAAGCCCATTTTCCCCAATTTAGTATGCTCTAGAGGGGAGAGATGTGTTTCCTGCATCAGTATGAAATCAGGTTTCTCTTTTCTAAACCATGCCAGTACTTTACTCCTCTTAACCGGGTTTGTCAGCCCATTAACATTAATCGAGCATATTACAGTATTATTATCCATTTTTATATCGTTCCTCGTTCCTTGGTCTGGCAAAAGCACCCTTATCTTTATTGCATGGTGCTCTCTCATACAGCATTCTTAGCCCTTGATTTAAACCTGCCATTCCCATACTCGCAACCTTTCCCTGGTTATCAGGTTCCCCTAGCCTCCACTCTGACCTTACCCAAGTTTTAAGTATCAACCTGATGTCCTCAGCTCCCTTCCTATACATTCTCTTCAATGATCTTTCCCGCCTCGCTCCAGACCAATACAGTAGAACTAGCCCTTTCTTTCCAAAATTCCTCATGTCTCTCTTAGGCTTAATTAATGATAAACAAAAACCTATATGAGTATTAAATTTAACTAGGGTCCCTCTTAACTTGGCAACCCCTTTAAACGTTTCCAATCCAAGGCAACAACTGATCTTAGATATTATTCAAAAGCTAACCTTGGTTCTAAGAAAAAAAAAAAGGAAGAAAAAATCTTTGCTTCAGGTGGGGCTCCCAACCCTGGTGCCTAATACTGCCCTTTCCTAGCTCTGTGTTTGGGCGATTCTGAGGGATGTTCGTCTCTGCTACTTGAGATCTCCCTCGCGAGAAAGCCTCCACTTGTGGTGGCCTCATTTTTGTATATCCAGTCCACGTGCGTATTTTCGCTAATCCGTAATCCAAACTATACCTCTATTCCACCTCCCACCTCGCTATTCTCTTTTATCTACTTGTATAAAATTAACATTAAAACCCCTTCCACTTCGATCTCATACCCTTCCCCTCTTTATAAACTCTGGTTCCCTCTCTCCTGAGACTTTTTACAACCCACCCCCATCCCAGCCACAATCATTCCCTTTATGGCGGCACTGTCACCTTAAAATTCCTTCTCGCAGCTCTCACTCCCCCCGGTTCAGCGATCCCCTCTCCTTCCCCTGCTCTAAACCTCCCCACCTACCCCCCTCTTTTGTCTAATTCCCCCTTCTTTTCTTTCATATTTTCATCGTGAGGAGAAGGCACCATAGCGCCTGGATCCCCCACCACAATCCTGTTGAAATAAAAAAGCATTATTCTTTACAGACGAGACATAAGACCTTGAGACAATGGGGAGTGGTGATAAACACTGATGCAAGACAACATTACGGAGAGGAAGGAACAAGGGTGGACAGGGGAATAATTTCCTGCAAAAGACACACGTCTCATATAGGTAGAAGAATACACAACACATTAGGCTCAGCCACAACATGGGGGAGACACACAAGGCTGGGGGAAGACAAACCGCTGAATAAATGTGCTTTTCCTTTTTTTTAAAAGAAAAAAGGTTTTAACACAGTTCCCTCTGCGGTGCTGTCCTCCAATAAGCCCGACATATCCCCAGGCTCATTTTTGTTACAGATGATAACCTCAGCAGTCCTATAATGTTCATCTGCTGCTCTCTGCCAGATCCATTCTACCACGCAGCACACCTCTCTTCATCATGGCCCTAATCTTCTCAATCGACTCCAGGAGCATTTTGACGAAGTTCCCCTCTGCTGTAATCCTGCTTGATACCAGTCCGAAAAAAATGCTTGCCTCCTGCCAATCCGGACTGCATCTTCCTCCGACAGCTTCATCCCTTTCTGTTTCATGGCTTCCAAAGCTTTTATACGGTGAGCTATACGCTTGTGTGTGCTCCTCCTGCTAAAAGATCCTCAATTTAGCCGAAGGGGTCTGGAAACGTATCCCTTCTCCCTCAGCACTCTGAACAGCGGGTGTATTGTTGCTCGTCCTGTTGTATCTCCATGGGGTAGTCGGTCAAACGTTATTTTCGATGTCAGGTATGTAATATCTTTTTTTGCCCATGCTTTTTGAAGAATGTCCTCTTTAGTTTGATAGCTTGCCAGCAAGATTATAATCGAGCGTGGACATGCTTTCGGATCCTGCGGCCTTGCCCCCAATACTCTGTGGGCTCTTTCGATCTTCAAGTCATAATTCGGGGGTAATTCTAGAGTGTCTCGAAGTAGGTTCTCAATAAAGGCTACCATCGGTGACATCTCGGCCCCCCTCCGCCAGGCCGAAAAGCCTCAGATTATTTCTTCGAGATCTGCTCTCCAAATCTATTGATTTGGCCTGTAATGCCACCTATTGTTGTAATAGGGCATTAGCCGCTTGGCCCAGGCAGTCGCTCATCTCCTCTACCCCTGCTATTCTGGTTTCTGCTTCCTCCAGCCTCTGGTCTATCTTTGATAGCTGTGTAGATAGACCGTGAAGCTCCTGCTTCATTTCCACTCGAGAAGCCCTTATCTCTTTTAAGATAGTTTCAAATCGAGATCTGGATAGCTTGTCTTGCTCCCTGTCCATGTCGTAATCAGACCCTCTTGGGCTGCTTGGCGAGCGGCTCCTGCTGCGCAGTCTACGTCCCTCCACGTTAGACATTTCTTCCGTTGGCTTCTTCGACTGTCCAGCCTTCGATGACCCCTGCTTATCTTTCCTGCGCTGGTCCTTTGACATTATAGAGGGCTTTTCTTTCCTTTGAAGCCACCTAGGTAGGGGTTTTAGATTTGTTTAACACAAGCGAGGTGGAGAATGTACACGAGGCGCTGTCTAGGGGTCCGTGGTGGAACCGGAAGTCAGTTTTAGTCTTTCTAGGTTTTCCTAGATTGTCCTCCTCCCTCCTCACTGTCCACTTCCACACCTAGTTTGTAGTTGTCAGAAAACAGGCTCATATTACTCCTAACTCCCACCACTATGTCTGAAATGAAAGCATTAAATAACAACGGACCCAGATGCGAACCATGAGAGGCCCCGTTAATGTCCCTTCTAGGTGTTGATAGCTCCCCCCGTACCACCACTCGCTGTTGTCTGTCACTTAGTCAGATGGAGTTTAACAACTGCCTGAAGGACTGGTGCAAGAAGGAGGGCTTTGGATACATAGGGAATGAGGGGGAGTCTGGGATGAGAAATCCATTTACTTGCCAGACAACTTGCATCTCAGCAGTGAGGAAACTAGAATGTCCCAAGACAGGATTGGCAAGTACATCAGAGGCAGTCTGACATTAAACTGAGTGGGGGGATTACCACGGGGCTCAGAAGCCAAGGTTTTCCAGAGGAGGGGAAAGGCAGGCCACCTCAGGTAAAAGCCACATTGGACATGAGAGTATTCAGTGATATGGATGGAAGAGAGAAGAGGAATAAGAGTGGGATTAATGAGTGGGAGGGAAAGGGTGATGAGCTGGGAGGAACTGTGGGGTCAGCAGGTCAACTGGGGAAAATAGGAGCAAAGGAAAGGGAAAGGGAGGGTAGAAAAGGATTGGTGGAGGGAGGTATCCATCAGTGCCAGGAGTCTTGGGAATAAGATGGATGACCTCCAGGCCATTATGGCAGAGGGACAAGTAGACTTTTGAAAGTTACCAAGACCTGGACAAAAACAAACCATGACTGGGATGTCGATATTACAAGATACACCCTATGTAAGAAGGACAGAGAGAAAGGTAGAGGGATAGGAATAGCGTTGTGTGTTAAAGATGGAATCACAACCACCACAAGGGAGGCATTTGTGGGAAGGGGCAATGGGGCATAGAGTTATTATGGATTCAGATTCAAACAAGAGGAGGGAGAAAGATCAGAATAAGAATGGTTGCCAAACCAAGATGAGACCACAGATGAGGAGTTGGGTGACATGATAAGTAAAGCTGGGGAGAAGTGGGAGGTGGTGGCAATGGGAGATTTCAACTTACCTGATGTGGACTGGAGTTTTCCACTGGCTAGCTGCAGTGGTAATCAGTTGCTCCTAAATGCAGTCCAGAATTGGTTTGTAGTCCAGAGGGTGATAAAACTGACCAGGGACAGAGCCATCTTGAATTGGTGATGATGAGTGATGATTATGTCAAAGGTATTAGCATGGAGGGGCCCTTAGGAAACAGTGATCATCAGGTCAGTTTGATTTCATATTGACATGGGAAGGGCAGTCATGAACACAAAAAAAAATGTGTGTTTTGGATCTTAGGAAGGCTGGTTTCACTAGAATGAGGAATACTAGGGGGCACCTCAGTAGTACCAGGACAGACATGGGTGTGGACAAAAAAAGGGTCTGTGATTCAGGAAGAGATCCTGACAGTCACTGAAACCTGCCTTAAACAGAAGGGCAACAAGTCAAAGCATAAGACACCACCTTGATTTACAAGGAGGTGAGCAGGGCTGTGAGGGGAAAGCAGGTGTCTTACAAAAAGTATAAGAAGCCCCAGAGGGAAGAGGACAGTTGATTGCTTGGAAAAGACAAGGACAGCTAGCAGGTTGGTAAGCCAGGCTAAGGCAGAGAAAGAGCTAAGGATAATGAAATGAGTGAATGAAAGAGAAAAGATCTTCTCTTGGTACATCCAAGAAAAAAGATGTATGAAGGGGGCATTGTGAAACATAAAACAGGGACAGGGTATGAGGAAGGCAATAGAGAAAAGGCAGAGGTATTAAATGACTACTTCAGCTTCATTTTTATGAAACAGAAGGATGATCCAGCACCACGGGGATAGTTGGGGATCGGAAAGGGGAAGGGGGGAAGTATGAGGGAGGAGGCAATTACAGAGGACTCAGTCCACAGGAGGCTAACGGCCCTCAAGGTAGAAAAATCCATTGGGCCTGATGACATGCACCCCAGAGTACTGAGCATGTTGATGGCAGTACTTGAAACCCCGCTGATGGACCTGTTTTAATGCTCAGTGAAACAGAAGTGGTGCCATGGGAATGGAGAACCACTAATATGGTGCCCCTGCCCAACAGTGTGGCAAGGGATGAACCAGGGAGCTACAGGCAAGTAAGCTTGACCTCATTAGTTGGCAAGTTGATGGAAACAATCCTTAAAGAATCATTAGTGGACAAGCAGGCTCCAGGATGACAGGCAGCATGGATTTATGTGAGGGAGGTCGTGCCAAAACAATCTGAACAACTTCTTTGACTGTGTTACAAAGGTGATGAAAAAGGTTAAGGCAGTGGACATACAGTATCTGGACACTAACAAGGTGTTTAACTTGGTTCCCCATAAGAGGTTGATCAAAAAGCTTGTGGACCTGGTGCTGGCACAAAACTGACCAAATGGGTGGCAAATTGGCTGGGGGGACCCCAAGGGTGATGGTGGAAGGAGAACTTTCAGGGATGAGGGAGGTCACCAGTGGGGTCCCACGGGGATCTGTGCTTGAACTGGTGCTGTTCATTGTTCATAAACAACATTGGGGATGGCATAAAGTAGAAAGTCAGACTCCTTGCAGATGACGCCAAGTTCTGCGGGATGGTGAACATGGAGGAGGAAGTCAGGGATCTAAGAAATTACATAGCAAAGTTAGAGAGCTGATGTTTTATCAGGCAACTGGAGTTATGCTAAAAAGTGCAAGGTGATGCTCATTGGATACAAGAATCCAAGGGCCAAGTACAGATTAGGGCATGTGAAGGTCATAGTATCAGAGGAGGAAAAGGACCTGGGAATGGCTATAACTAGCAACCTGAAACCCTTTAGGCTATGCAATAAAGCAGTGGCTAGGGCAGACTGGATGTTGGGTTGCATAGATAGGGGTGTTACCAGCAAAAGAAAGGATTTGATCCTGCCTCTGTACAGGTCCATGGTAAAGAAAAATGAAATCCAGATGCACACACTGAGACGGAGAGCCTCCTTGATGGGTGTCTTTTAAATAAAATGTGCCTTGCCCTGCCTAAAGTGAATTGCAAACTGGCCATGAGACACAAGACAAATATTAACCTACCTGCACTAGAAGTACAATATATACTGGAATCACTACCTAAAAAATGGATATAAACCAGCTGCAGCAGTACAAAGAAGAGCTGCAAAGATGGCTCAGGGCCAACATGATCTCCTGTACAAGGAATGGCTGAAGAATCTAAACATATACTTGCTGCAGGAGAGAAGGGAGTGGCCTGACATGTTCAAAACCTTCAGCTACCTCAAGGATGTAAACAAGGTCATGCTTGAGAATCTCTTTAGACATAGTGAGAATGGGAACACAAGGGGACACAGCTACAGATTGATGGGTAGAAGGTTCAAGAATAAGACCAGGAGACACTTCTTCATAGAGAGAGTGGTGACATGGTGGAATGAGCTCCCGGAGGAAGTTGTCAACCACAAAATTATTGGGGGTTTCAAATGGGGTGGGACAGAGTCAAGGAAAGAGTGTAAAGGGAGGAGAGCATAGCACCATGATAACATTAGTACATGGGCTCTGCAACAAGCAGACTAGATAGGCTACATGATTTTCTACTGGCAAATTCATTTGTTCATATGTGGTAATTTAAAAAGTTCAGCAAAATGCAGACACCAGTTACAATATGGGAACTCCAAGCCAAGAAAGGAATTCTACAACACTGCTTGAAACAGGAGTGTCTTCATGGTGGAATTCCTCATTGCATATGCTTAATTGTCTGTTCAAGCAGTATAAAACCCTCACAGACTACAACATGTTGCACCATGCCCATGCTACAGTATCCATCTCCTTCACTCCAGATTCATGGAGGAGGATGGACGGCCTGATTCAGATCCTGCAAATGCTTCCATCAGCCAGTCAGTACTGCTGCTTTGGGTGCTGCAACATGCTCTGGTAAATATCTGTGAGCAGTGCAAATGCAGTGGTGATGTTTCTAGCACTGCTGAGTCAATGCAGATACATGTGAACACAAACAAGCAGTTAGGTAATATCAGTTTCAGTTTATTGGCAGAAAAATATTCCTTTGAGCAGACTCTTTTCCGAGGAGGTCCTGAGCAGATAAGTCATATATATAAGAAAAAGTAAAGAAGGCACATACTGTTACATAGTAAAAATAGGTGACATTATACAGAATATGTGTGAGCCTGAGTCCTATATGCCTGTGACTATACAGGATTCATGGTACAAGTGTGATATGGTGTTACGTTTTGATAAGAGGAAGGCAGAAGTGGGTCAGTACATCATGATATTGAGAGAGATGTAGTACAAAATCATGCGGTGGCAACTCCATGATCAAAGACAAGTGAACATGGCAGAATACAACTGTCACCAAGAAGAGATCTGCAGGAGCAAGTTCCTCCGCATATCATGTTCCTCATCCTTGGTTAACACTCTTTACCTCCTCCAAAGCAGTTCCACTCAAACCAGTTATGGCCACAAACCCTCTATGGGCTGTTCTGTCCCAGGTGGGTGTGGTCACAGAAAAGTTCTACAAACTGAGCCATACAGCCATATGTCTACATGTACGGTGCTGCAGTCATACATGGCTAACACTGAGCAACTAGGTGTCAATTATGAACTCCTATTGCAGTGATGGGTAAAACTCATGGAGTAGCCTTCAGTGACTGTTTATGAACAGAAAAAGTCTCATGGTTCATCCAGCCTCTCCGGTTCCCAACTAGGGCTTCACCAGTCCAGCATGGGCTAAAGCTCTAGCAGATCAATCATCTCATAGTTCTTCTTGAACTAACCTCCCCACAATTTGCTCCAGCCCCATCCCCCATTAACTTCACCTGTCCCATTTGTCTTTCCTACCCCCTCTTAAATCTTGTCACCATGTTAACTTTCACAAACTCAAAATCCCAATATTGGATTTATGGAAAGCAATGATAAAAACTGCTAACTTACTGAACAAATATTTTTGTATCCTTCCAGATATCCTACTTCAAGATATTGTAGTTTCTGACCTTGAAGAGTGTAATGATAAGCTAATAAATGGAGAGTGTTCTAAAATTTAATTTTAAAGCCATCACAAAATTTGGGGTAGTTAAGGTATTAAATCAATTAAACCATAATAAATCTCCTGAACTGGGCCAGATCGAAATACATTTCTTGAAGACCTCAACTGAGGTTATCTTCCCAATACTAGCTAATAAAAGCTTGGTAAAAACTAAGTTTCTGGCTTTCTTGAAGTATGCCAAAGGTTTGCCCATTTGCAAGGGAGAAGATACGACTCTATCAAACTACTAGTCTATAGCGCTCCTCTCAGTTGTAACAGCAATCTTCAAAAGGATTGCTGAGCAACCAACCACTGTATATGATTATTTAGAAGCCTATGATTTGCTGACTCCACATCGATCAGGATTCAGGGTGGGGAGATTCATGAGCACCGCATGCATGGATTTCGTAGACTTGGACCAGGAGTCACAAAACTTTGCCCCAGCACAAACCCAGTTTTGCACTGAGTTGGTCCTCATGAAAGCCTGGTTTGTGCCGGGGCAAATTGTGAAGGAGGCCGCAATGCAAATGAGGAGAAGTAGTAGCCAAAACCTTATTTTTCTACAGGAAGACGTGTCGATTAGGTTATGCAACCCAGTTTTCAAGACAGCCCTGTTTGCGTCTAAGTTACCTATACATATATGTATATTAAACAGATATGATGCACAATAGACATACATTAACTACAAAAAAACAAAATACTAAAGTTTTTCCTGAATTATTAAGTCCTAAAATAGAGTAATATTACCATTGATATCAAAGAGTGCAAAGTTAAAATACAGTATTCTAGTTGCACAGATAACCAAGAATTTAATCAGTATTATTATTGAATCCTAACATAGAAAAGGATTACCATTTATGACTGAATGTGCAAAGTTAAAGTGCAATATGCTAGTTACATGAACAACTAAATTGGTTTATGCTATTTATCTCCTGAACAAACAGTTCAAATGATGGAGATGTTCGAGCTTAATAAGGTAACATATTCCAATGTCTAGCTGCTTGGAACTGCAGTGTTCGTTCACCATGTTTGCTTCTAATTATAGGAAAATACATTTTTTTTATGTGAACCTTTCTTTTGGTATCCTCAGAAGTTATTTTGTCCCTATCAAACAATATTTCATTAATATAATGATTTGGGTAGAAAACATGGCATCTATAAATAATTTTTTGGCAAGATCTTACATAGTTAATATCTAGGGACTGAAATTGTAATGAGGACAACAAAGTATAATGATGGGTTCTTATATTACATTGCAGTATATACCTAACTATTTTATAATGTACTCTAATTTATTTGATAATTGTTTATTTGCAGTCCGGTATAAAAGCTCTCCATGGCCTGGATATTCAAAAGGGTTGCACCATGCACAATAGGGTTGCACATCCGCAAGTCTGAAATTGTGCCATTCTGCCATATTCAGCAGGAGGCAGTTGTGCCCCCCCAAGTCAAGCTGAGCAACAGCACAATGCAAATGAAGGCACGCGCAACCGGAGGAGGAGGAACCATGCATAAACTGCACAGCCCGATATTCTGTGGGCTGTGCAGAGTTGTGCAGGCGCAACCCCCAACCTGTGCCTGCACAACTTTGAGCCAAAAAAAAAAAGGAGTAAGTCGAGGGCCACCCACAGGTGAGCTGCCGCATTGCAGGCCCAGCACAGTAGGTGCCACCTGTGGCTGGCCCTCAACCTACTCCCTGTGCCTCCCCTGCAGTCCGATCGCGGGCAAAAATGTAAAACATCCCCCCACCCCCCCGACTGGCCCGATGGTGGCAAAAGCATAAAAGTCCCCCCTCCCGACTGGCCCGATGGCGGGCAGGCGGCAAATAACCCCCCACCAGCCCGATCGCGGGCAGCAAGTGATCCCCTCCGAACATATCCCTGGTGGTCCAGTGGACCACTAAGCCTGATCGCGGGCTGAAGAAGTTTAAACCCCCCTGAACATATCCCTGGTGGTCCAGTGGACCGCTAAGCCTGATCGCGGGCTGCATAATGTGGCAACACAACCCCCAAGACCACATCCCTGGTGATCTAGTGTCCCCACCACCCTCCCATGAAGCCCCACCACCCGCTCCCCCGGCAGCTGGTGGGGCAGCATCCCGGCTGTCAGCCTCATCACTTCACTGACTGACTGCCCAGTAGGGCTGCACGCCCATTGGTGCAGAGCAAGAGCCAATGGGTGTGAGCCATATCAGAGCAGTAGTTCAGATATGTGAATGAATGAATCATTCATATCTGAACTGCCTTAGACGGTTAGCTGCACGCCCATTGGCTCTTGCTCTGCACCACTGGCGCGGAGCCCTACCGGCAGTCAGTCGGCGGGCGGCGGGTGGCAGGCGGGTGAGATGCTGCCACCAGTCGGCTGCCGGGGAGCGGGGTGGTGGGGTCGTGGTGGTGGGTGGGGGACACTAGATCACCAGGGATGTGGTCTGGCGGGTTGTGTCGCCACATTATGCAGCCCGTGATCGGGCTTAGCGTCCACTGGACCAACAGGGATATGTTCGGGGTTTAAACTTTTCAGCCCGCGATCAGGCTTAGCGTCCACTGGACCACCAGGGATATGTTCGGGGACACTTTGCTGCCCATGATCGGGCTGGTGGGGTTAATTAAGTGTCTGACCGTGATCAGGCCAGTCGGGGAGGGGGACTTTTATGCTTTTGCCCACGATCGGGCCAGTCGGGGGTTGGGGGGATGTTTTACACGCTTGCCCATGATCGGGCTGCAGGCTTATGGTTCCTAACGGTTGCTGCCTGGCAGGGTGCCAGGCTCAAGTCCTCGGGATCGGCACACCTGCATGCTAATGGCATGCAAATGGGGCCATAAATAGATGCAAATGGCCCCCCCCACGCCTTGCATGAATTATGGCCCCATTTGCATGTCACCTTTTGAATATCAGAAATTTGCGCATGGCGCAATGGTACTTGCGCCACCGCAACTTGAATGTTCCACTCTGACCACTTGCGGTGGCACAAGTTCCACTGCACCATACATAGTGGCTGTGGCTGGGGGGTGATATTCAGAGGAGTTGCTCAATAGCGCAACTCCTTTGAATATCACCCGGCCACACCCCTGTGCAACTATTTTGTGCAGCGCAAAGGCTTGCGCCTAAGAATAGTGCAGTTTGAATATCCAGCCCCATATGTTAAGACCTGTATAATTAATTGTTTGACCACTTTTTTCAGTCATTCCTACTTAAACATTTAGTTGTTCAGCGTAAGGCTCCTATTCTTTTATTTACCCTTTCTATCAGTGTAGGTATGTGTTCATTAAAGGACATATCGGCATCAAAAGTAGCACCTAAATAATAAGTACTGATTAACCTCTTCCAAATATTCATCATCATCATCTATTTTTATTTTTATTTAATTTGGATTAAGTCCTTTTGTTTAGAACCAAAATGCAGCAATTTGGTTTTCTTTGCACTCATAATAAGCCCTGACCCAGTGAACCACTCTCTCAGGCTGTCAAAATCAGCTTGCATCATTGTCTGAAGTTTTTGGACACTACGGCCAGTCACAATAAGAGTGGTATCATCCTTGTACAATCTCACCTGGGAGTACCACGCTACCCGTGACAAGTTGTTATTGAATAACAGGAACAACAGGGATCCCAAAATAGACCCCTGAGGCACTTCTTTCTTAATGTCTCTACTAGATGACATACATCCTGAGGCTGAGACCCTTTGAGTGCGGCTGCCCAGGTAAGACTACAACCAACACCGAGGTCCATCTGTTATCCCCATAATTTCTGCTTTCTGCAAAAGGAGGGAATGGTTCATCAGGTCAAATGCCTTTGATAGATCAATAAACATTACTGCACTTTCTAAACCAGAGTGCAAAGATGTACTAATCAAAATACAGAAAATCCAGCACTTACCACCATATATAATGAAGGAAGCTGCTCTTTGAAGTTATAAAAAATGCCCAAATTTATTAAAGTGCCACAGTGCCTTGATGTGTTTCGGATACAAATGGATCCTTTATCAAAAGGCTGTTGTTACTACCACCAAGTTGCCTTATATACCCATCATAATGACGTAATAACAGTGCATCAAATGACAATCCAAAAAACCTTTTTCAAAAACACAAAATAATTACCACTACACATCTATATATTAAATACATATCTAATTATACTAAAGAACATACAGTACAATATATCAAATAACATTTATATCAAAGAAAATTTCATTTTTTGAAGCAGTCATCGAAATCTCACTTCAACATTATGTTCTTCTGAATCCTTGATAAGGCAAAGATGTGAATCAGAAAGAGCTATAGAAACAAAATACAGAGACACAGAGATCTTATTTATAATGTCTTAAAATATTTTCATTTGTAATATTCCAAAAATATACAGAATATGAAAAATCAAATGCATCTAGATATGCTTCTTTTTAAACATTATTATTTATTGTTTCTCTAGGATCGCTACTACAGAAAGTTAAAAACTAAACCGGAGCGCATCACAAAATATTTCTTCAGTTATTCCAGTATTTTTAGACCTGAAATGAGAACAGAATTATTATATATAAAAAGTATACACACTATAATATAGTCCTTATTTACACCTTATATTTATTCTAATATTTACAATCATATTCTCCCCATTTTATTCATTTCAGATATGGCTTCACATCAAATGTATCATTAAGTCCAGGATATTTGCAAACTTGCAGAGTGTAAATCCAAAATCCTTCTCTTTTCTTAATCAAATTATCAAAATTACCTCCTCTTAGATTGTTACACACTCTATCAATTGCCATATAAGAGAAACTATGAATTGAAGGATCTACAGAATTATGCACATGAGAAGCTGTTGCATATTTCAAATCTTTGTTATTAATAGCTTTACAATGTTCTGCAACTCTATTCTTAAACATTTTTAGTTTTACCTATATAAAAAACACCACAGCCCAGATATTCAAAAGAGCTGAGCCATGCGCAATAGGGTTGCGCCTGTGCAAGTCCGAAATTGCGCCATTCTGCGATATTCAGCAGGAGGCAGTTGCATCCCCGAAATCATGCTGAGCAACAGCGCAATGATAATGAAGGCATATGCAACCAAAGGGGGAGAAAACATGCATAAATGGCGCAGTGCGATATTCAACGACTTGCGCCATGTGCAATAGGGGAGCAAGTGGAAGTTGCGCCATAGTGGAAATGAGCCAAAATAAAAAAGGAGCAAGGGCAAGAACGCTATAGGGAAGCCACATGTGTCAGAAGCATAGGCAGACTGAAAGGGCAGGAGGCACAAACAGGGCAGGCCAGGGAAAGGGCAGTCTGAACAGCCAGGCACAGGGAAGGTGTGGGGAGCCACACAGCACAGAGGCCAGCACAGGCAGGTGTACCCGGTGCAGAGGAGGTAGCAGCCAGGACAGTGGGGGGAATACAGCAGTAGCTGCTGGGGGTGAACACAAGCTAGAGACATGGCCAGTGCCACCTTCCACATGGAGGACGAATGAGGGGGGTGAGAAGGCGGGCGGCAGGGGGGCGTGGCCGTGGAAGGGCCTGTCAGCGGTATTCCCCCAACAGGCAATACCGAGTCTGCACCAGCTTTGAGCTGTACACTGATACTGAGATTGTGGGATGGTACCACCAGAATAGGGCAATTCTGAGGCAGCTCTGTGAGCTGTGCAGTGATGTGATGCAGGCACCCACACAACGGAGCCATGCCCTGTCAGTGGAGACTAAGGTAACAGCCTACATGTGCTTGCTCACCACGGGTACCTTCCAGAGACCAACTGGGGACACCACAGGCATAACCCAGTCGGCCACATCATGCCACCTCACCCAATTCCTCAGCACACTGCTGCCACATGCTGCGGAGTACATCTATTTCCACAACACAGTGGCAGAGCGCACAGCAACATACAGGGGTTCCACAGGGTAGCACATATGCCTGGAGTGCTAGGGGCAATAGACTGCACCCATGTGGCCATATGCACACCACCTGGCCCCGAGAGGGCCGCATACATAAATCGCAAGGGCTATGCCAGCATCAACTGCCAGGTGGTGTGCGATGCCAGGGGGCACATCATCAATGTCTGTGCCACGCACCCTGGGGGAGCACACGATTCTTTCACCTGGCACCAGTCAGCACTGTGCCACAGATTCAAGAGTGGGGACATCCCCACTGGCCACCTAGTGGGTGAGTATGCAAACCACATGGACAATCATAGGGCCTGGGGGGACATGGCCAGAGGTGGCATGGGTAGTGGCCTACATGGCCTAGGGCAGGATAATGTTGATCACAAAACTAACCTCCGCCCTCTACACACAGGTGACACAGTGGAGGGTAATGAGTACCAATGCCCGTAGTCTGGGCAACAAGCTCCCTGAGCTGGTGGCCTTAATGGAAGAGGGATGCCTGGATATCGTAGCAGTCACAGAAACATGGTACACAGAGAACCATGACTGGGATGTTAACATACCAGGGTACATAACCTACAGGAGAGACAGGCAGGGGAAAAGAGGGGGAGGAGTAGCTCTCTATGTAAAGGAAGGGATAAAAGCAACTGAACAAAAGAGTAAACAGGGAGGAGAGAGGCACTGTGGGTCACCTTGAGACTGGAAAGGGCACCACAATCCGCACAGGGTTGTGTACAGACCCCCATGTCAGGGGAAGGAATGGACAAGGATATGATGGAAGGCATTCTTAGAATGGCAGAAAGGGAGATACTGTTGATGGGAGACCTGAATATGCCAGATGTTAATTGGAGCACATTTGCTGCAGTGACATCCAAGAGCAGGGCATTCTTGACACCCTACAGGTGGCAGGCATTAGACAGCTAGTTTCGAACCCACTCGAGGAGCAATCTTAGACCTCGTACATTTCAAACGGGGCAGTGAGAGGATCTCAGATCTAGAAGTGGGTTGCCATCTGGGGACAAGTGACCATCAAACAGTGTGGTTCACGTTAAACTCACCTACAGAGTCCAAGCCATACAAAAGTGAGGGTACTGGACTTTAGGAGGGCTGACTTTGGCAAGATGGGAGAGTGCCTCAGAAAAGCACTAGCAAACAGGCTAGAAGGAGGTGTGGAGCAACAATGGGGAATTATCAAAACTGCCATCACAGAGGCAACAAGCCTTTGTGTGAAGCAAATAAACAAATCAAAATGAAAGAAAAAGCTGCTATGGTTCTCAAGAGAGGTGGCTGTGAAAGTCAGGAAGAAAAAGATAGCATTCCAGAAGTATAAGGAAACACAGAAGGAGCAGGACAGAGAGCTGTACCAGTTGAGGCAGAAAGAAGCAGGGAGGGAAGTCAGAATAGCAAAGGCCCAAACTGAGGAAAAGATAGCCAACTCAGTTAAGAAGGGGGATAAAACCTTTTATAGGTACATCAGCGAGCGAGAAAAGACAAAGGGAGGGATAGTGAGGCTGAATAGAATAAGCGGTGGGTGGGCAGAGGGGACAGTGAAAAGCAGGAATACTGATGAATATTTCTGCTCAGTATTCACAAAGAGGAGGGGAAGTGCCTAATCCAATTAACAGAAGCACTCTTGATAGGGGTCGATCCCAGTCCTTTCACAGAAGAAAGGGTTCTGCAAGAACTCCTAAAACTGAAGGTGGACAAAGCAATGGGTCCTGATGGAATTCACCCCAGAATTCTAAAAGAATTAAGGAAGGAACTAGTGAAACCACTGGCTACTCTTTTAATAAATCATGGGAGGATGGTGTGGTACCCGAGGACTGGAGGAAGGTGGATGTGATTCCCTTCACAAAGTGGGACAAGACAGAGGCAGAAAACTACAGACCTGTCAGTCTGACCTCTGGTAGGGAAAGTGATGGAGTCACTTCTGAAGGAAAGAATAGTTGAGTACCTAGAGGTCAGTGGAGCACAGGATCCAAGGCAGCATGGGTTCACAGCGGAAGGTCATGTCAGATGAATCTAATAGATTTCTTTGACTGGGTGACCAAAGTAGTAGACCAGGGAGGGGCTGTGGACATGGCCTACCTAGACTTTAGCAAGGCATTTGACACAGTCCCACACAAAAGATTATTAGTCAAATTAACCAGCCTGGGAGTGGGTCCCAGGTGGTAGCCTGGGTAAAACATTGGCTGGACAACAGGACACAGAAGGTAATTGTAAATGGAGTCCACTCTGAAGAAAGGGTGGTTACTAGTGGGGTACCGCAGGGTTCAGTATTGGGTCCAGTCCTTTTAATGTCTTCATCAGTGGCATTGCAGAGGACTGAAGGAGTATGCCTTTTGCAGATGACACAAAGATCTGCAACAGGTGTTGATACACAAGGAGGCGTGGAAAGGATGAAAAGGACTTGGCAAGGTTGGAGGAATGGTCTGACGTATGGCAGCTAGGATTCAATGCAAAAAGTGCAAAATAATGCACCTGAAACAAGAACCCAGGGAAGAATACACAATGGGTGGGGAGGTAGTAACAACAACAAAACAGAAAGGACCTGGGGTAATCATATCAGATGACCTTAAGGTTTAGAAGCAATGTGAGAAGGCAGTAGGGAGGGCTGGGGGTATACTGGGATGTATAGGGAGAGCATCAGCAGCAGAAAACAGGAAGTTGTTATCCCTCTGTACAGACAGTTGGTGAGACCCCATCTGAATACTGTGTCCAGTTCTGGAGACCCCATCTCCACAAGGACATAGACAGGATAGAGGCAGTCAGAGGAGGGCAACTAAAATGGTGCAGGGTCTGCAAGAGAAGCCAGATGAGGAGAGACTAAAGGAGCTTAATATGTATACCCTTGAGGAAAGAAGGGAGAGGGGGACATGATAGAAACTTTCAAGTACCTCAAGGAATCAACAAAGTCCAAGAGGGTAGCATCTTTCAGAAAAGAGACTTGCAAGAACAAGGGGACACAATTTTAAAGATAGAAGGAGGGCGGTTCAGGGGCAATGTGAGGAGTATTATTTCACAGAGAGGGTAGTGGATGCATGGAACAGTCTTCCTGAGGAAGTTGTGGAGTCTAAAACTGTGGGAGAATTCAAGAATGCATGGGACAGACATAAGGCAATTCTTGGGGGGCAGGAAGATATAGGCTGTTGGTTAAATAGGATCTGCGGCCTTCATCCTGTAGGTAGGGAAATGGGCAGACTAGATGGGCCTAGCGGTCCTTATCTGCCGTCAAAGTCTATGTTTCTATGTGACAGTGGATACCCACTCCATCCCTGGCTGCTCACACACTACCGGCGGCCCATGACCCCATCGCAGCAACGCTACAATGAGGCACATGCCACCTCTCGTAATGTCATTGAGCGGGTGTTTGGGATGCTGAAGGCACATTTCCGTTGCCTAGACACCTCTGGCGGTGCCCTACAGCACAGCTCCTCAAAGGCCTGCGGGCTATTCCTGGCCTGTTGCATCCAGCACAACATGGCCAACGAATGTGGGATAGCCGTACAGGTTAAAGAGGGGGACAGCGATCGGGACGATAGGGACACCGGTGACAATGGTGATGGGCAGCCCCCCCTTGGCCAATGGGATTCGACTGCTCGGCTGGCATAACTGCTGGTTCATCACGGAGGAGCACTTCAGCCAACCCAGGTAAGCCATGGGGCCACGCTCAGACCACCAGTGGCAAAGGCACAACCCACAAACACACATGGACACACACCAGGGGTGCATGCTGTCAAGAGAAGTGGCAGGGCACAGAAGCACACACACAAGCAGGGATGGGTGAGGATTAACATGCCATGCCGAAGAACACACATGCTCACACACAATGCAACAAATATGCACAGAGGGCAGGAGGCACAGTGACCCAGAACGTACACCCTAGCAACACACATGTCCACAGACCACCACGCCCACTGCCTGTCCATGTGCATGTGTCAGATGCTGAGCACCATTGCACATTGGTATACAGCACAATGCAGGCATCATCATGCACACACAACTGCGGACAGCAGCCGGGAGGGTGTGCAGGTGGACTGTGTGTCTGCGTGCAGGGCTGGGTACCCACCCATGCACTGCCCACTGAAACACACAATGCATACAGGCCAGCACCAGACAGTAGCTGCACTGGGAGACAGGTCAGTCACGTGACACAGTGCCACGGCCACCACAGATGCGTGGGTGGCCCCGCTGAGATCTTCCAGCACTGACAGGCTGACCACTGGCCTCATGGGGTGGCACCGATGGTCCCCCAGAGGTTCCACTGCGTGAACGCGACCGTGCTCATGCAGGAGTCTGCAGCACACTGAACATGCCTGCACCAGGAGTGCTCAAGATGCCCACAGCTGAACCCGGTGTCGACAGGGTGGGAGTTACACGACGTCAGGAACAGGGGTTGGATAGTGCACTGCATGGTGTCCGCAATGCGTGGGCACCTGACTGTGTGCCCATTGTAGCCATGACAGCAATGAATGCCTGTGCATGCCTGTCAATGGCAGCAGTCACATCCTCCTGCAAACGGTCCATCCCTGCCAGGATTAGTGCAGTGTCCCTGCTGTGATGCTCCTCTGCCCACTCCAGAGCCACACGCAGTGCATCCATGGACGTCACAAGCCGCATCTGCTGCTGGACTGATGCTTGCAGTAGGTGGGTGTGCTCATCCAAGAGGTCATCAGCCTCCTTGGCATCCTGTCCCTCAGGGTGTTCACGGCAATGATGTTCAGCACCCCTTGAGGGTGGGTGCTGCTCACCAGGACCAGGTCTGGGCATGTCCACAGGTGGTGCACAGATGCCGCCACTGAACCCTGTACCCCCAAGCCCATTAGGTGACTGCTGATGCTGCCCCTCCGGCTGCCGCTCCCCAGGGCTCCAGTGGTGCCGCTGCAGTGGCCGCAACAGTCCCACTGTCCTGAACAGACACCAGTGCTGCCCCACTGGTGTTGACAGGCACATCCTGGGACTGTGCTGACATGCAGACCTCCATGGGGGCACCACACACAGCCATGGGTGCGAATTGCCCTGCTGTGTGGCCATCTCTTGGCACACACGTGTCACTGCCCATGACGGTTGTGTCATCATCACTGGTGAGGGACTCTGCACTGGCCACAGCCACAGTATGCTGGCATCCATGGATGCCAGCACGCTGGGACACAGGCAGGGCTTCCTCCACACCTGTTATAACGACATCAGTGTGGACAGCCAGGTGGCCCCACTGTCACAATGATCCACATATACCTGTGGAGGTGGATGGTCCCTCCTCCAACTCCAGCCGACTGTCCGCAGTGGACAGGCCCACCACCACTGACCCATGGAGATGCTCAGGATCTGTAAGGGAAAGCAAAGTCGCGTTAGTGCATGTGACCTACCCTGCCCCCCCATAGACAGACCATGACTTACCATGCAGTGATGGGCCACCACCCGTCTGGAAGCCACCACCTGGAACACCCTCAATGGCACTGCGCTGCATGCTTCAAGCAATCCTCTCCTCCTGTGGGGTCAGCTGTACCACCTCCTGCTGTCCTCCACCTGTTACAGCATGTGCTGCTCTGATGGCAGCCACCTTCTCCTTTACCTTCCTCCTGTCTGTGCCCATCTTTTTCTTACACTCCTGCATGGAGCACTGGTGGCTGTCATGCAGGTTCACAGCACGTGCCACCTCCTCCCATGCAGCAGCACGGGCTTGAGGTGTTCCCCGCCATCCTCTGAGAAGTGGCTCCTGATCCAGGTAGGCCTCGAACAGGGCCTCGGTTTCAGCCTTTGTAAAGTTCAGCCTCCTTCTCCCACCACTATTTTCCTCCTCTCCAACAACCTGCTCATTCATTATGTAGCCTGTAAGAATGGCAGTTGTTACCTGTGACTGCAGTCCCATGCGTGTCCCTGAATCCACAGTCCACACTCCCAAACAGCATGCAACTCACCAATAAACTGCAGTAACCGACTATGGCCACTGCCACAATGAGCACTACCATGGAGATAAGCCATACAAAAACAAGGATACTGGACTTTAAAAGGGCTGACTTTGGCAAAATGGGTGAATACCTGAAAAATGCACTAGCAAATGACCAAAAAGGAGGGGTGGAAGAACAATAGAGAAAAATCAAAACTGCCATCATAGAGGCAACAAGCCTTTGTGTGAAACAAATAAAGAAAACAAAGCGGAGTAAAAACCACTATGGTTCTCAAAAGAGGTGGCGGGAAGGTTAAGGAGAAAAGGCTGCATTCAAAAGGTATAAAGAATCACAGAAGGAGCACGACAGGAAACTGTATCAATTAAAGCAGAAAGAAGTGGGGAAGGCAGTCAGACTAGCAAAGGCCTAAACCAAGGAAAAAATAGCCAACTCAGTTAAGAAGGGGGATAAAACCTTTTATAGGTACATTAGGGAGCATAGAAAGGTTAAGGGAGGGATAGTAAAGATTAATAAAGGAGAGGGGAGGTGGGCAGAGGGAGACAGTGACAAGGCAGAGATACTGAGTGAATACTTTTGCTCAGTATTCACAAAAGAATGATGAGGAGGAGTTACCTAAACCAGACCATAGAAGCACTCTGGGTGGGGGGTGACACCAGTCCATTCACAAAAGAAAGAGTCCTGAAAGAACTCCTAAAACTCAAGGTGGACAAAGCAATGGGGCCTGACGGAATTCACCCCAGAATCCTAAAAGAACTAAGGGAGGACCTAGTGACACCACTGACCACGTTTTTTAACAGATCATGTGATTCCCCTTCACAAAAGTGGGAGCAAGGCAAAAGCAGGAAACTACAGACCTGTAAGTTTGACCTTAGTGGTAGGGAAAATGATGGAATCACTTCTGAAAGAAAGAATTGTTGAGTACCTAGAGGCCAGCGGGGCACAGGACCCAAAGCAGCATGGATTTACAGCAGGAAGGTCATGTCAGATGAATCTAATTGATTTCTTTGACTGGGTGACCAAAGTAATAGACCAGAGAGGGGCTTTGGATATGGCCTACCTAGACTTTAGCAAGGCATTTGACACAGTCCCACACAAAAGATTAATAATCAAGTTAGCCAGCCTGGGAGTGGGTCCCAGGGTGGTAGCCTGGGTAGCAAACTGGCTGCACAACAGGACACAGAAGGTAATAGTGAATGGAACACATTCCGAAGAAAAGGGGGTTACTAGTGGAGTACCTCAGGGCTCAGTACTGGGTCCAGTCCTCTTTAACATCTTTATAGGTGACATTGCAGAGGGTCTGGAGGGAAAGGTATGCCTCTTTGCAGATGACACAAAGATCTGTAACAGAGTTGATACACAAGGGGGTAGAAAAGATGAGAAGGGACTGGCAAGGTTGGAGGAATGCTCAGACATATGGCAACTTAGATTCAATGCAAAGAAGTGCAAAGTTATGCACCTGGGAAACAAAAACTCAGGAGAAGAGTACACAATAGCAGGGGAAATACTAACAACAACAAAAATGGAAAGGACCTGGGGTTAGTCATATCAGATGACCCTAAAGGTGGGTAAGCAATGTGAAAAAGTCAGTAAGGAGAGTCGGAGGATACTGGGATGCATAGGAAGGGGCATCACAAGTAGAAAGGGAAGTGGTTATCCCTCTGTACAGACAGTTGGTGAGACCCATCTGGAATACTGTGTGCAGTTTGGAGATCTCATCTCGAAGGACATAGACAGGATGGAAGCAGTCCAGAGGAGGGCAACTAAAATGGTGCAGGGTCTGCAGCAGAAACCATATGAAGAGAGACTGAGAGAGCTTAATATGTATACTCTTGATGAAAGGAGGGACAGTGGGACATGATAGAAACGTTCAAGTGCCTCAAGGGAATCAACAAAGTCCAGGAGGGTAGCATCTTTCAGAAAAGAGATGTATGAACAGGGGCACAATTTAAAGATAGAGGGGGGTGACTCAGGGTAATGTGAGGAAATTTTTTCACAGAGAGATGGTGGATACATGGAACAGCCCTGAGGAGGTTGTTGGGTCTAAAACAGTGGGGGAATTCAAACATGCATGGGACAGACACAAGGCAATTATAGTGGGGGTTGCAGGAAGTAGGCTGTTGGTTAACTAGAATCTGCAGCTTATCCAGTAGGTAGGGAAATGGGCAGACTGGGTGGGCCAAGTGGTCCTTATCTGCCATCAAAGTCTATGTTTCTATGTCTATGTTTCTATGTTATTGCAACACATTGTCGTACTTTTATAGCGCAATCCATGCAAATGAGGCGAGGAGCAGCTTTAAGTAGATGCAAATTGCAGTGCTGTGCCATTGAATGGCTGATTAGATGATTTGCATATGATGGCTGAATATCATGCTGTTGCGCTTTGCTCAGTTGTGTTGAATGTGCTGAGCCAATGGCGCAGTTCTGTGACATGCATAGTACACCTCACTGCGCATGCCCGGGTTGCTGACGCAGGCGTCTGCTGCACTGATGACGTGCTGTGCGTGGTAGGCAATGCAGGGCACGGCCACCATTGTGCCAGTGGTGCTATAGCGATGGTCACTACATGGCGCTGTGGCACTGGGCCATCATAGGTGCAATGGCCCAACTGCTTGGTAGTCCGCTATGGCACTGGCACACAGGCAGCCAATCACGCTACACGCATTGTCTTCCAATGGCACTGTGCTTGGCCATGCGCCAGAGACCCATGACCCTGTGCCCGACCTTTGCCCCCTAGGCACCATGGATCAGGCATGGGTGCAGCTCTATTGCACTGTTCGGTAACAGCGCAGTAGGGAATGGCAGCGCTGTACCGTGCAGCATCTGTGTGTGGGGAGCCACGCTGCAGAGCAAAATATTGCCTATTATAGCTGTAAGGATGGCATGTAGACGAGCAGCGCAATGGACAGCCATTGAGTTAGCCAATCTGGTGGCAATTGTTGAGCCACACCATGGGCCTCTCTTTGGGGAGGTGCTCCTGGACAGGGCCAGGACCCAGGTGTGCCAGGAGGTGGCCACTGCCCTGGAGGAGGCCACCGGATTATGGGAGGAGTGCGGAGCAGTGCAGGCACTGCTATGGAGACCTGGGGAGGAGGGAGCCTGAGCTACTGGCACGATTGCGTGCACGTGCCAGGAGGAGCATGGTGCCACATCTAGGTAGGGATTCTGTCAACACACTGTCATCGTCCATATGGGTCACAGTGTTGTATGTGTCCAGCACATAGGGGAGGGACCATCTGGGGTTGGCTGTGGTGGAGTTCACAGGGAGTGGTGTGGGTGGGTCTGGCTGGGTGGGAGGGCACACATCTTGGGGCAGGGGGACTTCGCTTCAGGATTGTACTAATGTTCTTCTCTCCTTGTTTTCCCCACAGGCCTGGATGAACGCCGCAGGTTAAGGGAGGAGCGGCGGAGGGAGGATGGTGCAGCCAGGCAGGGCAAGGGCCATCACCGCCCACCTGACTGGCCCGATGAGGGTGAGTGCCATACATCCATGATTACTACTGCATGCTGTATGACAGGGTGGGCAGCGGGGCATGGCCACCATTCATCGACACCCCTGCCATGCACGCAACTTGTTACAGTCAACACTGTCCAGTAGCAATGCATGTCTGGGAGTGTGTCAGTGGTGGTCCATGTGTGCACCAGGTGCATGGTTGTGCCACTGCCTTTGCACCACATAGCCATGTCACTAAATGGCCACAGTGGTGCTGTGCGTGACTTGGCCAGTGGGTGTGCGCAGCATTCCACATGGCTGTGTGTGCCTGGGTGGGCAAGTCCTGTGGACGTGATCACTGTGGGTGGTCACACACCATCACAGTGGTATGTCCCATGGCCGTATGCCATGCACAGTGGGCGGGCTGTATGGGGTTGTGTATTCACACCTATTGACTGTGCTCCCTTGTCCTAGGTACCCGCCATCTAAGGGACATCAGGGAGGCTGTGCAGGAACTTCTACTGCTGGCCCGGGAATCCCTGGAAATCCTCCGAAGATTGGATACAACCGGGGTACTGAGGAGGCACAGAGGCCTGATGTCGCACAGCACAGAACGGCACTCCCGCTAGAGATCCCTCAGTCACTGAATTCCCCTACACCCCTGGACCCACCCTCACACCCCTCCTATCCCATCCCAATTGTCCACCCCTGCCCACTACCCAGCCCCACCTTGTTTGTTGCCCCACCCCAACCTTGTATATAGTTTTTGTATTCTTGTAAATAGTTGAATATTATATTTTTGCAGTACATTTGATTATGATATGAATACTGTGGTGGTCTCTGATTTGTAGCGGGCTATAGGTGCTCAGCTGCAGTGGTGTGCATGGCATCAGGGGTGGTGCAGTCATGGGTTTATGTGTGTGTCCATGTGGAGGTGACTATGGTGTGGGGGTAGCATTAAGTCAGTGTCTGTGGTGTGTGTGTTGTGCCCTGTGCACTGGATGACTGTGTGCAGTGGTCCATGGTGCATGCTCTGTGTCCATGGTGCACCCATCGGCCCATCCATGGCCTGAGCAGCTGACACACATGCATGTCTGTGACCTGCACGGTCCACTGGCATGTCAGTGGTGGCAGTCCCTGCAAGGCGGCCACTGTACCCGTCACTTTGCTGAGTTGCCCCTTTCACTGGTGTGGTGCATGCCTGGCTTGGGTGGCACTGTGGACACCACAGTCGGTTGTTCCACCTCCGTGCTGTGCCTTGTGTGTGTTGCAGGGGATGTGCCCACTGTCAGTGACTTGTGCTCTGGGTGACTGCTGGTGGTGTATGGGTCCACAGTGCCTGCGCAGGGTGGCTGGCACTCCAGTGCCATGGAGGACTGTGGGTTCTGTGTACACAGCTTATATGGGCCCACAATGGGGGTTTGGTTGCCCCACCACTGTGTCCCTGTGTTGGTGTGCCCTTGGGTATGGGTGGGTGTCTGTCCATACACTGTGTGGCATCCGGTGTGGTGCATGCTTCCACGCACCACTGTGGGGGTCTGTGCTGGCTGTTGTGGCCAGTGGTGGGTCAGGGTGTGTCACTGGAATACTGTGCAGGGTGCTGTACCACTATTAGTGGTGTCAAGGGCACGCCCTGTCCCATGTGGGGTACCTCTTGTGCCGATGCATGGTCAGTCTCTCAGCAGTACCTCGGGGGGACTGTGCGTGGTGGCAACATGTCTGCCGTTGTTGCATTGCCATGTGCTGCCACCCACTGATGGGTGCTTGTGGTGGGGCTGGCTTGCATGGTTCTGTGGTGCACAGGGTTGCATTGTCACAGTGGGGGTGGTGGCATGCATGGGGTTTCCTGCAGTGGTGGTCACTGCTCATGGGGGGTGTCTGGGGGTCATGGTGCAGGGAGTGCTCTGCACTGGGGGGGATGGTGTGGCACGGGGTGGTCTGCCCTCCTTGTGTGCCAGTCACAGCTTGCCGGTAGGTGTGATGGGGCACCATGGCCCAGCTGTGGGTTGTTTGCTTGTCTCCATGGGCCAGTGGTTAGTCCAGCCCTCCCCCAGTTGTGCTGTGCTTGGGGTGTGGGGGGATGATGTCTGTTCTGCTGTGTGTTCCTGTGCCCATCTGTGGCATGGGTGGTGGGCCCCTACCTCCCCGGTTGTGCAGTTACAATGCTTTGCTGCTGGGGGGCTCCCTGGTTGCGCTATGTCACCTCTGGACTGCTCAGCTGAACATTCCTTGTTGCGCTATGGCGCATCAGGTCTGCTCAGCTTCCCCTCCCTAGTTGCGCTATGGCGCAGGTGGTGTGATATTCAGTCATCGGCTGTAGGCGCAATTTGGCCTGCTCCATTTTTGAATATCACGTCTCTTGCACATGGGCACAATAGACTTGCACTTGCTCCTGCTATTGCGCACTTTTTGGGCACAGTTTGAATATCTGGACCCACATTTACAACTTGCTGCCTATATAACTCCTATGCTCTCACATGTTATAAATTGTCAAATATCATACTTTCTTTTATTACGAGGATTAACAAAGTGCATTCCTATTGACACATCTTTACAGTGGGAACATTTTTTACATGTGAAACATCCAACTATTCTATTTGTTAGCCAGGTAGTACCTACTGAATTTGATTTCTGGAAACTATGCACCAGGGTATCTCTCAATGTACCTGCTCTTCTATGAGTAACTGTTGGCGCATTACCAGATATTTGATTCAAACCTGGATCTCCCTTAAGTACATGCCATTTATCCTTAAAAATCTTCTCAATGTGCGATACATGAGCTGAAAAGTAAGTAACAATTGTGAATATATTTTCCACTTTTCCTTCTGTTGTAGTCCCACAATTATTTTCTCTCCGTAATATATCATCTCTATTTTGGTTACTAGCATTAATAAATGCTAATTCTACATCTTCACATTTATACCCTCTCTCTATAAATCTGTACTTCATATCCAGAGCTGCCTCCTGAAAACTGTTTTCCATACTACAATTTCTTTGAATCCTCAAAAACTGTCCTTTAGGTATATTCATAACAGTATGTCTCGGGTGGCAGCTAGATGCCTGAAGAATCATGTTTTTAGTATTTTCTTTTCTATAAATATCCTTGGTTATATTACCTTCAAGATCTGTATCAATTCGGATATCTAAAAAGTTCACTGATGTCTTTCTAGCTGTAAAAGAGAATTTCAGGTTTGAATTAGTCAAATGCAAATACTCAACAAATTAAGTCAATTCTGATAATGTTCCTTTCCAGAGCATTATGACGTCATCTATAAAATGATGCCATAGTTCAATTTTATGAAAGAAGGGATTTGCATCAGAATCTGTTATATGCTGTTGTTCCCAAAGGCCTACATTCAAATTAACTACACTTGTTGCAAATGTAGACCCCATCACTATCCCTTTCATCTGGAGATAAACTTTATCCAGAAACCAGAATGAATTAAACTTAAGGACAAGTTCAGATCATTTCAATAAAACTTCAGTACTGGCTTTAACTCTAGTGTCTCTCAAGTTTAAATAATATGCAATTGAATCTAATGCTCCTTCTTGAGGTACAGTCGTATAAAGAGATTCAATACAATTATAGCACTTATATCTCAGCAGAAGTCAGTGCCTGTTGAGATTAAGCAGACAGTTACTTTATTAGAAGTAGAAAGGGTCTTATTTAGGGTTAAAAAAAAGAAAGAAAAGAAAGAAAGTCAGTGTGTGTTCTGTGCTGGGAAGGGTACTTTACCAACTTACTTTGCTAAACCAGAAGGAGAAGAGACAGCTTAACTGGGGGTGTGGCTTAGACACTATAAAAGCAGGTGACTCAAATTACAACTTCCTGTTGCTAGCCTTTTTTCTTACTAATTGCCCTCCATCCTACCCCTTCACCCACCCACCCTAAGCCAGTTCTATTTTTATAGCCACTGGATTTGACTGTCAACAGAAACTTCCTGTTTGGCAGTAGGAAGGGAAGGATCATAGAGAAACATTGGTTTTGTCAACCCTAAAGGAAAAAAGTAGCTTACTCTCCCCCAGCTGCTGGTGGTCTGACACTGAGCAAGGAAGAAGGAGGCTACTAAAGAATATAGGAAGTTGCTGTCCCAGAACAGGAAGGGTGAGAGTTGTAAGGAGAGGAGAGAGTAAGCATACAGAGAAACAGGAGAGGGGACACAAAATAAGACATGATAGGAGTGGTGCAGTGCAGTGACTGTGACAGCAGTGTTCTGGGAGACACTCTGAAGGTTGTGATGCTGCCCAATTTGCAGGCACCTCTCTTGGTCTGAGGGAGAGGTTGCCCATATCCAGGCTGACCTGGTTAGGATTCGTAAAACCTCTTCCCCCACCCAGGGACCACCAGGGCCAATGCCACTACCTCAAAGGTTGCCAAGAAAGAGGAGAGGAGAGGCTAGACCAGAGTGGGCACAGGGAAGGAGAGGGTAGTGGAAAAGAGTTGCATCCTTCCAGCTGTACCTCTCCACAATTCATACACTCTTCTGGTGGATAGTGTTTCCTCTATGGAGGCACTTGCAGTGGAGACCAAGGAGGATGCTGGGAACCTTCACAAAGGAGACCCACAGGAGGGTGGCATGGGACATCACAGGAGAAGGAAACAAATCATGGTGTGGGACTCAATCATTAGGGAGGTAGAAATGGGGGAGGAAGGGGAGAGGGAAATAAGGTGCCTGCCTGGCACCATGGCTTAGAGGGACAGGAAGCGAATCCTCAGGATCGTGGGAGCAGCTGCATGAGGGAAGGAGCTGGATGCCATTGTCCACCTAGGGACAAATGAGCTGGCTAGGAATGGGATCAGAACAGGGCAAGAGGAGTTTGTAGAGTTGGGGGAGGGCCTTGGACAAGTAGCGCCTGGTAGCCTTCTCAGAGGTGCTGCCTGTCTAAGGAAAGGGTGATGCTAGGGTACCTCACCAGGAATTCAATGAATGGTTGAAAACTGGTGTGAGCCTCAGGGCTTTGGCTTCATTGGGGACTGGGGAGCCACCTGGAGGGATGCAGACCTATACTGGTGCGATGGTCTGCATCTGTCCAGGGGATCAGGATCCTAGGTGAAGGTTTAAATGCTTCATTGGCAAGCATTTAAACTAGCCAATGGGGGAGACACTGAAAAGGAGCAGGGAAATCCCAGCCTCACCCCACAAAATACGGTAATTAGTGAGGTAAACACCAAATTAGAGAAGTCATTAGGGAACAGGACAGAGGTAAATGTAAAAAAAGGCAAAGGCAATAAGGACAGGAATGGGGCTAAAAGGGGTAAGGCCATCAAAAAGTGGAGGGTGATGAGTTCCAGTGCCCATAGTCTGTGTAACAAGCTCCCTGAACTAGTGGCCTTGATGGAAGAGGGTTGCCTGGATATTGTGACAGTCACAGAAACATGGTACACAGAGAACCATGACTGGGATGTCAACATACCAGGATACACAATCTACAGGAGGGACAGGGAGGGTTAAAGAGGAGGAGGAGTAGCTCTCTATGTAAAGGAAGGGATCAAAGCAACAGAACTAATGAGTAAACAGGGAGCAGATGAGGCACTCTGGGTCACCCTGGAGACAGGAAATGGCACCACAATCTGCATGGGGGTTGTATACAGACTCCTATCTCATGGGGAGGGAATGGACAAGAAAATGATAGAAGGCTTCCTTAGAATTGCAGGAAAAGGGGAGATATTGTTAATGGGGGACCTGAATATGTCAGATGTTAACTGGAGTACCTTTGCTGCAGGCACATCCAAGAGCAGGGTCATTCTTGATGCCCTACAGGGGGCATGCCTCAGACAGCTAGTATTGGAACCCACTCAGGAGGGAGCAATCTTAGACCTGGTATTCTCAAATGGGAACAGAGAAAGAATCTCAGATTTTGAAGTGGGTAGCCATCTGGGAACAAGTGACCACCAAACGGTGTGGTTCATGATAAACACAGCCATACAATCAAGCCATACAAAAGCAAGAGTATTGGACTTAGAAGGGCTGACTTTGGGAATATGAGAGAGTGCCTCAGAAAAGCACTAGCAAACAGGCAAGATGGAGGGGTGGAGGAATGATGGGGAGTAATCAAAACGGCCATCACAGAGGCAACAAGCCTTTGTGCAAAGCAAATCAACAAAACACAATGAAGGAAAAAAACGCTATGGTTCTCAAAAGAGGTGGCAGGAAAGGTTAAGGAGAAAAGGATAGCATTCAGAAAATATAAGGAAACACAGAAGGAGCAGGACAGAGAACTTTATTAGTTAAAGCAGAAAGAGGCAGAGAAGGCAGTCAGAATAGCGAAGGCCCAAACCGAGGAAAGGACAGCCAACTCTGTTAAGAAGAGGGATTAGACCTTTTATAGGTACATTAGGGAGTGACGAAAGACCAAAGGAGGGAATACTGAGGCTTAATAAAGGGGAGGGAATGTGGGTGGAGGGTGACAGTGAAAAAGCAGGGATACTGAATGAATATTTCTGCTTAGTATTCACAAAGGAAGAGGAGGGGGAGGTACCTAAACCAAACAAGAGAAACACTCTGAAGACGAGGTCGATACTAGTCCATTTACAGAAGAAAGGGTTCTGAAAGAACTAATAAAATTGAAGGTGGACAAAGCAATGGGGCCTGATGGGATTCACCTAAGAATTCTAAAAGAACTAAGGGAAGAACTAGTGACACAGCTATTCTCTCTTTAACAAATCATGGGAGGATGGGGTGGTACCTGAGGACTGGAGGAGGGCAGATGTGATTCCTCTTCACAAAAGTGGGAGCAGGACAGAGGCAGAAACTACAGAGCAGTTAGTTTGACCTCAGTGGTAGGGAAAATAATGGATTCACTTCTGAAGGAAAGAATTGTTGAGTACCTAGAGGCCAGTGGGGCACAGGACCCAAGGCAGCATGGATTCATGGTGGGAAGGTCATGTCAGATGACTCTAATAGATTTCTTTGACTTGGTGACCAAAGTAGTAGACCAGGGAGGGGCTGTGGACATGGTCTACCTAGATTTTAGCAAGGCATTTGATACAGTCCCACACAAAAGATTAATACACAAGTTAGCCAGTCTTGGAGTGGGTCCCAAGGTGGTAGTCTGGATAAAAAATTGGCTAAACAACAGGACGCAAAGGGCAGTAGTAAATGGAGTCCACAGTGAAGAAAGGAGGGTTACTAGCGGTGTACCACAGGGTTCAGTACTGGGACCGGTCCTTTTTAATGTCTTTATAAGTGACATCGCAGAGGAACTGGAAGGAAAAGTATGTCTCTTTGCAGATGACACAAAGATCTGCAACAGGGTTGATACACAAGATGGAGTAGAAAGGATGAGAAGGGACTTGGCAAGGTTGGGTGAATGGTCAAATGTATGGCAGCTCAGATTCAATGCAAATAAGTGCAAGATAATGCACCTGGGAAACAAAAACCCAGGGGAAGAGTACACAATGGGGGGTGAGATACTGACAACAGTAAAAATGGAATGGGACCTGGGGGAATTATATCAGATGGCCTAAAGGTGAGCAAGCAATGTGAGAAGGCATTAAGGAAGGCTAGGAGGGATACTGGGATGCATAGGGAGAGGCATCAATAGTAGAAAACAGGAAGTTGTTATCCCTCTGTACAGACAGTTGGTGAGACCCCATCTGGAGAACTGTGTGCAGTTCTGGAGACCCCATCTCTGCAAAGATATAGACAGAGTGGAGGCTGTCCAGAGGAGGGCAACCAAAATGGAGCAGGGTCTGCACCAGAAGACATAAGAAGAAAGGCTAAAGGAGCTTAATATGTATACCCTTGAGGAAAGAAGGGAGAGAAGGGGCATGATAGAAACTTTGAAGTACCTCTAGAGAATTAACAAAGTCCAAGAGGGTAGCATCTTTCAGAAAAAGGGATGTGCAAAAACAAGCGAGCACAATTTGAAGATTGAGGGCCCGGCTCAGAGGTAATGTGAAAGTATTTTTCACAGAGAGGTTGTGGATGCATGGAACAGCCTCCCTGAGGAGGTTGTGGAGTCAAGAACAGTGGGGGAATTCAAGAATGCATGGGACAGAGATAAGACAGTCCTAGTGGGGTGTAGGAGGAAGTAAGCTGTTGGTTAACTGGGATCTGCAGCTTATCTGTTAGGTAGGAAAATGAGCAGACTATGTGGGCCAAGCGATCCTTATTTGCCCTCAAATTCTATATTTCTATGTTTCTAATATCAAGCATCACTAAAAATAATCTTTGTTTCCTTCCAAAATCATTCAATATTCTCAGAATATCCATAGTATCTTGAATGTAATATCTTAACTCATTCACAAAAGGTCTGAGGTAATAGTCCACATACTGGTTTAACAGTTCTATTAATGAGCCAATCCCAATTATAGGTCTCCCTGGTGGGTTCTCTATAAATTTGTGAACCTTTGGCAAAGTATAAATTGTTGCTTTAACTGGAAACTGAACTATTAAAAAGTCCTTTGTGTTCTTATCTATCGAACCATTCAATAAAAGTTCTTCCAGAAATTCATCTATCCTCCATTTAAATTCAACTGTGGGGTCTTTATTTAGCTCCATATAAAATCAAGTATCTTTTAACTGTTCTTTGATACAAGTTATGTTGTCACCAACATTTTGGATCACAGCAGCACCCTCTTTGTCAGCTGGCTTTATAACTGTTGTGTGATCATTTTGTAAAACTTTCAGCGCTTCCTTTTCAAATCTTGTCAGATTATTGAATCTTAATACAGGCAAGTCATTAAACAAAAACTAAATAAAGAAATCATTTTTCCTGCTCTTGCTCACACAGCTCCTTAAATGTAGAAATAGTGGCTGTCATAGGGGGATAAAATGAAGATTTACCTTTGAAGATCCTAACATCATTATCGTCACTCGTTGAAATTGGAGTAATAGAAACAGTGTCCAAAACCACATCCTCCCTGTCTCCTTCTCTCATCAGTCTGCTCATGTCTTGCCTTTTAAAGAAGAACTTGAGGCTCAAATTATGACAAGCAACTTGCAACTCAACAAATGTCTGAAACTTGTTAATTGATGCTGTAGGTGCAAAAGACAGTCCTTTATTTAATAATGAGATATCAGTGTCTGTTAGTACTTTAGATGATAAATTAATCACTTTGTCCTCATCGTCATTAATTGGTTGCTGATTATATACTTGTGATTCAATTGTGCCTGTTGAATGCAATTGAGCCGATGCTTCCATCAACTCTGGTACTGAGATTCCCTGTACATATTGTTGTGATAATAATTTCCTCACCTTCCTTGCTCTCTCCTTCTTACCCCCATCCTCGTCTTCCTCTTCCTTTTTGTACACATTCCATTCAAAACCCTTGATATATGTTGCTCCACTGACTTCAGTGTATTTCTTGTTATGAATGAGCAGATGGGGGGGTATGTTTGTAATGGGGATTCTTTTACCAATTGATCTCTGTCTAAAGAATAATCATCTGATTCAGAACCACTAGCATCCGTTGATAGATTAAATAAGACCCTCCATTCTGATCTGAGTATTCCTTTTCTTTGATTTTTCTTTTTCCAATCATATATTCGATTATTGACATAATCTTTATAATCTCTAATAAATTTAACCTGTTTTGATGCTTTTAGTTCAATATCTAATTTAGTCAATGTTTCTTTTAACTTGTTATTGTGAAGGTCAAACTCAGTATGATTTTTAAAATTCAGGACCTCTTTCTTCTTAATTTTAACATTTTCCATTAGTTGCTCTGTCACTTCTTTTCCATACTCTAATATTAATTTTATTCATTTATTTGATGCCTTATTCAGCATTACATGCTATTTCATCATAAAACGTTCCACTTCTAATCCAAAAGAAGGATTTTTAAGTATCCTTAGTCCTCTTGGTATTCAAGATATGTGCAAATAGGCTTCCAAGTTTGTATTATTCCAGTAAAACTTTTTAACTTTAATCAATAGTTTCTCTAAATGTTTAAAAGCTTCAAATAAGGATACAGATTCCGTACTTGCAAGTTCTCCATCATTAGCTGGAATATCTTCTAAAAAAGGATTAACTTGTCCTGCTGCTGTTAGTAAAGCATTTATATATGAAAGGCAGTTATCCACATCAGTTTGTGGTGTAAAGATCACATTCGGAGTAGTTTCTGTAGACATTTCGATCTATTTGGTCACATAGACAACCAGGAGTTTGGAATGTTTCCAAAAAATATTTATAGAAACATAGAAAAATACCGCCACTGTGGCACTTCTGGGCTAAACGTTGGATTCAAACATCGAGCAAAATGCGTATCACTGTTGGTTTTATCTGGTATCTTATAAAAACCAGAACCTGTGCGTTCTCAAAAAATAGAACCAAAATCGACTAAAAGAGTAGACGCACTAGGTATAGGTGCTCAGGATAGAATACAATATAAAAATACAAAAAATTCAGCACTCACCTTCACAAATAATGAAGGACGCTGCTCTTTGAAGTTATAAAAAATGCTCAAATGTATTAAAGTGCCACAGTGCCCTGACACATTTCGGATACAAATGGATCCTTTATCAAAAGTCTGTTGTTACTTCCACCAAGTTGCCTTATATACCCATCATAGAGATGTAATAGTGGCCAAATGACAATCCAAAAAACTTTTTTTAAAAACACAAAATAATTACCACTACACATTTATATATTAAATACATATCTAATTATACTAAAGAACATACAATATATCAAATAACATTTATATCAAAAAACATTTAAAAAACATTTTATTTTTAATGCAGTCATCGAAATTTCAATTCAACATTATGTTCTTCTGAATCCTTGATAAGGCAAAGATGTGAATCAGGAAGAGCTATAAAAACAAAATACAGAGACACCTAGATCTTATTTATAATGTCTTAAAATATTTTTGTTTGTAACGTTCCAAAAATATACAGAATATGAAAAATCAAATGCATCTATGTATGCATCTTTTTAAACATTATTATTTAGAGTTTCTCTAGAATCGCTACTACAGAAAGTTAAAAACTAAACCGGAGCGCATCACAAAATATTTCTTCAGTTATTCCAGTATTTTTAGACCTGAAATGAGAACAGAACTGAATTATTATACATAAAAAGTATACACACTATAATATAGTCCTTATTTATACTTTATATTTATTCTAATATTTACAATCATATTCTCTCCATATTTATTTATTTCAGATATGGCTTCACATCAACTGTACCGTTAGGTCCAGGATATTTGCAAGCTTGCAGAGTGTAAATCCAAAATCCTTCTCTTTTCTTAATCAAATGATCAAAATTACCTCTTCTTGGATTTTTACACGCTCTATCAATTACAAAGATGTGAACCAGGATGCACCAATTGCCCTATAAGAGAAACTATGACTCGAAGGATCTACAGAATTATGCACATGAGAAGCGGTTGCATATTTCAAATCTTTGTTATTAATAGCTTTACAATGTTCTGCAACTCTATTCTTAAACATCCTTAGTTTTACCTATATAAAAAACACTGAGGCCCAGATATTCAAAAGGTTTGCGCCATGTGCAACAGAGATGCGACAGCGCAAGTCTGAAAATGCACCATTCCACAATATTCAGTGGGAGGCAGCTGTGCCCCCCAAATTGCAATGCACAAGAGCACAATGGTAATGAATGCATGCACAACTGAAGGGGGAAGAATAAATGGCGCAGTGTGATATTTAACAGTATGCGCAATGCGCAATAGGGGAGGAAGTGGAAGTTGCATGATAGTGGAAATGATCCAAAATAAAAAGGAACAAGAGAGAGGTTGAAGAACTCTATAGGGAAGCCAGAGGTGGTAGCAAGGTGACAGCCACAGAAGAGAGGGAAGCAGTGAGTGGGACTGGAAAGGAGCAGAACAGGGCACATCTGGGAACATAGGGCAACAGGACAGGAGTGGGGATCCTGTGCCACAGTGGACTGAGGGCAGTGGCAGTGGGCAGGACAGCCAAAGTGCGGAGGTGTTCCCGGTGCAGGGGGAGTATCACAAAGGACAGTGGGGTAACAGGATTACAGCTGCCGGGGGGGAACACGAGCCAGGGACATGGCTAGTGCCATCATTCAGATGGAGGCAGTAATGAGGGGTGTGAGAAGGCAGGCAGCAGGGGGGCACGGCCGTGGAAGGGCATGTCAGTGGTATGCCCCCAACAGACAGTACCAAGCCTGCACCAGCTTCGATCACTACAGTGACACCGAGAATGTGGGCCGGTACCGCCTGAACCGGGCAATCCTGAGGCGTCTCTGTGAGCTGTGCAGTGATGAGATGCAGGCATCCACGCAATGGAGCCATGCTCTGTCAGTGGAGACAAAGGTAACAGCTGTAATGTGCCTGCTCACACGGGCACCTTCCAGAGACCAACTGGGGACACAACAGGTGTAACCCAGTTGGCTGCATCACGCCTACTCACACAATTCCTCAGCACACTGCTGCCACATGCTGCGGAGTACATCCATTTCCCTAGCACACTGGCGGAGTGCACAGCACACATACAAAAGTTCCACAGGGTAGCACGTATGCCTGGTGTGCTGGAGCCATTGACTGCACCCATGTGGCCATCTGCACACCACCTGGCCCGGAAGGTGCTGCGTACATCAACCAGTAGGGCTATGCCAGCATCAACTGCCAGGTTGTGTGTGATGCTAAGGGGTGCATAACCAATGTCTGTGCCATGCACCCTGGGGGAGCACATGATGCCTTCATCTGGCACCAGTCTGCACTGTGCCACAGGTTCGAGAGTGGGGACATCCCCACTGGCCACCTAGTGGGTGAGTATGCAAATCACGCAGGATGACATGGATCTTGGGGGGGGCATATTTAGAAGTGCCATGGGTACTGACCTAGATGGCCCATGGCAGGGCGATGCTGATCACCAAACTAATGTCCACCTTCTACACACAGGTGACAGTGGTTATCCATTCCATCCCTGGCTGCTCACACCATACCGGCGGCCCATGACCCCATCGCAGCAATGGTACAATAAGGCACATGCCACCACACACAATGTCATAAAGTGAGTGTTCATGATGCTGAAGGCACGTTTCTGTTGCCTGGACACGTCTGGCGGTGTCCTACAGTATAGCCCCTCAAAGGCCTGCGGGCTATTCCTGGCCTGTTGCATCCTGTATAACATGGCCAACGACTGTGGGATAGCTGTAGAGGTCGAAGAGGGGGACAGCGATGGGGACGATGAGGAAGCCGGTGCAGATGGTGATGGGCAGCCCCCCTTGGGTAAAGGGACCCCCAACTGATCCAGATGTCACAGCTGCACCGGGACACCATCACAGAGGAGCACTTCAACCAACCCAGGTAAGTCATGGGGCCATGTGCAACCACCAACAACACTCCCGCTAGGGATCCCTCAGTCCCTGAATTCCACTACCCCCCTAGACCCACCCTAATACCCCTCCTATCCCATCCCAATTGTCCACCCTGCCCCTACCCAGCCCCACCTTGTTTGTTGCCCCACCCCAACCTTGTATATAGTTTTTGCATTCTTGTAAATAGTTGAATATTATATTTTTGCAGTACATTTGATTTTGATATGAATACTGTGGTGGTCTCTGATTTGCAGCGGGCTATAGGTGCTCAGCTGCAGTGGTGTGCATGGCGTCAAGGGTGGTGCAGTCAAGGGGATGTGTGTGTGTCCATGTGGAGGTGACTATGGTGTGGGGGTAGCTATAAGTCAGTGTCTGTGGTGTGTGTGTGTTGTGCCCTGTGCTCTGGATGACTGTGTGCAGTGGTCCATGGTGCATGCTCTGTGTCCATGGCGCACCCATCAGCCCATCCATGGCCTGTGCAGCTGACACACATGCATGTCTGTGACCTGCATGGTCCACTGGCATGTCAGTGGTGGCAGTCCCTGCAAGGCGGCCACTGTACCCGTTACTTTGCCTGGTTGCCCCTGTCACTGGTGTGGTGCATGCCTGGTTTGGGTGGCACTGTGAACACCACAGTCGTTGTACCACCTCCATGCTGTGCCTTGTGTGTTTTGCAGGGAATGTGCCCCACTGTCTGTGACTTGTGCTCTGGGTGACTGCTGGTGGTATATGGGTCCACAGTGCCTGCGCAGGGTGGCTGGCACTCCAGTGCCATGGAGGACTGTGGGTTCTGTGTACACAGCTTCTATGGGCCCACAATGGGGGTTTGGTTGCCCCACCACTGTGTCCCTGTGTTGGTGTGCCCTTGGGTATGGGTGGGTGTCTGTCCATACACTGTGTTGCATCCAGTGTAGTGCATGCTTCCACGCACCACTGTGGGTGTCTGTGCTGGCTGTTGTGGCCAGTGGTGGGTCTGGGTGTGTCACTGGAATACTGTGCAGGATGCTGTACCATTGGTGGTGGTGTCAAGGGCACGCCCTGTCCTGTGTGGGGTACCTTTTGTGCCGACCCAGGGCCAGTCTCTGAGCAGTACCTCGGGGAGACTGTGCATGGTGGCAATGTGTCTGCCATTGTTGCATTGCCGTGTGCTGCCACCCACTGATGGGTGCTCGTGGTGGGGCTGGCTGGCATGGTTCTGTGGTGCACAGGGTTGCATTGCCACAGAGGGGGTGGTGGCATGCATGGGGTTTCCTGCAGTGGTGGTCACTGCTCATGGGGGGTGTCTGGGGGTCACGATGCAGGGTGTGCTCTGCACTGGGGGGGATGGTGTGGCACGGGGTGGTCTGCCCCCCTTTTGTGTCAGTCACAGCTTGCCGGTAGGTGTGATGGGGCACCATGGCCCAACTGTGGGTTGTTTGCTTGTCTCCATGGGCTTGTGGTTAGTCTAGCCCTCCCCCAGTTGTGCTGTGCTTGGGGTGTGGGGGGACGATGTCTGTTCTGCTGTGTGTTCCTGTGCCCATCTGTGGCATGGGTGGTGGGCCCCTACCTCCCTGGTTGTGCAGTTACATTGCTTTGCTGCTTGGGGGCTCCCTGGTTGCGCTATGGCACCTCTGGACTGCTCAGCTGAACATCCCTTGTTGCGCTATGGCGCATCAGATCTGCTCAGCTTCCCCTCCCTAGTTGCGCTATGGCGCAGGTGGTGCGATATTCAGTCATCGGCTGTAGGCGCAATTTGGCCTGCTCCATTTTTGAATATCGCATCTCTTGCAAATGGGCACAATAGACTTACGCTTGCTCCTGCTATTGCGCACTTCTTGCGTGCAGTTTGAATATCTGGGCCCACATTTACAACTTGCTGCATATATAACTCCTATGCTCTCACGTGTTATAAATTGTCAAATATCATATTTTCTTTTATTACGGGGATTAACAAAGTGCGTTCCTATTGACACATCTTTACAGTGGGAACATTTTTTACATGTGAAACATCCAACAATTCTATTTGTTAGCCAGGTAGTACCTACTGAATTTGATTTCTGGAAACTATGCACCAGGGTATCTCTTAATGTACCTGCTCTTCTATAAGTAACTCTAGGCGCATTACCAGATATTTGATTCAAACCTGGATCTCCCTTAAGTACATGCCATTTATCCTTAAAAATCTCCTCAATGTGCGATGCATGAGCTGAAAAGGAAGTAACAATTGTGAATATATTTTCCACTTTTCCTTCTGTTGTAGTCCCACAATTATTTTCTCTCTGTAACATATTATCTTTATTTTGGTTTCTAGCATTAATAAATGCCAATTCTACATCTTCACATTTATACCTTCTCTCTGTAATGGTTACTAGCATTGATAAATGCTAATTCTACATCTTCACATTTATACCATCTCTCTATAAATCTATACTTCATATCCAGAGCTGCCTCCTGAAAACTGTTTTCCATACTACAATTTCTTTGAATCCTTAAAAACTGTCCTTTAGGTATATTCATAACAGTATGTCTCGGGTGGCAGCTAGATGCTTGAAGAATCAAATTTTTAGTATTTTCTTTTCTATAAATATCCTTGGTTATATTACCTTCATGATCTGTATCAATTCGGATACCTAAAAAGTTCACTGATGTCTTTCTAGCTGTAAAAGAGAATTTCAAGTTAGAATTAGTCAAATGCAAATAATCAACAAATTCAGTCAATTCTGATAATGTTCCTTTCCAGAGCATTATGACGTCATCTATAAAATGATGCCATAGTTCAATTTTATGAAAGAAGGGATTTGCATCAGAATCTGTTACATGCTGTTGTTCCCAAAGGCCTACATTCAAATTAACTACACTTGTTGCAAATGTAGACCCCATCACTATCCCTTTCGTCTGAAGATAAACTTTATCCAGAAACCAGAATGAATTAAACTTAAGGACAAATTCAGATAATTTCAATAAAACTTCAGTACTGGGTTTAACGCTAGTGTCTCTCAAGTTTAAATAATATGCAATTGAATCTAATGCACCTTCTTGAGGTACAGTCACATAAAGAGATTCAGTAGACTTATAACACTTATGTCTCAGCAGAAGTCAGTTCCTGTTGAGATTAAGCAGACAGATACTTTATTAGAAGTAGAAGGGGTCTTATTTAGGGTTAAAAAAAGAAAGAAAAGAAAGAAAGTCAGTGTGTATTCTGTGCTGGGAAGGGTACTGTATTAACTTACTTTGCTAAACCAGTAGGAGGAGAGACAGCTTAATTGGGGGTGTGGCTTAGACACTGTAAAAGCAGGTGACTCAAATTACAACTTCCTGTTGCTAGTTTTTTTCTTACTAATTGCCCTCCATGCCACCCTAAGCCAGTTCTATTTTTATAGCCACTGGATCTGACTGTCAACAGGAACTTCCTGTTTGGCAGTAGGAAGGGAAGGATCATAGAGAAACACTGGTTTTGTCAACCCTAAAGGAAAAAAGTAGCTCACTCTCCTCCCCAGCTGCTGGTGGTCTGACACTGAGCAAGGAAGAAGGAGGCTACTAAAGAATATAGGAAGTTGCTGTCCCAGAACAGGAAGGGTGAGAGTTGTAAGGAGAGGAGAGAGTAAGCATACAGAGAAACAGGAGAGGGGACACAAAATAAGACATGATAGGAGTGGTGCAGTGCAGTGACTGTGGGCAGCAGTGTTCTGGGAGACACTCTGAAGGTTGTGATGCTGCCCAATTTGCAGGCACCTCTCTGGTCTGAGGGAGGAGGTTGCCCATATCCAGGCTGACCTGGTTAGGAGTCGTGAAACCTCTTCCCCCATCCACGGACCACCAGGGCCAATGCCACTACCTCAGAGGTTTCCAAGAAAGAGGAGAGGCTAGACCAGGGTGGGCTCAGAGAGGGAGAGGGTGGTGGAATGGAGTTGCATCCTTCCATCTGTAACACTCCACAATTCATACAATCTTCTGGTGGATAGTGTTTTCTCTATGGAGGCACCTGCAGTGGAGACCAAGGAGGATGCTGGGAACCTTCACAAAGGAGACCCACAGGAGGGTGGTATGGGACATCACAGGAGAAGGAAACAAATCATGGTGTGGGACTCAATCATTAGGGAGGTAGAAATGGGGGAGGAAGGGGAGAGGGAAATAAGGTGCCTGCCTGGCACCATGGCTTAGAGGGACAGGAAGCGAATCCTCAGGATCGTGGGAGCAGCTGCATGAGGGAAGGAGCTGGATGCCATTGTCCACCTAGGGACAAATGAGCTGGCTAGGAATGGGATCAGAACAGGGCAAGAGGAGTTTGTAGAGTTGGGGAGGGGCCTTAGACAAGTAGCGCATACGGTAGCCTTCTCAGAGGTGCTGCCTGTCTAAGGAAAGGGTGATGCTAGGGTACTCCTCACCAGGGAATTCAATGAATGGTTGAAAAACTGGTGTGGAGCTCAGGGCTTTGGCTTCATTGGGGACTGGGGAGCCACCTGGAGGGATGCAGACCTATACTGGTGCGATGGTCTGCATCTGTCCAGGGGGGATCCAGGATCCTAGGTGAGAGGTTTAAATGCTTCATTGGCAAGCATTTAAACTAGCCAATGGGGGGGACACTGAAAAGAAGCAGGGGAAATCCCAGCCTCCTCCCACTAAACACAGTAATTAGGTAAACGCCAAGGTAGAGAAGTCATTAGGGAGCAGAACAGAGGTAAATGTAAAAAAAGACAAAGGCAATAAGGACAGGAATGGGGCTAAAAGGGGTAAGGCCTTCAAAAAGTGGAGGATGATGAGTATCAGTGCTCGTAGTCTGTGTAACAAGCTCCCTGAACTAGTGGCCTTGATGGAAAAGGGTTGCCTGGATATTGTGACAGTCACAGAAACATGGTACACAGAGAACCATGACTGTGATGTCAACATACCAGGATGCACAATCTACAGGAGGGACAGGGAGGGTAAAAGAGGAGGAGGAGTAGCTCTCTATGTAAAGGAAGGGATCAAAGCAACAGAACTAAAGAGTAAACAGGGAACAGATGAGGCACTCTGGGTCACCCTGGAGACAGGAAATGGCACCATAATCCGCATGGGGGTTGTATACAGACCCCCCTCTCATGGGGAGGGAATGGACAAGGAAATGATGGGAGGCTTCCTTAGAATGGCAGAAAAAGGGGAGATAGTGTTAATGGGGGTCCTGAATATGCCAGACGTTAACTGGAGCATCTTTGCTGCAGGCACATCCAAGAGCATGGTCATTCTTGATGCCCTACAGGGGCATGCCTCAGACAGCTAGTATTGGAACCCACTCAGGAGGGAGCAATCTTAGATCTGGTATTCTCAAATGAGGACGGAGAAAGAATCTCAGATTTTGAAGTGGGTAGCCATTTGGGAACAAGCGACCACCAAACACTGTGGTTCATGATAAACACAGCCATACAATCAAGCCATACAAAAGCAAGAGTATTGGACTTTAGGAGGGCTGATTTTGGGAAAATGAGAGAGTGCCTCAGAAAAGCACTAGCAAACAGGCAAGAAGGAGGGGTGGAGGAACAATGGGGAGTAATCTAAACAGCCATCACAGAGACAACAAGCCTTTGCGTAAAGCAAATCAACAAAACACAATGAAGGAAAAACACGCTATGGTTCTCAAAAGAGGTGGCAGGAAAGGTTAAGGAGAAAAGGACAGCATTCAGGAAATATAAGGAAACACAGAAGGAGCAGGACAGAGAACTTTATTAGTTAAAGCAGAAAGAGGCAGGGAAGTCAGTCAGAATTGCAAAGGCCCAAACCAAGGAAAGGATAGCCAACTCTGTTAAGAAGAGGGATAAGACCTTTTATAGGTACATTAGGGAGTGAAGAAAGACCAAAGGAGGGATACTGAGGCTTAATAAAGGGGAAGGAATGTGGGTGGAGGGTGACAGTGAAAAAGCAGGGATACTGAATGAATATTTCTGCTTAGTATTCACAAAGAAATAGGAGGGGGAGGTACCTAAACCAAACAAGAGAAACACTCTGAAAACGAGGTCGATACTAGTCCATTTACAGAAGAAAGGGTCCTGAAAGAACTAATAAAATTGAAGGTGGACAAAGCAATGGGGCCTGATGGGATTCACCTAAGAATACTAAAAGAACTAAGGGAAGAACTAGTGACACCGCTGACTACTCTCTTTAGCAAATCATGGGAGGATGGGGTGGTACCTGAGGACTGGATGAGGGGGGATGTGATTCCTCTTCACAAAAGTGGGAGCAGGACAGAGGCAGGAAACTACAGACCAGTTGGTTTGATCTCAGTGGTAGGGAAAATGATGGAATCACTTCTGAAGGAAAGAATTGTTGAGTACCTAGAGGCCAGTGGGGTATAGGACCCAAGGCAGCATGGATTCATGGTGGGAAGGTGATGTCAGACGAATCTAATAGATTTATTTGACTGGGTGACCAAAGTAGTAGACCAGGGAGGGGCTGTGGACATGGCCTACCTAGATTTTAGCAAGGCATTTGAAACAGTCCCACACAAAAGATTAATACACAAGTTAGCCAGCCTTGGAGTGGGTCCCAAGGTGGTAGTCTGGATAAAAAATTGGCTAGACAACAGGATGCAAAGGGCAGTAGTAAATGGAGTCCACAGTGAAGAAAGGTGGGTTACTAGCGGTGTAACACAGGGTTCAGTACTGGGACCGGTCCTTTTTAATGTCTTTATAAGTGACATTGCAGAGGAACTGGAAGGAAAAGTATGTCTCTTTGCAGACGACACAAAGATCTGCAACAGGGTTGATACACGAGATGGAGTAGAAAGGATGAGAAGGGACTTGGCAAGGTTGGAGGAATGGTCAAATATATGGCAGCTCAGATTCAATGCAAATAAGTGCAAGGTAATGCACCTGGGAAACAAAAACCCAAGGGAAGAGTACACAATGGGGAGTGAGATACTGACAACAGTAAAAATGGAATGGGACCTGGGGGTAATTATATCAGATGGCCTAAAGGTGAGCAAGCAATGTGAGAAGGCAGTAAGGAAGGCTGGGGGGATACTGGGATGCATAGGGAGAGGCATCAATAGTAGAAAACAGGAAGTTGTTATCTCTCTGTACAGACAGTTGGTGAGACCCCATCTAGAGTACTGTGTGCAGTTCTGGAGACCACATCTCTGCAAAGACTTAGACAGAGTGGAGGCTGTCCAGAGGAGGGCAACCAAAATGGAGCAGGGTCTGCACCAGAAGACATAAGAAGAAAGGCTAAAGGAGCTTAATATGTATACCCTTGAGGAATGAAGGGAGAGAAGGGACATGATAGAAACTTTCAAGTACCTCAAGAGAATTAACAAAGTCCAAGAGGGTATCATCTTTCAGAAAAAGGGATGTGCAAAAACAAGCGGGCACAATTTGAAGATAGAGGGGCGACGGCTCAGAGGTAATGTGAGAAAGTATTTTTTCACAGAGAGGGTTGTGGATGTATGGAACAGCCTCCTTGAGGAGGTTGTGGAGTCAAGAACAGTGGGGGAATTTAAGAATGCATGTGACAGAGATAAGGCAGTCCTAGTGGGGGGGGTAGGAAGAAGTAAGCTGTTGGTTAACTAGGATCTGCAGCTTATCTGTTAGGTAGGAAAATGGGCAGACTGTGTGGGCCAAGCGGTCCTTATTTGCCCTCAAATTCTATGTTTCTATGTTTTTAATATCAAGCATTGCCAAAAATAATCTTTTTTTCCTTCCAAATCATTCAATACTCTCAGAATATCCATAGTATCTTGAATGTAAGATCTTAACTCATTCACAAATGGTCTGAGGTAATAGTCCACATACTGGCTTAACAGTTCTGTTAATGTGCCAATCCCAATTATAGGTCTCCCTGGTGGGTTCTCTATAGATTTGTGAACCTTTGGCAAAGTATAAATTGTTGCTTTAACTGGAAACTGAACTGTTAAAAAGTCCTTTGTGTTCTTATCTATCGAACCATTCAATAAAAGTTCTTGCAGAAATTCATCTATCCTCCATTTAAATTCAACTGTGGGGTCTTTATTTAGCTCCATATAAAATCAAGTATCTTTTAACTGTTCTTAGATACAAGTTATGTTGTCACCAACGTTTTGGATCACAGCAGCGCCCTCTTTGTCAGCTGGCTTTATAACTATTGTGTGATCATTTTGTAAAACTTTCAGAGCTTCCTTTTCAAATCTTGTCAGATTATTGAATCTTAATACAGGCAAGTCATTAAACAAAAGCTAAATAAATAAATCATTTTTCCTGATCTTGCTCACACAGCTCCTTAAATGTAGAAATAGTGGCTGTCATAGGGGGATAAAATGAAGATTTACCTTTGAAGATTCTAACATCATTATCGTCACTCGTAGAAATTGGAGTATTAGAAACAGTGTCCAAAACCACATCCTCCCTGTCTCCTTCTCTCATCAGTCTGCTCATGTCTTGCCTTTTAAAGAAGAACTTGAGGCTCAAATTATGACAAGCAACTTGCAACTCAACAAACGCCTGAAACTTGTTAATTATCAAAAGGCTGTTGTGACTTCCACCAAGTTGCCTTATATACCCATCATAGAGATGCAATAGTGGCCAAATGACAATCCAAAAAACTTTTCTTTAAAAAAAACACAAAATAATTACCACTACACATTTATATATTAAATACGTATCTAATTATACTAAAGAACATATAATATATCAAATAACATTTATATCAAAAAACATTTAAAAAACATTTCATTTTTTGATGCAGTCATCGAAATTTCATTTCAACATTATGTTCTTCTGAATCCTTGATAAGGCAAGGATGTGAATCAGGAAGAGCTGTAGAAACAAAATTCAGAGACATAGAGATCTTATTTGTAATGTCTTAAAATATTTTTGTTTGTAACATTCCAAAAATATACAGAATATGAAAAATCAAATGCATCTATATATGCATCTTTTTAACCATTATTATTTACAGCTTCTCTAGGATCGCTACTACAGAAAGTTAAAAACTATACCGGAGCGCATCACAAAATATTTCTTCAGTTATTCCAGTATTTTTAGACCTGAAATGAGAACAGAACAGAATTATTATACATAAAAAGTATACACACTATAATATAGTCCTTATTTATACCTTACATTTATTCTAATATTTACAATCATATTCTCTCCATATTTATTTCTTTCAGATATGGCTTCACATCAAATGTACCGTTAAGTCTAGGATATTTGCAAGCTTGCAGAATTAAGTCCAAAATCCTTCTCTTTTCTTAATCAAATGATCAAAATTACCTCCTCTTGGATTTTTACATGCTCTATCAATTACAAAGATGTGAACCAGGAAGCCCCAATTACCCTATAAGAGAAACTATGACTCGAAGGATCTACAGAATTATGCACATGAGAAGCGGCTGCATATTTCAAATCTTTGTTATTAATAGCTTTACAATGTTCTGCAACTCTATTCTTAAACATCCTTAGTTTTACCTATATAAAAAACACAGAGGCCCAGATATTCAAAAGGGTTGCGCCATGCACAAAAAGATGCGCTAGCGCAAGTCCAAAAATGCACCATTCTGCAATATTCAGCGGGAGGAAGCTGTGCCCCCCAAATTGCAATGTGCAAGAGTGCAATGGTAATGAATGCATGCACAACTGAAGGGGGAGGAATAAATGGTGCAGTGCAATATTCAACAGCATGCGCAATGCACAATAGGGGAGCAAGTGGAAGTTGCATGATAGTGGAAATGATCCAAAATAAAAAGGAACAAGAGAGAGGTGCAAGAATGCTATAGGGAAGCCAGAGGTGGTAGCAAGGTGACAGCTACAGATGAGAGGGAAGCAGTGAGTAGGACTGGAAAGGAGCAGGACAGGGCACATCTGGGAACATAGGGTAACAGGACAGGAATGGGGAGCCTGTGCCACAGTGGACTGAGGGCAGTGGCAGTGGGCAGGACAGCCAAAGTGCGGAAGTGTTCCCGGTGCAGGGGGAGTATCACAAAGGACAGCGGGGAACGGGATTACAGCTGCCGGGGGGGGGAACGCGAGCCAGGGACATGGCCAGTGCCACCATTCAGATGGAGGCAGTAATGAGGGGTGTGAGAAGGCAGGCAGCAGGGGGGCACGGCCGTGGAAGTGCCAGTCGGTGGTATGCCCCCAACAGACAGTACCAAGCCTGCACCTGCTTTAAGCACTACAGTGACACTGAGATTGTGGGCCGGTACCGCCTGAACTGGGCGATCCTGAGGCATCTCTGTGAGCTGTGAAGTGATGAGATGCAGACATCCACACAATGGAGTCATGCTCTGTCAGTGGAGACAAAGGTAACAGCTGTAAGGTGCCTTCTCACAATGGGCACCTTCCAGAGACCAACAGGGGTCCCAACAGGCATAACCCAGTTGGCCGCATCCTGCTTACTCACACAATTCCTCAGCGCACTGCTGCCACATGCTGTGGAGTACATCCATTTCCCTAGCACACCGGCGGAGTGCACAGCACACATACAAGAGTTCCACAGGGTAGCACGTATGCCTGGTGTGCTGGAGCCATTGACTGCACCCATGTGGCCATCCTCACACCACCTGGCCCGGAAGGTGCTGCATACATCAACCGGACAAGCTATGCCAGCATCAACTGCCAGGTTGTGTGTGATGCTAAGGGGCACATAACCAATGTCTGTGCCATGCACCCTGGGGAAGCACATGATGCCTTCATTTGGCACCAGTCTGCACTGCATCACAGGTTTGAGATTTGGGACATCCCCACTGGCCACCTAGTGGGTGAGTATGCAGATCACACAGGATGACATGGATCTTGGGGGGGGGCATATTTAGAAGTGCCATGGGTACTGGCCTAGATGGCCCATTTCAGGGCGACGCTGATCGCCAAACTAATGTTCACCCTCTACACACAGGTGACAGTGGCTATCCACTCCATCCCTGGCTGCTCACACCATACTGGCGGCCGGCGACCCCATTGCAGCAATGGTACAGTAAGGCACATGCCACCACACACAATTTCATAAAGTGGGTGTTCAGGATGCTGAAGGCATGTTTCTGTTGCCTGGACACATCTGGCGGTGTCCTACAGTACAGCCCTTCAAAGGCATGTGGGCTATACCTACCCTGTTGCATCCTGTACAACATGACCAACGACTGTGGGATAGCTGTAGAGGTTGAAGAGGGAGACAGCGATGGGGACGATGAGGACACTGGTGCAGATGGTGATGGGCAGCCCCCTCTTGGGTGAAGGGACCCCAAACTGATCCAGATGTCACAGTTGCACCGGGACACCATCACAGAGGAGCACTTCAACCAACCCAGGTAAGTCATGGGGCCATGTGCAACCACCAATGGCAAGGGCACACCCCACAGACTCGCATGGACAAACCCCAGGGGCATGGTGGAAAGGAATTGGCTGAGCATTGGACTGCACATGCTGTCGGGATGGCAGGTCTAACTGACGGCACGCGGTCATGCACCACACACACACACACACACGCACACACACCCCTCAAGACATGCACAAAGGGTAGCAGGCACGCCAACCCCCGACCACCACCCCTAGCCACACACACGTCCACAGATGACCACGCCCAGTGCCCGTCATTGTGCATGTCTCAGACGCTGGACACCATTGCACAGTGGTGGACAGTGCAATGCAGACATCATCATGCACACGCCATAGTGGTCAGCAGCTTGGAGGGTGTGCACATGGACCGTGTGTGTGTGCAGGGCCGGGTACCCCACCCGTGCATTGCACATTGAACAACACACTACACACAGGGCAGCGTCAGACAGTAGCCATGGTGGGAGACAGGTCAGTCACGCGGCACAGTGCCACGGCCACCATGGATTCATGGGCAGCCCCACTGAGAACTGCCAGCTGTGACAGGCTGACCATTGGCCTCATGGGGTGGCACCGATGGTCTCCCAGGGGCGCCGCTGTGGGAACATGACCATGCTTGAGCAGGAGTCTGTAGCTCACCGAACATGCCTGCGCTAGGCGTGCTTGGGATGCCCACAGCTGAACCCGGTGCCAACATGGAGGGTGTCGCACGACACTGGAAAGCGGGGGTGGACATGTCACTGCGTGGTGTCTGTGGCACATGGGCAAATAACTGTGTGCCCATTGTGGCCATGACAGCTGTGAATGCCTGTTTCTGCCTGTCAATGGTGGCTGTCACATCCTCCCGCAGCCAGTCCATCTCTGCCAGAAACAGACTGGTGTTCCTGCTGCACCACTCCTCTGCCTGGCGCAGGACCACACTGAGTGCATCCACCGCTGTCACAAGCCACAACTGCTGATCCACTTATTCATGGAGTATGCGGGTGTGCTCATCTAAGAGGTCATCCACCTGATCGGCATGCTGTCCCCCATGGTGTTCGCGGCCGTGCTGGGCGGCATACCTTGAGGCTGGGTGCTGCACACCAGGGCCATGCCTGGGAATGTCCACAGGCAGTGCACTGATGCCACCCCCAACACTGTCCCCCCATCACCATTGGCCGACTGCTGACACTGCCCCTCCAGCCGCTGCTTGCCAGGGCTCAACGGTGCCCCCACAGCGGCTGCAAAGGCCCGACTGTCCTGGATGCACACCATTGCTGCCCCACTGGTGCAGATAGACACAGGCTGGGACTGTGATGTCACACAGGCCTCCACAGCGGCACCACCCACAGCTATGCCCGTGCTGTTACCTGCTGTGGGGCCATCCTGCAGCCCTCATGTATCACTGTCCCTGATGTGAGCTCCATCATCATCGGTGACGGATCTAGCACCAGTCAGAGTCTCAGCATGCTGGCATCCATGGACGCTGTCATGCTGGGACACGGGCAGGGCCTCCTCCGCACCAGCTGCACCAACGTCAGTCCAGACAGCCAGACAGGCACACTGTCGTCCTGACCCTTTGACACCTGAGGAGGTGGATGGGCGCTCCTCTGTGTCCAGGGTATCACCCTTAGTGGTCGAGCCCACCACCACTGACCCATGTAGACGCTCAGGAGCTGTAAGGGAACACAGTAGCATTAATGTCTCTGCCCTACCCTGTGGCATTTCCCCCAACCCCCATACAGTGACAGATCAGGACCTACCATGCATTGATGGACTACCACCCATCTGGAAGCCACCACCTAGAACACCCTCTAGGGCACAACGCCTCATGCTGCCAGCAACCCACTCTTCCTGTGGCATCAGGCGTGGCATGGCCAGCTGTCCACCACCAGTCACAGCCCATGCTGCCCTGATGGCAGCTACCTTATCTTTTATCCTCCTCCTGTCTGTGCCCATCTTCTTGCACTCCTGAATGGACTGCTGGTGGCTACCATGCTGGTTGATGGCATGCGCCACCTCACCCCATGCCACAGCATGGGCCTGTGGTGTTCTCTGCTGTCCGCTGAGCAGCAGTTCCTGGTCAAGGTAGGCCTCAAACAGGGCATCTGATTCTGCCTGGGTGAAGTTGGGCCTCCTCTGTCTCCCATGTCTCTGTTCCTCCTCCACCACGTCACGTTCGGTCATCATTGATCCTGTGGGAATGACAGGTGTTACTTCTGAATGTGCAGTCCCATGTATCTCCCACACACCACAGTCCACACTGGCAAACAGCATGCAACTCAACACAATAGACTGCAATAGCAGACTATGGCTTCTGCAGCCCCATGTAGCATTTATATAGCGCAACACATGCAAATGAGGCGAGGCTCAATTTTAAGTGGATGCTAATGCAGTAGCTGCGCCATTGAATTGCTGACGAGCTGATTTGCGTATGCCGGCTGAATATCGTGCTGTTGCACCTTGTGCAATTGTGTTGTATGTGCTCAGGCAGGGGCGCAGCTTTGTGACATGTGCAGTAGACACGGAACGGCGCATGCCCTGGGTGCTGACGATGATGCCTGCCATGCTGCTGACATGCTGAGCATGGGACGTAGTGCAGGGCACATCCACCACTGTGCCAGTGGCACTAGTGTGCTGTTCACATGTATAGCGCTCTTGCCCTGGGGCAGCATAGGCATTGTGGTGCCACAGCATGGTAGGCCACTACAGGAATTGCCACACAGGTGCCCTACTGTGCTACACATGGTGAGTACCAATTGTGCTGTGGCATTCCGTGCACGAGGGACCCCTGACCCTGTGCCGACCTTTGCCCCCTAGGCGCCAAGCATCCACATGGGTCCACCTGTATCGTGATGTTTGGTGACAGCATGATGGGGAATGGCAGCGCAGTACCACTCAGCATCCGCACATGGTGGACATGCGCTAGGGAGTGCCATTTTGATTCTCACTCATGGAAAGATGGCACGGAGATGGGCACCTATCTGGAGCCAGGTTAAACTGACTAACCTTGTGTCCCTAGTTGAGCCCCATGCTGGTGCTCTCTTTGATGAGGCACCCCTGGACAGGGCCAGGAGTGCCATGTGGTAGGAGGTGATGGTGGCCCTGGTGGAGGCGACAGGGCTCCAGCACACAGCGGAGCAGTGCAGGCACCGGTATGGGGACCTCTAGTGGAGGGACCCGGACAGGCTTGCCCACCTGCAGGCACGCACCAAGAGGGGCACGGTTCAATGGCCAGGTAGGTGCCCCATCCATACACTGGTTATGTCCGTACGGGTATCGCGGTGGACATGTGTCCACCACATGGGGGGTGGTCTATCTAGTGTGGGCTGTGGTGGTGGTGGTGGTATAGAGGTGGGGGCAGAAGGGTTTGGCTGTGTGGGATCGCACACACCTGGGGTAGGGGTTCTTTACTACTGGATTGTACTGATGTTCCTCTCTCCATGTTTGCACCCTAGGCCCTGAGGAGCGCCGGCGTGCGAGGGAGGAGAGGCAGTGGCGTGAGGCACATCCAGATGCCAGAGAACCCATACTGGCCCACCGCCGGGACCAGCCTGATGATGATGAGCGCCTTACATCCAGGATTTTCTGTGCATGCTGTGTAGCAGGGCGGGCGGCGGGGCATGGCCACCATCCATTGACACCACTACCGTGCATGCCACATAGTACAGTCAGCACTGTCCAGTGGCACTGCATGTCTGGGAGTGCATCACTGGTGGTCCATACGTGCACCGGGTACATGGCTGTGCCACTGCCTTCGCACCGCAAAGCCATGCCACTGTACAGCCACAGTGGCGCTGTTCTGGACTTGGGCAGTGGGTGTGTGCAGTGGTCCACATGGCTGTGTGCACCTGGGTGGGCAGGTCTTGTGGACAGGATCCCTGTGGGTGGTCGCATACCATCCCAGAGGTGTGTCCCATGGCTATATGCCATGCACAATGGGTGGGCTGCAGGGGGCTGTGCATTCACGCCTATTGACTCTACTCACTTGTACTAGGTGGATGGAGGATGGCCCATGTGGAGCAGGTGCTGTAAGAGCTGCTACAGGTGGCCAGGGCCTCTCTGGCCATCCCAGAGAGGATGGATCGCCATGATGTGCAGTGTCGACATGGCAGAAGGCACCATAGAAACGGAGAGTGGGGTTCCTGCTGAAGACAGACCACACATGGTCCTCGACAACCCCCCTGGACCCACCCTCACACCCCTCCTTCCCTCTCCCATTTGTTCACCCCTGCCCCTTCCCCAACTCCACCCAGTTTGTGGCCCTCACCCCTTTTAACTGTATATATTTGTACATAGTTTTGTTACTACTTTTCTAATACATTTGTTTAGTTATGTCTACTGTTGTGGTCTCTGATTTGCAGCTGGCTAATGGTGCTCAGCTGCAGTGGTGTGCATGGTATCGGGGTGGTGCTATCATGGGGGTGTGTGTGTGTGTGTGAGTGTGTGTGTGTGTGTCCGTAGGGGAGGCAAGTATGGTGTGGGCGTAGCTCTCAGTCACTGTCTGTTGTTTGTGTGTTGTTCCCTGTGCAATGGATGACTGTGTGCAGTGGTACACGGTGCATGCACTGTGTCCATGGTGCACCTGTCAGACCGTCCATGGCCTGTGCAGCTGCCGCCCTTGCATGTCTGTGACCTGCACAGCCTGCTGGCATGTCAGTGGTGGCTGCCCATGCTGGACTGCCACTGTACCCAGTGCGATGCCGGGTTGCCACCTGTCACTGGTGTGGTGCATGTCTGCCTCGAGTGGCACTGTTGCCTCCACTGTTGTTGTCCCACCTCGATGCTGTCACCTGTGCCTGTTGCAGAGGATGTGCGCCACTATCTGTCACTTGTGCTCCAGACGCATGCTGGTGGTGTACAGCGTCATGGTGCCTGCACAGGGTTGCTGGCACACCTCTGCTATGGAGGGGTTCTGGCCATGTGTACACAGCTGCTGTGGTCACACACCAGGGGGCTTGGTTGATCTGCTACTGTGTCCCTGTGTTGGTGTGCCCTTGGGTATGGATGTCTGTCTGTGCACTGTGTTGCATCCTGTGTGGTGCATGCTTCCATGCAACACTGAGGGTGTCAGCGCTGGCTGTTGTGGCCAATGCTGGGACAGGGTGTGTCCTTGGGAGGGTGTGCAGGGTGCTGTGTCACTGGTGATGGGGTCCAGGGCATGCCCTGTCATGTGTGTGGTACCTCGTGTGCCGATGCATGGTTGGCCTCACAGCTGTACCTGGGGGGAAACGTGCATGGCGGCACTGTGTCTGGAGATGTTGCTTTGCTGTCTGCTGCTGTCCACTGTTGGGTGCTCGTGGTGGGGTTGCATTGCATGGTTCTGTGGTGCACAGGGTTGTATTGTCACAGTGGGGATGGTGGCATGCTTAGGGTGTCCTGCACTGTTGGGTGCTACTCCTGGGCAGGGTGTATGGGGATCGTGGTGCAGGGTGTGCTCTGCATTGGTGGGTTGGTGTGGCATGGGGTAGACGGGCATCCATGTGTGATGGTCCCAGCTTGCAAGGGGGTGTGCTGGTGCACCATGCCACAGCGGTGGGTTCCTTGCTGGTGTCCCTGGACCAGTGGTTCTTCCTGCTCTCCTCTGGTTGTGCAGTGCATGGGGTGTGGGGGGCGATGTCTGTTCTGCTGTGTGCTCCTATATCCATCCCTACCATGGGTGGTGGGCCCCTGCATCCTGTCCCTGCGCATCCTTGGTTTATGCTGCCCTGCTCCACTAGACGTCCCTGGTTTTGCTATTGCACATCTGACCTGCACCACTGCACTTCCCTGGTTGTGCTGTGGCACAGTTGGCATGATATTCAGTTGTGTGCTGCAGGCGCATCTTGACCTGCGCAGTGTTTGAATATCACACATGTTGCACATGGGCGCAGTGGACTTGCACTTGCTGCTGCTGTTGTGCACTTTTGTGGCACAGTTTGAATATCTGGGCCCACATGTACAACTTACTTCATATGTAACTCCTATGCTCTCACATGTTATAAATTGTCGATTATCATATTTTCTTTTATTATGGGGATTAAGAAAGTGAATTCCTATTGACACATCTTTACAGTGGGAACATTTTTTACATGTGAAACATTCAACAATTCTGTTTGTTAGCCAGGTAGTACCTACTGAATTTGATTTTTTAAACTATGCACCAGGGTATCTCTTAGTGTACCCATTCTGTTCTCATTTCAGGTCTAAAAATACTGGAATAACTGAAGAAATATTTTGTGATGCGCTCTGATTTAGTTTTTAACTTTTTGTAGTAGCGATCCTAGAGAAACAGTAAATAATAATGTTTAAAAAGATACATATATACAGTAGATGAATTTGATTTTTCATATTCTGTATATTTTTGGAATATTACAAACGAAAATATTTTAAGACATTACAAATAAGATCTCTGTGTCTCTGTATTTAGTTTCTACAGCTCTTCCTGATTCACATCTTTGCCTTATCAAGGATTCAGAAGAACATAATATTGAAGTGAAATTTTGACGACTGCGTCAAAAAATGAAATTTTTTTATACAAATGTTTTTGATATATTGTATGTTCTTTAGTATAATTAGATATGTATTTAACATATACATGTGTAGTTGTAATTATTTTGTGTTTTTAAAAAAGTGTTTTGGATTGTCATTTGACACACTGTTATTACGTCACTATGATGGGTATATAAGGCAACTTGGTGGTAGTAACAACAGCCTTTTGATAAAGGATCCATTTGCATCCGAAACACGTCAAGACACTTTGGCACTTTAATAAATTTGGGCATTTTTTATAACTTCAAAGAGCAGCGTCCTTCATTATATTTGGTGGTAAGTGCTGGATTGTCTGTATTTTGATATTGTATTCTATCCTGAGCACCTATACCAAGTGCGTCTACTGTTTTAGTTGATTTATGTACGAATCAAGATATTGAACTCGGATCTACGATGCCAGCGTGATATCCCCCACTGCAATGTCCTTGACAGGGTTGGAAACCAGTCAACACCCTCAACACGAATGCATCCCCACAATGACCAGCAAAACCATAACGCCCAATGCAGGGTGGCCACACTTCCCCGCACCCCCCGCACTTCCCCACTTTAGCTATTTAACTCCATGTTGCACAGACAGTAGAGTTAGATATATACTCCCCATCACCTTGAAGTCCATAGAAGTGAAATCTTCATCACTGCTGATATAGGCACATTTGGGGTTTTGCTGTGGGGGGTTTGCTGTGCTGGTGTTGCCATAGGAATGGCATACCATTGAACTCCATGGGGGAAGGAACATGAATATTGGCTCTGTCCAATTCACAAAGCATGTGCTCCGTGCAAGGGGGTCTTGCATGGTCCCTTTGCACAGAGTAAATTCTGCCGACTGAGACCTTGTCTTAATCCGTACAACCCTAGTGGTTGGTGGAGGTACTGCATGACCCCCCTTTCACCAATCACCAGCCCAATATTATGCATAGCATTCTCACTGGTGCTAGTGATCCCCAACCCCACCAATTATCGGACCGATATTAAATAAACATATTTCCCAGGTGGTAGTGGTCCCCCCACCAATCACTGGCCAGATATTACATAAATATATTTCCCTTGTGGTAGTGGTTCCCCCCCCCTGCTGATTACCAGCCTGAGAACAATAGTATGTTGTTCCTGGCATCCAGTGGTCCCACTTCCCTCCTGTACACATGCCTGATATAGGAATCATTCTTCTCTGTGTCCAGTAGTTCCTCCCCACACCTGATCCTTCAATCCATGTCTAATACAATATTCCCTGGTTCCAGTGGTCCTGCCCATCCTGATCCCCTGTATGATGAAATAAAAATATTCCCTGCCATTTGGAGGACCCCCTCCCTGTTCCCAATCCCCTGTAAAATAAATGTAATCCATTCCCTGGCATCTCTCCAACCCCTGCCCACCCACCTCGGCCAGTAGTGCCCCCACCACCCCATCCCCTTCCTGACCCCAGCTGGTGACTGACACAGTCCTCCACTCTCCACAATAGTCAGTCACTGACTGAGCTGTCAACAAGCATGTACTGTATGCAGTGCACGCCCATTCACAGTTCAGTCAGTGGCTGGGCATGGTGGAAAGCAGAGGGCTATGCCAGTTGCTGGCTCGGGGTTGGAATGAAAGCGGAGTGAGGAGGTTGGGCATTGCTTGCCTGGGTGGGGAGGCAGGGGGTCTGCTAGATACCAGGGAAGGGATGTCCAATTCTGTTACTGGGGATCAGGGATAGGGAAGGGGGTATGCTAGATGCCAGGAATGAGTTACATTTATTTTACAGGGGATTGGGGATAAGGAGAGGAGGGTCTGCTAGACACCAGAGAATGTTTTTATTTCATCACACAAGGGATTAGGATGGGGTGGGGCCACTGGACACCAGGGAATATTGTATTAGATGTGGAGCAAGGGATCAGGTGGGGGGAAGGGGCCACTGGACACCAGGGAAGAATGACTCCTATATGGCATTGGTTCGGGGAGGGGGGTCACTGGACATGAGTGACAACATATTTCATACTGGATTTCATACTGTAATATAGGAAAGTCAAAAAGGCATAGCCCATGTAAGCTTTCCCCACAATTCAGTGGTGGCAACCTAGGTTACCAACATCATTTAGGTACTGATCTACCCGAACCTTAAAGACCTCAACAGTTTCCACATCCACTACTTCCTGTGGTAATCTATTCCACATTCTGATTGCTCTATTCTTGGAAACATTTTTTCTTATATCCGTCCTACATATTGTCTCCCTCAATTGCCTATTATGCCCTCTCATATGATATATTTGATCTTTAAATTCTATTCCCATATCCTTTCTCATACTCTCGTCCTTTAGAATTTTAAAGAGACACAACATATCCCTGCTAGTCCTTCTATCCCTCAAGGTCCACAGTCCCAGCTTCTTCAATCTTCTCCCATAATCCGGATCCTTATACCCCTATAATCAACTTTGTATATGTCCGCTGTGGCCTTTCCACCATTTTAACATCCCTTACTAGGAAAGGACTCCATATCATTGAACAATAGTCCAATAAAGTCCTAACCAAGGCCATAAATAATGGCATTAACACCTCTTCACTTCTAGAGTGGAAACCTTTTCAAATACTGTTTACCAAAAACATTGCTTTGTTTGATAAATTCCTACACTGTATATTATTCTTTAAGTCATTCTGAACATAGACTCGCAAGTCCCTCTCACATGTAGAAACCTTCAATTTTATACCCTTCATCTAATAAGTCTGATGAATGTTTTTCCTTCCCAAATGCATTATATTACATTTATCCTCATTAAATTTCATTCCATTTCCCACTGCCCACTCCAGAATTTGTAACATATCTCTCCCAAATGATAATCTATCATCCAATGTATCAACAATCCCTCCTATTTTCACCTCATCGGCAAATTTTACCAGCCTATTTCCACTATCTATTTCCAAATCACTTATGAACAATCAAAACAATAGGGGTCCCAACACAGACGCCACTCCCCACCCCTTGAGGTTTTGACAATAGACCCCTAATTCTAACCTGTTGTTTTCTATTTGTTAACCATTGTTCCACGCATGTTATATTGCTAGTATTTATCTCAAACCTACACATTTTCTCTACAATTTTATTATGTGGCACAGTGTTGAACGCTCTGCTAAAGTCTAATGACACCACATCCACACTCCTTTCCTCATCTACCCATCTATGTATATGTTCATAAAATGTTATAAGATTTGTCTTGCATGACCTACCCTCGACAAATCCATGCTGACACTGGTCTTTTATTCCCTTTTTGGTCATTATGTCCTTTATTTCTCCACCTGTTATCCCTTCAATTATCTTCCCCACCACCTACGTTAAACTCACCAGTCTATAATTTACCACCTGATCCCTTTTGCCCTTCTTATATATTGGCACTATATATGCCTTCCTCCACTCCTCCGGCACCACACCCTCAGTGAGTGACCTTTGCCCCAACAAGGTAATAATAGTTACCAGCTCATGTCTCAGTTCCTTTACCATATACAGGTGAATCTCATCAGGTCCTGCTGCTTTATCCTCTTTTAAGCTCCTAATTACTTTCATCACTCTCTCCTCTGTTATCATCTTCTTTACATCAAAATCACCAGCATTTCCCAATCTACTTTCCAACCTAGTTCTGTGTTACTTATATACACCACCAAAACTATTGGCAAATTCCCCTTCCATCTCCAACGATTCCGATATTAGCTCCCCATTGACTACTAAAGGCCCCACCATATCACATATTGTTGTTCTCGGGCTGGCGATCAGAGGGGGGGAGAGGGGCGCTAGACACCTGGGACAACATATGATTGTTTTCGGGCCAGCAATTGGCGGGGGTGGGGGCCAACTACCACTGGGGACTGGAGCTGCATCTCCAGCAAGGGTCTGGGTGGAGGGCATGCTACTCTCAGTGCAACCTATGAAAATGGGCCCATAATGGGCATGCAAATGACCATGTAGTGCCTTGCATGCCCAGTGGTCTCATTTACATGGCTGCTTTTGTGAATGAGAAATAGTGCACCTGTGCTATTCATTGTGGTGCCCTATTCCTGTCTCCTTTTCGGGGTGGTGCAAGTGGTAATAATGGTAGCAGTAATGGGGTTGTTACTGACTCAGCCTAGCCCTATTCTCAGTCAGATAGCACAGGTCACTATCCGACTGAGAATAGAAATATTTGACACCTGGGCAAACACAAAGTGCAACACAAACATTTGCACTGTGCTTTACGATGTTTTTTGAGAATCTAGTCCCTGGTCATCAGTGGACCTAATAATGTCAACTATGTGGCTGCGGTAACTGACATGATTCATGTATGAGAAAATGATTGCTATGACTTTAATCAGCTGTTTAATGTGAGTTTCAAATGAAAAATGACTATGCAAGTGAACACTAAGGTAACAAAAATTATTAACTCTCTCAGTTAAATTCCCCACTACATCAAAAACATAAAACACAGGAGGGGTAGATTTACAAGAACATTATAACACAATAGATTTGGACTTTTTGGAATTTATTAGAAGTTTATGGGACAGAAGCTAGTTATGTAGATTATTAAAGTCAGATTTAAAGTTTTTTTTTGTTTGTTTTGCAAGACTAAATGTCCTTACCAAAATAAAAAACAAACTCTTGTCAGAGCCGATATGGCTGTGCAGAGCTTTTACCTGCGGCGGTGGTGCATGGCTATGGGAGCGGCGGCAGCAGCAGTTTTGGAGCAGATGGCACAGTTATCAGGCACAAGATGGCAGCAGCGATGGCACTGCACATGCGTAATACTCACACATGCGTGGTTCTGGTGGAAGCTACATACTTAAGTAGTGAGCCCACGGGGGTGTGACTGTGCCATTGAGGGGAGCTCCATACTTGGAGGACAGCACCAACAGAGTCAGCGCCATACAGACATAGCCACATCACTGTAGGAGAACACAGGGATGTGTTCCGCTCACAGCCCCTTTGTTCTCCTACAGTGATCGAAAAACGGCTGTGGAGCTCTGCCCACGCAGCCATAATAATGGCATCTGTAGCATAAAGAATTAGCCAAAATGAAGTAAAAACTAAATAGATTGCATTGAAAAAAAGGAAAAAAAAAAAATAATAGGGGCCCAGACTGAATCCTGGGGTTCATCACATTTAGCTCTTATGTCTTATATATATATTATTAAGGTATCTGGAGTACAATCTAAATTGCTCATATATTTTTATGTTGCTTGCACGCATGTGCAAGAAACATAGTGCCATCATTGGAGATTTCAGAGGTGTGTCACCCCCTCCTCCAATTCTGTCAGTGTGTTGGCAGGTGTGGCCCCTGTAAGCCAATGCATTTGGAGCTGTGCTCCAAATGCAGTAGCACTACTGATTGAAAGGGGAGCTACGCTTCAGTGAGCACCGATAAGATATCGGCTGCTCACGCAAGCTCCCCACAGACACCTCCGCAGGCGTGTCTCGCCCGCCTCCCCGCAGACGCACTGTATAGCCAACGGGTGCCCAATCCCTGTCGGCTGAGCTGCAATCCCCCTTAGTAAATGCCATGCTGGGAGCCCACCCCATCATGGCAAGTGATCCTGGCCGACGGGTGCCCAATCCCCGTCAGCTGAGCGATCCCGTCCTTGTGCACGCTGAGCCACCCCATCATGGCAACAAATGCCATGGCTGACAGGGGTGCCCAGTCCCCGTCGGCTGAGCGGCTAACGTCCTTGTGCCACATAGTCATTTAAAAACCTGTAAAACAAAAGCGGTCCCCGCTGCACGTCTCCCAACCCCTCCCACTACCCGCACCCACCCTCGCACCCAGCCTCCCTACACCCCTCACCCCATACTTACCTCCGGACTCCAGCGTGGCGATCTTTGGTGGACCGGGAACACGTCTGCACTCTTCAAAGCCGGCGGAACTGAGGAAATGCGGTAAGCTGTATAATGGGCTAGATAGGGAGGTTTCAACTTGTTGCATATCTAGGGCATTTTGGGAATTTTGCACCAAATTTTCAACATGGGGTTTTGGGACCCTTTCTCATGAGATGATGTCACTGTCATGGCGTTATTAGAGGGCCGAAGGGGTGATTTTGCAGTCACTGCGCGGTCACTGCACAAAATCACCTTTGGGCCTGAATAATGCCATGACAGTGACATCATTCATGAGAAAGGGTCCCAAAAACCCCATGTTGAAAATTTGGTGCGAAAATTCAAAAAAATGACTGTTTTACGAGCGTGCGATGCGCATTTCCTACGCAGGCTCGTAAGTTCACGAAATTTCAATATTTTCACTCCAGATTTTCAATATTGCCATTTTACCACACCTTCTTATGAGCAGTACAGCTGCCATTTTTCACATCTCATCCAAAATGTGTTTCCGCCCATGTAGCGCACAATGGTGCAGTCGGTGTGTGAGATCAATGTACAGGATAAATTAAGAAAATCACAGTGACACTGTTCATGAGCAAAGGTCTTAAAATGACTATGTTGAAAATTTGGTGAAAAATTTAAAAAAAATGACTGTTACAGTGCGTTCGCATTTCACATGGCTCGTAAGTTCCACGAAATTTCAATATTTTTCCTCCAGATTTTCCAATATTGCCATTTTACCACACCTTCTTATGAGTAGTACAGCTGTCACTTTTCACATCTCACCCAAAACATGTTTCCGCCCATGTCGCGCACAATGGCGCAGTCGGTGTGCGAAATCAATGTACAGGACAAATTAAGAAAATCACAGTGACACCGTTCATGAGCAGAGGTCTTAAAATGGCTATGTTGAAAATTTGGTGAAAAAATTCCCTTCAGATGTTCTGCAATATTACTAATGATGACACTTAACAGAACTGGCCCCACGACCGATACCTGCATGCACCCCACTGGTCGCCCCCTCTCCCTAGACTGCATACCATTTACCACAACTCTCTGCCTCCTGTCTGTTAGCCAGTTTCTGACCCAGTTTACCACCCTTTCCCCCTTGTCCAGCCTACCCAGCTAGTTTATCAGCCTCCTATATGGGATGGTGTCAAAGTCTTTGCGAAATCAAGGTAAGCGCTGTCCACTGCCCCACCCTGATTCACTTCCTTTGTCACCCAGTCAAATAAATCAACCAGATTTATCTGACATGATGTCCCCACTGTGAATCCATGTTGTCTATGGTCCTGGGTTCCGATGGCATCTAGATGCCCCACTATCCTTTCTTTAAGCAATGTCTCCATGATCTTCCCCACTACTAAGGGGAGGCTGAATGGCCTATTGTTCCCTGCCTCCTCCCTGCTGCCGGACTTGTGTAGAGGGACCACAAGTGCCCTCCTCCAATTCACTCATGTTGAATGACTCAGTGAACATGGCTGCCAGAGGTACTGCTATCTCTCTTCGCAGTTCTGTTAATATCCTTGGGCGTATGCCATCTGGTTCCATCACTTTGTCTACCTTCAATTTAGTGAGCTCCTGAAGGACTCTTTTGCCTTTGAATGGACTATTGTCCACCTCTTCACCCCCTTGGCAACTGCTGTACTGCTGTGGCCCTTGCCCCTTCCACTCTTCTGTGAATACTGAATGGAAAGACACAGTGGATGTCTTGGGAGGAAGGCATAAAACTGTCACTTCCAAATACCTAAACAGCACATACAAGCAAGCAACATTCGGCATTGGCAAATGCTTGTTATTACTACAATTATCTTAGTATAGTTGCATATTTCTTGCTCACATGACTAGCTTTGTCAGCATTTTCTGATGCAACAGGACAACTTTGTAATTGGGGCATTGTTATCCTAACAGTTTTATCCTGTATAAAAATAAATGCTGTTACTACTGTACTACTTACTACTACTACACTGGCAGATGGTTCCACTTTTCCAACACTTTGTCTATGAAGAAGTATTTATTCATGTCTCCTAAACTTCTCTCCTGACAGCTTATAATTGTGTCCCCTATTGATGGACTCCTCACTAAGCTTGAACAGTTACTGATTGTCATCCTGTTTACAACTGCACACTGTTATCCTACAGATACTTGAAGGTTTCAATCACTTCTCCCCCCTCCCCAGGCTTCTAATTAATATATAGAAAGAGATCAGCCATCCTTTTCTCATAGGTCTGCATCTGCAATCTTGCACTCTGTGGTGGTGACTTGGACCAAGTTACCACCATGAAGTAGTATCATTTTCTTGTCTTCTATGTCAATGTGGGGGTTAGTCGCGCCGATCCTGCACCCCTCCCCCGATACTACTGCAGTGCAGTTTTCCCTGTTTGCAGTCTCATAGGTCTGCTCTCACTGGCCATGTTTTATTTAGTCACTCTCCATTTTAGCTGAAGGTTTAGAACTGCATACAGAACTCCAGGTACAGCCTCACAAAGAACCTGTACAGGAATAGGATCATCCATGTCTCTTTGCTTGACAAGGACCTACCTAAGCACCACAGCATCCTGCTCACATTCCCTTGTGCTTTGTTAAACTGGTCTGAGATCTTGAGGCTGTCAGTAATTATAACCCCTAGATCCTTCTCTTCTGGGGCATTCTCCAGTCATACCCCCTCCATCCAGTATTCAAGCCACAGATTCCCCCTCCCCATGTGCATTAAGTTGTACTTTTTGCATTGAATTTCAGTTGCCACATCTTGCCCAGGATTTTTTTTTCGCCAATGTTCAAATAAATAAATAAATAATGTAGTGAATGAATACATTAAATAGCACCAGGCCTGGGACCCACCCCTGTTGGACACCACTCAACCCCCCCTGACCTAAGAGAATGTACCATTTAGTACAACTCTGGGTTCTCCCACCTAGCCAATTACACACCCATCTAGTGACTTTCCCCCAACACCTAAGTCCCCCAATTTCTTGCTAGCCTTTTGTGGGGTATGGAGTTGAAAGCCTTGCTATTATATAGGTAATAGATGTCCAGCTGCTGTGACCTAATCTAATGTTTGTGATACAGTGCTGAAGAAATCCACAAGGTTAGTCTGACAGGACCTCCTCTTCATTAGGATGCAGTTGTCTAGTATACTGGAAATTCTGGTTAAGGAGGACCAACAATGATGGCAGTCAAGACAGCCATGTATATGGTGAGGCTTTGCTGTCAGTATTCATTGACATTCCACGACACCAAGCTGATTTCTTAAGCAGTGACCCATTTTGATGAATTGCTTACATCAGTGAATGATGAAGGACAGATCCACTGCAGCTGACTTTGTCAGACTGGCTGACTGATTGTCTGCCCAATGAAATGATGACATCTGGTTCAAGCTGCCTCCAAATCTTTCCCTGAATTTTTCAGCACTGTAAGTGATATCAAACAGTGCATTCTTCCTTTGCTTCATTTGTATTTTATTTGTGTCATGTTTATCAAGTTGATGTTATGCCAATGTGTAATTGCTGGTAATGAATTGTCATGTAGCCTACCAAGTGTTACTGAAGTGTGTTTATATTTTTTAATTGGCTTTGGACAAGGGACCTAAGACTACTGTAACTGAGAATGGGGTATGCATATGAAAATTTGTTTTCCCATGTTTCTCTCTGTCTCCTCGTGTCTCACAGGTACACCTGTTATCTTCTCTGCTCATCCTGGCTACCTCATGTCTATTTATGTGAAAATCAGGATTCTGTGTGGGTAAGTATTTTGCATTAAATTTTTTATCAAAGCAAACATCAGCTGTACCAGGAAATCAGGTGCACTGGTAAACAAATAAGTTTACAATGCAAGAAAAATCCAGTACTCACCCAACTCCTGTCATGCACCCGTACCATGAGAAAGAAAAGCTTGAAGCTGTAGTATTATGAAAAATATTACTTTATTGAAGGTGCCAACAAATGTGCATAACAGTGCTACAAGCTACAGGCCCAGGCCTGGCCTGACCTTATGTTTCACACAGACACACTACACTTTGACAAAGGTCCAACCTACAAGCCAAAACACTGATTTTATTATATTTCAAGCAGTAATTTATAAGCTGATCCAGGTAGGACAGAAAAATGACCAAAACTGTGCAAACTGTGCTAAATGGAAATACATGCAGAAAGTTAAAAATAGCACCTTACCTCTTCCACACTGGTGACCCAAATTGAGGAATGAGCTCGGGCTGCTGGGATTGACCCAGGGTGGGATGGGAGGGTTGGCAGAAGGATTGAGCAGCCGGCAGGCAGCTCTTCCCTCCTGGTAGGGGAGGTTAGTCTTCCTGATGCTTGGCTGCCACCGAGTGGAGGCTTGGTGGCAGTGTCATGCAGATGGGGGACCAGGTACTAGGTCAGGTTGGGTGGAGTGGGGCTGCTGGTTCTGGCATGCACATGTGCCTCCACATGCATGAGAGAACAAAGTGCCGCAGCCCTGGTGAACTAAGGGAGAGAATTGAAGGAAAAAGGAAGAGCATGGCAAGGGCGTATGATGGCTGCTGGCCACTTGTTCACGTAGTGCATCACCAGGGTAGTCCAGAGTGAGGAAATGGAGTATGAGCATCTGAGTGGGGGTCAGACCTCCCTCTTCAGGCCCCACCATTGTGGTCAAACTGGGGGGTGCCCTCATTACCAGTACACCTGGAAAGGGATAGGATGGTGGAAGTGGGGTTGCAGCGGCTGGCAGAAGGGAGCCCTCCCTTGCTGTGACCCCCAGGAGAATAAACAGAATGTGAAAAAACTATATAGTTGCTGATCAGTTACTTTATGTCACATTTTGGGGCAATCGCAAAAAATATAAAATAAGATGTAAATGTGAAAACATGCTCCAGCTCAACCACGCTACCAAAACCAATGTTTTCTATTCTTGCTGAGTAGTGTTTTCAAGGTGAGAAAATGGCACCCAGCAATGATATAAAACAAGAAATGAGGAAGTGGGTGAAACTTAAATTTTACACCGTTGGTGTTGGATGCTTGTATAAACCCCTCGGCCTTCGCTCTCAGGGTTTATGTAGCATCCAACACCTTGGTTGTATGTAAAATTCTCATTATACACACTACCCCATCGTATGATTCTATATCTATTCATCAAATGACCTGAACATTTTCAGTTTTGGCAGCCAGCCTGTGTCAGGATATTAGTGGCTGATATTTATCATCAATCAATCATCAATTATTCTTTATTTGTATAAGTCACCTTTCTTAAACCAAGGCGCCTGTACAATATTACATAAAACAATAAATAGTTAAAACAACATTAAAATAATCAAAAATCATTAAAGGCTTTACTAAAAAGGTAGGTTTTCAATTTAATTGTTTTTTGTTCACCATTTTCTCTCCTATGTATGTTATGGTCTAATCATTCATCTTGTACAGTGCGTCTAGCAGGCTGCTATATATCTGACAAGCCTATATATTTTTTACCTACAATTAAGACAGATCTAAGTTAAAAAAAGATAAAGTACTATGTGCAGAAACAGTCTCCTCCTGCTACAGTTACTTTTGGGAGACGAAAAGCAATAAAGATTGTAAATATTCCAGTCATGCTAAGGAGGTACTTGAAAAGTGTGCTTGTCCCTCACACTGGCACAGAGGACTGCTCAGTTCAAAGCTGTGAAACTCTCATGCCACTAATATTTCACGCTGATGTAATAGCTGTGAACTGTGCCCCTAGCAGGGGTACATTTTACCCTTATTTATGACTTGTTATGACAATGTGGAGCGCTATAGAAATGTTCTGTATACTGTATTTTGGTGTAGCTAACTGCTTTACCCTGCCAGCCCAGTGATGATTATAGTATAGACAGCCTCCCATGCTATCCCATAAATGTCAACTCATTCAGAGTTATCTAGCACATGTAGACAGCAACCATGCGAATACACTGAGTCCAAAAATAATGAGAACTTCCAGTACATCTGGGCGTTGCTATTAATGGCAAAACAAAACAGAACACTGATCAGAACACTGAATCATATGAGTTTTCTGTTAACACTACAGCATTCTTCTCGTGAAATCAGAGCCATTCTAAAATAAAAGCTATTGAGGGTAGAGAGTAGAAATACCGAGTGGGGTCTTGCGGGACTCTCAATAGCAGTGACAGCAAGTCAGCAGCATGGCAGTCCTACAGCTGTAGACTTAGCCTGACTGTATGTGGTGCACTTCCTCCTTGCTCTTTCACCTCATGCGATTAGCCCAGAAAGGCCAGTTTAGATGGTCCCTTACTGAATCACAGACAGTACTGTTTTTAATGGCTAACATGAGCTGCTGTTTCACATCAGATCTCAGAATTATAATATTATAGAAACACAGTGAAACAAAGAATCTGATGGCAGATAAGGACCATATGGCCCGCCTAGTCTGCTCATTTCCCTACTCACTGCTGCAGCCCCAGATCCTATTTGATCTGCGGCTCTCCTGCTCTGCATAGCTCCAGGATACCTTTATATCTATCCCATGCACTCTTGAATCTCCTTATTGTTTTCACCCCCACCAGTTCTGCTGGAAGGCTGTTCCATGGCTCCACCACCCTTTCAGTGAAAAAGTACTTCCTTACAGTACCCCTGAGCCTCCCACCCTTCAGCTTCATATCATGCC